>OX451735.1:669989763-670589763 GCA_948472305.1 Vicia faba | reverse complement strand
GGCTTAAAAACCTGTCCTATAAATAGTAACCGGGTTCTAAGGAGCTCAATATCACTGGATTGTTTTCATTGTTCATTGTTTTGGTTTAGCCACTTAACTAGCGACCAAAATATTCCAAGAAAACAACCCTCAATGAGTGTAGTATCGAGTATCTACCAACTTCGGACTGCACCAAAGCCGGTCATCTCACTACCCCTAATAAAAGGCCAAGATGGTCAAGTAAGGTTTTAGGTCATTAGTGCTTAGTGACATCACTCAGCGGCCCCGTACTCTCCTTGATTGAACTCAAGGGTTACCGGTACTCACAAATATGTCGCACTAATATAGCTATTGATTCGACCGTGTCGGTATACCCCGCACAGTTTCCACAACGTATTGCTATCTATGAATGTTTCCCAAAATCCGGGTGTAGGATTGCAAACCCAAACAAGAGAGCCAAGATATAAAGCAATCAAGACAAACAATTAGTCATGCAAAAGGGTGATCTAAGCCCTAAGGTTACTCCACTTTTAAAATTCTCCCCAGCAGAGTCGCCAGTTCTGTGATACGGTGGGAGAACTGACAATGGTTTTGCGTTTGTTTTCGCAAATGTTTCGGTTGAGCAAGAGTCGCCACCGACTTTTTATTTTATCCTAAGGAAAGGTTTAAAAAGCACAGCAAAAACCTTTGAGATGTTTTCTTGGGTTCGGGGAGTAGATTATAGAAAGGGAAGGTATTAGCACCCTTTCTATCCATGGTTATCCATGGGCTTTTAGTTACTTGCTTAGATCAACTTGCCTTGGTTTTCAATTGTTTGAAATGGTGATTTGTGTGTGTGGGTTTGAAAAATGTTTTTTGAAAAGAAGCCAATGTGGTGGCAACCTTTGTAATGATCCATGTTGGGATGTATACAAAGGTGTACGTCTTTTTGAAAAGGTTTTCATTTGTTTTTGAAAGTTTGTTTTGAAAGTGTTGTGAGGTGTGGTTTAAAAATAGGCAAGTGTTTTGTTTTGCAAGTTTGATTCAAGTAACTAAGAGGTTGTCTACTCCTAAATTTCTCAAAGATTTCTCCTATGCTTTTAACCCTTTTAACAATTTTGTTCCACCATTGCATTTGGTGGACAATCTTGTCTTAGGATGTGAAAGGGACGGGCACGGGTCATCGTTTAGACCATAATTGCAATGGTGCCAAGTATCTTTGGGCAATTTTCCTTTAAGGGACTTGATCATTTTTAGGCAACTTTCGAAAGCGTCATCGAGGGACTATGATCATTTGATTGTTTTGTTTTTGCCAAAGATACCTAGCATGCAATATGGCCCATTATTGAAGGCAACAAGTGGAATACCCTAGGGGTGCAAGTGTGATGAGTGTTGTCCATTTTCATGCTTGTTTATCTTGAAATTAGGTTAAACTATTTTTGTTGTTTTTGATTCGCATACAAACCCTAATTCTAACATGGTATAATTAGAAGGCATTAAAGTGAAAAAATAAAGTTCCTAAGTTATTACAACACAATATGGGAAGGGGGATACAAATGTTCAAATGGGGGGTATTTTGACAAGGAATTTAAACCTAGACTATTACATCAATATTGAATTATTTACAAGATATTTAATTGCACAAATTAAATAGAAATAAAATAAATATGGAAGATGCAAAAGGCTTTTTATATGTATGAAAAAAAAGTATTTTTATATGTCAAATAAACAAAATAAAAAGTATTAATTTTTTGGAGTTTTTATGTATTTAGGGCAAAACCCTAATTTATTTAATAAAAGGTATTAATTATTTAATATGTACAATATTTATTTATTATATACAAAAATAAAATAAAAATGAAATATATTTGTCAAAAAGGTATTTTTTTAATGTTAAATATTAATAAAAAAATAAAATGTATATATTTTGTATTTTTTTCCTAAATATGCTAATAAATATGTATGTATTTGTTTTATTTATTAAATATATATTATATGTACAAAATAATAATATTTAATATTTATGAAAAAAAGTATATTTTATATAAAATATTTTCAGAAGACAAAATAAAATAAAAATGGAAAATAAAATGTGTTGGCATCATTTTTGTATTTTTTAAATAAAAGTATGTAAACATTTATTTATGTACAAACATTATTTTAAACAAATAAAAAGCCTAATAAATATAAAAATGGTGTAAAAATATTTTTTTATATTTTTAATATTGTGAGGAAAAATAAACAAGTCAGAATAAAAAAAGAAAAGTCAAAAAATCATGAAAATAAGCAAAATGGGCCTGGGGGTGTGTGTGTGAAAATGAGGTGTAAACAGAAATGACAAATCAGGCCCAGCCCAAAGGTTGTTGTCTTCAACCTTCAGACAAACATATTCAAAAACACGCGCCTTTCTTCTCAAATCCCTAACTCCTGATTCTTTGATCTTTTGCCAAATCTTCCAACATGAAACCTGTAGAGCTTGAAGCCACGATTCTAGACATATAAAGAAGTCAATCTAACTCTCAGAAATGAGAGAGAATTTCTTCTCCCCCAATTCCTGACCTAAATTTTGTTCCATGTTCAGACATTAAATTCACACAGCACACATAATATAAATGAAAACTAATTACATGGGCATGTTCAGGGCTATGAATGTGACATATTTTCTTCACAAACCTAAAGCTAACAATGCATGGATAGAGAGATACGAGTTCATGAACTTACCTGTTCAGTTGAAGTTGTATCTGGTGATGGAGGTACTTTCAGTGCAAGGTGATGATTGGTACAGCTTCCTTGATGTCCAGGGATGCTATTCCAAGCTTTACTTTGCTTTGAAACTAGCTGAATCGAGTTATAGAACGCCACCTGCAAATCAGAAAAATGAAAATGGTGATGTTGGATGGGAGTGTTACAGGTCGTGTTTGAGGTTTGGAATAGCTTCAAGGGATGTTGTGGGATGTGTTTGAAGTGTTTTTAGCAAGAATGCATGAAAGGTTTGAGCTATGGAACTCAATCTGCAGCAGGTGCTCTGTTTGGGCAGTTTGAGGGTGATTTTGTGTTTTGGAAGGCAATGGAGATGGTTGGCTCGTGTTCTAGCTCAGAATGGATGTTTAGAATGTGTACAAAGTCTTTTCTTAAGCTTGTGTTCACTGAGATGAAAGTTGTGTTGTGTTATGCTAGCTTTCTTCACACTTAAGCAAGAGATGGCCACTTGAGTTTTTAGACAGGTAGAGGCCCCCCTAATGTGCTGCAAACCTTGGCCTTGATCAGTGCAATTAGCCCATAAACTTGTGCCAAGGAGATTTGAATTGTACTTGCTTGGATTGTTAATTGACATAAAGTGAAACTTTTCTAAAATGGATATTATGCTTTATCTAAAAATGGATTAATCTTGCATACAATGTCCAAACTCATAGAAAAACACCTTGGCACAAAGGATTGGTATTAAATTATGGAGTGTAGATGAGATATAGGACCTGTAATCAAGGAAAGCATGCTGAATTCAAAATGGCACAAATGTATGAACATGTAAATTGGCCAAATCAAAAGTGAGTTTTTCCCAACTTGCCAAATTCGATTCTCCCTAACCATGAGGTTGTTTGATGAGTTCTTGGACATTTTCGAAATCTTGGAATGTTTACTACAATCCATATTTGAAATTCAAATTGAAATTCCAAGTGGAAGTATATGAAAAATGGTCTTGAAGTTAGGTAAAAACCTTGCCTAAAATAGGTCAAATTTTCTCTAAGTTAAGAATGGTTTGGTACCCTTGTTCCAAAAATTGTAACTTGAGATACAAGCTTATTTTGGGAAAACTTTGTAAATCAAAGTTGTAGATTTTGCAATGGACTACAACTTTCATGTTTTGACTTTTGCTTGAATCCAAATGAATCTTGGTGAGAAAGTGGGGCAAAGTTAGGAAAAAATTAGGGTTTTTCATAACTTAGAAAAATTCTAAGTTATGAAAAATCTTCATTTCAAACCCTAATTTGCAATTCTTGATTTCTTGATGAACAAGTTTCATGATTTGGCATGTTTTGATGAAAAATGAATCTTGACACTTGATTTTGACCAAAAAGTCAAAGTTTGACTTTTCAGTATACAGTCAAAATTGATCAATTGACTTTGAAATTCAACTGTCAATCTTGTGCATTTGGGATATTTTGAACTTGTTGAGCATGTCAAGATAATTCCATGGTGTCCTTGAGTCCATATGTGAGCTTTATTTTCCATTGGCTAGGTCAAACAGTCAAAAATTGCCTTTGTGCAGTCAAAACCCTAAAAATGACCATTTTGCCCTTTTGGTGATCTGATCAAATTTCTTGTGGAATTGTGATCCAAACTTGACCAAATGGTCCATGTGAGTTCATAATGTTGATGTGGGTCAATTTCCATGAGATTTGACTGTCAATTGGCCACAGTTGACCTTTTCCCCAATACAGCTGATTTTTAGGTCAGCTGTCCAATTGATTGGGCAAAATTTGGAATCAAGACTTGAAACTTGGTATGGATAAACTTGGGAGTCCAACATGAAGCATGAAAGTCATCTTAGGCATTTTAGGTCAAAATATCTTTGTGCAAACACAAACCCTAATTTGGGTCCACAGTGCAAGGAGAAGTCTTGAGCAGAGGAAACCCTAATTGGATTTTGAGCTCCAAGGGTTTTGTGATGAGAAAATGTTGAGGAAATGGGAGGGCAAATTTTGGGGTACAACACATGACAATCGATTGCTTATGTACAAAAATTGAAAAATCTTTATTTTTTTAAAATATTTTAAGCAATTTAAAACATCCTTCTTCAATCATACATAGTATATACTCAAAATATTATTTTAATAAAGTAAATGCATGATTAAAAATAGTTTTGAGCAATAAGAGCATAAGATCAAAAATTTCATATACCTAAAGCCATAAGTCTTGAAATGTTTATCTTGATCAATGAATCTTGCTTGAGATAAATCTTCTATCTTGATCCATTCATTTTTGCATGCTAGTTTGTCTTCATCAAAACACTTGGAAAGCTTGATTTCACAGTCTCCCCCTTTTTGATGATGACAACCATTGCTTGAAGTTTGGAGTGCATCTTGGTTTTCTCTAATCAAGTTGTTTAAAAACTCCCCCTAAGTCAAAGACTCCCCCTTGATCTATTGCATGAGGATTTTGAAGATTGCTTGCTTGCTGCAATTTGGGATAGAGAAACACAAAAGAAACTACAAAGTCTTCTCCCCCTTTGTCATTAGCAAAAAGGAATGGGAAAGAAGATCATAAAATTTTTGCACATAGAAACAACATAGCATAAATAAAGTTTGCATACATAGATATAACAGAAACAAAGTGCACAAAACGAAAGGGATCACAATACATGAAGTGTCTTAAACGAAACTAGAAAAACGACAAAAAACATAAGAACATAAAGTACTAAGAAATATAATAACTTAAAAACTAATCATCCATGCCTTCAACAAAGTCTTCATCATCTTGATCTTCACCATCATTGCCTTCATTGGTTTGAGGTTGAATGAAAGGGTAATGATAGGGTTGAACTTCATAAGGAGGGACATTTGTATGGGCATAGAGATGAGCAAATTGATTGTTCATGTTGTTGTTCATGTATTGAAGGTAGTCAAAAACTTGATTCAAAGAGTTTTCCATTGGTTGTGGAGGTTGGTTTTGAAGTGGTTGTTCTTGTGGAGGTTGGTTTTGTGGAGGAGTATGAATGTATGTGATGGTTCTATTAATTGGATCAAATTTGACACCGGTTTTGGTATTACATACTTTCTTCGGAGTGATTTCATGTTTGGGGTTAGTTATAGGCACCATGTATTCACCAGACAAGGGAACATTGAACTTCTCAAACACAAGGGTAAGCCAGAAGCCACAAGGAAGAGAAGAAGCATTTTCATCATGTAGTGCCAAATGATGTAGAATCACATAAGACCAGTTGATTTGAATCCCATTCTTCATCGCATACAGAATCTGCATCTCACAATCGTTAATGTTGGAAATGTTTGAAAACTTTGGCATAACAACATAAGCCAAAAAGTAGTGGATCAAACGATCATCAATAGTGAGAATTCCTGCAGACCAAGAGTTCCTCTCCGGAGTTCCACCAATAAGCCTTTGCCTTTTTCTGAATAAAATCACCCTCGGGAATTCTTGCAATTCCATAGTAGAAGTCTCTTTTGCTGTAGCCAGGAAGATTTGCATTTGAGAGAAGTTTACTGCAAGCACCATCATGTGGAATACCCAAAGCTTCACCCAAATTCTGCACTGTGAGTTCTATAGGAACCCCTTTGACATTTGAGATCATGCATCCTCTACTAATGGTTAGATTGCTGTAGAAAATCCTAACCAAAGTGGGGTGAATGGGTCCATTTACACCAATTAACTTGTCTATCCCTTGAGATCTAAACAATGCTGGAAAACTGAAGCATTCGGAATAGAAGTTGTCAAGATTACCGAACCTTGGTAGAAGAACCGTCTTCTTCTGAAAGAGAGACACACATCTTTCCCTTTGGATTCTTGATGGAATGAGTTTTGAGACATCATCACCTTGAGATGAGGAAGAAGCTTTTCCCTTGCCTTTCTTTGATGTTGACATGGTGAGGAATGAGAGAATTGGAAGGGGAAAGGGTATTTGGTGTTTTTAGGGTTTCTTGAGAGAAAAGAGGATATATTATGTTTTTAGGTTTTGGTTGGGCTTTTATAGATGGATAGTCATTCAATGGATAGGTAAGGCATTCAATGGTTTAGTCAAGATAATAAAGACTTGTAGCATAGAGATTCTTGAGTGTGTGACTATCCAAAAAATTGTGTCATAGGAAAAGACTAAGTATTAAAAATTTGTTGACCAAACACTTAAAACATTCATGAACAAGGAATAAAAATCTGGTACAAAATAAATAATAGTAATGGCAATGGAAGAGAAAGAGTAAAAAAAGAGTGTAACTGAAAAAATAAAAAAAATTCAAAATTTTTAAATGTGCAATTGATTGTTGTTTTATGACAACCGATTGCACCCTTTGAAAAACTCAAACAGGAGCGAAAAACTTGTGAGAGCAACCTGTTATCGTGGAGTGAAAACCGATTGCTGTGAAAACATAAACTAAAATTTTTTAGTGACAACTGATTGTCACTCGTGAAAAAGTGAAAAAATACTTAATTTGGGGATTTCATGGTCATATATCGAAAATTTAGTAATAAAAACATGGATCATGAATTATTACCTTAAATTTAAGATTAAGATCATAGCCATGTACCTTAATTAGATAATGACATTTTCGTCCAAGATACCTAGCTCTCTTCGGATCTTGAAAAACGGTTCTCTTGCCAACGGTTTAGTGAAAATATCTGCTAGTTGATTATGCATATCCACGAAGGTGACTTCGCTATCTCCTTGAAGTACATGATCACGAAGAAAGTGATGTCTAATGTCGATATGCTTTGTTCTAGAATGCATCACATGATTCTTTATAATGTTGATTGCACTTGTGTTGTCACATCAGAGTGGAATGCATCTAAGGTCGAGTCTGTAGTCACAGAGTTGTTGCTTGAGCCATAAAATTTGCACACAGCAACTACCCGTTGCAATATATTCCGCCTCGGCCGTACTAAGAGCCACACAAGCTTGTTTCTTGCATGCCCAAGAGACTAATTCATTTCCCAAAATGTGACAAGTGCCACTTGTGCTTTTTCTATCTGTTTTACATCCTTGCAACCAGAGTGAAAGTTTCTTCAAAGTCAATTCCCTCTTCTTGGTTGTATCCTTGGGCTACCAATCTTGCTTTGTTTCGAACAATTATACCGTTCTCATCAAGTTTGTTTTTAAACACCCATCTGGTACCTATGATGTGTTTGTCACTTGGTCTAGGAACAAGTTCCCAAACTTGATTTCTCTCGAACTAATTTAATTCTTCTTGCATAGCAATCATCCATTGGTCGTCTCCTAATGCCTCGTCGACTTTGGAAGGTTCGATTTGAGAAACGAACACCATGTTCAAGCAAGCATCTTTGAGGTTCAATCTTGTTGAAACGCCTTGACTGATGTCACCGATGATTTTATCAATAGGGTGATCTCTATGGGTTCTCCATTCCTTAGGTAGATCATTGACATTTGATTCTTCCGGAATTTGTTCTTCTTGTTGTTCCAATTGATTCTCATTGTTGATCTTGGAGGCATCTTCTTGAGGAATATCTAAAATCTCATCATCATCATTTAAAACAATAGTATCCTCCTCGGAGGGGTTAGATTCATCAAATGATACGTGCATAGATTCCTCAATAGTTAAAGTTCTTTTATTGTAAATACGATAAGCTTTACTAGATAAGGTGTATCCAAGAAAAATACCTTCATCTGATTTTTCATCAAACTTACCAAGGTTGTCTTTGTCGTTGTTAAGGATAAAAAATTTGCAGCCAAAGACATGAAAGAATGAAATATTTGGTTTCCTTCCTCGAAAGAGTTCATACGGAGTCTTCTTCAAGATAGGTCGAATATTAACTCTATTGCTTACAAAGCATGTTGTGCTTATAGCATCCGCCCAAAAATATTTTGGAAGGTTTGAATCACTAAGCATTGTCCTTGAAAGTTCAATAAGAGACCTATTCTTCCTTTCTACAACTCCATTCTGTTGAGGAGTCCTTGGTGCCGAGAAATTATGTGATATTCCATGTTCTTCACAGAAATCTTCAAAGGAGGAATTCTGGAATTCTCCACCATGGTTGCTTCTTATGGAGGCAATAGATAGTGACTTCTCATTTTGAATTTGCTTTGCATATTTCTTGAATGCCTTGAATGCATCATTTTTCTGCACTAAAAAGAGTGTCCAAGTATATCTAGAAAAGTCATCAACAATAACTAGAGCGTATACATTACCTCCGAAGCTTCTTGTTCTTGAAGGGCCAAACAAGTCCATATGAAGCAGTTGCAGTGGCCTAGTAGTGGATACCATATTCTTGGATTTGAAAGTTGATTTTGTTTGCTTTCCCTTTTGACATGCATCGCAAAGTCTATCTTTGATGAACTTTATCTTAGGCAGTCCAACAACAAGGTCATGCTTAATCAATTTGTTTAGGTGCTCCATATGAATATGAGCGATCCTCTTGTGCCATAGCCATGAGTCGTTGTTGTTTTCCATTAGACATTTAACCTTCAAAGACAAATCGTTAAGGGAAATCATAAAAATATTATTTACTCTTTTACCTTTAAGTTTAGCCTCATGTGTGACTTCATCTTCTATCAAACATTCATCTTTAGTGAACTTGATCTTGAAGCCTTTGTCACATAGTTGGCTAATACTTAGAAGATTGTGCTTTAGTCCTTTGACATAAAGAACATCTTCAATTGATGTGAAAGGTGGACCACCAACTTTGCCTATGCCAAGGATCTTTCCTTTGTTGTTATCTCCATACGTCACATAACCCTTGGCCTTAAGCGTTAGATATGAAAATTTGTCGATGTCTCCCGTCATATGCTTGGAACAACCACTATCGAGATACCATAGATTTGAAGTGGTCGTCAAGCTTACCTACAAAAAAAGATTAGGTTTTGTTAGGTACCCAAGTTGCTTTGGGTCCTTCATAATTAGTTCCTTTCTTAACCCACACATAATGCCCATTTGCCATGCCAAAGTTTCTAACATAATACGCATTAGGTGTGTGTCCTTGTATACCACAATAAAAACAAGTAGGTTCAAATTTACTTCTATATCTAGAAGGATAAGATTTCTTCTTAGAGGGTATTTTATTTTTAGGATAGTGATGAACTATTTTGGGAGTGATTTCTTTCTCTTTGGTTGGTTGATCGCTAGCCTTGACAAAGATGGTGTTGTTGGTACTTGGTTTTGAAAATTTTGAGTATCCAAGACCACTTTTGTCATTTGAGTATCTTTGTTGGCTAAGAACACCTTCCAATCCAATTTGTCCTTTTTCATATCTTTCAAGAACCCTTTTCAATTGGAAAATTTGGAAAGAGAGAGATTCACACTTTGTGCATACAAAATTCTGTTTTTCATCACTAACTTTTTGCTTTTCATCTTTGAGATCTTTTTCAATAGATCCACATTTTTCTTCCAACGATGAAATTTGTTTCTTTTGTGATGAGATAGTTTTGTAAAGAATTTTTCATTTATTTAATAGTTCATTTATAGCACCTTGTGCATCACTATCAAAAATAGAGAATACGTTACTAACCTCATCATCTTCGCTTTCAGAGTGGTGTGATGCCATTAACGCAAGATTGGCACTTTCGTCGCTATCGGAGTCGGATGACGAACTTAGTTCAACATCTTCCCATGCAACATATGCTTTCTTATCTTTTGATTCCTTCTTGCCTTTGTAGCCACTTTTCTTTGAAAGTTTTGGATAGTCCGGTTTGATGTGACCTTGTTTACCACATTCATAACAAGTAACTTCTTGTGTTGATGAGGATCCTTCCTTCTTCTTGAAGTGTTTCTTCTTCTTTGAGTGCGAGAAGGATTTGTCATTTTTACCAAAGAATTTTCCAAGTCTTCTAACGAGAAGCATGAAGTTTTCATCTTCATCAGGATTATCTTTCTTTTCGTCTTCCTTGGAGTCAATCTTCAAGGCAATGTTCTTAGACTTCTTTTCTTGATTTTCACGCTTTTCCAATCTACCAAGTTCTGTCTCGTATTCTTGAAGTTTCCCGAAAAAAGTTGTGGATGTCATAGTAGCGACACTTCTTTTCTGAGATTGTTGTTACTTTTGGTTGCTATTCTCTAGTCAAGGATCTGAGCACTTTTAGGTTCAACTCATCATTGGTCAATGTTTTGCCAAGTGCCCTTAGATGATTTGTTAGATGCACAAATCTCTTTTGTAAATCAAGAATGGATTCTCCGGGTTTCATACGGAACAATTCATATTCTTGACTTAACGTATTAAGTCTCGATCTCTTTACTTCAGTTGTTCCTTCATGTGTTTCAACCAGTGTATCCCAAATTTCTTTTGCCGTTGTACATGCTGAGACACGGAAGAATTCATCCATACTAAGTGCGCTTTGAAGGAGGTTTATTGACTTTTTGTCATACAAGACCTTTTTCTTATCATTACCATCCCATGTAGTTTTAGGCTTTGATGAGCCAACGCCATTTACTACAGTTACCGGAACAAAAGGGCCATTTTGGACAGCATCCCATATTTCTTCTCCTTGTGCTTCTAGATGATCCTTCATACGGATCTTCAAGAAATCAAAATATTCACCACAGAATAGAGGAGGCTTGTTGCTACTGCCACCGTCTCTGAACACAAAATTGTTGTTTGCGGAAGCCATTCTGGATCTAGTAGGAACAGGTTACCTATAACCTGCTCTGATGCCAATTGTAAGTTCAGATGCGCCTAAGAGGGGGTGAATTAGGCTCTAAAAACTTTTTCTGGTTTGTATGAATATTTTTGCACGAGTTTCTTTCCTTTCTTTTTCTAATAAGTGATGAAAGCAGTAAATGCGAAAAGTAAAGAACACCAGGATTTATAATAGTTCCCCTCACAATCCGAGGGTACGTCTAGTCCCCTTTCACACGAAAGAGATTTTCTTATAGTTGGTAATTTTTATAAAGACTACCAAATAACCAAGAACAATCCTCTTGGATTTTCACTAAGACCACAAAGAGAACAATCCTCCCTAAGTGTCTTTCTTGTTTCCATAAATCCTGAAAACAAGGATACAGTAGTTTGTTTGATTTGCATAAGAGTTTGAAAGATGAAAGAGCGATGTCAATCACTTGATTGATCTTTTCTATTCAATATGAAATTTAAGATGGAATACTCTTCTAAGTGCTCAAGAACAATTTTCAGTATGCATGTGAAAATGATAAAACAGAAATCTTGAGTATATAGAGTATGATTCAAAGAATAGAAAGTAATTGTTATTTTTTGGTGATTGTTGTAAATTCAAAATTCAAAACAAAAAATAATTTATAGTGTAGTAATACCTTTTCAATGAATCATAGCAATGTTTAAACCATTTTTACTGGAAAAAAGTATTTGAAAAGATACAAAGATTGCCATGAAAAGGTGTTACAAAAAGTTGCTGGAAAAATGAAATTTTTCAAAAGCTGAAGCACAACAACCAATTGCACTAAAGCAACAATCGATTGCAGCACATCAACATTAAAAAATATGAAAAATATAACTATGACAACCGATTGTCATTGAGGAGCAATCGGTTTCTCATAGGCCAACGTTCAAAAAAATTTGAAAATAAAACACATGACAATCGATTGCTGCTAGATGACAATCGATTGTTGTCAAAACAGAAACTTTAGTTTTTGACTGCAACCGATTGTCCTAGCATGACAATCGATTGCTTGTGTACAAAAATTGAAAAATCATTATTTTTTTTAATATTTTAAGCAATTTAAAACATCCTTCTTCAATCATACATAGTATATACTCAAAATATTATTTTAATAAAGTAAATGCATGATTAAAAATAGTTTTGAGCACTAAGAGCATAAGATCAAAAATTTCATATACCTAAAGCCATAAGTCTTGAAATGTTGATCTTGATCAATGAATCTTGCTTGAGATAAATCTTCTATCTTGATCCATTCATTTTTGCATGCTAGTTTGTCTTCATCAAAACACTTGGAAAGCTTGATTTCACACTTTGTGACGGGGCTACCTAATATTTCAAGAGGGCATGATACAATTTGGGTCATTGTTGATAGGCTTACGAAGTCGGCTCATTTTATTCCTATTAACATCAGTTTTACAGTATCAAAGTTGGCGGAGATTTACACTAGTGTAATTGTCAAACTGAATGGTATTCTTTTGTGTATTGTTTCAAATAGAGACCCGAGGTTTACTTCAGATTTTTGGAAGAGTTTGTAAGAGGCATTGGGTTCTAAGTTGAGGTTGAGTTCGGCGTATCACCCTCAAACGAATGGTCAGGCAGAGAGGACTATTCAGTCGTTGGAATATTTATTGAGATCATGTGTTCTTGAGCAGGGAGGTTTATAGAATACTTATCTTTCGTTAATAGAGTTCACTTATAATAATAGTTACCATTCTAGTATTAGAATGACACCTTTTTAAGTGGTGTATAGCCGAAGATGTAGAACTCCTTTATGTTGGCATGAATCTAGGGAAACCGTAGTACTTAGACCTGAACTTGTTCGAGAAACTACTGAGAAGATGAAGTTAATTAGAGAAAAGATGAAAGCTTCCCAAAGTATACAGAAGAGTTATCATGACAAGCGGATGAAAGATTTAGAATTTCAAGCAGGTGACCATGTGTTTCTGAGAGTTACACATGTGACTGATATTGGGCGTGCATTGAAGTCTAAGAAGCTCACTCCTCATTTTATTGGTCTATATCAGATTTCAGATAGAGTTGGCAAGGTTGCATATAGAGTGACTTTACCGCCTAATCTTTCGAATTTGCACGATGTGTTCCATGTGTCACAACTTCGGAAGTATATTTCAGATCCATCTCATGAGATTCGTATGGATGATGTGCAAATACAGGATAATCTTACTATGGAGATGATGTATGTACAAATCGATGTTCGTGAAATGGAGACTCTAAGAGGCAAGGAGATTACTTTGGTGAAGGTAATCTGGTTAGGAGCTGCCGGAGAAAGCATGACGTGAGAGTTGGAAAGCAAGATGCGGGACTCCTATCATGAGTTGTTCGACCAAGGTAAATTTTCGAGGAAGAAAATATTCTAAGTGGGGGAGAGTTATAACTCCCAATATTTAATTAATCATTTAATTAAATATTTTTGAATATTTTTTGATTAAATTTTCGAAGTTGTGAAATGTTGATTTAATTTGTGTCATTCTTAGTCGAATAAATTAGTTGATTAAGTTGTAGGATTAATATTGAATAATACTATTATTATTTATGTGGGTCTATTTTAATGTTAGAAGTAGTAGAAAGGGAGGTGTAGGAATTTAAGCCCAATAAGAATAATAGAATGATAATATTATTATATTAGTAGATGTTTAGAAATAATAGAAGTAAAAGTAGCAGTAAGAGGAGAAAAAAAAATATTTTGGCAAAAGAGGAAATAAGGGTTTGGAAGAGATTCATAGAAGTGCAAAAAGGAGACATAGCTAGGTGCAATCGGAGAGTTAGAGCAACCTTCAATCCAAGGTAAAGTGGGGTTCTGACTCTATAATAGTGTATTAATTGATAGAAACATGTTTAGATTGAAACTCCTAATTTCTATGGTTTTGACATTGTTAAGTTTTGATGAGTAATCTTTGATATGTAATAATTAATCGTGTTTGGAATTGATATATTGGTGAAATTGAGAGATGATTGAGAATCCAATTTAATATATATGTCATGCTGTAGTGGTTTATATGAGTAAATTACAATTTGATAAAGTATAACAAATTGTTTCATGTAGCGTCACTTTAGCATTGATTATACTTTGGCGTAACTTTACCCCATATGTTTCGATGGATATTGTTGGAGCACAAGGAAGATAAAAGGCAAAAGGAATATTTACTTATAGCTTCAAAAATAAGGATTTACAATGAATTACAATAACCTACTCCACTAGGCTATTTATACACACAAATTAAATCTAAAATATATCTTCTACAAAGATATAAGAAGATCTAAGATTTATATCTTATAACAAAGATATAAAAAATCTAAAAGATATTCCTAAATATAAATTAATATCTAATTAAATCTAAATTAATTCTAACACCATCCCTTAATTTATATTTACACCAGTTTCATCCCTTAAACCAAGAAATTGATCAGTTTTGATAGCCTTTGTCAAAACATTCTTGAACTCAACTATCTCTTGTTCCTTGAAAAACGAATCAATCTTCAAATTCCAAGCTCTGGGCGCTTGCTTCAATCCATATAATATTTTTTATAATTTGAACACCATCCCTTCCTGATTCTTTTTCTCAAATCGAGGAGGTTGTGAAACGTACACCTCTTCTTGTAATGGACCTTTAGAACCTTGGACACCAAAACTCCCCCTTCAGAAGATCTTGCTTAAGAGTTTTGACTTTCTCCAAAACCTTGACTGTCTTCAGAATCTTGAAAATTCCCAGAGTCTGAATCATCATCAGAGTCAAAGCCACTACCTTCAGAAATAGCATCTTCAAAAGTTGGATCACCTCTGCGTTCAGAAGTTCCACTTTCAGAATCATGATCATCGTCAAAGGCTGAATTTCCTTCATAAGCTCCTCCTTCAGAAGGTCCAAACTTAGAGTCATGATTTCCACCAAAAACTTGATCATCTTTAGAAGCTTGTCCTCCAGAACCTACGTCTTTAGAGTTTTCCCTTCCATAAGCATGATCACCACCAAATTCTGGATCATCATCAAAATCTGGATCAGAATCAGATTCACCATCTGACTCACCTTTAGAGTTTCCAGAGTCATCATCTTCTGACTCTTCTTCAGACTCAGAATCACCTTCAGATTCTGACTTGTCTTCAGCTTCAGAGTCATCTTCAAATTTTGACTCAGAGTCATATTCTGATTCTGACTCATACAAAATCACTCCTTCAAAATCAGAATATTCAGAGTCAGAGTCTTTACTAGCTTCAGAAGCATGTATTTCTGACCTTTCTTCAGAAGTTCTGTCATCAGAGTAAGGACGAGATTTTTCCCAATTCCAAACTTGATTCCTCTACAATGACGTCTCTGCTGAACTCAAATTTGTTAGTTTCTGGACAATAAAGTTTGTACGAACCTGTACTGTGATACCCCACCAGCAACATCACTTTACTTCTATCATTCAGCTTCTGTATTCTGGCTTCTGGGACATGTTTGTAACATACAGAACCAAATACCTTTAGATGATTAACACTTTGCTTATCTCCAGTTCACTTATGAATAGGAACTATTTTCTTTAATTTCTTTGTGGGACATCTGTTGAGCACATAACATGGAGTTGGAACAGCTTCTCCCCACAGTGTATGAGGAAGCTTCTTCTCTTTCAGCATGCTTCTCACCATATCTAGCAAAGTACAATTTCTTATTTCAGCAAGACCATTATGTTGAGGAGTATATGGAGCAGTAACCTCATGCTCAATTCCATTCTCCTCATAGAAAATTCTGAATTTTGTGGAGTTATACTCACCACCACCATTAGTTCTAAGAATTTTCAGAGTTTGGCCACTCTGATTCTCAGCCTTCAGTCTGAACTTTTTGAATTCAGCAAACACCCCGTGTTTGAACTTTATGAGAGATACCCATGTCATTCTGGTGAGCTCATCAACAAATGACACAAAATATTTATTCCCTCCAGTCGATGCTATTGGAAACATACCGCACACATCAGAATGTACTACTCCCAAGGCATGTTTTACTCTTGGAGCTACTTCTAATGCAAATGGTAATCTTGGTTGCTTCCCTTCCATGCACACCTTGCATGATTTTTCAGGCTTCTTGATTGTAGGAATTCCATGTACCAGATTCTTTGATTTCAGATACCCTAAACTTCTGAAATTCAGATGACCAAATCTTTTGTGCCACAGCTCACTCTCCTTGACAACACTTGTTGCACTAAGACATTCAGAGTCTGCAGTTCTAACATTCACCTTGAATGTTCTGTTCCTTCCCTGTTCTGACTCCATAATCAGCTTCTGATTACAATCATACAAATTCAGAATATTATCCTTCATGGTAACTGAAAAACCTTTCTCAACCAGTTGTCCCACACTCATCAGATTTCTTTTCATGCCAGGTACATACCAAACATTCTGGATCACAACTGCTTTCCCATTGTTTAGAATGATTCTGACATTTCCCATACCTTCTGCATTGAGGTATTTGTCATCAGCATATCTGATCTTTGTACTCTTCTCAGAGTCAAAGTCAACAAACCACTTCTTGTTTCCAGTAAGATGGTTTGAACACCCTGTGTCCATATACCACCATTTTGATGAATTCAGATCATCAGGTTCAGAAGCCAAAAATAGCACAGGTTCATCATCAGAGTCTCCTCTTGCTATATTTGCTTCTTCTGACTTCCTTTCTTTGCTGGACCAGCAATCTCTGGCATAGTGACCAAAGTTCTTATAACAGTAACACTGAACATTCTTCTTGTCAGACTTATCCTTTCCCTTCTGGACATTCTTCTGCCTATCAGAGTTTGAAGCTTCTGACTTTTGACTACCATTAGTTCTCTTCCTGGCTTCTGACCAAGTCTGCTTCTGATGCTTCTTACCAGAAGTTACTTTCAGAGCCTATTGCTCTACTTCCCTTTCAGAAGTTCTTGCAGTCATACACAACTCATGTGCCTCTAGACTACTTTGCAGCTCTTCAACTCTCATGGTGCTCAGATCTTTGGAATGTTCAATTTCTACAACAATGTAATCAAACTGAGAAGTTAAAGATCTCAAGATCTTCTCAATAATTACTTGTTCAGACAAAGTTTCTCCACAAGCTTTCATCTCATTAGTAATCAGAATAACTCTAGAGATGTATTCAGAAACCTTCTCGTTGTCCTTCATGTTGAGATTCTCATATTGCTTTCTGAGAGACTGAAGCTTCACCTTCTTCACTGATGCATCACCACCGTAACATCTGACCAGTGTGTCCCACACAGCCTTTGTTGTTTCAGAATCAGCAATCTTCTCAAACACATTCACATCCACACATAGATGGATGTAGAAAACCGCTTTCTGATCTTTCTTCCTGAGTACCTTCTGTGTTATCTTCTGGTCCTTTGTTGCATCTGCTTCTAACAGATTATAGCCATCAGTAACAAGATCTAACACATCTTGAGAACCAAATAACACGCGCATCTGGATCTTTCAACGATTCCAGTTTTTGCCATCAAATACTGGAAGCTTGGAATGAATATCTCAGTTTCCGTTCATCTTCTACCTTGTGCAATTTACGCAGAAACTCAATGAAAAATCAATGTTTCTCAAATTTTAGAGTTTCTAACCAGGAGCTCTAGATACCAATTGTTGGAGCACAAGAAAGATAAAAGGAAAAAGGAATATTTACTGATAGCTTCAAAAATAAGGATTTACAATGAATTACAATAACCTGCTCCACTAGGCTATTTATACACACAAATTAAATCTAAAATATATCTTCTACAAAGATATAAGAAGATCTAAGATTTATATCTTCTAACAAAGATATAAACAATCCAAAAGATATTCCTAAATATAAATTAATATCTAATTAAATCTAAATTAATTCTAATAGATATATAACCATTTAGTATAAAAAAATTTCATAGATATTATAACTTAGTTTCTACTGTAGCGGAAATTGCTAGAATCACGTGTCTATAGGATTGCTAAGTCTGCTACCATGTTTTAAATTAAAAATCTTATAAGTTTTCTTGTACGATAATAATAATAATAATAGTGACTTGTTATGATACAATGTATGCATTGAAGAATATAAAATGTTAACTATGATATATATATATATATATATATATATATATATATATATATATATATATATATATATATATATATATATATATATATATATATATATATTGTAGCACACTTAGGAAATACATTGAAAATAACATGTTTGTATGCATGGTAGCGGCATGTTGAAAAATCAGTTCAAAGTCTTTTTAAGTTTACTAATATATATTATTTCATTATAATAATAATAATAATAATAATAATAATAATAATAATAATAATAATAATAATAATAATAATAATAATAATAATAATAATAATAATAATAATAATAATAATAATAATAATAGTAATAATAAATATTATAATATTTAGGAGTTAAATATTTGAGTAAATTGGATAATTTAAGTTAATTTCTATTCTAATGGAGACATTAGAACTATCAATGAAGTTGTCAATTGAGTTCTCAATAAGGTTGTTAGAGTTATCAATAGTGTTGTTAAAGTTATCAATAGAGTTATTTTGTATCATTAAAAGTCACTTTTAATTGTTTTGTGTAATTCCGATATGTTTAGAGTTGTTAGTAGAGTAAGTTGAAGTTTCTAAATAATAATAATATATCTTTGTTAAATTATGATTTATTATCAGTGTGAAAATTTGTTTAATCAATTATGGTAGTATGCCACTAAAATGAACTAAGATAAGTAGCAGGAATTGGTGGTAGGCTTATTAATAAAGTGATAGTGTGGTATATGATTACTACCTATATGTTGGGCATACCGTAGTGAAACAAAGGTAAGTGTTATACATATATTACTCTTTCACTGTAGCGTAAGCGTTTAGAGTGAGAATGATAAGTTATTGATACAATAGCAACATGTATGCTACATTGAAAAATCAGTACTAAATTTTAATTTTATTTTTATTATAATAATAATAATAATAATTTAGTATTATTAGTATAATAATATTATAGAAGTTTTGTAAGTAGAAATAATAGAACTTTTAGCCGATAATTAATTAACCAGAAATAGTCGTAATAGTACAAATAATTACGCGGTTTATTTGTAGTAAATTTTGGTTGACTCGTTGTATTGTGTTCTTTGTTTAAAAATGTGAATTAGCAGGTGATGTTATTGCATCTATTTATGGATAAAATATTAAGTTGTGAGCTTATGGCCAATGTTGGTTTGTTATTGTGTTGCTATGAAATTTTGTTGTTGCTATCCTGACATTCATATTGGGTCCCATACATAGCATATCAAGTTGGAGGTGATGCTCGTTAAGTTGGGATGGATTGAAAAATTAAGTTGAAGGCTTAGGCCCTGTTGACGCCTCTATTAATTGGCAGATTTCTAAGTTGGGAGTTTTGTTCCATTGGTACCACATGCATGTGCATTGTAATGAGTCGCATTCCGTGTTGCACATTTAACATGTTGTGTTGTTGACTTGTGATAATTGATGTTGGTTGAAAGTTGTGAAGTGGTGATTTTATATAATATGATCTGATAAATTGTTTATCATACACTCAATTATATGGTTCGATATCTCACCTCTTCTTTTTGAATGTTGCCCTCTGTTGGTAACGTGCAGGTAATCAAGAAGGATAATTGTTACCTTTGTTAGTTCGAGTCGGTGTTGTCGCTCTGATACGTAGCACTTCGGGTATGAACATATGTTTTTTTATTATTGGTTTTCGTTATATTGCTGAATTTTTAAGTTGTTTTGATTAAAGAATTGTTGTCTTAAAGCCGTTTTGAGTTGGACAAGATGTTATGGTGTTTTCAGTTAAATTTATGAATCTGCTGCGTAGCAACGAAAGTTATTTTATTTTTAAAGACTAAACAAGTTATTATCGGTTCATCCAAATTTTATGTGTTATGTATCTGAACTATAGGTGATTGAATGTCGTTGTTTCTAAGTTGAAAGTGTAGCATTCTATTTGTTTGTTGGAAATTTTGTAACTCTAATTATATATAATTCAATGGATAGAAATGGGGGGTTACATCATTCCCAAGGCTATTGGAATGGTAAGCACACTTCACATTTGAATTGTGACAAGGAGAGGAGATGTTGGGATTCCGAGTGGGATCACTTATGGTTATCAAGTCTGCTTTCAGTAAGTTTTATAATGCCTAAGATAGTGGCATACTGATCTTGGTAAACTACCTTCTAGGTGTATCTGACCTACATTGACTGCCCTGTTATTGTTGTTGTTGTACAGGCGCAGGATTGGAAATTAGCATAAATCCTACATATTGGTTGTGATTATTTCTAGTACGACCCTTCTGGCCATAAACAACACTTGTCTCCTTTTTACCACTAAATGTCTTCTTCATAGTACTCGAAGACGCAACCACTTGAATCTTTCCACTTCTGATACCCCCTTCGACCTGTTCACCTGTTAGTATTAATTTGGTAAAACTAGATGAAGAACTTCCAATCAGATGATTAAAGAAGGGCCATATCAATGTACCCATGAACATATCAACCAACTCCCTATCAGAGAGAGGAGGTTGCGCTCTTCTAGCCAGATCTCTCCAGTTTTGGGCATACTCTTTAAACCCTTCATTCGAGCCCATAGTCATACTTTGTAGTTGCATACGAGTTGGTGCAAGGTCAGCATTATATTGATACTTCTTATAAAAAGAAACAGCCAGGTCTTCCCAAGTGCAGATTTTGGTTCCTTTCAACTGATAGAACAATTCCAGTTGTGTCCTAGATAAGCTCTCTTGAAATAAGTGAACTTATAACTTTCTGTTACCAGTATGGGGTTGGATCTTGCGAACATAGGACCGCAGATGAAGCTTGGGACAAGAAACACCATCATATTTGGCAAAGACGGGGACCTTGAAGTTGTGAGGGATGACAACCCCCGAGATAATCCCCAGCTCTTCAAAATATAGCCCATGCACTCTCTGAATTTCCATAGAATTAAGGCGTTCTTCCAACTATTTGTATCTATCATCAGTGGGAGGATACTATTCAGCAGAATAGCCTTCAACAGAATCTTGGCTAGAACCAAGGTTATTATTCTCTTCATCTTTCAAACTCTTGTCATCTTATTCTTGGTTATCGTCTTCATTTGACGGTACCTCAAAATATAGAGCCCTTTTGATCGGGCCTTTGAATCTTGTGCCCATATTAAGAAAGAATATTGGCTTCTTAGTCTTCTTTTTATTCCCTTTTATGATGAGGATCTTCAACTCGTCTTTTCCCTTAGCTAAGTCCAAGAACATTTGATGAAACTGAGTGTTCTGAGCTTGAAGTTCTTTCATAGTTTGTTCGAGAGCCATCTTTTACTGAAATAAACAACAAGAAGATGAGAAAACCTGTCTAGGAAGTACCTGTTATGTGATGATATGCATGATATGTAAATGTAAGTGCAATGTTTTGAAGGATCTTTGTGGGATTTAAGTTTTTTTAAACAAAAGGAAACAAAAGAAATTTTACTAACAACCTCAAATTATAATTGCCTTCTAGGCTTATAATGACAACTAAAGGAAACACAAAGAAACAAAATATAAACTTAAGTCTCCCATGGGTGTTTCCTCTTTGTGTTGACATATGCATTAAGACTCTTCTCTTTGTGGAGTTGTTTCGTTAGCTCCAATACTTTCTTCTCACTAGCATATAACTGAGCCTCGAAGGTATCTCTTTCTTCCTTGAGTTGAATCCAGGACTTCTGCAGTTCCTCAAAGTCAGTAGGCATATCAGGATGAAGGAAAATATAAATCAGGATATCAGGATATGGAATTTTAAGATTTTTAGCACGAGACCATACCCATCTGAGGTAAGGATCTGGAGGAATGTAATTCTTATGTCCCAAAGTCTTGTTATCAATCTTGTTGACCATGCCCCAAGCACGTATAAACTTTTCACAGTAACTTTGAGGATCGTTCTCATAGTTGAACACAATACCCTGGATGAGCATATCATGAGGACCGTCCCTTAGAGCATAAGCAAACTAACGTAGATCTAAGGAAGGGTTATAAGTGATACATCCCCTTATACCAAGAAGTGGCACATTAGGTAATTCCTTTCAACGGTCAATAATAGTGATTTTCTCCCAAGATCGGGAACAACAATAGATATCTGAATGGGTGAGTGACATCACCCTTTAAGACCACCTCAAGCCTTATTCATTCTTCACTACTAATCGGGGGAGGTGTGAAATAAACCACCTAGAAAGTAGAGGTATGCAACACATGAGAGTCCGTGGCTTCCTCATAGTACGAGTGTGAAGAGAATGAAAAATATCTCCAAGCAAAGTAGGAATCGGATTATGATTGAGAAATATTTTGATGGCATTCACATCTATGAATTGGTCGAGCTTAGGGAATAGTACCAAACCATAGATTAGAAAATCCAGAGTATCTTCGAAAGCACGAAAACTTATAACATCTAGGAATAATTGAGCCTTATTTATCATAAATGTAGAATGAAGAACTTTGACCCCACTTCTTGTTTCCCAATTAGATATAATGTCTGACTGTTTCAGATGTAAGGAAGACGCAATGTCTTCGAGTTTTAGAACTTGCTCTAGATTGGTGAAAGGTATCTGATCAAGAATAGGCACATCGAGCAGCTTAGAGAACTTTTCCATTGTAGGCAACAACTGATAATCCAGGAATGTAAAACAATGATGCTTAGGGTCAAAGAACTGTAACAGAACACTCATCATATCTTCTTTGAAGCCGTTAGGAACCAGACTGAGTAGACAGCCATGTCTCTTGGTGAATTGAGAATTGTCAGGAACCTTTGAGACTAACTGCTCAAGCTTGGAAGGTACACTTACGAAATTGATTCAGATAGTATTTTTGTGATCGGAAGCCATGACTTGCAATAAGGGACAAAGATAAATCCCTAGGTCCTTGAAACGGTTAGTGAAAATGTTATGATATGATGTCATGATGTTATGATGTCATGTTTAAATAAAAAGCACACACAAGCAAATCACACAAGGGCCTTAGGCATAAAGGCTTGCATGTGTTCCATAGGCAAGTACCCTTTCTATTAGAGTTAAGTTGGCTCAACCTGTCCAAAAGAGGTAATCGGGTTCTAGGGATCTCAATATCATTGATCTTTCTCACAGGTTTTGTTTAACACGACAATTGACTTTCCACCAAAGAAATCCTGAGAGTCGAATCTCAATGAACGTAGAATCAAGTATCAATCAACTTTAGACTGCACCATAGCCGACTATCTCACTACCTTCTAGTGGCTAAGATGGGTCAATTAAGGTTCTAAAAGTCAGTTAGTGCTTATGACACCATGCGGAATCCCAATGTTATCCTTGACTGACTCAAGGAACATTGATACAGACCAAAGTGTTGCACTAACATAGCCATGACTTCAACCATATCGATCTACGCAGTACAGTTTCCATGATCTATTGCTACTTACCTAGGATACTGTATATCTGGGTGTAGGATCTTTGCAAGAATTAAACCCAAATAAACCTTAAACGTAAAGCAAACAAAACAAAAAAGTCAACAGGTAAAGTGATCCTAAACTCTAAGGTAACCCCTCTTTTTAATTCCACAGCAGAGTCGCCAGTTCTGTAATACGGTGGGAGAATTGACTTGGTTTTGCATTTATTTGCAAATGTTGCAGATAGCAAGAGTCACCACTGAATTTTCTTTTATCCAATAAGGAAAGGGTGAAAAGAACAGGAAAGACCTTGATATATTTTGAGTTTGGGGGTATGTTATGAAAAGGAAAGGTGTTAGCACCCTTTTCATCTGTAGTTATCTACGAGCTCTTAATTGCTTAGCTCACTTTGAAAACTTGCTTTTGTGTGTGTGATTTGAAAATATTTTGAAATCGTCAATGTAAGGATGACTTTGTAATGATTCTTGTATCAGTCCTCAAGAATGCGTACAAAGTGTTTTGAAAATATTTGTTTGAAAATGATGTGTTAAAAAATGTTTTTGAGAAAAGTTGTGAGCAAGCAATTAGGAGTTCTTACCCACTAAAGGTATTTTGTGTTATTTTCCCTTCTACTTTGGAGATAGTACTATCCATACCATTAGTTGGTAGGTAGCCTCATCTATTGGATGTGAAGGGACATGCGTAGGGTCATTGGATGGTCATAGAAGGAAAGGTGTAAGGATACTTTAGCAATTATCATTAAGGGACTAGATCGTTTACCTAAGGCAGCATCGAAAGGGTCATCGAGGGACTACGATCTTTGTTTTCGTGGGACTTTGCTAAAGCATCCCCACGTTCGAGGGACATGACTTTTTTTCCCGAAGGCAATAAGGGAGGTTACCCTAGAGGTATGAGTGTGCAAGTGTTTTGTAACTCAGTTATTTTAATCTTGCAATTAGGGTTTGCTACCATTTTATTTTTATCTTTCCATACATGACCTAATTACTAACAGTAATATAGTAAAAATAATAAAGCGGTAAATGTGTAGAAAGTAAATGCGAAAAGATAAAACCCTAGACTATTACAATGCTTCTGGTAGTTACATAATAAAAATGCGGAAAATAAACCTTAATTACTATTATAAACCAGGAGAAAATTACAAAGTAATTAAAAGAAGAAAATGCGAGAATAGTAAACCACACGAAGTGTAAAAATAGGAAAGAGGGAAAGCGAACATATTTTTGGTGATTTTTTGATGAAAAAAGTTTTAATGATTAACCTAAACAAAACCTGGTTAATTTTAATTAAAAAAATAATTTCTTAATTAAATAAAAAAACTAAACCCTAATTTTGATTATGGTTTGTGAAAAGGTTTTGAAAAAATTAAATTTAAAGAAAGGTTTTTGGTTTGGTGAATTTAGGGTTTTGTAAGGAAAATAGAAAACAATGTTTAAAAAAATATTTACCAGGGGTGGGTGTTGAACCCCCACCCTCAACCCCTTCAACCAACACTTTCAACACCATCCCAGGCGTGCGCCTGTGTTTTAGAATGGAAACCAACGCACTTTGTATTCAATCTTGCAAAAAAAAAAAACAGAAATTATAGAAAAATAGCGAAAGGCAGGGATCAAATCCACGCCTTGATAGAGTAATGCATTAGAGCGCGTTTTAACCACTGGCCTGGGGATACATTCATTGTTTAAAATACAAACAAATAATTAAAACCTAAAATGAACTGGACCAGAGAGGCGCCGGAGCCCTAGCTCTAGTCGTCTTCTCCGGTGAGCATCTTCTTTAAACCTGTTAAATAGACATAGTTAGGAAATCAAAGATGCCCTATCCCCCTAAATCCAACCCTGCGAATTCAATGGGATGGTCATCTTTGGATGAATCATACTAGTTTGAGAGATATAGAGAAATTTTCATGGATCAGTACGGTTATGGCAACTCATGATTTGAGTAGCGGAAAGGCCATGCAATCTATTTTCCCTGCACTAACATACCTCAAAAACATATTGATACATTTAGTGTGCAATGAAACATGAAAGAAACTAAAATATGAATTTTGAAAAAAAAGTGAAACAACCATGTATGCGTGCAGGTTCTGGATGGATTGGATCATTATGTTTGATCCATTCTTACTTTGTGCCTCTTCAAGAATCAATTGGTAATGCAAGGATGCTTGGAAGATGGCTACAACTAAGGTTTGAAGATTGCCCTAGTTTGATAATTTTGTGATTTTTGGGAGTGGTTTTTAGCACAAGGTTTTTGTGTCTAGCATGTCTGATTTGAGGAGAATATATAGCATGGAATTAGGTTAACACATTATGGGCTTAGACTCTTGTAATAAGCTTTGTCTCATTTTACTTTATTTTGACCTTTAAATGAATAAAAATAAAAAAGTAAAAAATAAAAAATCAAAGGGAGGTGTATGAACAAGTCTTGAGGTGCATATGAAGTGTAAAATACGTTTGGACTCTGTAACAATAGCCCATTAGCCCAAAAATCATGTATGTTCAATTTGAATTTCATACATTTGCTCAAAATTTTCCAAGTTGCACTGGTCATAACTCTCGCAATTTTCATCATTTGATGGTGATCTTGGACTTTTTGTAAAGCTAAATATGTCACTACAATCTCTATGTTGACCATTTATGCATTTGAAGATTTATCTTGATGTAAGTTTCCTTGACAAAAAGTGTCTTTTTGTTGACTTTTGAAATGACCTATAATGTATTGGCTCATATCTCTCAAATGAAGCATTTTTTGGACTTGAGATTAGAGAGACAAAATTGTAGAGAATTGAATTTACTTCAAAATGAGCTTTTGTTGAGGAAAATACGATGAAGTATGTGAAAGTTATGCTTGGTCAATGTTCAGTTGACTTCTCCTAAAGAAAACCCTAATTTGACAACTTTTGACTTTTGATGATTTGAGAGTTTTCCTTGATGAATCATTATCAACCCTTGATCAAATGATGAGTGTGACTTCAAGATCTTGATTTTGACCTAAAATCTTGAAGTTTGACTATATATTGACCATAATTGACTTTTTTTCCCAATACATTTGATTTTCAATCATCTGAGCCATTGACTGAGCAAACTTGTGATGTAAAGCATGAAACTTGGTATGAGCATTCTTGGAAACATATAAGAGACCACGAAAACCACTTGATACCTTAAAAACCCAATCTTCCTTGAGAACTACAAAACCCTGGTTATAGGCCATTGCTTTGGAGGAGAATTTGTCTGGTCAATTCTTGAGCAACCTTGAGCGTTTGAGAACCCTAGGAAAATGTCTTGAAGAAATGGGAGGGCAATGTTTGGGGTACAACTTCTATCCTATTTGGCTATGAATTACAAGTCAAGAAGAATCAAGTCAGAATATTAAAGAATATGCAGTTTCTAAATATGGAGATATTTTAGGAAATTAATGATTGAAGACCTTGTTTGTAGTAGAAGTTACTGCTGATTTGTAAAAAATGATATGTTGTAATTAGGATCCCAAGTCCAGCTGGGAGTAAGTTATAAATAGAAGGGTTTGTAACCTAGTTTAGTACGTGTCCAAGATGTAGATCATTAGGGTTTTGTCTATCTGAACCACTAGGGTTGTGAGATGGTCACTATGTTCTCACTCAAACACTTGTAGGTAATGAGTTGAGTATTAATCTTCGAGGAAGCTTGTAAGAAACTCTAAGTATTTTTCTTAGTAAATATTTTTGGCTAGGTATTCTCATGGAAGTGTGTCTTATGTTTGTTGTCGTGGAAGTGTGTCTTCCTGTTATGTCCAATCGCTGTCTGTGATTGATGAGGGATTATGGAGGGCCTCATATCTAGATGATTCTTATATAGAAGTATAGCACGAGTAGTGATTAAGTGAGTAGATCATAAATGGGTATGTTTATTGTAGGGTCTATGAATTGATACCTATCATAGTGGACTTGTCCCTGGCTTGGTATGCCCCCAGAGTAGAAGAGTTGCTCCGAACTGGGTTAACTACTTCTGTGTGTTGTTTATTTCTTTTTAGTACTATTTTTAATGATTATATCGTTCATGTGTTGTTTCTATGAGATCATATGTCTCGACATCTTATAGCACACCTGAGTTCGGTCATACCAAAATTCCACCAATCATGAACAATTAAGTTCACTCGCTCCTGATCCACGCCATCTAGGACTAGAGCCACCAATATCATGAACAATTAGGTTCACATTTCTCCCGATCCATGCCATCTAGAACCCGATCCACCAACAGGACTAAAGCGCTCACCATGAATGCATGTAAAATTTTACATGCAACAACAACAATATGCACACTAACTTTTACCATAGTCAGTGCACTTCGCTGATATCGACCACCATTCACCAAACACTTTCCAGAACATGCAGTAACAACAAAACACTGGTATAGTCAACAATTACAATGCATTTGCAACATTCCACAAAAGTAACATAACTCAACACATACGAAACACAAGTCCATGTGTCAAATAATTGGAATTCTTGTATAGAAAATATTTTGAAGTTAAAGTACGTTTAACCACCTTTCCAACGATTAGATCTAAGTGCCAATCGGACACCAGAAACCAAAGTTATGAATTTTTAAAGTTTTGAAACAAATCTTCCAGACATAATGGTAACCGGTAACCTCTAGACTAGTAATCGGTTACACCCCTTGAAACCCAAAATCCAACGCCACTGTCTTAATCTGGTATCCGGTTATCAAAAAATGGTAACTCGTTATATTCCCTGTAAACTAACCTCCACACCTTTGTTTTATAAGGTAACCTGTTACTCCAAAACTGGTAACCGGTTACCACTGACAAAAACCATTTTTTTTTGCTATTTTTAAAATATGAATGTCACTTATTTCCTCCTCCAAACCCCAAATTGAAATCAAAAATAGGCTTCTCACTTCTATAACATATATATATACATATTACACAATATTTCTATTCATTCTATAATATCAATTTCACCAATTAAACCACATTACACAATTATGGAAAATCAAAATCCTTAACCTACCCATCATTACACAATTTCCTTAGAAAGTTGGAACCCCACCCTTACCTTAGATTGATGGTTCCCAAGATTCAACAATGACTTTTTCTTGCCCTAACTCTTTCTCACCTTCGTGCTTCAACTTCTCTCAGAGTACGATTGTTGCAAAAGATACAATTCAACTCTCTACTTCTTCCTTTTTACTAGTTTAGCCCTTAGACCGCTAATATGACATTCATTCCTTACCCTCTCTAAACCTCATGACAATTACCACCTTGCCCCTTATATCTTTAACATATTTTTCTATTTAAATATTAAATAAATTCTAAACAATTATTCTCAAATCCAAATAATTCCAACTAAGTTATTTAATTAAAAATAATTCTCGTCACTACTTTAATCAGACACTCCCCATACATAGCATCACCAAACCACGAATTGCATCATATAAATCACAAACAACTAATTGAATAGTGAATTATAATATTCATGGTGTTACAACTCTCCCCCACTTAGAATATTTTCGTCCTCGAAAATTTCCTGATGTAAACAATTCCAAATACGACTCTTGCATCTTGCTTTCCAATTTCCACCTCATGTTTGGCAACATTTATAATACCACTAATCAACATTGCACATTGTTAACCATAATAATCCAACAAGATGCAACGCTACCGAGTTATGAATGACAAGTTCATTTCATTCGTTGTCTGATCTCTCTAGGATACATGATCTATCACCTTAGGATCTCGTTCACTCTTGAACCAGAACACAACACGATCATTACCATCACCATAGGTAACTCTTCTCTAATTTCCCTTCATAAGAAAGAGCTACTCACATTCAAGCCCTTTCCATAGGAAACGAGGCAACAACATAATTTAAGAATGTAGAGTTCAACGATATTAACATCATCTCTATCATTTCATCACACAACAACACCATCATAAGAACATCAACATAACCATAATACTGACAACACTTTCACACGAAATTAGTGTCACAGTGCTATGATTCACCAATCGAACTTGTAAGTCAATACATTAATTAATGAGGCAGTAACACAAATAATGTATAAACATTTGACCTATCACTTCCATTATTGAATTTCAAAGGGTTTGCATCATTACCGTAGGCACCGATGTTGAATCCTTGACTCCTAACAAGTCACACACGCATAAAAAACTGTGCCACATCAAGCTTCAGCTGCGTCGCTCTGATCATTTACCTTAAAGTCACTGTCCTCATTTAGATTTTCATCAACTATCAGATCTACATGTCTCACATGTAGCCTCTGACTCTTTTAATATTCACCAGAAAATCATTGTTCACTTTTGATATCCTCAACCTTCCACTCTGCGGTGTTATCTCACATACAACCTCAAGTCTCCTAACTATTCAGTAAGTCCCAAATCTTTCCTAGCCACTTTTCCATTAGGTTCACGCGAAATGGTGAACGACTATCCTCTCGATAAAATGTTAATAAATTTACACACTATAAAGCTGGCAAGGCAAGTCTATCCCATTAATACGATCCCGTCTACTATCAATATGAGATTAAGGGTGAGCAATTCCTCAATTTGTCAATAGGTAGCCAACAACCATGATGGGGCATAAACCATCATTACTAAACTATAATAGTGTTTCCATAATTCCTTCTTATTCAATCTCGTTGATGATACACCATCGCTAAAACACATTACATTGTCTACTTCACACTCAATTAGCAACACACAAATGTTAAGTATCTTCCAACTCAGGAAGTGCTAGTATACCAGATACATTACAAATCATTTCGTTCCAGTTGAAGTCTTTTCCAATGTAGAGGAATTTAACAACATCCGTAAGTCCTCAGTTTTCCCTTTAATATCACAACATCGAGAAACTATATATTTTCACACTTGAATCTCATTCCAATTACAATCTTAATAACACCATCCCCACATCAGGTTGGTGATAGAAACCTACCAAATTCTCCTGTACATATGTCGATACTTTACCATCACAAACATTGTTCCAATCTCCCTTGAATTTAATTTTCATTTACCATTACCTCTCTTTTCTTCAAAAGCTATTGTCACTCTAATTATTATTAATCAGCACAAGCTTCATCTCAATGAGCTTCTCCAATACCTTCACATCCTTCCTAATACCAAACATCTTATTCCCTCAATTCATTTATTAACAACATATCGTACTTGACCTCGTCTTAAACAAACTGCGATGATAACCAGTTAAGCCCAAAAAGCTTCTAGTCTCTACACCCGACATCGGAGCCTCTCAATGTAGAACTGCATCTACTTTGGATGGATCCAGAGATACCATCACCCAAATTAGTATGTTCAATAAACTCACCTCCTTAAACCATAATCTACATCTTGACAACTTAGCATAAATTTTCCTCCCTTTCGACATTGTAATTCAAATCGCAACGTTCAACATACGCTTATTATGACTTAGATTAAATCATAATATCCTTAAAAAAACATCGCAACAAACTGATCCAAATATTCGTAATGCCTACACCGAGTTCTAAAAGTTTTCCTCTAATTGCTTCTTCAATCCACCTGTGATACGGTGGCAGAAACGACTGTTTTTACTGGTTTGCGTTTTACGTTTTTTGTTCACAAAATGTAGCGGTAAGCAAGATTCGCCACCGACTTTTATTTTATCCAATCAGGAAAAGGAAAAAGAACAAAAAAAACCTTTTTCGAGATGTTTCTGAGTACGGGGGGTAGATTATAGAATGGGAAGGTGTTAGCACCCTTTCTATCCATGGTTTTCCATGGGCTCTTAGTTACTTGCTCGTTTTGAAATTTCTTGTGTGTGCTTTGCTTTTGAAAATAAAAATTACTTCGTGATAACCCTTGTATCAATCCTCAAGGATGTGACGAAGTTGTTTTGAAAATTGTTTTGAAAGGTGTTTTTATGAAATTTTTTGTTTGTTTGAGCAAGTACTTAAAAGTTAATCTACCTACTCGAAAAAGACTGTTCATTTTCCTTTAGACATCGCTATCCCATTATTAAGGAATAGGTAGCACCGTTGTTGGAGTTTTAAGGGACGTTCGAAGGGACAGATACGGTCACAAAAGCAATGTTAGGAGGTGTTAGTAATCATCCTAAAGCCTTAAAGATCTGTTTTCGAGGCAACATCTGAATGGGTGATTTGAGATCTTTCAGGGCTAGAGGACGACCACTAACAAACCCTATACTTCATGACCGCTTAACCGAAGGCAACCTAAGTGGAGTAAACCCTAGGAGTGAGCATGTGCGAGTGAGTTTTTTCAGTTAATTTGTCTTTGCACATTTAAGTTATCTACCGTTTTAATTTTCAAATATTCTTGTCATACAGTCCTATTAACATACATCTAACAGTTAATAATTGCGGAAATTTAAATTGCGGAAATAGAAATCCTAACTATTACATGGCTTTCGCAGATACATAATTATTTAATTAAAAATAAAATACGGAAATTAAAAACGTAATTGAAATCTATTACAACCTCGAAATAATTACATAAATAATAGTAAAAAAGGTAACTAAAACGCGCGTGACGGATTAAATGCGAAGACGATTAGAAAACCTAAAAAGTCTAATTTGAAGAAAGAATATTTAAGTTATTTTTAAAGGAAAATTAATTATTTACAAAACCCTAATTTCTAATTGATTTTAATTATGAAAAAGGAATTAAATTAACCTAATTGGAATTAAATTAACTAATTAAAGAAATAAAATATTTTTTTATGAAAAAAATATGATTTTCAATGTTTTTTGTGATTTGTTGATTTAATGAAGAAAAAAAATAATTTTGATGTTATTTTTGTGAAAAAAGAAATAATTAGTAAATAATAAATAAAATAAAAGAAAGAAGTTAGGCCTGTTATTGCTAAATGGGGGGGGGGGGGGTGTTGTGAAATGTTTAGGCCCAAGAATGCTGAAGCCCAATCAGCACGTAATCCAGTGGGGAGTCTTCTTGATGGTACACCATGGTCCCTGGCAAGTGGAGTCATTGGATCTGGTTGATCATGAACGCGCTTAGATCCTGTGGTTGGATGATGGAGGTGCATGATGGACCTCTAGGATAGCAACTCATAGGATCCTGTAAAGAAGAATTAAAATAAGAAAGTTGTTAGGACCTGGGATCGAACCGAGTTCCTCTACCCTTTCCAACGTGCATGCTTGCCATCTGCCCTATGTGATTTATTTGTTAATCAAATAACAACAATTCATAATATATGTTAAAACGTGAGTTAATGGACGAAACAACAACAAAAAATGAGCGCCAGTTTGAATGGCCCAGTGGTTGGCTTCCACGTTATCACCTTCTTCCCCAGTCTGTCGTTTTAGGTATAATACTTATACCTACGGATATCTTCCATAGCTACAAACCTGCAACCTTCAAAAATCAACATAACGCATGATAAATGAATTCCAGTTACATGGATCAAACTGTCTTGATGCCACGAGGATCCTAATGCCCTTTTCGGTGGCCAATTTTACCTGTATGAAAAAACCCTAAAACGACCAAATAAAACCTAACAATGGCAAACCTCAGTATGTGCATCAAAAATCCAATTAAATAATCCAGACATGTTAGAAGTACATCAATGGTCACAAATATATCATCAAATCATGCTAATGATGCGAGAAAAATTGTAATCAATTTGAAAAAAGTAGGAAAACTGTATGAGATGCAGCAAGTGTTTCTGCACGTGAAAGGACCTGCAATCGATTGGGTTAGCTTCTGGGAAGGTCTAGGAATCGTTTGGCAATGCTAGAATAGCTTGAATTGGCCTCCAAGCTTGAAACTGAGTCACAACTTTTTGTCAATTTTTTTAGTTTTGTTCTTTCTTTCTCACGACTCCCACCACCTTCTTTTGCCTTGGTTGCATTATTTATATGTACCAGAGTGTATTAGGTCAACAAAAAACAACTTGTATCTTGAAATTTATGGAGATTTGATTTGGTTTTCATGTGGTATGATTTCCTTCCAAATTTGGCCTAATCATGCCATTCTTGTGCCAATTATCTTTGATATGATATGATTTGATTCTGATATGCCAGCATAATGAGCTTGTGATTCTGTCCAAAAATCCAATCAAAACAAATCTTTGCTATTATTTACCAATTATTTGATTTAATTCAATTTTTAATCAATAAAAAATATAAATAAAATAAATAACGAAGAAAATAACATGTGAGTGAACATTTCGGTCGTGGACCATGTCATGAGTGAGGTGCAAGCATAAAAAGTTAGTCCCATTTGGCAAAAAATGCATTTTTGAGCACATTTGACTTTTGGCAATTTTGCAAAAAGGGTCAACTTTGACAAGACATATCTCTTCCAATTTTAATCCTAGAAAGGTGTTCTTTGACTTTTTAGAAATCTTAGGATGTCCCCTAAGCAACCCTTTTGGTCTCATCTCAATTGGGTCTTCCATGTTCATGTAAGAAGCTTTGACCCAAAAAGTATTTTTATTGACTTTTCAAAAGGACCTATAATGTGAAAATTCATATCTTTTTGTGAGTGCATATTTTGAACTTGAGGGCTGAAGATGAGTTGTAGGGAATTGTATTTTCAAAATGAGCCTTTGATGGAAAATTTCTGATAAAGTATGAGGAAAGTATGCTTGGTCAAAGTTTGGTTGACTTTTTCTAAGAAACCCAAAATTAGCAACTTTTGGGGTTTGATGAATTTAGGGCATTCCTTGAGGAATCATGATCAACCCTTGATAAAATGATGGATATAACTTCAAAATGTTGATGTTGACCAAAAATCTTGAAGATTGACTGTATGTGGGCAACAATTGACTTTTGACCTAATATAGTCGATTCTCAAGCATCTGAGTAGTTGACTGAGCAAACTTCTTGTGCAAGGCTTGAAATTTGACATGGAAGGTATTTAGAACATATTAGGACCATGGAGAGCATATGAGGTCTTTGTAGTTCACACTTCTTGATGAAAATGAAAATCCTAGTTTAAGATACATTACCTTATGAGAGAGTTTGTCTGGTCAATTCTTGGGCAACCTTGAGCAAATTGAGGATCTCTAGGAGTATGTTTTGAGTAAAATGAGGGGGAAAATTTTTGGGTACAACAACTTCCCCTGTTTAATCTTCTTAAACCTGAGGATGTAGATTGGCTTGTCTTCCTTTCGTGATTTGAAGGTGGAAGATGATTGAACACTAAAGTGCCTAAACATTTGCACTCGTATGAAGTGACACTTGATTTGATGATGTCGGGAATAGGCTTACAAATGCCATTTGGAGAAGATGACAGAAGATTATCAGGGATGGGCTTAAAGATTCCATCTAGGATGTGACGAAGAATCTTAGAATCGTCAGAGATGGGCTTAAAGATGCCACCTAGAGGATGTTAATTTCCTGAAATATTCCTTTGATGAGAATCCCTGTCAATGTCGCTGAGGAGTAATCTGCTGAGGAATGTGGGTACCTATCGTGGAAGAAATAGAATTTTAGGAGCTTCAGTTGTCCATGACTTTACTGGGGAAATGCCTCTTGCTTGAGGAAGCAGAAGTGAACTGCATATCTGGTCAGGGTACTGGCTGCACCGCGACTTACTAGGGAAATGAGAAATCGATTGTGTTTGATCAGGTTCAGGTCTTACAGTGTTGTGAACTGTTGTTTGGAGATAATAGAGAACCTGGATCGTAGGGTTACTTCGAAGCAAAATCCTGGATACTAAGGCCATGAGAAGGAACCTGGTTTGTAGGGTTACTTCGAAATGAAAGCCTTGATAGTAGGGTTGTGAGAAGGAACCTGGATAGTAGGGTTACTTCGAAATAAAATCCTGGATGGTAGGGCTCTGAGAAGAAACCTGGATCGTAGGGTTACTTCGAAATGAAAGCCTGGATAGTAGGGTTGTGAGAAGGAACCTGGGTCATAGGGTTACTTCGAAATGAAAGCCTGGATAGTAGGGCTGTGAGAAGGAACCTGGATAGTAGGGCTGTGAGAAGGAACCTGGATAGTAGGGCTGTGAGAAGGAACCTGGGTCGTAGAGTTACTTCGAAATGAAACCCTGGATAGTAGGGCTGTGAGAAGGAACCTGGATAGTAGGGTTACTTCGAAATGAAAGCCTGGATAGTAGGGTTGTGAGAAGGAACCTGGGTCGTAGGGTTACTTCAAAATGAAAGCCTGGATAGTAGGGCTATGAGAAGTAACCTGGGTCGTAGGGTTACTTCTTAATGAAAACCTGGATAGTAGGGCTATGAGAAGGAACCTGGGTCGTAGGGTTACTTCGAAATAAAAGCTCGGATAGTAGGGATGTGAGAAGGAACTTGGATAGTAGGGTTACTTCGAAATGAAAGCCTGGATAGTAGGGCTATGAGAAGGAACCTGGGTCGTAGGGTTACTTCGAAATGAAAGCCTGAATAGTAGGGCTATGAGAAGGAACCTGGATAGTAGGGTTACTTCGAAATGAAAGCCTGGGTAGTAGGGTTATGAGAAGGAACCTGGATAGTAGGGTTACTTCGAAATGAAATCCTGGATAGTAGGGTTGTGAGAAGGAACCTGGGTCGTAGGGTTACTTCGAAATGAAAGCCTGGATAGTAGGGCTGTGAGAAGGAACCTGGGTCGTAGGGTTACTTCAAAGTGATAGTGTAGATTAGTTGACCTGTTTGGTTTCTGGAACTGAGTTTCCATTAGTCATCTGCAGATGTGACTTGCATAACTGCTGGATTTGTTGAAGTTAAACATCTTTTCCTCAAAAGATATAAGGGTTAGTTATATGTGATGCATGAAATTCAGGGTGAGATGATGTTCTAAAAATAAATGAGATTATGATGTATACGATATGTATGTGTATTTCATGATGTATGTTCATGAAATGCGATTGGGGTATACCCGCGTCTGGGAAAATAAATCCCTGACGGTTGCTGGAGATTTATAAATATCCTGTCAGGAAGTGATTCTGCTTGAGAATAAACTCTACGGGGAACGAACTTAGGAAATGTATTTTTGTAGCTGAAGTGATTAACTCTGTCGGGGATTGAGCCTTTGTATCTAGAGAAATAAACTCTGCTTGGGGGATGAAATTTGCTGACCCGCCCGTGATAACAGAATTTGGCTGGAGGATATAGCTATCAAGTTTCAGAAGGACCCTGGCTGGGAAAGTTACGTCCTATTTCATGAAAGCTGACATCAATGCTTTTGGCTACTTTTACTATGTGGGGAATGTATGTGCCCGGGATTGTGTTCCAGAGCTGACTCTATCCTGATACCTGTTGGGTGGAGTAGCTGTCAGGTTTGGCACTTCTTGTTCTTGCCCCTATTTCTGGAATTATGAGTAATTGTCTTTTGTTTCTTATGTAAATATTTATGAGCAACAATCATTTTCCAATGCATATATAAAAAATAAATCATTGGATGTTCTTGTGAAACAAAACAGAAAAAGAAAAACAAACTCGAAGTTTCTTGTGAAAATAAATTTGTATTGATTTCTGAAGTTGGCCTGTAATAGGCGTTTTTGTACAAGGAGGCTGATGCTCTAGTAAGAGAATGTCGCCGAAAAAATGGAAGCTATACAAATTTATGTAAAAGAAAGAAAAACATCTATGTGAAATAACCCCATTGGGTTCCAACTCTGCTATTGCCTTTATATCTTCAAGCGTCTCATCACTTTGCTTCTTGGCCGAAGGTTGATCAGATTGGTTGGTGTCGTTCGAGCTTGATAGTCAATAACAAAGTCTAGTCGCAAGATGATCCAATGAGACATAGTGGTACGCTTTATATCCCTAATTTTTGCCTGGACTGCCCTTTCGGGTTTTCGGTCCACCGGGATACCCTTTTTTTCCCAAGCCGCCCTTTCGGGTTTTTGACTTACCGGGTGTACAGATTTTTCCATTTTCATCTCTTACTTTTGCCCGAACCCTTTTGGTTCGCCGGGAAGCCCTTATTTTTTTCCTAGGCCAGTTGACCTAGCGGGTCTTTTGATTAGGCGTAGTATCTTTTCACTATGTCTGCATTGACAGGGTGAGGAAGGTCGTCATCGTCCATGATGGTTAGAATCATAGTTCCACCAGAGAAAATGTTCTTAACCACGAATGGTCCTTCGTACGTGGGGGTCTATTTTCCCCTGGGATCACCTTGCGGCAGTATGATGCGTTTGATCACTAGATCCCCGACTTGATATTCTTGATGCCTGACTTTCTTGTAAAAAGCCTTGATCATTCGCTTTTGATACGTCTGACCATGGCAGGTAGCAGTAAGTCTCTTTTCATCGATTAGATTTAATTGATCAAGTCGGGTTCGGATCCAGTCATCTTCATTCAAACCCGCATCCTTCAGAATCATGAGAGAAGGTATCTAGACTTCGATGGGTAGGACTGCCTCCATGCCATATACCAGAGAGTAGGGTTTTTCCCATGTCGACGTCCGTGCTGAGGTATGGTACCCATGAAGAGCAAATGGTAACATCTCATGCCAGTCTTTGTATGTCACCATCATCTTTTGTACAATCTTCTTGATGTTCTTGTTTGCTGCTTCAACAACGCCATTCATCTTTGGCCGGTAGGGAGACGAATTATGATGTTGTATCTTGAAATGTTTATAGAGCTCGGTGATCATTGTGTTGTTGAGATTCGTACCATTGTCAGTAATAATTCTTTCTGGCACACCATATCGACAGATCAGATTTTGTCGGATAAACCACGCCATGACGTTCTTGGTTACTGTAGCAAAAGAGGCTGCCTCAACCCACTTCGTGAAGTAATCAATGGCTACTAGGATTAAGCGATTCCTATTAGAAGCGTGGGTCTGATTTCTCCAATGATGTCGATGCCCCACATTGCAAAGGGCCACGGAGCTGTCAAGACATTTAAGGGGACCAGAGGCACATGCACCTTGTCAGCATAGATTTGGCATTTATAACAAGTTCGAGAGTGCTGATAACAATCGGCTTCCATAGTGGACTAGTAATATCCTGCCCGTAGGATCTTCTTAGCCATGGTTTGTCCACTGGAATGGGTTCCGAAGGTGCCTTCATGTAGATCTATCATAATCCTCTATGCTTCGCTCTTGTCTACACACTATAGTAGTGTGGAGTCATAGTTGCGTTTATAGAGGATTCCATTACTTAGGAAGAACTTTGCAGCGAACCTTCTCAGAAACTTCTTATCATTGACAGATTCCCCTTCGGGATACTCTTGAGTCTCGAGATACCTTTTGACTTCGTGAAGCCAGGGTTTGTCTGCCACTTCTTCGGTATCGATTTCACAGCAATGTGCTGGTTCATCCAACCTCTCAATGGTTATTTGGGGAGCTTCATTATCCCACCTAACTTTTAACATAGAAGACATGGTAGCTAGCGCGTCCGCTAACTGGTTCTCCTCTCATGGGAAATGTTTAAAGGTTACCTCCTCAAAGTGTGGGAGCAATGTTAGTACGTACTCTTTGTACGGGATGAGATTTGGGTGCTTCGTATCCCACTCGCCTTTGATCTGACTTATCACCAAAGAGGAATCCCCAAATACACTCAAGAACTTGATCCTTAGGTCGATATCAGCCCTAAGACCCATTATGCACACTTCATACTCCGCCATGTTGTTGGTACAGTTGAAACATAATCGGGCAGTGAACAGAGTATGACATCCCTCGGGAGATATGATTACAGCGCCGATGCCATTACCCAGTGCGTTTGAAGCTCCATTAAAATACATAGACCATAGGGATCCCTCCTCAGGTCCTTCATCCAGTCCAGGTTCTTCATAGTCAATCACCAACATAATATTCTAATCCGGGAACTCGAAATTCATGAACTGGTAATCATCCATGGCCTGATAAGCCAATACACTCCCTTTTATTTCTTTTTGGGTTGTATATTGAATGTAGTACTCAGTTAATATCATTTTCCACCTTGCTATCCTTCCGGAGAGAACGGGCTTCTCAAAAATGTACTTGATCGGATCCATCTTTGATATCAACAAGGTAGTGTGAGTCAGCATATACTGTCTCAGTCGGGGAGCAGCCCATGCCAAAGCGCAGCAAGTTTTCTCGAGCAATGAGTATCGTGTCTCATAGTCGGTAAACTTTTTGCTAAGGTAGTATATTGTGTGCTCTTTTCGACCAGACTCGTCATGCTGCCCCAGCACACACCACATTGAATTGTCTAGCATTGTCAATTATAATATCAAAGTTCTTCCTTCAACTGGAGGCATTAGAATTGGTGGTTCTTGAAGGTATTCCTTGATTCTTTCAAAAGCGGTCTGGCATTCATCATTCCACTTTACCACTTTATATTTCTTCAGAAGCTTAAAGATTGGCTCACAAGTAGCAGTCAGATGTGAAATGAACCTGGCGATATAATTCAGGCGTCCCAAGAAACCTCTAACTTCCTTCTCTGTACGGGGAGCTGGCATTTCTTGTATAGCCCTTACCTTTACAGGATCTACCTGGATGCCTTTGTCGCTGACAATGAAACCCATAAGCTTACAAGACCTTACCCCGAAGGTGCACTTGTTCGGATTCAACCTCAGCTTATATATCTTCAACCTGTCGAACAACTTTTGTAGATGATCAAGGTGCTCTTCCTCGGTTTGTGACCTGGCTATCATGTCATCAACATAAACTTCAATCTCATGGTGAATCATATCATGGAACAAAGCGACCATGGCGTGCTGATAAGTTGCCCCGACATTCTTCAACCCAAAAGGAATCACCTTATAGCAGAAGGTGCCCCACTGTGTAACGAAGGTTGTCTTCTCCATGTCTTCAGGAGCCATCTTGATCTGGTTGTAGCCAAAGAAACCATCCATGAAGGAGAAGATTTTGTGTTGCACGGTGTTGTCAACTAGAACGTAAATGTGAGGAAGTGGGAAGTCATCCTTGAAGCTTGCCCTATTCAGATCTCTGTAATCCATGCACATCTGTACCTTACCATCCTCCTTAGGTACCGGAACAACGTTAGCAACCCACTGTGGATACGAAGTGACAGCTAAGAATCCTGCGTCGAACTGTTTCATGACCTCTGCCTTGATCTTCTCTAACATTTCATGGCACATACGGCGGACCTTCTATTTAATCGGAGGACAGTCTTCTTTAGTCGGCAAGCGATATACCACAAAATCAGTGTCCAAACCAGGTATGTCTTCATAGGACCAAGCGAAGATCTCAACATAGTCGTGCAACATCTGTATCAACCTCTGTTTGACGTTAAGCTCCAGATTTGCACCTATTTTAACCTCTTTTTTGTCTTCCTCAGTACCCAAATTCACTGTCTTAACCGACTCTTCATGAGGCTGTATGGCCCTTTCTTCCTACTGTAATAGTCTAGCAAGTTCTCCAAGTACCTCACAATCATCCTCACCTTCGTCTTCGGCTTGGTTGAACGAATTTTTGAAGTTATAACTGGAAATAGCAGAGCTGTTATCAATGGGATCCAAAGTGGATATGGATCTGCATTATGATACGTGAGTGTGTGTAAGAGAATAGCTATTTTGATAAAGTTAAAACAGAAAAGAAAAACAGAGAGCGCAAAATTTGTATGCAAAAAACGTCCAATGCTTTATTAATGATATATGGAATGACAAATAATAGCCCTCACAAGAAAAGCCAATGTGCCTCGGGCAAGGCACAAGGCCGTAAAGTTTTAAATTTTTTATTACAAATCTCAAAACAAGTAAGACAATTACTTCGGAATAAAAGAAACTGGTATAAAGTCCTTAGTCGTCCAGTTACTCAATCCACCATTGGTAGTTGGGTAGATCAAGCTGTTAATGTTTGAGTCCTCATTGTTGTCCTCAATGGTATTAATTCCCCGATTACTAATGTGTAGGGGAGGTCCTCCAATCCGAGCGCATCGAACAACCCTTTGAGCCCATGTAGTAAAGTCCAAACCAAATTTGTAAGTTTTGTGAATGAAATCAGGGAGCTGGCCCCAATTGGCACACCCACCTTCTTCAACCACGGCCCTGGCGTCCTTGAGGGAAGCCATCTTCAGAAGAGGTTTGCTGCTGGTAGTAGTTTTAGTCGATGCCAAGATCTGAGGGACCTCTTCGAAGTTCTGACAAGGAGTTTCTATGAATTCCCCGTCCATCTCTATGTAGCGGAAGGAATTGAGGTGGCTCACCATATACTCCTCTTCACCCCGCACAGTGACAATCTTCCCTTTTACCGGATACTTCAGCATTTGGTGGAGTGTGGAAGTAACTACCCCAACATCATGGATCCAAGGACGACCCAACAAACGAGAATACGACGGCCTGATGTCCATCACATAGAAGGTGGACCCAAAAGTCTGAGAACCCACTTTGACATGGATGTTCACCTCCCTGTGCACCATTCTTTTCGACCCATCAAAAGCCCTTACCATAATGTTACTAGGATTTAGAGTCAAACCCTTGCAATCCAACCGGTCCAACGCCTTTTTCGGCAGAATAATCAGCAAAGACCCTATATCTACCAGCACATGAGCCATAGTGGTTCCCCTGCACTCAATCGAGACATGAAAAGCATCATTATGTTTCCTCCCTTTCGGTGTCAAGTCTGCATCTAAAAAACCCAGCCCATTATCAGCAGTTAGGTTGGCCATGCAATCTTTGAACTGATCAGCTGACGTTTCCTGCGGCACATGCGCGGTCTTGAGGAATGCAATCAAAGCCTTCACATGGGCTTCAGAACACAACAGCAAAGACAATATGTATATATTTGAGGGGGTCTGCCCCAGGTGCTCGACCATATTGCAGTCGCTCTTCTTAATTATTTTCAGTATTTCCTCTATCTCTTGCTTAGAGGCTTCCACAACAATTTTTATAGGCGCCTCCGTCCGGGCAGGCTCACCTATAACTTCTTTTCTGCGGGTATCAGACGATTCTCCGACAGGGGTAATAACTGGAGTAAGAACAGGAGCAGTAGTTGATGTACCAGCAGGAATAGCAGATGGAATGACAATAGGCTTGTTGACAGTCTTAGGGGAAATCTCGGGAGAGAAGACCCTTCCGTTTCAGGTAACTTTGCTGGTTCCGACAATGTTACCAATATCAAGATCAGCCTCTTCATCTTTCAAATCTTGTTTGATGCCATGATAATACACATCGGCACCATAATGCCAGGGGTCAGCTTTGTCCAAGACATACGGGACAGGACCAGGAACAGTGATTATCAGTGGAGCAATTCTTGGAGAAGATGTAATCCTAACAGGTCTTCTCAAGGAGACCTTGGAAGGATTGGCGGAAATGGTTATAATGGTAATGTCTTCAGATGGAACAACGGGGACCAATGTTTTCTCGAACAAAATTTCTTTGTTGTCCATCAAGCATTGAACATCTGACTTCAGCAAATGGCAACCAGAAGGCAGAAATGAACACATGTGGCAACCTTCATTATAACCTGGAAATAAACCGACCAACAACAAATTTTTCTTTACAGTCATGAGAGGAGTAGAAACTTCATCCACCAAGGTCACAAACAAGTCGGTATCAACAACAGTAATTCCACGACCGTGTTTAGGCATGGGAGCAGTTATGACATTGGGTTTCTCCGGAGCATCGAACTCAATTTCCTTGGCTTCAATCAGATCTTGTACCTTATCTCTTAGAGCCTAGAAGTCATTGGTATCTTGGCTAGGACTCTCAGAATGATAGGTACACCGAGTTTTTGGATTATATCGGGGAGATGTGGTATTTGGATTCTTGGAAGCCTCTTTCAAGGTTGCAAAGTTGGACCTTAGCAGATGGGGTAGAACTTCGGCCAATGTCATATTGATTCGGGTAAACTTCTGTTATGGTCTATCCACCCTTTGTTGATTGTTGCATTGTGGAGCAACTGCAGTCTAGGTATCATTACGGCATTTACTGTCTGACGATGTTCAACCCTGTTTTGCCCCCTCGGGCTATAGATGGCACTGGCTTCCTTCTTACTAGCAAAAGGCTTCTTTACTGAACTCGAAGAGGAATCCTTCTGTATCTTGTCGCTTCAAATCCCAGCTTCTACTCTTTCTCCTGTTAGAATCAGCTCGGTGAAACCAGCTGACGAGCTGCCAATCAAATGATTAAAGAATGGACCAGCTAGCGTCCCCAGAAACATATCAACCAACTCCCTATCAAACAACGGAGGTTGAACTCTTCCAGCCAAGTCTCTCCATTTCTGTGCATAATCCTTAAAGCCTTCACGTGCACCCATGGAAATACTCTGGAGTTGAGTCTGAGTAGGAGCAAGGTCGGCGTTGTATTGATACTGCTTATAGAACGCAGCAGCCAGATCTTCCCAATTTCGGACATTGTCTCCCTCCAGCTGGTAGAACCATTCAAGCCGGGTCCCTAACAGACTATCTTGAAATAAATGAACCCACAAATTTCTATCAGCGGTGTGGGGATGGATCTTTCTGACATAAGAGCGAAGATGGAGTTTTGGGCAGGACACCCCATCATACTTAGCAAAAACTGGAGCTTTGAACTTGTGCGGGATGACCACTCCCGACACCAATCCCAATTCTTCGAAATCCAGCCCAGGGATCCTCTGAACCTCCATGGCACTCAAACGATCTTCCAACTGCTTGTATCTATCCTCAGCAGGAGGATACTGCTCATCATTGTAGCTGATATCATTGTCAGAAACTGCAGGACTGGGATCCTTCTCCCTTGTCTCTTCTTCTTGATTCTCCCCTTCCTTGGGTGAAGAGGTCAGATCGACTTGTCATTTCAACCACTCTCCAAACCTTCTTCCCATATTCAGAATACCGGCAGCCTTCTTCTTTTTTTGTTTCTCTTTCAGGATGAGGGCTTTCAGATCCTCTTTCCCTTTTGCCAGAATTATGAACATTTGTTGGAACTGGGCATTTTGCGCCTGAAGGTCCTTGATACTTTATTTGAAAGACATTTCTTCTGAAATAAATAGCGTAGAAGATGAGAAACCTGTAATGGTACATGTACATGCAATGTTATGAATGGGATGCGCATGCAATGATTTCAAAGACTTTGGGAAATTTAAATTTGCGAACCAAAATAAAACAAAAATTTTATTAGCTGAATCCAAAGTTCAAATGCCTTTTAGGCGTTACAATTAAAACAAATCTAAAACTAGAAAATAAATCAAAATTCCCATGGATGCTACCTCTTTGTGCCGAGGTTGACATTAAGTCTTTTGTCCTCATGGAGCTGCTTTGTGAGTTCTAAAAACTTCCTCTCCTGAGCATATAACTGATCCCTGTAAGTATCCCGCTCCTTCTTCAACTGAATCTAAGACCTCTGTAATTCTCCAAGATCAGTGGGCATATAAGGATAGAGAACCGTGTAAGGAATACCCCCTTCAGTAGTGGGTTCCATAATCACTGGTAAAACGGCCACATAGGGCATCATAAGCTTCTGGGTGCGAGCTCGTACCCATTGTAGGTAAGGTTCCATAGGAATGGAAGCCCTTGGCCCTAAAGTCCTGGCACCAGATCGTTTTACCATGCGCCAAGCTCGTATGAACCTCCGGAGATACTTGTGAACATCATCCTCATAATTGAATACAATGCCCTCAATAAGTAACTCGTAGGGACCATCTCTTCGAGCGTAACCAAATTGTCACAGAGATAAACAAGGATTGTAGGTTATACCCCCTATGATACCAAGTAATGGGACATTAGGGTACTCCCCGCACCGGTCAATAATAGTAGTGTTTTCCATATCTCGGGAACACTAGAGAATATCCATGTGAGCGAGTGACATTATCCTTTGTGACCAACCCAGACCTTCTTCATTCTTCAGTATGGACTTAGGGAGGTGAGAAATAAACCACCTCGACATCAATGGCATGCAACACATAAGAACCCCTCTTCTCTTCATGGTACGAGTATGGAGAGTGTGCAAGATATCTCCGAGAAAGGTAGGCACAGGGTTGCGAGAGAGGAAGATCTTGATAGTGTTCACATCTATGAATGAGTCTGGATTAGGGAATAGAACTAACCGATAGATTAGAAGAGCCAGGACCTCCTCGAAAGCCTGAAAATCCATATCATCCCAAAAGAGTTGTGCCTTGTCTATCAAAAACTTGGCTAGAAAACCCTTGACTCTGCTTCTTGTTTCCCAATTGGATACCATGTTGGCCCGTTTCAGATGCAAGGCTGAGGCAATGACTTTTGGCTTAGGAATTTCTTCCAGACCTGTGAAAGGCAACTGTTCAAGAATGGGTATATCCAACAGCTGGGAGAATTCTTCCATGGTAGGCACCAACTGATAGTCTGGAAAGGTGAAGCAGTAGTGCTTGGGATCAAAGAACTGAAAGAGTACACTCATCATCTTTTCATCAAAGTTTGAAGTAACCAGGTTGAGAAGTCGACCATGTCTCTTAGTGAACGCAGAATTTTCGGAAACCCTTGATACTAGCTCTTTGAGTTGGGAAGGTATCTTCACAAAGCTGATTCAGATAGTGTTTCTACGAATGGAAGCCATGATCTGCAAAACAGAACAAAGATAAATTCCCTTGGTCTTTGAAATGGTTAGTGCAATAAGAATGGGTGCTATGTTATGATGCATGATGTCATGATAAACCACAGGTATAGTAAACACAGACAAAGCACACCAAGCTCTTAGGTTTAAGGCTTTCATGAGGTTAAAGGTCATACCCTCTTGAAGTTTAGCTGGTTTCAAACCTGTCTTAAAAAGTAATCGGGTTCTAAGGGATCTCAATATCACTGACCATCCTTTATCGGACATTGTCTCAACTGCAACAATCTTTTCTTGCAGCCAAAATATCCCGAAAGTATGATCTCAATGAGTGTAGCATCGAGTATCAACCAATCCTCAGCTCTATACCGAGGCCGGCTATCTCACTACTTTCTAATGGCCAAGTTTGTTTAACTAAGGTTCTATGGTCCATTAATGCTTCACGACACCACGCGGCGGCCTCGTATTCTCCTCGTTTCCCCATGAAGGATATCGGTACCAACCAAAGTGCCACACCAACACAGCTATCGCTTAAACCAAATCGGTCTATGTCGTACAGTCTCCACGATCTATTGTTGTTTACCTAAAAAGTGCCCCCAGATCCGGGTGTAGGATCTATAGTAACCCAAGCAATAACCCTTTAAGAATAAAGCAAACAAACACGAAATAAATTTGAAATGACCTAGATCCTAAGGTATAACCCACTTATTTATTCCCCAGCAGAGTCGCCAATTTTGTGATATGGTGGCAGAACCGACTGTTTTTACTGGTTTGCGTTTTTTGTTTGCAAAATGTCGCGGTAAGCAAGAGTCACCACCAACTTTTATTTTATCCAATCAGGAAAAGGAAAAAGAACAGAAAAAACCTTTTTCGAGATGTTTCTTAGTACGGGGGTAGATTATAGAAAGGGAAGGTGTTAGCACCCTTTTTATCAATGGTTTTCCATGGGCTCTTAGGTACTTTCTCATTTTGAAATTTCTTGTGTGTGCTTTGCTTTTGAAAAAAAAAATTTACTTTGTGATAACCCTTGTATCAGTCCTCAAGGATATGACGAAGTTGTTTTGAAAATTGTTTTGAAAGGTGTTTGTGTGAAAAGTTTTGTTTGTTTGAGCAAGTACTTAAAAGTTAATATACCTACTCGAAAAAGACTGTTCATTTTCCTTTAGACAGCGCTATCCCATTATTAAGGAATAGGTAGCACCGTCGTTGGAGTTTTAAGGGACGTTCGAAGGAACAGATATGGTCACAAAAGCAATGTTAGGAGGTGTTAGTAATCATCCTAAAGCCTTAAAGATTTGTTTCTGAGGCAACATCTGAATGGGTCATTTGAGATCTTTTGGGGCTAGAGGACGACCACTAACAAAACCTATACTTCATGACCGCTTAACCGAAAGCAACCGAAGTGGAGTAAACCCTAGGAGTGAGCATGTGCGAGTGAGCTTTTTCAGTTAATGTGTCTTTGCACATTTAGGTTATCTACCATTTTAATTTTCAAATATTCTTGCCATATAGTCCAATTAACATACATCTAACAGTTAATAATTGCGGAAATTTAAAGTGCGGAAATAGAAATCCTAACTATTACATGGCTTTCGCAGATACAAAATTATTTCATTGAAAATAAAATGCGGAAATTAAAAACCTAATTGAAATCTATTACAACCTCGAAACAGTTACATAAATAATAGTCAAAAGGGTAATTAAAACGCGCGCGATGGATTAAATGCGGAGACGATTAGAAAACCTAAAAAATCTAATTTGAGGAAAGAATATTTAAGTTATTTTTGAAGGAAAATTAATTATTTACAAAACCCTAATTTCTAATTGATTTTAATTATGAAAAAGGAATTAAATTAACCTAATTGGAATTAAATTAACTAATTAAAGAAATAAATTATTTTTTTATGAAAAATATGATTTACAATGTTTTTTGTGATTTGTTGATTTAATGAAAAAATAATAATTTTGATGTTATTTTTGTGAAAAAATAATTAATTAGTAAATAATAAATAAAATAAAAGAAAGAATTTAAGCCTGTTATTGCTGAATGGGTGGTGTGTTGTGAAATGTCTAGGCCCAAGAACGCTGAAGCCCAATTAGCACATAATCTAGTGGGGAGTCTTCCTGATGGTACACCATGGTCCCTGGCAAGTGGAGTCATTGGATCAGGTAGATCATGAATGCGCTTAGATCCTGTGGTTGGATGATGTATGTGCATGATGGACCTCTAGGATAACAACGCATAGGATCCTCTAAAGAAGAATTAAAATAAGAAAGTTGCTGGGACCTGAGATCGAACCCAGGTCCTCTACCCTTTCCAACGTGCATGCTTGCCATCTGCCCTACGTGATTTATTTGTTAATCAAATAACAATAATTCATAATATATGTTAAAACGTCAGTTAGTGGACGAAACAATAAAAAAAATGCGCGCCAGTTTGAATGGCCCAGTGGTTGGCTGCCAAGTTATCACCTTCTTCCTCAGTCCGTCGTTTTAGGTATAATACTTATACCTACAGACATCTTCCATAACTACAAACCTGCAACCTTCAAAAATTAACATAACGCATGATAAATGAATTCCAGTTACATGAATCAAACCGTCTTGATGCCACGAGCATCCTAATGCCCTTTTCTATGGCCAATTTTACCTATATGAAAAAACCCTAAAACGGCCAAATAAAACCTAACAATGGCAAACCTCTGTATGTGCATCAAAAATCCAATTAATCAATCCAGACATGTTAGATGTACATCAATGGTCACAGATATATCATCAAATCATGCTAATGATGCGAGAATAATTGTAATCGATTTGAAAAAAGTAGGCAAACCGTATGAGATGCAGCAAGCGTTTCTGCGCATGAAAGGACCTGCAATCGATTGGGTTAGCTTCTGGGAATGTCTAGGAATCGTTTGGTAATGCTAGAATGGCTTGAATTGGCCTCCAAGCTTGAAACCGAGTCACAACTTTTTGTCAATTTTTTGGAGTTTTGTTCTTTCTTTCTCACGACTGCCACCACCTTCTTTTGCCTTGGCTGCGTTATGTATATGTACTGGAGTGTATTAGGTCAACAAAAAACAACCTGTATCTTGAAATTTATGGAGATTTGATTTGGTTTTCATGTGGTATGATCTCCTTCCAAATTTGGCCTAATCATGCCACTCTTGTGCCAATTATCTTTGATATGATATGATTTGATTATGATATGCCAGCATAATGAGCTTGTGATTCTGTCCAAAAATCCAATCAAAACAAATCTTTGCTATTATTTACCAATTATTTGATTTAATTCAATTTTTAATAAATAAAAAATCAAAATAAAATAAATAATGAAGCAAATAACATGTGAGTGAACATTTTGTTCGTGGACCATGTCATGAGTGAGGTGCAAGTATAAAAAGTTAGGCCCATTTGGCAAAAAAATGTATTTTTGAGCACATTTGACTTTTGACAATTTTGCAAAAAGGGTCCACTTTGACAAGGCATATCTCTTCCAATTTTAACCGTAAAAAGGTGTTCTTGGAATTTTTAGAAATCTTATAATGTCCCCTAAGCAACCCTTTTGGTCTCATCTCAATTGGGTCTTCCATGTTCATTGAAGAAGCTTTGACCCAAAAGTGTTTTTGTTGACATTTCAAAAGGACCTATAATGTGGAAATTCATATCTTTTTGTGAGTGCATATTTTAAACTTGAGGGCTGAAGATGAATTGTAGGGAATTGTATTCTCTTCAAAATGAGCCTTTGATGGAAAATTTCTGATAAAGTATGAGGAAGTTATGCTTGGTCAAAGTTTGGTTGACTTTTCCTAAGAAACCCTAATTTAGCAACTTTTGGGTTTTGATGAATTTAGGGCATTCCTTAAGGAATCATGATCAACCCTTGATCAAATGATGGATATAACTTCAAAATGTTGATGTTGACCAAAAATCTTAAAGTTTGACTGTATGTGGGCCAAAATTGACTTTTGACCTAATATAGTCAATTCTCATGCATCTGAGTAGTTGACTGAGCAAACTTCTTGTGCAAGGCTTGAAATTTGACATGGAAGGTCTTGAGAACATATTAGGACCATGGAGAGCATATGAGGTCTATGGAGTTCACCCATCTGGATGAAAATGGAAACCCTAGTTTAAGATACATTGCCTTAGGAGAGAGTTTGTTTGGTCAACTCTTGGGCAACCTTGAGAAAATTGAGGATCTCTAGGAGTATGTTTTGAGTAAAATGAGAGGGAAAATTTTGGGGTACAACAGCTGCCCCTGTTCAATCTACTTAAACTTGAGGATGTATATTGGCTTGTCTTCCTTTCGTGATCTGAAGGTGGAAGATTATTGAACACTAAAGTGCCCAAAAATTTGCACTCGTATGAAGTGACACTTGATTTGATGATGTCGAGAATGGGCTTACAGATGCCATTTGGAGAAGATGACGGAAGATTTTCAGGGATGGGCTTAAAGATGCCATCTAGGATGTGATGGATAATCGTAGAATCGTCGGAGATGGGCTTAAAGATGCCACCTAGAGGATGTTGATTTCCTGAAATATTCCTTTGATGAGAATCCTTGTCCCTGTCACTGAGGAGGAATCTGCTGAGGAATGTGGGTACCTGTCGTAGAAGAAATAGAATTTCAGGAGCTTCAGTTTTCTTTTACTCTACAAGGGAAATGACTCCTGCTTGAGGAAGCGGAAGTGAACTGCATATCTGGTCAGGGTACTGGCTGCACCGCGACTTACTGGTGAAATGCGAAATCGGTCGTGTTTGATCAGGTTCAGGTCTTACAGTGTTGTGAACTGTTTTATGGAGATAAGAGGGAAGAAACCTGGATGGTAAGGTTATGAGAAGGAACCTCGGTTGTAGAGTTACTTCGAAATGAAAGCCTGGATAGTAGGGCTATGAGAAGGAACCTGGGTCGTAGGGTTACTTCGAAATGAAAGCCTGGATAGTAGGGCTGTGAGAAGGAACCTGGATAGTAGGGTTACTTTGAAATGAAAGCCTGGATGGTAGGGCAGTAAGAAGGAACCTGGATCGTAGGGTTACTTCGAAATGAAAGCCTGGATAGTAGGGCTGTAAGAACGAACCTGCGTCGTAGGGTTATTTAGAAATGAAAGCCTGGATAGTAGGGCTATGAGAAGGAACCTGGGTCGTAGGGTTACTTTGAAATGAAAGCCTGGATAGTAGGGCTGTGAGAAGGAACCTGGATAGTAGGGTTACTTTGAAATGAAAGCCTGGATGGTAAGGCTGTAAGAAGGAACCTGGATCATATGATTACTTCGAAATGAAAGCCTGGATAGTAGGTCTATGAGAAGGAACCTGGGTCGTAGGGTTACTTCGAAATGAAAGCCCGAGTAGTATGGCTGTGAGAAGGAACCTGGATAGTAGGGTTACTTCGAAATGAAAGCCTGGATAGTAGGCCTGTTAGAAGGAACCTGGATAGTAGGGTTACTTAGAAATGAAATCCTGGATAGTAGGGCTATGAGAAGGAACCTGGGTCATAGGGTTACTTCGAAATGAAAGCTTGGATAGTAGGGATGTGAGAAGGAACCTGGGTCGTAGGGTTACTTCAAAGTGATAGTGTAGATTAGTTGACCCGTTTGGTTTCGGGAACTGAGTTTCCATTAGTCGTCTGCAGATGTGACTTGCATAACTGCTGGATTTGTTGAAGCTAAACGTCTTTTGCTAAAAAGATATCAGGGTTAGTTATATGTGATGCATGAAATGCAGGGTGAGATGATGTTCTCAAAATAAATGATATTATGATGTATATGACATGTATGCGTATGTCATGATGTATGTTCACGAAATGCTATCGGGGTATGCCCGCGTTTGGGAAAATAAATCCCTGACGGTTGTTGGAGATTTATAAATATCTTGTCAGGAAGAGATTCTACTTGAGAATAAACTCTGCGGGGAACGAACTTAGAAAATGTATTTTTGTAGATGAAGTGATGAACTCTGTCGGGGATTGAGCCTCTGTATCTAGAGAAATAATCTTTGCTTGGGGGATGAAATTTACTGACCCTCCCGTGATAATGGAATTTGGCTGGAGGATATAGCTGTCGGGTTTCAGAAGGACCCTGGTTGGGGAGGTTACGTCCTGTTTCGGGAAAGCTGACATCAATGCTTTTGGCTACTTTTACTCTATGGGGAGTGTATGTGTCCGGGATTGTGTTCCAAAGCTGACTATATCCCGATACCTGCTGGGCGGAGTAGCTCTCAGGTTTGGCACTTCTTGTTCTTGCCTCTGTTTCTGGAATTACGAGTAATTGTCTTTTGTTTCTTATGTAAATATTTATTAGCAACAATCATTTTCAAATGCATATATCAAAAATAAATCATTGGACGTTCTTGCGAAACAAAACAGAAAAAGAAAAACAAACTCGAAGTTTCTTGTGAAAATAAATTTGTATTGATTTCTGAAGTTGGCCTGTAATATGCGCTTTTGTACAAGGAGGCTGACGCTCTAGTAAGAGAACACCGCCAAAAAAATGGAAGCTATACAAATTTATGTAAAATAAAGAAAAACAGCTATGTGAAATAACCCCATTGGGTTCCAACTCTGCTATTACCTTCATATCTTCAAGCCTCTCATCACTTTGCTTCTTGGCCGAAGGTTAATCAGATTGGTTGGCGTCATTCGAGCTTGATAGTCGATAACAAAGTCTGGTCGCAAGATGATCCAATGAGACATAGTTGTACGCTTTATATCCCTTATTTTTGCCTGGACCGCCCTTTCGGGTTTTCGGTCCACCGGGATACCTTTTTTTGCGCAAGCCGCCCTTTCGGGTTTTCGACTTTCCGGGTGTACAGATTTTTCCATTTCCATCCCTTACTTTTACCCGAACCCTTTTAGTTCGTCGGGAAGCCCTTATTTTTGCCTAGGCCAGTCGACCAAGCGGGTCTTTTGATTAGGCGTAGTATATTTTCACTATGTCTACATTGACAGGGTGAGGAAGGTCGTCACCGTCCATGGTGGTTAGAATCATAGCTCCACCCGAGAAAATGTTCTTGACCATGAGGTCCTTCGTACGTGGGGGTCCATTTGCCCCTGGGATCACCTTGCAGCAGTATGATGCGTTTGATCACTAGATCTACAACTTGATATTCTTGACGCCTGACATTCTTGTTAAAATCCTTGATCATTCTCTTTTGATACGTCTGACCATGGCAGATAGCAGTAAGTCTCTTTTCATCGATTAGATTTAACTGATCAAGTCGGGTTCGGATCCAGTCATCTTCGTTCAAACCCACATCCTTCATAATCATGAGAGAAGGTATCTAGACTTCGATGGGTAGGACCGCTTCCATGCCATACACCAGAGAGTAGGGTGTTGCCCCTGTCGACGTCTGTGCTGAGGTACGGTACCCATGAAGAGCAAATGGTAACATCTCATGCCAGTCTTTGTATGCCAAGTTATGAATTTTTTTAAAGAATTACGTGTAGTTGTTTAGTTATTGGCTTGCATTTTTGGTTAATCACAAGTGTGTGTGTGAATGTCATGACTGATGTCATAACATTCTAGTTTAGTTTGTACTGATTCATTAGGTACCTTTGCAGAAAAATATTGTCATACAGGTACTGATGTTTATAAGTGTGTATCTGAGCATTTTGCAAAATGATCACATTTTCCTAAATCAGTAGACAAGTTTTTCAGATGTCATAACAGATGTTAAGAAATCCTGTTATGAACTAACAGGTTTGCAGTTTGGTTAATTCTGAGTTTTTTCAGGAAAATGACTCAGTCTTTCCAGAACAGAATCCTGCGTTTTCTTTGGGTTAACCTAGCTCAACCCTAACCTGGTTGATAAAGTCCTGTGACCTAGTCTTAAGGTCAAATGGAATTAACCCTAGCTTTTTGTGGAAACCCTAACTGAAGATGCAGCTGTTATATATTCAACAGAGCTGCTGTTTTGAAAGCAATCCCTTTTTGGACAGAAGATCATTTGTAAGCTGTATAGTTTTAACTATTGTAATCCAAGCAATTATCATTGTGATAAGTGACTTGGAATAGGTTTTTAATTGTAAGGGTTGTGTAGCACTCAAATCTTTGAAGCAAGAGTGTTTGTATGTCTCTTGACTAAAGTTGTGAAGCAGAGTCAAGTTAGGTGTGTGTATCACTCAAAGCTGTGAAGCAAGAGTGTTTGTGTTGCTTGATTAAAAAGCTGTGAAGCATAATCAAGTGTATGTTTTGAAGAGTGTCTTCAACAATTCATTAGTCAAATTGTTTTATGTATCACTGCTGTGATTGAGGGGGGGTGAGTAGAAACTCAGGTTTAAGTTGTACTTAGATTGAAGTTGCATTGGGTAGATCTTAAGTGAAGGAGATAAACTGGTTGGTTTATTCCTGAATTAATATCTCTTATAGTGGATTTCCTCCCTGGCTTGGTAGCCCCCAGAGTAGGTGTTGTTGCACACTGAACTGAGTAAACAATTGACTGTGTTCTTTATTGTTTTTGTATTTACTGTCTTATAGTAAGTCAGATACGGTGTCATAACATTGAACGTGACATTGAGTATCTGCAGCCAGAATTTCAATTGGTATCAGAGCAGGCACCCTGCCTGTATTACTGGGTGAGATCTAGGGATATCACTTTCTGGCACTATGGACAAAGAAGGAGTTTTTGGAAATAGACCACCCATTCTGGATGGAACTAATTATGACTATTGGAAACCTCGTATGATTTCCTTCTTAAAATATCTGGACAAAAAGGCTTGGAGAGCTGTTGACAAAGGATGGAACCATCCCACCATAACTGAGAAAGATGGGACAATCAGTCTGAAGCCTGTGGAAGATTGGAGTAGAGAAGAAGATGAGTTAGCCCTGGGAAATTCCAAAGCTTTAAATGCCTTGTTCAATGGAATTGATAGAAACATTTTCAGACTAGTACATCAATATGAACTGGCCAAGGAAGTCTGGGACACTCTCAAAACTACTCATGAGGGCACTTCCAAAGTAAAAATGTCAAGGCTTCAGATGTCGACTACCAAGTTTGAGAATCTAAAAATGATGGAAGATGAAACCATTCATGAGTTTCACATGAACATCTTGGAGATTGCCAACACCTCAGGAGCACTGGGAGAAAAGATGTCAGAAGAAAAACTGGTGAGAAAGATTCTCAGATCCTTGCCTAAAAGATTTGCAATGAAGGTAACTGCCATAGAGGAAGCCCAGGACATCAGCAAGTTGAAAGTGGATGAACTTATTGGGTCACTTCAGACTTTTGAGATGGGGATCACTGATAATGGTGACAAGAAGAACAAGAGCATATCACTTGTATCCAACACTGATGTTGAAAACAAGGAGGATGAAGAAGAAAATATTTCAGAAGCTATAGCCATGCTTGGAAGATAGTTCAACAAGCTCATCAAAAGAATGGATCCAAAGTCAAGGTCTAATGTTCATAACATTCCCTCTGACATTGATAGTTCCAGCAGAAGACCAAGGTCAGAAGAGAAGGGAAACCAAGGCAGAGGAATTCAATGCCATGGTTGTGAAGGATATGGGCATATTCGAGCTGAATGTCCAACCTTTCTTAAGAAACAAAAGAAAGGAATGACTGCGACTTGGTCTGACTGTGATTCAGAAAGTAATTCTGAAGAAGAATCTGCCAAACTAGTTACTGCTCTAACTGGTGTTTGTACTTCTGAAAGTGACACCAGTGATGAAGAAGTGACATTTGAAGAACTGGCTGATACCTACAAGAAATTGTGTATCAGAAGTGCTGAAGTCTGTGTGCAGAATGAAAAACAATCAAAACTCATTATAAAGCTGGAGGCTGAAAAAAGGGCAGATCTTGAAACTATAAGTCATCTAGAAGGGGAAGTTCAATTGCTGAACTCACAACTGAACCATATGACCAAATCTGTCAAGATGCTGACCAATGGAACAGATAAATTGGAAGAGATTCTTCAAGTGGGACAAAATGTGGGAAACAAATCTGGACTAGGATTTGTGGAAGCTAAGAAATCTGGTGCAGACAAGAAGATCAGGCCTGTTAAACAATTGTCAAAGCAGATGTCTCAACACAACTCTCAACATCAGAAACAGAGACATATGAAGAAAAGGTACCAAAGATGGAGATGTCATCATTGTGGGAGATATGGCCACATAAAGCCCTTCTGCTTCAGATTGCATGGATACCCCAATCAAAACTCAGGTGTCAAACCTAAGTCTAAAAAGGTACCACATACTCCTCAATGGAAGAAAAAGGCTACTGCCCTGATAGCCCATACTTCCCTGAGAGTGTCTGCAAAGGAAGGCTGGTACTTTGACAGTGGGTGTTCTAAACACATGACTGGAATAAAGAACATTCTCAATCATGTTAAACCTCACAACACTAGTTATGTGACCTTTGGAGATGGTGCTAAAGGTGAAATCAAGGGAGTTGGTAATTTGGACTGCCCTGAAGTTCCAAGTCTGAGTGAAGTCTTGCTGGTAAAAGGGTTGACTGCTAATCTCATTAGTATCAGTCAATTATGTGATCTAGGATTCAAGGTCAACTTCTCAAAATCTGAATGTCTAGTAATTAATGAAAAACTAGAAGTTGTAATGATAGGAATCAGATCCAAAGATAACTGTTACTTGTGGCAGCCTGAGAACACTAATAACTCCACTATGTGTCCAATTACCAAAGAAGAAAAAGAGATGAAATTGTGGCATCATAAGCTTGGTCATCTTCATTTAAGAAGAATGAAAAGAGCTATCTCTATGGAAGCAGTCAGAAGGACTCCAAAACTACAGGTTGATAATGTCTATGATGTGGTGAATAAACTTGAAGAAGGATGTGTTGTCAGAACCAGAAGTAATCATGACAAGGATGTTGGAAACAACAAGTCTTATAAATTCTGTTTCCCTGAAGAAATGAGTCGTGAAGTCTCTTCTCCTATAACTCTCCATCAAAATGGAGTGGACAAAAATAAAATCATTCAAGAATCAACCAGAACTATGATTCATGTCAAAAGAATGCCTTCCCAACTCTGTGCGGAAGTGGTTGCAGCTAGGAATAACTGTTCTCAAAATATCTGGTCAAAACAGATGCTCACTGAGTATAATGTCTCACAAGATGTTGTGACATTATATTGTGACAATCTGAATACAATCAATATTTCCATAAACCCTATTCAGCATAGCAGGACCAAGCACATTGACTTTGTAGAGAAGAAGTCAATTAAACTGGAACATGGTATCATTAAGCTTCAGCTGGCTGATTCTTCTACCAAGGCTCTTGTTGGAAATAAACTTGAAAACTTGAGGGGCAGGTTGGGTATTTTCCAACATGAGAAATTATAGCAATTAATTTTGCTTAAAACAAGGGTTGAAGGAGTTAATCATGTTAAGTCTATTTTTAGTGGGTTAATCATATGTTTTCCAAATTCTTTCAAAATTCTTAAGAAGTTGAAAAGACTCTCTTTTGCCTCCTACCTCTCTCGACCTTGCAACCTGTTCCCTTCTCTCAATCAAAATTTTCTCTCAAATTGCTACTGGTGCTCTAAGTCAATCAAAATGTCTCAGACATCATCTTCAACCAAGGCGACTTCATCATCCTCATCATCTTCATCATCTGACCAAGACTCTAGAGCAATCACCACATGCATAGAATCTGAAGTTCTTGAGGTCACTCCTCTCAGAGAGATGGCAACTGACCCCGCCAAAGTCAAAAAGCTAAGAACTAGACATGCAGGAAGAGCTCAAGCTGCAGCCTCTGGTAATCCTTCTCATCCTTCTTCTTCTGTACCAAATAGAGAAGGATCAGTTCAAGTTCATCAAGCTATTTCTAGGCTTGTTACTAGCATACTAAGCGGAAAACAACCTGTACCGGGGATTTCTGTCCCTTTAAATCAATCAGGAAGCCCAAATGTGGATGTCTCTGAGAATGTTGTGACACAAAATGACAACATTCTGAACCCTTCAGAAAAGACTACTGATCCACCTATCATTGATGTGGATGAGGATTACTCAGATAATGATCTGATTGCCAATGTAAACCCTAGCATAGCTAGGAGATTGATGAAAAGAAAGGGTAATCATAATGATGCAAAATGTGTGTCCAAGGATAAACCTGCTGTTAATAAATCCAAGGCTGAAGGCATGGCTGGGGTAGAATCTGTGAAAACTATTCAGTCCAAAGGAAAGGTGAAGGCCCAGGTGCATACTGCTAGACAACCAATTTCAAAGAAGAGAAAAGAACCTGAATCTTCTGATTCTGATGAGGAATCAGAATTTGAGATTGATGCTGAAGAAATTCCTATCAGAAGGAAGCTCCCCTCCAGCAAAATTGCTAGAGTTCCTGAAGTCCCAACAGACAACATCTCTTTTCATCATCCTGACAATGCAAACAGATGGAAGTATGTTTGCTTAAAGAGAATAGCTTTAGAAAGAGAACTCAACAATGATGCCATGGAGTGCAAAGACATCATGGACCTGATCAAGAATGCTGGACTGATGAAGACAGTGATAAAATTTAACAAGTGTTATGAAAATCTGGTCAAGGAGTTCATAGTTAACTTGTCTAATGATTGTGCTGATGGAAGGTCAGCTGACTTTGAAAGTGTTTTTATTAGAGGAAGAAGGGTCAAGTTCTCTCCATCAGAAATTAACTAATTTCTTGGAAGAACAAATGAGGATTGTCCTGATCTGGAAGTCACTGACAATGAAGTTTGTCAAACCATCACAGCAAGGCAAGTGAAGTGCTGGCCCTTGAAAGGCAAGCTGAATGCCAGCAAACTTAGCATGAAATTTGCCATCCTGCACAAGATTGGTGCAGCCAACTGGGTGCCTACAAACCATAAATCAACTATCTCCACAGGATTGGGGAGATTTATTTATGCTGTGGGAACCAAGACTGCTTTTGACTATGGCAGGTATATTTTTGAACAAACTTTAAAACATGCTGGTAGTTATGCTGTCAAAGGACCAATTGCCTTTCCCTCCCTCCTTTGTGGAATTATCCTTGCTTAATACCCTGATATCCTGGTGGCAAGAGATACAGCCTGCAAAAGAGCTCCTGCCCTTGGGTTGCACTACAAACTGTTTCAGGGATCTCATGCTCCTGATATTGTCATAACATCAGCTGAGACATCGTCTGTGAAGATCCAGTCCAAGACATCTGATGTCATAGCTGTATTAAAAGAGACCTGCAAAGAACTGGAAGCTAGGAAAAAGACCCTAGAAATCCTAATTTCCAGGTTAGAAAAGGAGGAAGCTGAAGGAAACAGAAGGGAAGAGGGTGTAGAAGCTGAAGGTCATCTCAATACTGAAGAAACTAGCTCCTCTGAGTCTGATGACAGTGCTTAAAGGTTGGTTGCTGTTTGGTGGAGTTGATGCTGGTCCCTGGTGGAGTTTGGAAGTGTGTTCAGTTTTTAGCTGCTGCTCTTATTACTTTTTTCTGGATGACTGTATAATTTTTATGAACATGTATCTTTGGCCCATTTGTGGCTAAAGAGGGGGAGTATATTTTGGTACTTAATTAGACATTCTATTTTTCTGCAGTCATTTCTTTCTGCTGCTATCTATCTCTGATTGCTTAGGGTCTTTAGCCAAAAATATGCCAAAGGGGGAGTTTGTAGTTGTTTAGTTATTGGCTTGCATTTTTGGTAAATCCCAAGTGTGTGTGTGAATGTCATGACTGATGTCATGACTGATGTCATAACATTCTAGTTTAGTTTGTACTGATTCATTAGGTACCTTTGCAGAAAAATATTGTCATACAGGTACTGATGTTTATAAGTGTGTATCTGAGCATTTTGCAAAATGATCACATTTTCCTAAATCTGTAGACAGGTTTTTCAGATGTCATAACAGATGTTAAGACATCCTGTTCTGAACTAACAGGTTTGCAGTTTGGTTAATTCTGAGTTTTTTCAGGAAAATGACTCAGTCTTTCCAGAACAGAATCCTGCGTTTTTTTTGGGTTAACCTAGCTCAACCCTAACCTGGTTGATAAAGTCCTGTGACCTAGTCTTAAGGTCAAATGGAATTAACCCTAGCTTTTTGTGGAAACCCTAACTGAAGATGCAGTTGCTATATATTCAACAGAGCTGCTGTTTTGAAAGCAATCCCTTTTTGGACAAAAGATCATTTGTAAGCTGTATAGTTTTAACTATTGTAATCCAAGCAATTATCATTGTGATAAGTGACTTGGAATAGGTTTTTAATTGTAAGGGTTGTGTAGCACTCAAAGCTTTGAAGCAAGAGTGTTTGTATGTCTCTTGACTAAAGCTGTGAAGCAGAGTCAAGTTAGGTGTGTGTATCACTCAAAGCTGTGAAGCAAGAGTGTTTGTGTTGCTTGATTAAAAAGCTGTGAAGCATAATCAAGTGTATGTTTTGAAGAGTGTCTTCAACAATTCATTAGTCAAATTGTTTTATGTATCACTGTTGTGATTGAGGGGGAGTGAGTAGGAACTCAGGTTTAAGTTGTACTTAGATTGAAGTTGCATTGGGTAGATCTTAAGTGAAGGAGATAAACTGGTTGGTTTATTCCTGAATTAATATCTCTTATAGTGGATTTCCTCCCTGGCTTGGTAGCCCCCAGAGTAGGTGTTGTTGCACACTGAACTGGGTAAACAATTGATTGTGTTCTTTATTGTTTTTGTATTTACTGTCTTATAGTAAGTCAGATACGGTGTCATAACATTGAACGTGACATTGAGTATCTGCAGCCAGAATTTCATTACGAAAATGCTTACAACGCAGTGGTAACAAGTTACCTTAATAGTGGTAACCTATTACACCCCTCAAAACAGCCAATCCACGCTACTGTTTTATATTGTACCCGAGTACCCAAATACTGGTAACTGGTCACAAGCAGTGCAAAGGCATTTTTCTACTGCTTTTCGACACGAAAATCACTTTTCTTATCATCCTAAAACCTTTTTCTTCTTATAACTCGAAAGACACATTAATTTTCCAAAAATTCAGTTTTTCAAAACACTGAAACTCCAATTCTTTTCACAAGACTACTCATATCTTCAAGTTCTAACTCTAACTCGCGATTCACAAATGTCCAACAACATTAACAACATTCAACGATCACCTACATGATCCCAACAACAAAATTCACAGCAATTCATCACTCTATCATCACTCAAAACATCTACATCACACATAATTCATCAATTATGCCACATATAACAACATAAATTTCGCACTCTAGAGGCAAGTCGCAGATATCTTCATGAAAAGAACATCAAGAACTACACATCACTGGCATATCGCTAGCCGTCCCATCGCTCTCTATTCTCCGAGAAGCTAACATCAACAATACCAGATCATTCTCCCTCAAAGACATCCTATACTTAACCAACAAACAGGAACCTTGAACCCATATTATCTTCAGGCATAAGAATCTGCATCGACTCATCAAAATAATTCATAAGCACTTGGATTAACTCCCAATAGTTTACCCAGGGATTACATCAAGTTAATCCAACATCTCGCTCTAACGACAAGTCATAATTATCCCCGAGAAAACATCAGGACTAACACACAACTGGAACATCATTAGCCATAACATCTCCCTTCACTCCTAAAGATGCAAAGAACACAAGTATTTGATTATTCCCTCTCAAGGACACTTCGACCTGGCCACTAGACATAAATCTTGAATCCGCACTTCCTTCGAAATCGGGAAGCAATGCAGTTTTACCAACATTTGAACTCATGCACTCTGATCCAACTCTTCACACCAGAAACATCTCATGGAAGAAAAGTTTCTCCCCCACTTGTTTCAAACACACTTCTGCAACCAAGTAGTTATAAAAACAAGCAAGTAACGACAATGTTTCACACACATGTCGCATACCAAAGAATAAACAACATTAGACAACTTAGCCGGATGGACCAACCTGCTATGATACCACTTATGTAATACCATAAATTTCCCCGAAAAATAATAGTTAAAATCAAAGTAATTTATAAAACATTCAACATACAAATAAGATGCTACATTTTAAAAAATGTACAAAACCTGCTCATAACATGTATAGGATACATAACACAACTATGGATGAACCAAAATTAACAAATCTTGGTCTTTGACTTTACTTTTTATTAAGCAGCGGAAAAGAATCATACTTGGATCTAAATCAATAACATCCAAACATCAATAAACATTTATTCCGGTAAGAAGGAGTTCAAAAGACCTTAAACAAATCACTTAAAGAAATGTATAGTAATAAGTATACAACATATATATTTATGCATAGTCACACATTCCTCATCTCACGCTCTCACATAACCAACAACAATTATATTACATGTTAATTATACAATCACCTATCATCAATACATATCATCAAATTATCATGTAATACATACACCAACCACACAAACTCAAATATTATGTTAATGACAATGTACGTGGTACCATTCATGAAAAATAACTCACCGACTCAATGCACGTGGTACCATTCATGAAAAATAATGTTCACTCGCTCTCAATCAATGCCATCTAGTACCAGAGACACCAATATCGTGAACAATTAGGTTCGCGCCACTCCCGATCCACGCCATCTAGGACCAAAGCCACCAACATGACTAAAGATCTCACCCTGAATGATGCAACATTTTACATGCAACAACAACAATATGCACATTGACTTTTACCATAGTCAGTGCACTTCGCCAATACCGATCACCATTCACTAAACACCTTCCCGAACATGCACTTACAACAAAACAACTGTATAACCAACAATTACAAAGCATTTCGCAAAAGTAACATAACTCAACACACACCAAACACGCGTCCATACGTTAAATAGTTGGAATTCTGGTATAGAAAATATTTTTAAGTTTAAGTACGTTTAACCAGCTTTCTAACGATTTGATCTATGGGCCAATCGGACACCCGAAACAATAGTTATAAACTTTTGAAATTTTGAAACAAATCTGTCAAACACAATGGTAACTGGTTACCTCCAAACTAGTAACCGGTTACACCCCTGTAACCCAAAATCCAGCGCCACTATTTTAATCTGGTAACCAGTTACCCAAAAAATGGTAACCGATTACACTCCCTGTAACCCAACCTCCACGCCTTTGTTATATAGGATAATGGGTTACCCAAAACTAGTAACCGGTTACCACTGACAAAAACCAGTTTTTCTACTAATTTTAAAATATGAAAATCACTTATTTCCTCCTCCAAACCCCAAATTGAAATCAAAAACAGGTTTCTCACTTCCATAAGTTATACATACATATTACACAACATTTATATTCATTCTATAACATCAATTTAGCGAATTAAACCACAAATATGTCAATATTCTATCACATGAATTCAAGCACACAAAAGAGCAATTTTATGAATAAATCATCCAACAACTATGGCAAATCAAAATCCTTAACCTACTCATCATTACACAATTCCATTAGAAAGTTGGAACCCCACTCTTACTTTAGATTGATGGTTCTAAAGCTTCAACAATGGTTTTCTCTTGCCCTAGATCTTTCTCATCTTTGTGCTTCTATTTCTCTCAGAATACGATTATTCCAAAAGATATAATTCAACTCTTTACTTCTTCCTTTTTACTAGTTTAGCCCTTAGACCCCTAATATAACATTCCTTCCTTACCCTCACTAAACCTCATGACAATTACCACCTTGTACTCTACATCTTTACACATTTTATTTTATTTAAATATTAAATAATATCTAAACAGTTATTCACAAATCCATATAATTCCAACTAAATTATTTAACTAAAAATAATTCTCGTCGCTACTTTAATCTGACACTTCCCACACATAGCATCATCAAACCACCAATTGCATCACCTAAATCACAAACAACTAATCAAATGATAAATTATAATATTCAGATGTTACATCAAGTTCTTTATAAGTGAAAGAGACTGGTGTAGGAAGGGTGACTAGGCGTACGAAGAAGAAGCCACACATTGGTACGGTTCAGAAAGATTTGTTCAAGTTTGGCGTTCGGTATCAGAATGTCTCGTATTATATCTTTAAGCCATTCAGGTTTTTTTAAGACCCGAAAATAACATTTTACAATTTTTTACAATTTCAACAATTTCAGTTTTATTTTTTCACAATTCCGCAATTTCTGTTGTATTTGTTTATATTGTAATTTTCACATTAGGGTTTCTTTTTTCGGTATTTAAACACTATTTTGAGTGGTTATAAGATTTTTCTTTTATTATAATAAAATTTAAAATTTTCTTTTTTCTGATGGAGTCCAACTTTACCTGACAAATTTATCATTTATAAACTTGTGTTTTATTCTAGATTTAATACTTGTTATTCTTTTCGTGCTTTTAACTGCATCAAATTCAGTTAACAATTTTCTACTAGATCAATTCGGTTGTGAATATCCCTAATTCTAACTGATTTTGATGCTTAGTCTTTTTTTATTCTCACATAATAAAACTATTTTACGGATCAAGAATAGTTGCCTTCAGTCGAGATTAAATGACATAGGGCAAGATTCGAGATTGCACATTCTCCATTAATATTTCGATTGACGTTAAGAATCATCATAAAACTATTTTGAATATAAGAACCATCATAACTTTGTCTTTTAAAAAAACACATCGTTAGGTTGAAATATATAAATATTATATATCAACTATTATTGCCAAACAATACGAGATTATTTTGCTCAAACCCGAGGATCACTCAATTGAAATTTCATCTAGAGTTTAAAAAAACACATCGTTAGATTGAAATATATAAATATTATATATTAACTATTATTGCCAAACAACACGAGACTGTTTTGCTCAAACCCTAGAGATCACTCAATTGAAATTTCATCTAGAGTTATTATATATTAACTATAATTGAAATTTTCTTCTGTTATGTGACCTAACCCTTATAACTTTAGTATCACAAGTTTTAAATATTATTGGTCTAAAATGTAATGCTCAAAATTAATGCCATAAGAGAAAGAGACACTCTACCTAAATGTCATATAATATATATATATATATATATATATATATATATATATATATATATATATATATATATATATATATATATATATATATATATAAGATGGAAAAAATTACAGATTTCACTAATGCTACACGTCAATAACTTTTTTAATTTAACCGTATAATTTCAAGTTGACATTAAATAAATTATCTATATAATTTTGTGAATATTTTTTTAGCATTAAATTATATTTTGAAAAAAAAAACATAAATAATAATATTTTAGAGAAAATTATGCAAATAACCATGTTTCTGTGAAAATTACGTAAATAATCATATTTTAAAAAAAAAAGTGAATTAAAGAAGAGGCGCCACTTGAATTGACGCCTCATATATATTTTTCAAACTTTTTCAGTTATCTGTGGATTTTCCTGCAGATTTGACATTAACTACAGGCTTATCTTCAGATTTTCCTACGAAATTATCTGCGGGAAAACAGTTCGCGGGTAAATCCGCAAGAAAAGTCAAATTTGTAGGAAAATCTGTAGGTAAATAGAAAAGTTTAAAAAAAATTAGGAGATGGTCAGACGCCATCTCACTTGGCGGCACCTTTAAAAAAATTAATGCATGCGCCATCTGATATGGCTACTGCGTTATAACGTTTCTGAAACATGATCATTTGAGTAAATTTCTCCAAAACATAATTATTTGTGTATTTTTTTTCAAAACATGGTTACTGCTAAAAAATTATAATTTTGTTTGTATAAATTTAAAAATTATTTGATGCTTTTGCTTTTTCTATAAACAAAATCATATATTCAAAAAGAAAGTGGAAAAAAAGAGAGAGAACTCGATCAAAACCCTCTTAAAAATTAACAAAATGGTAGTGGCGAAACCCCAATTTGTTATGAACCACAATCAGGATAAGGGTCTTCAGAAGCATATTCCAAGACAGAGGAAAAATCGAATTAATAGTCAAAGAAGCTAACAAGTCCGCATATTTGATTCACTTCTCTGTAAATATGAGATAAATGAAATCTAAGATGTCTAATTTTAGATAAACAATTGAGCCAAATGATCCTAATATTTCAAGGAACAAGATTAGACTCATGAGCCGCCAACAACACAAAAGAGAAATCAGTTTCAAGCCATAGACTATTACATCCCAAATGATAAGCAAAGTCAATGGCTTTAATATTGAACCTTGTTTTGCAGGTAATATATCTTTAACCAAGACATTATCTTTTAATGATGACAACTGTAAGTATAACTATAAAGACATCGAAAAGGTCAAACATAAATATAATCAATGATAAGTCAAGTATAGTGCTTAAGCAGCAAAAGATTCAAATTTAAGTGATATGGTTTGATGAACTTGACTATTCCAAAAAGAAGGCAAATAAAGTGCATTATCCAAAGCCTCAAGTGATCTAAAGAAGTGTCATCACAAAAGATAATAAATGGCAAAGGGCTTGTAGAAGGAGTTAATCTCCTAGATTAATAAGTGAGTAACCTTTTATAAAAGCAAAGGGTTTTCGTAAAAGTATATGGCTATAAGCACACACACTAAAACTTTATTTTTCAAATACCTTAATCAAGAGAAAACATTTTCAAAATTGTCTTAAAGTTGTGCCAGATGACTTAGGAGCAGTAGAAATAGCTAAATGGAAGTATTTGATTAATCTAATCGATTAGGCCCTTTTTCTAATCGATTGGATCAGTTCAAACTTAAGATCCAAGATATTACAACAACGCCTCAATGATGTGCAATTTCTAGAAATCTCTTCTTTCCTTTTAGAATGACCACCAATGACTATTTTTCATAATCTAATCGATTAGGCCAAAGTGTTAATCAATTAGTCAGCAGTTAAAATTATTAAATGAGAATCCTATTTTGGGCATTCCACTTCCCTATGAATAGAGGCCTCATTTCTCATTTCAAATCATCTAGAAGCGTGTTTTGACACATCCCTCTCTCACTCTATCTCACTCTCTAAAGTTTTATTTAAACTTTCTCTCACTAGATATTATAGCCAAATTCTTTTGTGAGAAAAGTCTTTTGTGAGTGAGGATATACATGTAATTCTGAAACGGTAGAATTGTAAAACTCACCAAGGAAATGTTATTTATACACCTAGTTTGAAGACAATCCATTTAGGGATAAAATATGTGGTTAGAAGCTAAAACTGATAAAAGCTTTGGTTGGGAATTGTGTGATCAGTTCCTATTTAGGTTGAAGATTATCTAGTTTTTATAATCTTCCCTTGGTTCTCGATTTGCCGATAAAACCAAGAACCGTTGAAGATTATCCGATATTAAGAATCTTCCTAGGTTTGAGATCAATCCGGTTAAAATCTCAGAGGTTATTTGGTTAACCTGTTAAACCTAAATTAAGCTCATATATTTGAAACTTGAAGACTAACCGCTACAAGGTCCGTGTTTGTGGAAAGGAGACTAACTTATTCAATACCCAATTGAGAAGGGAAAATGGCCACTTCACTCTCAGTAATTTATTAGAGAAAAGACGTAAATGCCCATATTTATCGTCTTGTATAATTTGGTTGAAGATCAACCACTATTTCATGATATAAGGGGGATTCGTGAGTCTTTCCTGCTAAAAGCTCTCAAGTATTATTAAAAACTCTCAAGATCAATTCTTGGGGAGAGGAGTAGGTCCTTTAGTTTTAATCGAACCTCTATAATTATGTGTCTTACTTTTTACCTTAACTTTTACTTTGTGCTATTTATTTTCCGCTGCTTAATTTAAAAATGATTTTAAACTTTGATATAATTTGCCAAAAGTTTTCAAAACCAAAATTTTCATAATCACATAATTTACCTCCCTCTTGTGTGTGAAGTCTCATGTTTAACAAGTGGCATCAGAGCATAACTCATGTTTAAAGGACTAATCATCTCAAGAGAAAGATGACTTTCTACACAAGTTCTATTTTTAACTCTCCACCACCTTTTTGAAAATAACAATTTTTGTTGGCAAATTATATTTTAATTTTTTTCATAAACAATAGTTGATGATCCGGTTTACCCTACTCATCAAATTAATGATGAAGTAGTAGAAAAATTCTTTTTCCTTTCGAACCAAAAATTAAAAATAGAAAGATAGATATGGATCTTTAAATCCAAACACTTTATAATTATGTCTTTTGGATGACAGTGAACTCTTCACCTTTCATCATTATGAAATCGCCAAAGATATGTGGGAAGCTCTAGAAAGGATATATGATGTTTCTTCAAAATACAAGACAAGAGAATATGAACATACATTGAAGAAGAAAGTAGATGTTACTAACAAATATAGGAATCTTTATTAAGAATTATTTTACTAACAAATATATAAGAATTCAGAATTCGTACATTAATTCAACTCTTAAATCTGTAGATGAAAGCCTTCATAATTTTAAAAAAAAATCAAGAAAGAAAGAGATCATAGAGAAGATGAACAAGCTGACTCAAAGATGAACAAATCCAAACTGAAGAATCACCATCCTCATCTCGCTCTTATCATACAAACCCAGTTCAATCCTTCAAAATATCATACTCAATCATTAAACAATAAAAATTAGATGAAGGATCGTCTTGTTTAGAGAAAGACAAAGAAGATGGATAATTTTTCTTCAACTTTAGAATAAAGAAGAGGAAAAAAGACATTTACCTTGGGGACAATCATAAAAATAATATTTAAACGAAGAAGATAGAATATGCAAAAAGGCACCCATCGAGGAAGATGACATCTTGAGATCAGAAAACATTAATCTCAGAAAATGGAAGTTTTTCAATAGTCACAGTAAGATAAACTAGATTCTCAAAATATTTCTAATTTAAATTAAAAATATCTAAATATAATCACCTTAGATCATCTATAACTAATGCATAGACCCAAGAAGATATTATGGGCACCAAAGTTGAAACCCTATTTGTTTGGCAGGATTGCTTTATAGCTCAAAAACTAAATAATTATTTAAAAGAAGTTGTACAAAGCATCAATATACTCTAGAATATAAAAATTCTGAAATCTTTGATCCTGAGGGTGAACGATGATGACGAATATCAACCGTTATGATCAAAGCAATATATTTGAGAGCAATCTCAATATTAATGATAAGAAATGGTCAAGTTGAGTAATAAGTCTGTAATCGACGTATTCATTTTGTTGTTTACCAACTCTCACTTCCAATTATGTATGGAGAAGAATACACCGTAATGTGTTTTTCCCTTTTGGGAAATATTTATCAAGAATTATTTTTTGGTTTAAGAGGTACAATTACTTTAAGATTGATACAATCAAGAAAATATGATTAAACCCTTAAAATAATTATTTTATTTATTTTAATTACTTTTTCATAATAGAATAAAATTCTTCATAACCCATGAAATGATCATTTATGTTAGTTTCATATCAAAAGGGGCAAGCAAAGACAAATGGGGGTACAACATAACAAAAATCCAACACAAGTGCCAAACAAAAACTAAGAAATGTTGAATTAGGAAAATCTAATCGATTATCCCTTTGACCTAATCGATTAGATCACCTGAAAATTAGAAAAACATGAATGTTGGAGTCTCCTACAATAGATAATAGAAGAAATAAATGTTGTAACAGATACTTGCAATGAATAGTTCCCATTTCTTACTATTTCTTATCGATTAGAACAAACTTATAATCGATTAGACATTGACTATAAAAGGAGGTAAGTCTTCATTCTTTGTCATTACATCATTCTTATACTTGTTCTTGCATAAAAACACATATTTCTCTCAATCATCATCATCACCTCAAAAAATGGCCTCCAAAAGAACTCATTTCTCCCAACCTTCTTCCTCATACTTATCTCAAGATTTCTCCACTCAAACCCGAGAAACTAACTTTAACCTCTTTTACTCTGCTAAGGAGATCTTCTTCACTCACTATCTAGATGAAGTTCTCTTCAAAAATTTCTCTTTCGTAGAAGCCTTAACTACTTCAGGTCTCACATAATTCATCTTTGAAAAACCCTAAGAGAGATACCCAAAGTTGGTAAGAATGTTTTATGCAAATCTTTCCTACACTGATGGAATCATCAACTCTAAAGTATGAAAACATCACATTACCTTATCCCTTGAAGTATTTGCCATAATCTGCAAACTCCCTTTCATAGAGCAAGACTATGATCAAATAAATCTTGAAGGTATCAAATTCAATTTTTATACTCTTGCACACACTCTTCTCATTGATCCTACCACCATCATACCATATCCTTTCAATGTTGGACTCCTTCGTCTAAATGTTAGGTTAATCCACTACACCATGAACCACATATTATTTTCAAGGAAGGGAAACTATAACATTGTCCTAAAATCAGACATACCAGTTGTAGATGAGGATTCTAATGGAAAGGTTGAAACCTTTATGGATGACCTCATATCTAATAACTTGTACACTTTGTGAATATATGAATATTCAAACAGATGTACCAAACACAGTTCAGAAGTTATAATTTTACTAAAAGTAAGGTAATCTTGCTTGATATCATAATGTTTAGAAGTTGTTAACCTTCTGAAAGTATGAAATCCAGACATGATGATGAAGAAGATCCTGATCCATGGATAAATTCAACGTTGATTTTATATCTAAGATGTTATACATCTTATGAATATATGAATATTCAAATAGATATACCAAACACAATTTAGAAGTTATAAACTTACTGAAATTAAGGTAATCTTGATAGATATCATAGTGTGATCGGTGGATCTGGAACTGACTGTTTAACGCTGGTTCGCGAAATGTCGCGGAAGCAAGAGTCGCCACCGTCTTTTATTTTCTCCAAATGGAAAGGACAAAAGCACAGAAAAATTCCTTATAGAGATTGCTCTCGGTTCGGGAGGTAGGTTATAGAAAGGGAAGGTGTTAGCACCCTTTCTATCCATGGTTATCCATGGGCTCTTAGATACTTGCTCAATGCGTTTTCAAAATTGTTTGTTTGCTTTTCAATGTGGGTTTAAAAAAAAGGTTTCTTTTGAAAAATTTCAGTTCGACTCGTACGTCAGAGTGTTTGAAAAATTTGCTTTTGAAAGCTTTTGAAAATGTGTTGGTGAAAAGATGTTTTGATTTTGTTTTTGAGATTAGAGCAAGTATCTACGAGAACCTACCTACCCTAAGGAATTCGTCTGTGTAAATGTCCTTTAAAGTAGCGCCATCCCACCATTGAGAGGTAGGTAGCACCACCGTTGGAGGTGTTCGGGTCAATTCGATTTTAGGGACGTGGTGATCACCAGAGCAATGGGAAGACACCTTAGAAGCTACCCTCATGCCAGGTTCCCGGATCATGAGGACTTACTAAGACGCCCTCTACTCGACGATCACCTTTCGAAAGGCAACAGTGAGGCGTACCCTAGGGGTGGTGTGTGATTTGTGTGTCAGATTCATTTATTTTTGTCTTGTCAGGTTATTGGTGATCTAACGTTTTGTTTTTATTTTTGTCATTCATTCTTGCATGCATTTATTTAACAGTTAAAAATGTGCGGGAAAATAAATCTAAGGCTATTACAAATGGCGCGGGTCCACATCGCCAAAATTAAACCGGACCCGATTTAGCGGAAAATAAATAAAGCGATAAATGAAAGTGCGATAAATAAATGTACATGGCCTTGGGAGAGATACAGAATTATGATAAGCGATTATAAAATAAATGCGCGAAATAAAGGAATTAAACAAAACTAGGGCGTTGGACCCTTTTGCAAACAATTAAAATTAACAAGGAATTTAAAATTAAAATTAAATGAAAATGGTATTTTTGTATTTTTTAGATTTAATGAGAAAAAGGAATTAATTGAAATTAAATTAAACGGCAAACCCTAATTCTAGTATTGTTTATTTATTATGAAAGAATTAAAATATAATCTAAGTTAAACCCTAATTTATTTATATACATTTTTTAATTTATGAAAATAAATAACTAATATTATTATTCTGAAACAGGGGAAAATTAAAAAGAAAATAAAAAAGTTATTAAACCTAAGTTCTATTTTTTTTATATTTTTGTTATTGAAAAGAATTAAATTTATAGCCTAATTTACTAAATTATTTACATGTTAATTATTAGAAGAATTAAATTTGAAAACCTAATTAAAACTAAATAATTACAAACATTTATTTAGAAAGATAATTAAAATAAAAATTATATTTTTGATGTTTTTCTGATTTTTAATGAAATTAAATAAACAATAATTAGAATAACATAATAATTAAAATAATGATTAAAAGATATAAGAAAAAATAAATAAATAAAATGGGCAAACCAGGGTGGGGTGTAGCCCCAGATTAGGAGGTGCAGACCCTAGAACATTGGCCCAATAAGCTGGAAATTGGTTGACTTTCTTGGATCGTGCGTGGCATGTTGACTTACATCCATGGTATGCTTTCAAACTGAACCTTTGATCAGATCTCCAGGACGCGTGGCTAGTTGATTTTTGGGTGTGCATGGTATACTGGGACGTTAGCGCTACGTAGGATCAATTATTGAAAAAATATATTAAGCATTTGCCAGACCTGGGACTTGAACCCAGGTCTTGAGGATTATTCACATCACGTGTTACCAACTGCGCTGCTTGGATCAATTGACATATTATGGAAAACAAATAATAAAAGGCAAAATCAACGCTAAGTAATTAAAACGCGCGCAAATTTGAATTGGCCTGTCCCCGTGTGACACGACACCATCGTCTTCATCCCTGTAAAAACAAAACTCAGAGGCCACGGTTTTTGAAGCGTTGTTTTAGAGGGCCTATAAGAAAATAGCGACTAGCCCCTCGACGCTCATAAATTGAGCGCGAGGGTGCCATCTTCTTCGTCTCAACCTGCTTAAGCTAATGGCACTGGTCTGGAAGCGTAATTTTTCCTTGGGCAAAAAACCCCAAATTTGAAACCTGCAAAACCTAAAAATCGCGCATGGCAAATCCTTGTAGACAGCATGAAAATCAAATTAAATATGATGATTAGCTTTAAAACACCATTATAAGCAAGAATCCATAAAGAAAAATGCACAAGAATGCTTAATTTATGCTATGCGATTTCAGAATTTCTGAGGTACAGTTTGACTTAGGGGTACCAATTCAGGGTGTTTTGGTTGATATTAATGATTGAGAAACGTCCAATGATGCTTCAGGATGCTAATGGAATGAAAGTTGAAGCTTGAATCGACCTTGAAGCTGGTTTTCAGTTTTGGTGTTTTATGGAAAAATTTCAATTTGCAAAAGGGTTCTTGGGCGCAGCTTGCAGTCTCTAGGCATTAGGGTTCTGATCTAGTACTTGTATGGAACGATTTAGGTCAAGAAAACTGCATAAAATCCCTTGTAATCTTTGATTGAAGATTTGATTTGCTTAAGGATCTTTTTGAATCTTATCATGTGCATTTTGGTTCAATCATGCTCAAATCTCATCAAAACTTGCCTATTTAAGAAGTGCACGAAATATTGACCTTGGAATGTGCATAAAAAGATTTTTTTAGGTTAGGTTTATATTTTTCATGTATTAAAATGATTTAAATGAATATAAATTAATATAAATTCAAATAAATAATTAAAAAATATGAAAATACTTCCCTTTGGGCCTAGTGGTCGTGCATAGGCTTGGCATGAAGAAACTTGGAAGAAAAATGGGCCCATTTGCATTTTTAGGCCTTTTGCATCAATGTTGACTTTTCAAAATTCCTAAAAATTTCCCAACTTCCATAAGGCATAACTTGGTCAATTTTTAAGCTTTTCACATGTTCTTGGACATTTTGGAAAGGTCTTTGAGTCCTTTAACCAATTCCTTTGGTCCCATGTCATTTTGATTTACCAATCTCAAGTTATGGCCTTTGACTTAAAGTCACTTTTTGTTGACTTTTGAAAATGACCTATAATGTTGAAATTGATAACTTTTTGTGAGAGCATTTCTTGGACTTGGAATATGAAGATGAATTGTAGGAAATGTCTTTCTCTTCAAAATGAGCTTTGGATGGAATTTTTCTGATAATCCATGTGAAAGTTATGCCCTGGTCAATTTCAGTTGACTTTTTCAGCTGTCCAAATATAGCAACTTTTGCATCTTGGATGATTTCTGAGCCAAATTTTGAGAATCATGATCAAGCATTGATCAAATGATGTTTGTGGCTTCAAAATGATATATTGACCAAAAATTTGAACTTTTGACTGTCAAATGACCATTTTGCCCCTACAGTTGACTGTAGTGCAACCTAGGGTTTTGACTGTGCAATTTTGAGCTGAATGCCTTGAAACTTGACATGAGGATGTTTGACCACATTTGTAAGCATATGAGACTTGATTGGGCCTTTGAAAACTTCAATTTCTTGATCAGAACCCAAACCCTAGTTTTGACTGTATAGAAGACAGTTGAACTGCACAACCCTTGGGGAATCTTGTGACCTTGACTTGACAAATCTTTGAAGAATATGGGAGGGCAAATTTTGGGGTACAACAGTTGCCCCTGTTCAATCTTCTTAGACCTGAGGATGCAGATTGGCGGACGTGCCTTTCGTAATCCGAGGGTAGAAGATGATTGAACACTAAAGTGCCCAGAAATTTGCGCTCACATAGTGACAGTGATGGGGGAATGGGCTTATAGATGCCATTTGGAGATTGCTGGATAGGATGATGGGCTTATAGATGCCATCTGGATGTTGATCGCGTAGGAGATTCCTTAGCGAGAACCTGCATACCTGCAAAAGAAAAATGAGTACCTGACACGTTGCAGGAGTTGGTTTTCAGATGCTTGGTATAGATGTGTCCTGACTGGTTACAGGAGCTGAGTCTGGAGCTTCACAAGATGATGAATGAACCAGGGATGGTTGCTACCTTAGCATGAATGGCAAGGGAACCTTGGGCGACTTTAACTTCAACAACGCTCGCTGAGAAAAATCTTGGGTGTCTTCTACTGGAATGAGAATCAGGGAGATCTTAGGGTCGATCTGACTGAACCAGAGAGGCCTTTGACTGGGTAAGAATCAGGAAAATCTTAGGGTCGATTTAACTGAACCGGACAAGGTCTTGAAACGTCTTCAACTGGATAAGCATCAGGGAGATCTTAGGGTCGATCTGACTGAACCAAGAGAAGGCCTTGGACTGGGTAAGAATCAGGAAAATCTTAGGGTCGATTTAACTGAACCGGTCTAGGTCTTGAAACATCTTCAACTGGATAAGCATCAGGGAGATCTTAGGGTCGATCTGACTGAACCAAGAGAAGGCCTTGGACTGGGTAAGAATCAGGAAAATCTTAGGGTCGATTTAACTGAACCGGTCTAGGTCTTGAAATATCTTCAACTGGATAAGTATCAGGGAGATCTTAGGGTCGATCTGACTGAACCAAGAGAAGGCCTTTGACTGGATAAGCATCAGGAAAATCTTAGGGTCGATTTAACTGAACCGGTCTAGGTCTTGAAATATCTTCAACTGGATAAGCATCAGGGAGATCTTAGGGTCGATCTGACTGAACCAAGAGAAGGCCTTTGACTGGATAAGCATCAGGAAAATCTTAGGGTCGATTTAACTGAACCGGTCTAGGTCTTGAAATATCTTCAACTGGATAAGCATCAGGGAGATCTTAGGGTCGATCTGACTGAACCAAGAGAAGGCCTTTGACTGGATAAGCATCAGGAAAATCTTAGGGTCGATTTAACTGAACCGGTCTAGGTCTTGAAATGTGATTGAGAATTTAAACTGCATTTTTCCTGAAAAGTAAAAGTCAGTCATATGCAATGCATGATATGGATCATGCAATGATGTTCTCAACATAAATGAGATTCGTATGATATGATGCAGTGCGTTATGCATGCTATAATGATGTATGTGAAGTTTTATGTATGTTTTCGTCTAGGAAAGTAAGTCCTTGACGGGTGCCGGGAAGTTGTATCCTGGGCTGATATTGGAGAATAGATTTTGCTTCCGCCGGGGATGATAACTGCAAGAATACCGATAGGAGAAGATAACTCCGTTGAGGAATAAACTTGGCAAATGAAGAGTCTGCGGGGAGAAAAGATATTCTGACGACCATGCTGGGAAGCAATACTCTGTGGGGATAGAGATGCTTTGCTGAATGTTGACAGTAGCTTGCTGAGGATACCCTTATTGTCGGAAGTGCTAATAGACTTCGCTGGGGGTAAGAAGACTTCGTCGAGGACGCTCTTTCCGTGGCTTTTGGCTGAGGATAGCCCAGTTATATCCTGTTAAGGAAATAACTCTTTGAATAAAGCCGGGAGACGCGTTCGTGCTCTGCTAGGGGATAAGCTTCCAGAATATACTGGGGATAAGCTTACTGCTTGGGGATATGAATTCCAACTTTCCTGGGGAACCGAATCGGACTCTCTTGGGGAAGTTTTGAACTGTATCGGGGAAGTGACTCCACTGAATGTTTGAAATACCGCCGGGGAACAATCTTTAGACCAAGACTGCCGGGGATGCTTGTTAAGAATACATATATGATATGCTGGGGGATGTTGAGATCTGCTGGAGGATGCCCAACTTTCTTAAGGTTCGATTGTATAACTTTGCTTGAGGAAGAGTGTACTGACTGATGACTTACTCTCTGGGGAATTAAGATGCCTGGTTATGTTCTTTAGCTGAACCTACCTTGGTACCCTGGAGAACAGAACAATTAGATTGCTTTTAGACAACTCCTTATTGCCCCTGTTTCTGCGGTGGGAGAGGAAGACCTAAGAGGTGCTGATAGCCTGTTGATGGACAAACTCTTCTTCTGATAGGCAGGTGACAAGATAACAGGACGTAGTCGTATGCTTTGATCCCTAATTTTTGCCTGGACCGCCCTTTCGGGTTTTCAGTCCACCGGGATACCCATTTTTGCCCCAGCCGCCTTTTCAGGTTTTCGACTTGCCGGGTGTATAGATTTTTTCATTTCATCCCTTCATTTTGCCCGAACCCTTTTGGTTCGTCGGGAAGCCCTTATTTTTGCCTAGGTATGTCAACCTAGCGGGTCTTTGATTGTGCGTAGTATTTTTTCGACTACGTCCGTGCTTTCAGAATGTAAGGAGTTGCCCTTGTTAGAAGTGCTTTGTCATGCCACCAGAAGGTATTTGATCAGGCAAGATTTGTTGCTGGAATGTCCCAAGTGACTCAGGCGGAAATTTGCCCCAACCGATTTGGCCTTTGAGAGATTCTCCGAATCTTGATTGGATTGCCCCAGATAATGGACCATGGTCATGTCTGCCCCTTGATTGGAGGTACTTTTGTTCACTAGGTATTCATCGTGCGAAGTTCCCTGCTGTTCAAACAAAAAGTCATATGCAAACAAAGTTATGTTAAAAATGCAAAGCTTATGTCTTGAGGATTTTGAAAATGCATTTTTCATAAAACATGTGAATGTTTGTAAAACATGATGTCAACTCTGCATTTACCGTAGCCTTAAGGAGTCAGGATACCTTCGTAACAGTGTGCTTTCGAACTAACCCATGCTTCAGCTAGGACTTTTTAGGGTTATAACGTGGCCTGGTTCATGGTTTAAGAAACAAAGGATAAAGGCTCAAATTATTTGTACCCACCCGCTCTTCGTGATGTTCTTCAAACCTAAGCTCAGTTGATCGTGCGTTAGACCTTGTTTGAGTCTTTGTCCTGATGTTCCAGTGATGGTTCGGATATTGATGATTTATTTTGAATGGGCAGTCATTTCTTTTTTTTTTGTTAAGGGTTTGTAGGACCTCTTTCTTTTTGCTTTCGTTATCCCTATTTTTTTGCCTGAACTGTTTCTTTTTGGAATTACAGTCAGCGGGATGCCCCAGTTTTGTAAGTCTCCTTCATGGGTTTTGACTTAATGGGTTTTTTATTTTTTGAGATAATGACTGCCTGTCTTTACGATTATTCGGAACCATCACTGTCTTTCTTTGTTTTGTAAGGATCTTTTTGGTGCCATTCGTTATGCACTTGGATCAACTGAGAGAACTACCCTGCCCCCGGTTATGATGAAGGGTTTTGAATTTCGAAAAGAAAAACTCCTACTTCTTTGGCTCAGAGGGGTTGACGAGGGATTATCTTCCTTATAACTCCAGTGTTTAGGAATTGAAACAATGCCTGTACCTCATCAACGGGGTCTGTTCAAAAGCATACTGTAGATTATGGTATCGTTTTCGTCATCCTCCCTCAAGAGGCTTAGAATTTTAGATCAAGAGCTGACATCAGAAAAAATATGAAGATAATTTGCATTTAGTGAATACGAATATATTGTTTCAGAACAGACATATGCGATGCATTAATGAAATAACAATGTTTAACATGAGTAAATGTTTGAACAAAAGAAAATTGCAACTTGAACATTCGAATGAACAAAAGTTTTCCAGTCTCAGGGCTTGTCACTTCAAAAGGTGAGCCTTGGAGGGATGGTAGAAAAATTCAGCCTGACCATCTTGGGTGAATTCCACAGCTCCTTCCTCAATCAGATCCTGGATTTTATTTTTCAGAGTTCAACAATCCTCTGTAGCATGCCCCGGGCTGTCAGAATGATAAGCGCAGTGAGCATTGGGGTTATACCTTGAAGGTGTCCTGTTGGGATTCTTAGGAGGATCCTTTAGAGTTACCAAGTTCAACCTCAGCAGTTGTTGTAAGGCTTGAGGCAGCGACACATTGAGCTTGGTGAATTGTCTTTTGGGCTTGTCTGGCTGAAGCTGGTGAGGTTGATACTGAATTGGTGATACTGGAGCCATATGAGGAGCTTTCTCCTTGCCTCTTTGTCTCAAAGATGGTCGAACGATGACTGGCTTTCTACCCTTAGATGTTTGCCCCAGTTGGTTACCCTGAAGCAGTTGGTTGACGAGAAACCAGAGCTCATCTTGTCTTTGAGCTAACCCTTGAATGGAAGTCACCTGCCCCAGCATCTGGACCTTCAATGCATCCACCTCAGCTTGTAGGTGTTTCGGCCTTTCATCCTCAGCACTGTTCCTGACAAAGGTCTCCATGAGAAGTGTCCTTAGCTCTTCCTGCCCCTTGGATAGATTCAGGAGGATTTTCCCGAACCTGGTCTCTTGAGCAAGAAAGTCCTGGTTGTCTTGTTGGGAAGCCATTGCTGAAATAAACAGCGGGAAAGGTAAGTGACCTGCAACAAGGGTACCTGTCATGCAATGATATGTATGATATGCATGCAATGTTTTCAAGGATCTCGCGGGGTAAACAAGAAATTTGTTAGAGCTCGGGTCCGGTAGTTTGATTGAAGGAACTGCATGTTGTTGAGAGTCCTTCTTCAAAGGGTCAAAGGCTCACCATATCCAGTGGGTCATAGCCCCTGACTACCTTGGCTAGAGGAAAATAAATCCTCTTTGCCCCTTGCTGGGATAGTTGATTCACCATGACCTGCATCACAAGCCCTTGAGATCCTTGAAATGGGTTAGGATGTATGCAATGGTATGATGTTATGGTATGCATGGGGTAATGTGAGTAGCCCTGTTATGAGTCCCAATTAAGGACTGAAAACCAAAACCTGCAAGAAACTTAGTAAACCCCGTCATGAGTCCCAATTAAGGACTATAAACGAAACCTGCAAGAAACTCGGTAGACCTTGTTATGAGTCCTAATTAAGGACTACAAACAAAACCTGCAAGAAGCTCAAGTGTCAGACAACAAGCATGCAAATAGTCAAGTACGAAGGCACACAAGTCACACAAGAGAAACCCTTAGAGTTTAGGCCAGCATGGGGTCTGGGTATTACCCTCTTGAAGTTGGTGGGCTCAACCTGTCCTATTAGAAGTAACCGGGTTCTAAGGGTCCCAATATCACCGGATTGCTTTCATTGTTCATCGTTTCGATTTAGCCACTGAACTGGCGACCGAAATATTCCAGGAAAGCAACCCTCCATTGAGTGTAGTATCGAGTATCCACCAACCTCAGACTGCACCAAAGTCAGTTATCTCACTACCCTAAAGAGGCCAAGATAGTTCAATTAAGGTTCCTAAGGTCTGTTGATGCTTCACGACACCACGCGGAGGCCCCGTACTCTCCTTGACTGAACTCAAGGTTTACCGGTACACACCAAAGTGCCACATCAACGTAGCAGACTGTTTCAACCATGTCGGTATACCCCGCACAGTTCCCTCACAGCCTTATTGCTACTTTCTAAGAAGGTATCCCCAGATCCGGGTTAGGATCCATAGAACTCCCAAGACAGTCCCACAATTTAAAGCAAGCAAAGAAAGCAATTGAAAACACAGTTATGAACTAACCCTAAGGTACACCTCACTTTAAGTTTAAGTCCCCAGCAGAGTCGCCAGTTCTGTGATCGGTGGATCTGGAACTGACTGTGTAAAGCTGGTTCGCGAAATGTCGCGGAAGCAAGAGTCGCCACCGTCTTTTATTTTCTCCAAATGGAAAGGACAAAAGCACAGAAAAATTCCTTATAGAGATTGCTCTCGGTTCGGGAGGTAGGTTATAGAAAGGGAAGGTGTTAGCACCCTTTCTATCCATGGTTATCCATGGGCTCTTAGATACTTGCTCAATGCGTTTTCAAAATTGTTTGTTTGCTTTTCAATGTGGGTTTAAAAAAAAGGTTTCTTTTGAAAAATTTCAGTTCGACTCGTACGTCAGAGTGTTTGAAAAATTTGCTTTTGAAAGCTTTTGAAAATGTGTTGGTGAAAAGATGTTTTGATTTTGTTTTTGAGATTAGAGCAAGTATCTACGAGAACCTACCTACCCTAAGGAATTCGTCTGTGTAAATGTCCTTTAAAGTAGCGCCATCCCACCATTGAGAGGTAGGTAGCACCACCGTTGGAGGTGTTCGGGTCAATTCGATTTTAGGGACGTGGTGATCACCAGAGCAATGGGAAGACACCTTAGAAGCTACCCTCATGCCAGGTTCCCGGATCATGAGGACTTACTAAGACGCCCTCTACTCGACGATCACCTTTCGAAAGGCAACAGTGAGGCGTACCCTAGGGGTGGTGTGTGATTTGTGTGTCAGATTCATTTATTTTTGTCTTGTCAGGTTATTGGTGATCTAACGTTTTGTTTTTATTTTTGTCATTCATTCTTGCATGCATTTATTTAACAGTTAAAAATGTGCGGGAAAATAAATCTAAGGCTATTACAAATGGCGCGGGTCCACATCGCCAAAATTAAACCGGACCCGATTTAGCGGAAAATAAATAAAGCGATAAATGAAAGTGCGATAAATAAATGTACATGGCCTTGGGAGAGATACAGAATTATGATAAGCGATTATAAAATAAATGCGCGAAATAAAGGAATTAAACAAAACTAGGGCGTTGGACCCTTTTGCAAACAATTAAAATTAACAAGGAATTTAAAATTAAAATTAAATGAAAATGGTATTTTTGTATTTTTTAGATTTAATGAGAAAAAGGAATTAATTGAAATTAAATTAAACGGCAAACCCTAATTCTAGTATTGTTTATTTATTATGAAAGAATTAAAATATAATCTAAGTTAAACCCTAATTTATTTATATACATTTTTTAATTTATGAAAATAAATAACTAATATTATTATTCTGAAACAGGGGAAAATTAAAAAGAAAATAAAAAAGTTATTAAACCTAAGTTCTATTTTTTTTATATTTTTGTTATTGAAAAGAATTAAATTTATAGCCTAATTTACTAAATTATTTACATGTTAATTATTAGAAGAATTAAATTTGAAAACCTAATTAAAACTAAATAATTACAAACATTTATTTAGAAAGATAATTAAAATAAAAATTATATTTTTGATGTTTTTCTGATTTTTAATGAAATTAAATAAACAATAATTAGAATAACATAATAATTAAAATAATGATTAAAAGATATAAGAAAAAATAAATAAATAAAATGGGCAAACCAGGGTGGGGTGTAGCCCCAGATTAGGAGGTGCAGACCCTAGAACATTGGCCCAATAAGCTGGAAATTGGTTGACTTTCTTGGATCGTGCGTGGCATGTTGACTTACATCCATGGTATGCTTTCAAACTGAACCTTTGATCAGATCTCCAGGACGCGTGGCTAGTTGATTTTTGGGTGTGCATGGTATACTGGGACGTTAGCGCTACGTAGGATCAATTATTGAAAAAATATATTAAGCATTTGCCAGACCTGGGACTTGAACCCAGGTCTTGAGGATTATTCACATCACGTGTTACCAACTGCGCTGCTTGGATCAATTGACATATTATGGAAAACAAATAATAAAAGGCAAAATCAACGCTAAGTAATTAAAACGCGCGCAAATTTGAATTGGCCTGTCCCCGTGTGACACGACACCATCGTCTTCATCCCTGTAAAAACAAAACTCAGAGGCCCCGGTTTTTGAAGCGTTGTTTTAGAGGGCCTATAAGAAAATAGCGACTAGCCCCTCGACGCTCATAAATTGAGCGCGAGGGTGCCATCTTCTTCGTCTCAACCTGCTTAAGCTAATGGCACTGGTCTGGAAGCGTAATTTTTCCTTGGGCAGAAAACCCCAAATTTGAAACCTGCAAAACCTAAAAATCGCGCATGGCAAATCCTTGTAGACAGCATGAAAATCAAATTAAATATGATGATTAGCTTTAAAACACCATTATAAGCAAGAATCCATAAAGAAAAATGCACAAGAATGCTTAATTTATGCTATGCGATTTCAGAATTTCTGAGGTACAGTTTGACTTAGGGGTACCAATTCAGGGTGTTTTGGTTGATATTAATGATTGAGAAACGTCCAATGATGCTTCAGGATGCTAATGGAATGAAAGTTGAAGCTTGAATCGACCTTGAAGCTGGTTTTCAGTTTTGGTGTTTTATGGAAAAATTTCAATTTGCAAAAGGGTTCTTGGGCGCAGCTTGCAGTCTCTAGGCATTAGGGTTCTGATCTAGTACTTGTATGGAACGATTTAGGTCAAGAAAACTGCATAAAATCCCTTGTAATCTTTGATTGAAGATTTGATTTGCTTAAGGATCTTTTTGAATCTTATCATGTGCATTTTGGTTCAATCATGCTCAAATCTCATCAAAACTTGCCTATTTAAGAAGTGCACGAAATATTGACCTTGGAATGTGCATAAAAAGATTTTTTTAGGTTAGGTTTATATTTTTCATGTATTAAAATGATTTAAATGAATATAAATTAATATAAATTCAAATAAATAATTAAAAAATATGAAAATACTTCCCTTTGGGCCTAGTGGTCGTGCATAGGCTTGGCATGAAGAAACTTGGAAGAAAAATGGGCCCATTTGCATTTTTAGGCCTTTTGCATCAATGTTGACTTTTCAAAATTCCTAAAAATTTCCCAACTTCCATAAGGCATAACTTGGTCAATTTTTAAGCTTTTCACATGTTCTTGGACATTTTGGAAAGGTCTTTGAGTCCTTTAACCAATGCCTTTGGTCCCATGTCATTTTGATTTACCAATCTCAAGTTATGGCCTTTGACTTAAAGTCACTTTTTGTTGACTTTTGAAAATGACCTATAATGTTGAAATTGATAACTTTTTGTGAGAGCATTTCTTGGACTTGGAATATGAAGATGAATTGTAGGAAATGTCTTTCTCTTCAAAATGAGCTTTGGATGGAATTTTTCTGATAATCCATGTGAAAGTTATGCCCTGGTCAATTTCAGTTGACTTTTTCAGCTGTCCAAATATAGCAACTTTTGCATCTTTGATGATTTCTGAGCCAAATTTTGAGAATCATGATCAAGCATTGATCAAATGATGTTTGTGGCTTCAAAATGATATATTGACCAAAAATTTGAACTTTTGACTGTCAAATGACCATTTTGCCCCTACAGTTGACTGTAGTGCAACCTAGGGTTTTGACTGTGCAATTTTGAGCTGAATGCCTTGAAACTTGACATGAGGATGTTTGACCACATTTGTAAGCATATGAGACTTGATTGGGCCTTTGAAAACTTCAATTTCTTGATCAGAACCCAAACCCTAGTTTTGACTGTATAGGAGACAGTTGAACTGCACAACCCTTGGGGAATCTTGTGACCTTGACTTGACAAATCTTTGAAGAATATGGGAGGGCAAATTTTGGGGTACAACACATAGTATTAAGAAGTTGTTAACTTTCTAAAAATATGAAATTCAGACTCAAAGATCAGAAGTTGTGCTCTCCTGAAAGGAAGTCAAGTCAACATTCAGATGCATGCTCTCATATAGAGATGCCACTCAGAATCTATGCTCTGATATGTGTGCTTCAGCAACGTACGTTCTATTCAGAAGTTGTGAACTGTTTGAATGCCTGATATAGTGGAGAATATCAGATCAAACACTGATGCTTGAGAAGCGTAGTGTTTTGGTTGTGATATCAGAATCAAGGTCTAGAAGCTTTAATACATAATGTGTGACATTACTCAATCAGGCTCAAATAAAGTTTTGATTCTTCATCAAGTGTTGATAGAAACCAGGTTCTGAGATGAAGACCAAGCGTTCTAGTCCGACTCTAATGAGTTGTTGTAGGGAAGTATTACTTCCCTATTCTTAAGTTCTGATACTAAAAATTTATTTTGTGAGGCTTGGTCTCAGGGGGAGGCTTTGAACAAGCTTAAATAAAACTTTGGGTTTAACAGATTCAGGGGGAGATGTGAGCTTAAGTATGAATTTGTCGGTTACGATGATTACCCTGTATAAATAGTTCTATCAAAATACATGGTTTTGTCATCATCTAAAAGGGGGAGATTGTAAGAACAAGAAGTGTTTCCTACATCTGGCCTTGAGATTTTGATGATAACTTGAAATGTTATCTTGCAGAACAATTGTATACACTAATGGTTTCATCTAGTGTGTAGCTACTACTATAATGTTCTGACTCTAGTACAAGACGTGTGGCGTCATCAGGTTCTAAACATACACTTTGGAAGAAAACACGTGTTTACATGTTTCTTTAAAGTCGAGGTTCTGAATTGATCTTCTGCAACGTGTCTTAGGAATGTTAGTACAAGAAGTTAAGATTATAGATTTGTGGTTTATCTTTGAAGGCCTTCTAAATATTTACTTCTATGTTACAAGTTCTAAAGATTATGAAGATAAGGTTCTTCTGAATAAGTTATGATGATCTGAAGAAAATGAAGTTCTTATAACCAAGTGTTGAAGACTCTAACGAACAAGGTTCTATGTGACAAGTTTTGAAGACTCCAAGACATAGGTTCTAAGGCTCATAAGAAATATTATTCTACAACAAGCTTCAATGTTCAACATTCAAATATCTGAAGCCTCTAAAGATTAGAAGAAAGTTCAAATGGTTAACATGTGATGTTGTGCAAAAGGTACATAAAGTGTCTGTGACATCTACCCTCTAGGGTGGCGTAAAGGACAGTCCTTTATATTGTATTGACAACCACTCTCATTATGACCATTGGGAACAAACAACTGGATTTAAAACTATCTTTCTTTACTTAACGAATCTCTGTTAACAAGTTTAATAGAAAAATATTATTCAGAGGAAAAGGTGGAAAGCTATCATTAAATAGTGACAGGATACAAAAATATTATTTTATACTGTCTAAACTCTTACACCTTATTCTATCCGTTGGGAACTAACCATTGGTGCAGGAAAAGTCTGTTTTATCCTCACAATGTCTCTCTCTATCAAGGGCTATCAAATAAGATCAAAGCTTCAAAGACAAATTGTTGGTTAGCGGTTTAACTGTTGCCATTGGCCAACAAGCTTCATCATCTGGAAGGAAAGCAGTGGACTCTGAAGATGTTAAAGTTGCAATACTATACATACTGAAGACCACTAAAAGAATAGATAACATAAAGAAAGAAGATTTCAACAATATGCCATTCAATTATCATCATATGCATCTTGAATGAAATAGAAGAAGCAAGAAGTTGTTGCTTGTAGCTTGCTTAACAAGAAGATGAAGAAGAATGCTACAAGATAATACTCAACTTTTGATTATATACATGTTTGTAGAACATTGTAATGAACACTAGATTTGTTGCTCGAGTAGTGTTTCTGTTTGTATATCTTCATGTAAATTGTTTTAACACTTGAGTTGTTTCTTGTATTAGTGTTAAACAATATGTGCTTAAATATTTTGTGTAATATTCTAAGAATAAGTGACCATGTAAACACATAAACCCTATCAACTGTTGTTGATTAGTTCCTTGAGAGACTGAGTGAAGGTTTCATCTCAAGAAGACAATAGCTACTGGTCATTATGGGAAATCTTGATAGGAGATTTTGCGGGATCGCATTCTATTGGGTCAATGATTATTATACTCGGTTGGATCGCTGAACATATCATTGCAAGCTTCCTTGAGAGACTGGGTGAAGGTATGATCTCAAGAAGATAATGGTTGCTAGTCATAATGGGAAATCCTGGTTGGAGATTCTAAGGAATCAGATTCTGTTGGGTCAATGGTAGTCATATCTGAAAGAGGATTGAGTGAAGGTCAGACTCTTGTGATATCCCTGATGAATATCATTGCAAGGAAATCCTTTTAGGAGATATTGAGGGATCTCAATCTATTGGGTCAATGAACGTTATATCTGATTGGATCTTTGAGCGTGTTATTGTGTGTTAGTCACTGAAGGTTACCAGTGCGATTGTAATCAGTTTGGTTATAGTGGATTAAGTCCTTGGATAAGGCAAAATCCTCCTTGCAAGGGTGGACAAGAGTAGCCTAGTTAATGGAGAACCTGGATAAAATACTTGTATCCTTTATCTTTATTGTCTTTATTGCTATTATCGTTTGAGTGCTTAGAATTTTAATGGGGAATATTTTCTATGAACACAATTCAAACCCCTATTTCTTATGTTTTCTTTACCTTCAACAATCACTTTTAATTATAAGTGGTTTTTGTATATGAACACCACTCAAAGAAAAATTCTGAAAATTCACTTGCACCAAGTGTTTGATAAAACGATAAAGTTAGTTCTTTCATTATTTAGCCTTGGAAATAGCATTGCAAAGTTATTGTGTTCAAACAATAAATAAGTGGATTTTTGTATTGAGTTTGTGCTAATCGATTATTCAATTTTGTTTCATAGATTTAATGTTAACAATTTGTATATCAGAGTTTCCAATAAGTTGAATTCTAGAAGACTCATCTAGTGATTTGCTTCCGCATTAAAAAAATTTGAAAATAATTTAAATTCTAGATTTGTCTCTAGAATTATTTTTGCGCCTATATTCACCCACTTCTAGACACGCTCCGTCTTCTAACAATAGGTTCTTCTACAATGTGGGAATCCCTGAAAACAAGCAATTTAAAATGGTGGTCATCAGGTTTAAAAGTACTACTTATGTCTGATGGGATAAACTTGTTATTTACAGGTAAAGGCAAAGGAAGGGGCCAATCATAACTTGGTGAAAAACAACGGCATGGTCACCATGGTTCTTCCCTACACCGTGGTGACATCCCTAAACTAAGGTGCTCCCATATTATTATTATTTTTATTTAATATTAATTGTATTTAACAACAGTTGATGAGCCAACCATGGTGAAATCGTCAAGCTTTCATGGGTTCGAACCTCAACGCCGTCATATATATTATTCCATTAACATCTAGGAGTGCCTTTTCTTTTTTATTTATTTTTAAAGGGTTATGACTGTGGTTGGTCCGCTCCACCTTTGTGATATAGTATGTTTTTTATTTAAAATTTTTAATTGTAAATTAAACATTGGCGCTTCTTTTTGAAATTTCACTATGAAAGTAATATATCATAACAGTTTCTAGTTTTGGCTGTGGTGGTATCTTTATAATATTATACACTTCTAGTTAGCTTGTCTCTTCTAGATCCTTTTTTCCATTGAAAAAAGAAACTAGACGAAATGATACATGATTTCAACCCTAAACCTTAATGTTCAATACTGTGAAACAATACACGATTTCAACCAAAACACCATCGTTAACCCTAGCTTGTCTCTTCAGTATCAATTCTTCACTTTGTATTTGTCATTTTCGTCATCATCATCAAGTTGACAAGACCATCACGATCGTGATGTAGAGAAATAAGAGTACACCAACCAAGTTGTCACCATCGAGAAGGAAGACAATAACAACATTGTTGTTTCCGTAAGGTAGGAAGACAACACCAACAAAAAATACTTAGTCATCACGTTTAGGGTACGTAAATATTTTCCCCATGCATCTACAATAAACTTAATTTTCCATTGTTGTGGTTCTTGTTGTTCATGTTGTTGTTGTTGTTTTTGAACGTAGATGTCAACCTTATCGAGTTCTTCATTAAATACTAGCGAAGAAAATCAAACAAATGAATGTTGTGAGATTAAACTCAATCAACTGATATTAAATCAAAAACATCACAAAGAGGTGTCACAATAATTCCCTAATTCACATCAGACTATAAATCATCAGGTGAAAAAAACTCCAATCGGATTTGATTCGTTCTACAGAGTAGTTGATTGTAAACATTACTCTACTTTTAAGATTTATGTTGCGTTCCTTGGACGGAGCAAAGTAAGTATATTGATAGATGATTAGAAACAAGTGGATGAGAAATTTAAAGAAAGCATATGGACAAACATTAAGGTATACATATTATAGTTTTCATATATCAGATATCACTACCTATAATTTCTAATATATTGATTTAAATGCAGTTGAATTTTGAGTTTACCGATGACTCAAAGTTGGAAAAAAGTGGATCTTTTATGCTGGTACTCGTTGGATGGGATTTAAGTCACAACTCACGACTGACTACATTAGGAAGCCTAAGAGCGGTCTTGATCTTCCATGGAAAAGATATAGTTTTATATCGAAGAAGCAATGGAAGAAGTTTGTGAAGATACGTTGTTATGAGGAATTTAAGGTTAGTACTAGTCTTATTTAACCGATAATGTTATGCTAATGAGTTATTAATACTAATCATATATATCACTTGCTATGTTAATAATAGCTTAAAAGCAAATTAGGAATACAAAACAAGGCAAAGAACATGTACCCCAATAGATTGTCTCGTGCAGGTTATAGGAAACTTGAATAAAGAATCATGCTTGAAAAACAACCACAAATAGGAGATGATTGCACCCCATCCTGTTGCTACGGTATAGCGGCAAGCAAAAAGTAAGTTATTAATTTACCGGGTGATATTTAGGTTATATCGTATCATGTCCATAGAGATTGGTTATTGATTCTCCATTTGAGAAATTCTATCATTAATGAGTTTTGGGATAAATGGGTTGAAAAGAAAATGTATTAACAGAAAATAAATGTATAAAAAGGAAAAAGGAATAACTTATCAAGCATGCATATATACTACTTCTCACAGACTTAAACCTATCGACCTTTTATACTCAACCTATGATATTCATCAATGTCAATACGTATCACTCATAACCTAAGTCATTTCTAACCCAAATTGAGAGGCCAACTGCATTACCTTGGTAGCAATCTCTCAACCACTACAACAACACAAAAGTCAACCGTGCCCGCTTGCATCAATGATCTCTCAGAGCCACACAAACAACACAAAGGCATTAAGTTCTGATACCCAATATATGTCATCTCTAAATCTATCTCCAGAGTTCAGAAAATAATAGATAATCATCCTAGATAAGAATCTAAGCAGTATATGTCTATAACAACTCAAATCCCTAACACAGAGTGAAAATCCAGGACAACAATCCATAAAGATTCATAAAGTAAGTTTAATATAACACCAAGGGCTACAAATATACACCAGTTCAAAGAAAATATACATAAAAACCCAACCAATAGAGAATACACAAAGAAAAAGAGAAATGAATCACAGATCTACCGGTTTTTCAGCACCGATCAAAGAGCAATCCACCCCGGATCATCTGTATGCAAGCTCCATAGTTGTTATCTAAGATAATCCTAACAAAATTTACAAGTTGATAGAGTTGGGAGCCAAAACTTCCCTAAAACCATAAGCTAAAAATGAATGAAATCTATTTTTATAAAACAAAACTTAGCAGACCGCGCTAAGCGGCCTCAGCATGCTAAGCGGGACTTCATTAATTTACATATCAAACCGACCTAAATCGCGCTAAGCGCGCTATCCGCACTAAGAAAGCTTCAAAACATTGGTTCTGCCAAAATGTCAAACGCAAACAGCGCGCTACAAAATGCGTTGAGCGGTACTCGCGCTTAGCGGCCTCTGCGTGCTAAGAGGGCTCTCCTGGAAAGAATGTCCCAAAACTGGTTTTTATTCCGAAAACGTGCATCTGTAGTCGTGCCTTCGACACCTTATTCCTCAATACTCCAAAATGAAACAAATACCTACAAAATTAATGGAAAACATTAAGCGATACACTATGTACATAAAAACACAAATAAACATAAACTAAACTTATTTACATAAAAGTCGGGTTTATTCAACGATATTAACAACAAAAAGTCGATAAGTGAAACAAAAAGTATATACAAAAATAACTACAATTTTCACTTATCAAACTCTCTCAAACTTGAACTTGTTTGTCTTCAAACAAGGCCAAATAACTCAAAGTACCAAAAGTAATAAACCAAAGAATCATGAATCAACAAGTTTTTAAAACGGAAAACAAATGCGATGGCTCAACTAAAAAACGGTACACACGAAGAAACATGCTTACCAATAAACTACGACGATAACATAAGCATGAGACAAATGTTAAAAATACAAAACTTATGCCAAACATTCTAAAACATTACCAGTTCACAAATGAATCATACCTAGCAAACACAATCATCGGTAGATGAAAAACACACAAAAATGGGGTATTTTCACTCATCCTACAATCTTGCAAACAATAGAAAAAATTATGCATTCATCCAAAAATTTACATTGAAAATATAAAAGCAAGAATCTCAAGGGCTTTTTAAGGATGTAATGTGGCTTGGTTAACAAATAAGGGATATATTCTAAAGCTAATCGAAACAAAAATTTGCCTAAACCTAAGGGAGTGATTAATTCACAAAAGTTTTAAATAATAGAATTTCAATCAAACTTCTTTTTCATCCCAAGTGTTACACCAAACACACATCACTTACTAGCACAGCATTATTCCAAACTCTTTTGTTTTTCTTTTTCAAAACTTTTTCAATTTTTATTTTCTTTTCTTTTTCTTTCTTTCTCAGTCTCATAGCAATCAACCAATAAATACACAATAATTTTTCTCCCCAACTTGAATTCAACCATACGTTAAATTGAATACTCCCTACTTGCTAAGGCAAGGTAAAAATTCATACCAAAACAATGGTTGAAGGTTCAAGAAAACAACGAATCAATATCCATGAAAAAAGGGAAACTAAACACTCATAGACAAGCGTTTAGCAAATACAACACAGATATCGATAAAAAAGGGGTCAAAAGGGGGTTATTGATGATCACACACTCACAATGTGAATTGACTATTTGGCCAAGGTAGTTGTGCTCAAAATGGAAAAAAATGCCTTAGTCATGTTCATGCTTTCATACAAACAATACAAACAAAAGATTAAGCATAATAAAATCCAGTTAAAACAAGAATTATGGTCTCCAGCATATGTGAACAATGGAAAGCTACCTCAAAAAAAGGGTATGAACTAAAGTGATTCACAAATGAACAAGTATACAAAAGAACGAATGGCATAAAAATTGTAAAAAGTATAAGTATCATGAATATGCGAAAGTATAGAAAGCGATAAACACATAACTCGAATGTGTACAAAACTTTAACAAAATCATTACCAGAGGATTATGAAAAAAATATTTATAAGATGTATATTGAGTATGTTCAGGATAAGAGATTTGTGACTGAATACATAACTGAGTTTTTGCAATTTTTTGAGCGTAATGAATTGGGAGAATCAGAGAGCCAAAAAGTGGCTTGATACATTCGTGGTCTAAAGGAAACCTTGAAGAAGAAGATGAGTTTAGAGTCTTTATGGACCGTATCTAAGGCATCCAGTTTAACTTTAAAGGAAAAATTAATGAAGAAATCCCCTCAAAATTTCTCATCTTTTAGGTATTTCCCCCAGAATAATTTTGAATCTGTCGCTGACAAGGAAATGAGTGCAACAACCAGGTATTTCAACCTTGAGAATAAACAGACTAGCAACCCTAGCGGTGTGCAGCAAAGAAAAACATAATTTTAGAGGAAAAATAATTCATATGCTAAACCCACGGGAGACATGTGTTATCATTGTGATGGAAGAGGTCACAAATCAAATGTTTATCCAACAAGGAGAGTTGTTGTTGTTGGGGAAGAAAAGGAAGAGGAAGAGTAAAGAGAAGGACATGCACTTGAGAATGATGAATATGCAGAGATTGAGTTTGCAGAGGAAGAATATGATAAGAAAGTAAATTTTGTGTTGCAGAGAATTTTACTAGCATCCAAAGATGAAGGGCACCGTAAGATATTGTTTAAAACATATTGTTCTATCAAGAACAAGGAGTGTAATTTGATTCTGGATAGTGATAACATAGAGAATCTGGTGTCACATAAATTGGTAGATTATTTGAAGTTGTTTTATGGACATCATGATAATCCATACACCCTCTGTTGAGTAAGAAAAAGATCCCAAGTTCGAGTAACACTATCCTGCAGAGTTTCTATCTCCATAAAAAAGAATTACAAAGAAGAGGTACTTTGTGATGTTTTTGATATGAATATTTGTCATGTTTTACTTGGTAGGAATTGGCAATTAGATAATGATATCATTTATAGAGGAAGTGATAACATGATGATGTTTATATGGAGCACACATAAAATTTCCACGGCTTATTTTTTGGACTTTGATAATAATCCAAGAGGAAAGAAGTCTAGTTTCTTGGTGATGACACATAGTGAAAAGGAGTTTGATGAGGCTGTTAAAGAAACTAAATTTTTATGTCTAGTATTGATTAAAGATGTGATTAGTGTTGTAAAGGAGAAAACAACAATTCTAAAAGAAGTGTTAGGGCTCCTAAAGTATTTAAATAAGTTAACCACATATGAGCTGCCAAACGATTTGTCTCCTATGCGAGATAAGCGCGTGAAAGTGAAAATTTTCAATATGGGAGAATATGTGATGGGTTTTCTGTGTAAAGAGAGGTTTCATGTTGGTACTTATAGCAAGCTTCATTAATATTAAGCTCTTTATCAAGCAGAGAACTCAGGGTCGAGTGTAACACCCAAATTTTTTCCCAAAGAATAATTATTAAAATCATAATAATTTTTAAAAAATTCAACATACAAATAGGATGCTACATTTTAAAAAATGTACAAAACCTGCTCATAACATGTATAGGATACATAACACAACTATGTATAAACCAAAAATAACAAATCATGGTATTCAACTTTACTTTTTATTAAGCAGCAGAAAAGAATCACACTTGGAATTAAATCAATAATATTCAAACATCCATAAACATTTTTCAGGAAATAAGGAGTTCAAAAGATTCCAAACAAATAACTTTAAATCAATAACATAACTAAGCTTTCTTCCCCACGGTGTTACGTATCAGAGGAAAGACTCCAACTCAAAATAAAACAAAGAGTAACCCCTTCCGACCTCTGTAGTCTCAAACTACTCCTAACTATCTGCGTGATGTCGTATAAAGCATTATTCCAACATAAGGGTGAGATATCACAATAATATAAGTAAATGTATAATAATAAGTAGATAGAATATGTATTCATTCATAGTCACACATTCCATATCCCACGCCCTCACACAACCAACAACAATTATATTACATGTTAATTATACAATCACCTATGATCAGCATATATCATCAAATTATCATATCATACGTACACCAACCACACGAACTCAAATATTATGTTAATGATAATGTAATGCAATGAGAGAGACTCACGGACTCAATGCATGTGGTACCATTTGTCAATTCTCTAATTTTAGGATTGGCATTAATTTTAGTCAAACAAATATAGCAGTAATATGTTAGATAGGAGATGTTAACTTTCTAATAGGAACATGTTGAGCAAGAAGTCATATATTATGTTAAGACATGTTAAGATGAGAAGTTATCATCATCTGGAACAACATGTCGTATAAGATGTCCAATGAAGGAGCATACGACATCACACCTGAGTTGAGCTGGACATTTAGATTCTATTATAATTTAACTGATACAAAATTTTCTTTGAGTATTATGATATCCTATATGGCACTGAATTACAAGTCAAGAAGAATCAAGTCAAAATATTGAAGAATATGCAGTTTCTAAATATGGAGATATTTTAGGAAACTAATGATTGAAGACCTTGTTTGTAGCAGAAGTTACTGCAGATTTGTAACAACTGACATGTTGTGATTAGAAGCCTAAGTCCAGTTGGGAATAAGTTATAAATAGAAGGGTTTGTAAACTAATTTGGTATGGGACCAAGATGTAGATCATTAGGGATTTGTCTATGTGAACCACTCAGGTTGTGAGATGGTCACTATGTTCTCACTCAGAAACCTGTAGGTAAGGAGTTAAGTATTCTTGTTGGAGGAAGTTTGTAAGCAACTATAAGTATTATTCTTAGTTAAGAGTCTTGGCTAGGTATTTTCATGGAAGTGTGTCTTTTTTTTGCTGTCATGTAAGTGTGTCTTCCTGTTTTGTCCAATCGCTGTCTGTGGTTGATGAGGGATTCAGGAGGGCCTCATATCTAGGCGAGTCATAGATAGAAGTATAGCACAGAGAGTGATTAGGTGCGTAGATTGTAAACTGGTATGTTTGCTGTAGGATCTATGAGTTGATACTCTCATAGTAGACTTGTCCCTGGCTTGGTATGCCCCCAGAGTAAGAGAGTTGCTCTGAATAGGGTTAACAACTTTTGTGTGTTGTTTATTGCTTTTTAGTACTATTTTTAATGATTATACCTTGCTTGTGTTGTTTTGTTAGATTATATGTCTCGGCATCTTATAGGACATCTGAGTTCTGTCATACCAGTATTTCAATTGGTATTAGAGTAGGCATCATATTATGTTTCTAGATGAGATCCTGGGATGATACTTTCTAGTCGTGGCCAAGGAATGAGGTATCTACTGAAAAATTGTATGAACTTGGAGAGTTTATATTGTTGTTTGAATGGTCCCTTGAAGTGGAGGATTTACTATTTATGACAGGGTTGTGTTTGACCTATATGTTGTTTTCAGTCTTGTAGCTTTGGTGGAGAGCTACTGTGTTGAGGGTTTGATTTATTTTCAAACCTAGGTTAATTTGTTGCACCTGGAGTATAGTATGTTTGTGCAAGGGTTTGTGTTGGGCCCGAAGGGTGTTGAGGAGTTTTCTAGTTTATGTTCCGCTGCATATATATGATGTAAAACTCCCAGTGGTTTTGTATGTTAATGCTGCAAAAAAATTTCCTCTAAAGGTGTATCCTAGGGTGTGGTGATACTTGAGGATAAATTCAACTAGCTTACTAGAGTTGTCAAAGAAACTTGTCGTTTATCTCAAGTCCACTTATAAAGGAAATTTTTAATGAGCCAATTGAAAAGAGATCTGAAGAAAGTTAAAGCAATTTATTTTTGCTTTTAACCCTAAAAGGACAATCTCCAGCCTTTGATACAAAATCTCTTGGTGTGTTCCTTATGAAGGGAACTGATTTCCTACCAGATGTTGGAACATCAAACCAGCAGATTGTGTAGAATCTTATTGGATAAAGGCAGGACATATCATATGCTTGGGTGCTAAATAAATGTGTATTGATCACTTATGCTTGGAATCTAATCCTGATCTGGAAGATGAGGTAGTGTATAAGATGTTTCTATGATAGAAACATATCTTAGATAAAGTATGTTGATCAGGACATGATAAATATATTGGGCACTCATTAGATTAGTTTATTTTTTATCTAAGTGAAGTAGAAGTGCAGAGGTTGTGCTTTGTTTTTCCGTGGAGGCTTGATAAAGGCATCTCATACAAATCCTTAATGTCTAGAGGTCAATTTCAAATGTCAAGAACATTTACTCTAACATCTGGAAGATCCTTATGATCAAAGAAGACAAATTTATAGAGATGGAACAGATTCTGTTTAGAGTGAAGTTATTAGCATGTACCAACCACGGGATGTGCAACTATTGGAAGAGAGGATGTATGATTTTCAAGGAATTCTTAGCATTGAATAAGAAGGGAGTCCTTAATATGAAGCTAGAAGAACTTGAAAAATGTCAGACATAATGTCTTGACATCTTTGTATTGAGAATTTATTTTTCTCAATATGTCTAGCGGTACTTTTCATAAATAGGATGAAGGTTGTTTACTAAAACTTGGTACTCTTATCAAGTCTATGAGAGCATGGAACTCTTGTTCTGTTGTTGTGGAAATGTCATCCAAGGGTTTGTATGCATTGGAGTTGTGTCAACCAGAATTCTATGGTAGATTGGTGTTTTCACTATTGAAGTGTCATCTGAGTCACCTAGGAGGGCATTTCAGTTGTTGGAAGCAAGGACGAGTTATTATTTTTGGACCAAATGATTATGGTTCCCTGGTATCTATATTAGAAGTTCTTCCTTGATTTAGGATTCAGTTATATTATGTCCTCACATAATGGAACATTTTTTCTTCAAGGATTGAAGAGGATCCTTGTGTGTTGCGAGAAGCAGACTTAGTCTAAACAGACTGCTTATGGTGTATAGTGACCAATCAATTCCACTATTATAAATCTGCTTTAGATACCTGTTAGAGGGAATCTCCTCTTTAGGTGTAGAATAATGGCATCCAACATATCATAGTTAGACAAGAGGTCTGAATTTTTAAAGTTTAAGAATATGATTCTTGAGATATGTAATATGCAGGTTCAAATGATCTGGTGTTAAAGATTGCTCAACTACTGATGGTTGATCCTCTTGTGTCCCATGAAATAGTTATGGATTACTATGGTGTCTCCAAACCACATTTAATGGTGAAATCCATGTGTTTGAGACTGATGTAAGATATAATGTTGAAACATCGTCTCAAATCATGTTTTACTCCTTCAGCCAAGGAAGTTGTTGTTGTCTTGAGTGGAATTTAAGGTCAAGCCACTGACCTAATCTGGAATTTTTTTGGGTGTGAATGACTATCATCAGTTGGTGCCAAACGTATGTAGAAGAAGGATGTCAGACCAAATATCCTGCCTAGTGTAAGAAGGTAGCCTTATCTAACTAATGGTAAATACTTTAACGGGAGATGAGTATTTATTTATCCTCTAAGGAGGTTGTGTACGAGACTTATGATGAATAATTTGACAGGAGACTAAGTATTTGTCTAAGGAGTTATGCAATTCTTCATATTGAGTTTCAGAGAGTATGTGAGATTTTATTTCTCTCCATAGCATTCAGGTGTTTGGAAAGACCTGTATGAGTTGCATTGGTTGTGTTCTATTTGGAGCTTATTAAAGGATTTCTATGCACAATAAGTCCTTTGAATGATGATTTAGGAACCAATCTAACTGGGTTCTGTAATAAGAAGTTGATGGCCCAAATGATGTTGTAACATCATGATCGTTGATGGCTATTTTTTCTTGGGATTATGCAAATGAAGTTGGATGATCAAGCATTATTGTCAGAAATGGCATTTCTGACTATATGGATTAGAATGTGGAAAGTCTAATCTTGTCTACAAAAGTATGCTTGCTGAATGCATGACTACTTTGTTGAAGACTTCACTAGTATCAGCAACTACTAGTGGATGTAAGAGCAAAAGACTGCTGACAGATTCTAAGGTATGAGCAAAGTATTTTGAGGAGGTATTTTATTCTTCTGCTGCAAGTCACTCCAGATGAGTGTTGATAGTCCAAATCTTCGTAAATATTTTAAGCAAACTAAGAAGTTTTGAAAATTGTGAGTGACTTCACACCTAGAATGCATGACATCTTGCATATTCAAAAGGTCATAATATAGAGTGTGGTTATGAAAGGAAAATGATAAATAGTGTCCTTGTGTTGTGAAGGGGTCAGAGTACTTAGATGTATTCTCAAGGAGTGAGAGTATCTGTCTTTGGTTTGACTCTACTGAGGAAGTCAAGGTTCTGCATATATGGAAAAGTGTTCTTCAACATGAAAGCATGAAGTCTTTCATGTGTTTTTATCTAGTGCTCGAGTTTTCATCTCTAGCTGAAGCATTGGTTATCCATGACAGGGGGAGTAATGTAATTGTCTATGGATTGTTGCTGCAATGGTACATATATTGTTTATTTCGTGTACTGTTCAAGATTGTGGAGATCTTATGCCTCTTATGAGGATGTGATGTCAGACAATTTGTTGTGACATTATGAAGTTTTTTTTTTATCTTGACGAGGCATGGTTGGTTCTAGCCATGTGAAGTTAAATGATCAATCAGAAGTTCACATATCTCTCGAATGTTTAATGGTTGAGTCTGGGAGAATTTATTTTTCTCTACAGATTTTTTGAAGGACTCTCTAAGGGTCTTTATTATTGAGAGATGTCACAAATGTGATATTATGATGTCTTGGTGTGTGTGACTAAGTCTAAGATAATTGAGAATACTTAGAATCCAGTGGAAGACAATGTGATTGAAGATGTATTGGTCACGAGTTTGTGCATTCAAGAGAAAAAAGACAATGTCTGAATGGATGTCAGAATATTATTCAAGACATGTTTCCTGTGTGACCAACAAAGGAGTTATGTGGCCTGTGTGATCAGGCACGCGACATAAAGGAGTGGATAAAGTATGGTTTATTGTGCATGTGCATGTATTGGGGTTGGTTCTTTTTAGCATAAATATTCTAGAGGTAATAAAGTCGTTCAAAGCATTTTGGACGGTGCACATTGATTTTGGTTACATTTTCTCCTTAAATAATGTTTCTGTTTTGACCAAGACCTTTTAATCAATCAAGGATCGTTATTTCCGATGAAAGTGTTCAGATATTTAAAGAGGCTCCTCCCTATCATCTTTCTTGAGAGTGTTTGTTATATCTATAATATTTATGGGTTTTGTTCGAATATGGGTAAGTTGAACTTGGGTTTGGTTTTGTGAAGGCTTTCTTGGCCAATTTTTGGCTAAAGTGGGGGGGGGGGGGAATGGGTTGCTAAGATAATAAAGCTTGGAGCTAGTGTATTTTAGATACGACATAAAACATGTCGAAATAGATGTTACATCTTATTCTGGGTTGGTTTTGTGACTTGTGATCTGAGTTATGAACACAGTTGTGACTTGTGTTCTGAGTTACCCAGGGTGGCAACTGGTTACTTCTTAAGTTTCCTTTTGTGCCACAGGTTGACTGGTGGTTGCTTTATGGTCCTCTTTTTCCATAAATTGAAAGAAAGATCTATTCATCTATGACAATAATAGGTTCCTAGGTTGAGAGGGAGAGCAGTCTATCATCTTCCTCATCTGGATCGATTGCATCAAATGTTTTCATGACTTTCCTTCCTTTTATCTTATCATGAGGTTGTTATTCCTTGATACTAGAGTTTGTATTACAATGGAGCTACTATGAAGATGATATCGAATATGATGTCCTAACATGATTAAGCTTATGAAGACTCACTCCATATTTCTATGTTGTTGTGTTCAATAGTTACTGAAGACTATTGCTGAAGGATTATACTTTTTGTTTATTGCTGTAATCTGGGTTGTAGTTTTTATTATTTGTTTTAGCCAAAATTTACCAAAGGGGGAGGTTGTTAATTCTCTAATTTTAGGATTGGTATTAATTTTAGTAAAACAAATATAGCAACAATATGTTAGATATGAGATGTTAACTTGCTAATAGGAAACCGATTGAGCAAGAAATCCTATCTTATGTTAAGACATGTTGAGATGAGAAGTTCGTATCATCTGGAATAACATGTCGTATAAGATGTCCTATGAAGGAGCATACGACATCGTTCCTGAGCTGAGCTGGATAGTTAGATTATGTTATGATTTAACTGATACAAAATATTTTGGGAGTATTATGTTATCCTATGTGGCACTGAATTACAGGTCAAGAAGAATCAAGTCAGAATATTGAAGAATATGCAGTTTCTAAATATGGAGATATTTTAGGAAACTAATGATTGAAGATCTTGTTTGTAGTAGAACTTACTGCTGATTTGTAAAAACTGATATGTTGTTATTAGAAGCCCAAGTCTAGTTAGAAATAGGTTATAAATATAAGGGTTTGTAACCTAGTTTAGTACGGGTCCAAGATGTAGATCATTAGGGCTTTGTCTATCTAAACCACTCGGGTTGTGATATGGTCACTAGGTTCTCACTCAGAAACTTGTAGGTAATGAGTTGAGTATTATTCTTGGAGGAAGCTTGTAAGCAACTCTAATTATTGTTCTTAGTAAGAGTTTTGGCTAGGTATTCTCATGGAAGTGTGTCTTTTATTTGCTGTCGTGGAAGTGTGTCTTCCTGTTATGTCCAATCGCTGTCTGTGATTGATGAGGGATTAAGGAGGGCCCCATATCTAGGCGAGACTTAGATAGAAGTATAGCACGAAGATTTATTAAGCGTGTATATCGTAAACTGGTATGTTTGTTGTAGGATCTATGAATTGATACTATCATAGTGGACTTGTCCCTGGCTTAGTATTCCCTCAGAGTAGGAGAGTTTCTCCAAACTGGGTTAACAACTTCTGTGTGTTGTTTATTTCTTTTTAGTACTATTTTTAATGATTATACCTTTCCTGTGTTGTTTCTGTGAGATCTTATGTCTCGACATCTTATAGGACATCTGAGTTCGGCCATACCAGGATTTCACCAATCATGACCAATTAACTTCACTCACTCCTGATCCACGCCATCAAGGACCAGAGCCACCGATATCATGAACAATTAAGTTAACATTGCTTTCGATCCATGCCATCTAGAACCTGAGCCACCAACAGGACTAAAGCCCTCACCATAAATGCATGCAACAATTTACATGCAACAATAACAATATGCATATTAACTTTTACCAAAGTCATGGAATTTCGCCGATATCGGCCACCATTCACCTAACACCTTCCAAAATATGCAGTAACAACAAATTAACGGTATAGCCAACAATTACAATGCATTTGCAATATTCCACAAAAGTAACGTAACTCAACACACAAGAAACACGCATCCATGCATCAAATAGTTGGAATTCTAGTATAGAAAATATATTTAAGTTAAAGTACGTTTAACCAGCTTTCCAACGATTCGATCTATGTACCAATCGGACACCCGAAACAAAAATTATAAATTTTTGAAGTTTTGAAACAAATCTGCCAGACATAGTGGTAACCGGTTACCTCCAGAATGGTAATCGGTTACACCCCTTGTAATCCAAAATCCAGCGCCACTATTTTAATATGGTTTCCGGTTACCAAAAAATGGTAACTGGTTACACTCCCTGTAAACCAACCTCCGCGCCTTTTTTTATAGGGTAACCGGTTACTCCAAAACTAGTAACCGATTACCACTGACAAAAATCAGTTTTTCTGCTATTTTTAAAATACGAAGGTCACTTATTTCCTCCTCCAACCCCAAATTGAAATAAAAAATAGGTTTCTTACTTCCATAACTTATACATACATATTACACAATATTAATATTCATTCTATAATATAAATTTCACCAATTAAACCACAAATATGGTAACATTCTATCACATAAATTCAAGCACACAAAAGATCATTTTTAAAAATAAAGCACCCAACAACTATGGAAAATCAAAATCCTTAACCTACCCATCATTACACAATTTCCTTAGAAAGTTGGAACCCCACCCTTACCTTATATTGATGGTTCCCAAGCTTCAACAATGACTTTCTCTTGTTTGAAGTCTTTCTCTCGTGCTTCAACTTCTCTTAGAGTACTATTGTTCCAAAAGATACGATTCAACTCTCTACTTCTTCCTTTTTACTAGTTTAACCCTTATACCGCTAATATGACATTCATTCCTTACCTTCTCTAAACCTAATGACCATGACCACCTTGCCCTTTATATCTTTACACATATTTTTCTATTTAAATATTAAATAAATTTTAAACAATTATTCTCAAATCCAAATAATTCCAACTAAGTTATTTAATTAAAAATAATTCTCGTCACTACTTTAATCTGACACTCCCCATAAATAGCATCATCAAACCACCCATTACATCATATAAATGACAAATAACTAATTGAATAGTGAATTATAATATTCAGGGTACTACAACTCTCCCCCACTTAGAATATTTTTCTCCTCGAAAATTTCCTGATGGAAACAATTCCGAATACGATTCTCGCATCTTGCTTTCCAATTTCCACCTCATGTTTGACAATATTTCTAATACCACTAATCAACATTTCACACCGTTAACCACAATAATCCAACAAGATGAAATTCTACCTAGTTATGAACGCACAAGTTAATTTCACTCATTGTCCTATCTTCCTAGGATACAGGATCTATCACCTTAGGATCTCATTCACTCTTGAATTAGTACACGACGCGATCGTTACCATCACCATATGTAATGCTTCTCTAATTTCCCTTTATAAGAACGAGCTACTCGCACTTGAGCCCTTGCCATAGAAAACGAGGCAACAACATAGTTTAAGAATGTAGAGTTCAATGATATGAACATCATCTCTATCATTTCATCATACAACAACACTGTCATAAGAACATTAACATAACCATAATACCAATAACACTTATACACGAAATTAGTGCCCCAATGCTACGATTCACCAATCAAACTTGTAAGTCAATACATCAATTAATGAGGAAGTCACATGAATAACATATAAACCTTTCACCTATCACTTCCATTATGGAATATCCAATGGTTTGCATCATTCTCGTAGGCTTCTGATGTTTGAACCTTGACTCCTAACAAGTCACACACTCATAACAAATTGTGCCACATCACACTTCAGATGCGTCTCTCTGATCATTTACCTTAAAGTCATTGTCCTCATTTTTATTTTCATCAATTATCAAATTTACAAGTCTCATATCTAGGCTCTGACTCTTTTAATATTCACCAGAAAATCATTGTTCACTTTTGATATCCCCAACCTTCTACTCGGCGTCGTTAGCTTACATACAACCTCAAGTCTCCAAACTATTCAGTAAGTTCCAACTCTTTCCTAGCGACTTTTCCATTAGGTTCACGCGAAATGGTGAACAAATATCCTCTCGATAGAACATCAATAACTTTACACACTATCAAGATAGCAAGACAAGTTTATCCCATCCAACATGATCCCGTCTACTATCAACAAGAGATTAAGGGTGATTAGTTCCTCAATTTGTCAATAGGTATCCAACAACCATGATGGGGCATAAACCTTCGTTACTAAACTATAATTGCATTTCCATAATTCCTTATCATTCAATCTCATCGTTGATACACCATCGCCTAAACACATTACATTGTCTATTTCACACTCACTTAGAATCACACAAATGTTAAGTATCTTCCAACTCAGGAAGTGCTAGTATACCAGATACATTACAAATCATTTTATTCCAGTTGAAGTCTTTTCCCATGTAGAGGACTTTAACAACATCCAAAAGTCCTCAGTTTTCCCTTAAATATCAGAACATCGATAATCCATATATTTTCACACTTGAATCTCATTCCAATTACAATCTTAATAACAATATCCCCACATCTGGTTGGTTATAGAAACCTACCAAATTCTTCTGGACACATATCAATAATTTTCCATCACAATTATTATTCCAATCTCCCTTGAATTTACTTTTTATTTACCATTACCTCTCTTTTCTTTAAAAGCTATTATCCCTCTAATCATTATTAATCGGCACAAGTTGCATCTCCATGAGATTCTCCAATACCTTCATATCCTTCCTAATAACAAACATCTCATTCCCCCAATTCAATCATTAACAACATATCATAGTTGACCTCGTCTCAAACATATTGCGATAATAACCAGTTAAGCCCAAAAAGCTTCTAGTCTCCGCACCCGACATTGGAGCCTCTCAATGTAGAACTGCATCTACTTTGGATGGATCCAGAGATACCATCACCCGAATTAATATGCTCAAGAAACTTACCTCCTCAAACCATAAACTACACCTTGACAACGTAGCATAAATTTTCATCCCTTTCGACACTGTAATTCAAATTGCAACATTCAACATACGCTTATTCTGACTTATATTAAATCAGAATATTCTCAATAAACACCACAAAAAACTGATCCAAATATTTGTAATTCCTACACTGAGTTCTAAAAGTTATCCTCTAATTGCTTCTTTAATTCACCCAATTCTGAAGCTTACATCATGTATGGTGCCATATAAACAAGTATGGTACCAAGGACAAGATCAATAGAAAACTCTACCTCTCATCCAACATCACCACATGACAAGTAAATTAATTTAATGTGCTGGGACTATTTTTAAAACAATGTTCATTACGTTAGCTCTCTAATGCTTCGAACAAAACTCGAATCGAACGTCCGAAACTCAAGTTATGAATTTTTTAAAGAATTACAAAAATGCTTACAACTCAGTGGTAACAGGTTACCTTAATAGTGGTAACCGATTACACCCCTCAAAACATCCAATCCATGCTATTATTTTATAGTGTACCCGAGTACCCAAATACTAATTACTGGTTACATGCAGTGCAAAAGCATTTTTCTACTACTTTTCGACACGAAAATCACTTTTCTTATCATCCCAAAACCTCTTTCTTCTTATAACTCGAAAGACATATTAATTTGCCAAAACTTCAGTTTTTCAAAAAAACTGAAACTCCAATCCTTTTCCAAGACTACTAATATCTTCAAGTTTCAACTCTAACTCGCGATTCACAAATGTCCAACAACATTAACAACATTCAACAATCACCTACATGGTCCCAACAACAAAATTCACAGCAATTCAACACTCCATCATCACTCAAAACACCGACATCACACGCAACTCATCAATTATGCCACATATAACAACATAAATTTCCCACTCTAAAGGCAAGTTGCAGATATCTTCACGAAAAACATCAGGAACTACACATCACTGGCATATCGCTAGCCGTCACATCTCTCTTTATTCTCCGAGAAGCAAACATCAACAATACCAGATCGTTCTCCCTCAAAGACATCCCATACTTCACCGACAAACAAGAACCTTGAATCCATATTATCTTAAGGCATAAGAATCGGCATAGACTTATCAAAACAATTTGTAAGCACTTGGTTTAACTCCCAACAGTTTCCCCAGGGATAGCATCAAGTTAATCTAACATCTCGCTCTAACGACAAGTCACAATTATCCCCGGGAAAACATCAAGACTAACACACAACTGGTACATCATTAGCCATAACCTCACCCTCCACACCTAAATATGCAAACAACATAAGTACCTGATCATTCCCTCTCAAGGAAAGTTCGAACTGGCCGCTAGACATAAATCTTGAATCTGCACTTCCTTCGAAATCGGGAAATAATGCAGTTCCACCAATATTTGCACTCATGCAATCAATAGCACACTGATCCAACTCTTCACACCAAAAACATCTCAGGGAAGCAAAGCTTTTCTCCCACTTGTTTCAAAGCCACTTCTGCAACCAAGTAGTTAGAAAAACAAGCAAGTAACAACAATGTTTCACACACATGTCGCATACCAAGGAACAAACAACATTAGACAACTTGGCCAGGCGGACCAACCTGCTCTGATACCACTTATGTAACACCCTAAATTTTCCCGAAGAATAATAATTAAAATCAAAGTAATTTTTAAAACATTCAACATACAAAATAAGATGCTACATTTTCAAAAATGTACAAAATTTGCTCATAACATGTATAGGATACATAACACAACTATGGATGAACCAAAAATAACAAATCATGGTCTTCGACTTTACTTTTTATTAAGCAGCGGAAAAGAATCATACTTGGATCTAAATCAATAACATCCAAACATCAATAAACATTTATTCCAGTAATAAGGAGTTCAAAAGACTTCAAATAAATCACTTAAAATCAATAACATAACTAAGCGTTCATCCCCCCAATGTTACCTATCAGAGCAAAGATGCCAACTCGAAATAAAACAAAGAGTAACCCCTTCTGACCTCTGCAGCCTCAGACTACTCTTGACTATCTGCACTATATTGTATAAATCACTATTCCAACAGAAGGGTGAGATATCACAACAATATAAAGAAGTGTATAGTAATAAGTATACAACAGACATATTCATGCATAGTCACACATTCCTCATCTCTTGCCTCGCAAAACCAACAAAAATTATATTACATGTTAATTATACAATCACCTATCATCAGTACATATCATCAAATTATCATGTGATACATACACCATCCACACGAACTCAAATATTATGTTAATGACAATGTAATGGAATGAGACTGACTCACTGACTCAATGCATGTGGTACCATTCATGAACAATAAAGTTCACTCGCTCCCAATCCATTCCATCTAGTACCAGATCCACCAATATTATGAACAATTAGGCTCACACTGCTCCCGATCTACGCCATCTAGGACCAAAGCCACCAACAAAACTAAATCACTCACCATGAATGCATGCAACATTTTACATGCAACAACAACAATATGCACACTGACTTTTACCATAGTCAGTGCACTTCGCTGATAACGATCACCATTCATCAAACACCTTCCTGAACATGCATTAACAACAAAATAACGGTATAGCCAGCAATTACAATTCATTTGCAACATTTCACAAAAGTACCATAACTCAACACACACTAAAAACGCGTCCATGCGTCAAATAGTTGGAATTATGGTATAGAAAATATTTTTTAATTTTAAGTACGTTTAACCAGCTTTCTAGCGATTCGATCCATGGGCCAATCGGATACTCGAAACAAGAGTTATAAATTTTTAAAGTTTTGAAACAAATCTGTCAGGCACAGTGGTAACCGATTACCTCCAAATTGGTAACCGGTTACACCCCCTGTAATCCAAAATCCAACGCCTCTATTTTAATTTGGTAACCAGTTATCCAAAAAATGGTAACTGGTTATATTTCCTGTAACCCAACCTCCACGCCTTAGTTTTATAGGATAATCAGTTACCCAAAACTAGTAATCAGTTACCACTGAAAAAAAATTAATTTTTATGCTAAATTTAAAATACGAAAATCACTTATTTCCCCCTTCAAACCCAAAATTGAAATCAAAAACCGGTTTCTCACTTCCATAAGTTATACATACATATTACACAATATTTCTATTCATTCTATAACATCAATTTCACCAATTAAACCATAAATATTTCAACATTTTATCACATGAATTTAAGCATACAAAAGAGAAATTTTATGAATAAAGCACCCAACAACTATGGCAAATAAAAATCCTTAAGCTACCCATCATTACATTATTCCATTAGAAAGTTGGAACCCCACCCTTACCTTAGATTGATGGTTCCGAAGCTTCAACAATGGTTTTCTCTTTCCCTAGATCTTTCTCACCTCCATGTTTCTATTTCTTCCAGAGTACAATTGTAAATATACGATTCAACTCTCTATGTCTTCCTTTTTACTAGTTTAGCCCTTAAACCCCTAATATAACATTTTTTCCTTACCCTCACCTCACTAAACCTCATAACAATTACCACCTTGTCCTCTACATCTTTACACATTTTGTTCTATTTAAATATTAAATAATATCTAAACAATTATTCTCAAATCCATATAATTCTAACTAAATTATTTAACTAAAAATAATTCTCGTCACTACTTTAATCTGACACTCCCCATACATAGCATCATCAAACCACCAATTGCATCATATAAATCACAAACAACTAATCGAATAATAAATTATAATATTTGGGTATTACATTGAGTTCTTTATAAGTGAAGAAGACTGATGTAGGAAGAAGAAGCCGCACATTGGTGCGATTCAGAAAGATTTGTGCAAGTTTGGTGCTCAACGTTAGAATGTCTCGTATTATACCTTTAAGCCATTCAGGTTTGTTTCAGGCCCAGAAATAACATTTTATAATTTTCTACAATTTCAACAATTTCAGTTTTATTTTTTCACAATTCCGCAATTTCTATTTTATTTGTTCACTTTATAATTTTCACATTAGGGTTTCTTTTTTCGGTATTTAAACACTATTATGAGTAGTTGTCAGAATTATCTTTTATTATAATAAAATTCAGAATTTTCTTTTTTCTGATGGAGTCCGATTTTATCTAATAAGTTTATCGCTTACAAATTTGTGTTTTATTCTAGATTTAATATTTGTTATTCTTTTCGTATTTTTGACTATATCCGAATCAATTAATAATTTTCTATTAGATTAATTCGATTGTGAAGACCTCTAATTCTAATTAATTTCGGTGCTTAGTTTTTTTATTCTCACATAATAAAACTATTTTACCAATCAAGAATAGTTGCCTTCAGTCGAGATTAAATGGCATAGGGCAAGATTCGAGATTCCACATTCTCCATTAATATTTCGATTGCCGTTAAGAACCATCGTAAAACTAATTTGAAAATAAGAACCATCATAACTGTCTTTTTAAAAAACACACCGTTAGATTGAAATAATATAAATATTATATATTAGCTATTATTGCCAAACAACACGAGACTATTTGGCTCAAACCCGAGATATCACTCAATCGAAATTTCATCTAGAGTTATTATATATTAACTATAATTGAAACCCGAGATATCACTCAATCGAAATTTCATCTAGAGTTATTATATATTAACTATAATTGAAATTTTCTTTTGTTATGTGATCTAACCCTTATAGTTTTAAATATTATTGGTCTAAAATGCAATGCTCAAAATTAATGCCATAAGAGAAAGAGACACTCTACCTAAATGTCATATAAAACAATATATACAAATATAAGATGGATAAAATTACAGATTTCACTAATGCTACACGTCATTAACTTTTTTAATTTAACCGTATAATTTCAAGTTGATATTAAATAAATTATCTATATAATTTTGTGAATGTTTTTTTAGCACTAAATCATGTTTTGAAAAATAAATAAATAATTATATTTTGAAGAAAATTACGTAAATAATCATGTTCGGAGAAAATTACGTAAATAATAATGTTCGGAGAAAATTACGTAAATAATCATATATCTAAAAAAAAGTAAATTAAATAAGAGGTGTCACTTGAATTGGCGCCTCCTATAAATTTTTCAAACTTTTTCAGTTATCTGTGGATTTTCCTGCATGTTTGACATTACCTACGGACTTACCTACGAATTTTTCTACGAAATTACCTGTGGGAAAATAGTTCGCAGGTAATTCTGCAAGTAAATCCACAGGAAAAGTCAAATCCGAGGGGAAATCTGCAAGTAAATAGAAAAAATTGAAAGAAAAAAAAAATAGGAGATGGCTAGGCGCCATCTCATTTGACGTCTCCTTTAAATAAATTAATGCATGCACCATCTGAGATGGCTACTGCATTATAACATTTTTTGAAACATGACCATTTGCGTAAATATCTCCGAAACATGGTTATTTATGTATTTTTTTTTCAAAATATAGTTATTGCTAAAAAAATTATAATTTTGTTTGTATAAATTTAAAAATTATTTGATACTTTTGTTTTCTATAAAAAATTCATATATTTAAAAAGAAAGTGGAAGAAAAAGAGAGAACTCGATCAAAATCCTCTTAAAAATTAACAAAACGGTAGTAGGGAAACCCTAATTTGTTATGAACCACAAACATGATAAGGGTCTTCAGAAGCATATTCCAACGCAGAGACAAAATAGAATTAATAGTCAAAGAAGCTAACAAGTCCGCATTTTTGATTCACTTCTATGTAAATATGAGATAAATGAAATCAAGATGTCTAATTTTAGATAAACATTTGAGTCAAATGGTCCTAATATTTCAAGGAACAAGATTAAACTCATGAGACGCCAACAACACAAAAGAGATATCAGTTTCAAGCCATAGACTATTCCATCCCAAATGATAAGCAAAGTCAATGGCTTTAATATTGAACCTTGTTTTGTAGGTAATATCTTTAACCAAAACATTGTCTTTTAATGATGACAACTATGATGACAACTATAAGTATATCTATACAGACATCGATAAGGTCAAACATAAATATAATTATTGGTAAAAAACACTGCCTCTCCGACCACCATATCAAACAAGAGCCCGTAAAAAATGATGGATTAAATCGAAGAGAACCAAGATGCTTTCAGAGAAAATTTGGAGCAAGTAAAGGGTAACATCGACTCAATAAAAGGAGACATGAGTCATTTTCTCTTAGCCTTGAAGAACATCACCGAAAGCAAGATCGAATTCCTAGGGCAACCTTTGAAGAAGTAGCCCAGACTATTGGTGCATCAAGCGGTCACCAACCTAGGAGAGAACTAGAATTAGGACCTCTAAAGTCAATTGTGGCTCAGCAAGAGGCCATGCAAGTTGATATTGAAGGGTTTGTCTCACCTCCACCGAAGGTAGGGGCATCTCATACATTGCAATTTTTGGTCAATAATGCAGACAATTACATAGATCTATAATATAGAGACCTTAATTCGGAAGGTGCTACTCAGACACACCAACCTAAGATTGTTAAGAATCCCTTGGTGCTCAATCAGTATAAAGCTCTTGAAGAAAGGTTGAAGGATGTGGAGGGTTACGATGCTTTCAACGTCGATTCTCTTGAAATAGGCCTAGTTCCAGATGTGGTGATCTCTCCAAAATTCAAAGTACATGACTTTGGAAAATATAAGGGACTCATGTGCCCAAGGAACCATCTACGCATGTATTGCAGAAAAATGCATGCATATGCTCAAGGTCAGAAGTTGGTGATCCATTGTTTCCAAGACAGTTTTAGTGGGGCATCTCTAGGTTGGTACATACAATTGAAGCGAGTTCATATCCAAACATGGGTAGATCTTGCCAACGCTTTCTTAAGATAATACAAGTACAATTTGGATATGGCTCCTAACCGTATGAAACTCCAAAACTTATCTCAGAAAAAGGATAAGTTCTTTAAAGAGTAGGCTCAAAGATGGATAGAAATGGCAGCACGTGTACAACCACCACTTATTGAGAAAGAGTTGGTAGATATGTTCATGGGTACTTTACAAGGGTTATACTATGATAATATGGTAGGAAGCGTCTCTTCGGATTTTTTGATTTGGTAACTATTGGCGAAAGAATTTAAACAGGTATAAAAAGTGGTAACATACATATGGCATCATCCAATATCCCTTATAATTCAAATAGGCATGTTCCTAACTTCTTGAAAAAAGAAGAAAGGAGAAATTAATGTTGTGGCATCACATTTAAAAGCACAATAACCATTGGTGATTCCACGAGAACAACAATAAAACAGGTTTGAAAGGCCTTCGAGAATATTTGATCCTCTCCACATGCCTCACAATCAATTACTGCAACACTTACTCAAAGCATCTTTAGTGGAGCTAAAGCCATTAGCTCTTCCAATCGGGGCACTCCCACCTATGTTCGATGCAAATGTCAGGTGCAAGTATCATGCCATTTCTCTGGGGCATACTATAGAAAAATATTGGGCCTTCAGACATAAAAATCAAGACTTGCTGGATTCCCAAGATATCACTTTTGACAAGCCTAATAGCAAGACGAACCCCATGCCTCCGCATGGCGGGCCAGCTGTGAGCGCAATTGGGGTAGTCACTGACTTTGGGGCAGCCGGACGAGCAAAGGCTCCGATAAACCTTTTGAAAATGCTATAGAAGTTATTGAATCAAGGGATAGTCTAATTCGGGCAATATCCTAAAGGAGAATATGTAGTTGCGATAGACGGAAACACAAAGAAGTTGTTGGTAATTGCTTACCAAAGGCCAAGTCCTTCCAAGAAAACTCTTGTGATTCCTTAGGGAGAGTCAACAGAAGCACCAGTGATGACACCACTCTATACTCTGAGAATACCAGTGTTTCCAAAGACTACCATGGTGATTAGGGGGCCATCGCCCATGCTGTATGAAAGTGACAAAGTTGTACCATAGAGTTATGATACTACTGTCTACGTCAATGGTTTAAAACAATAATGTGAACCATCGACAAGTTAAGGATCTGCAATCACAAATATAGTAGGGACAGGGGGCATGACTCGTAGTGGACAGATCTATGGTCCCAAACCACAAAAGTAGGATGATGTTGTGGCTAAGGATAAGGGAATAGCCATGGTGGAGGCAAGTCAAGAACAAGAACCTCCAAGCAAGAATTTTACTGACCAAGAGGCGGAGGAATTCCTAAAAATAATCAAGAAAAGTGATTATAGGGTGGTGGATTAACTACACCAAACCCAGACCAAAATTTCAATACTCTCATTGCTTATCAATTCAGAAGCGCATCAAGATTCTTTGATGAAAATTCTAAGTTCTGATCATATTACAAAGGAGATTACAGTGAACGAGTTTGACAATGTCGTAGAAAACCTAACATCTGGATCATATCTAGGCTTTAATGACAATTATTTTCCTCCACAAGGTAGAGCTCACAAAAAAGCATTGCACATTTCCATTAAGATAGGCACAACTAACCTATCCAGAGTACTCACAGATATTGGTTCTTCCCTTAATGTGTTACCAAAATCCAGCTTGATGAAGTTCACACTAGATGGTGTTGTTATAATTCCAAGTTATATGATAGTCAAAGCTTTCGATGGTTCTCAGAGTACAATGTTTAGAGAAGTGGATCTTCATGTCAAGATCAATTCACATATGTTTTATATTACCTTTCAAGTAATGGATATAGAGCCAGCATATACATGTTTACTCAGACGTCCTTGGATTCATACATCAGTGGCTGTTACTTCAACTCTACATCAGAAATTGAAGTTCTTCATTGAAGGAGGATTGGTTATAATCGATAGTGAAGAAGACATCTTTGTAAGTCACATAGAGTCCTACAGATATATCAGTGTGGATGAAGACTGCATAGCAACACAATTTCAAATCCTAGAGGTTGCTTCAATGGTAACCCTACTAGTGGAGAAAATCAAGAAACCTGTTGTGACTTCTTGGACAGATTTACAAGCAGTTATGGAAGATGGTACTTCAAAAGGTTGGGGTGAAATTGCGGAGATACTTGAGAAGAAAAATCGTTTTGGTTTAAGCTACGAATCATCAAAGGATATTCTGAAAGGCAAGGCATTGTTTCCTCCTATTCAAGAAACTCTCATCAACAAAGGAGTAGAGCATGGTGGATAAGTGGCGATGATATCTAACAAGAGAAGCACTAAAAGAGTATCTGGCTTCATCCGCGAATGCACTTTAGGTGAAGAACTCAAGAATTGGACAACCGTGGAGATTCCAGAGATCTTTTTCTTTCCAAAGTAATTTTTCTTGTTTTTTAAGGAACCTATGTCAGGCTCAAGGCATAAGGGTAGCTTGTAAGGGTCCCCCATTTGTTTCAAACAACATTTTTAATTAATGAAAGTTACATTTTGCATTCAATTTAGATCCTTTTCTTTCGCTTGCACTTATCTCTTATGTTTTAAAATGGTAATACTTTTCTTCATATGCATTTTCCAAATTCACATACTAAAGTTGCACCAAAACATGATAAATATGCAGATCTATGCCTAAAACCACCAATAATGTTACTGCTTCTATCCGATTTAATTTTGATGCACCAATTAACCAAGCTGAAGAGGAAGATGAATAAGATCTCGAACTCTCTGAAGAAATGGTGAGGCTATTAGAGCAAAGAGATGATAATATACAACCATACCAAGAAGCTATTGAATTCATCAACCTTGACACAAAGAAAGATCCAAAAGAAATCAAGCTAGGGGCAACCTTGGAGGAAAACATCAAAGAAAGGCTGATCAAGCTTCTACATGGATATGTGGATATATTTGTCTGGTCTTATAGAGATATGCCAGGATTAGATACAAATATTATGGTGCATAGACTACTGAAACAACTGGCTGAAAAAATCATCAAGATGAAATCAATGAAGTCACCATCAGACATTTTTTATCCCACAGGAAGGGAAAGGTAAACATCGAGTAAACCTGAGAAGGGTGAAATCACGATCAAATGACCGAGAGATTGAGTAAGGGAGTCTGTTATGCGAGGGGAAGATATTAGCACCCCACATGCCCATTATTCTAATCAAAGGTTGTGTTTAAATCTAAAGCTTAAGAGCTTAGGAGAAAATGAAAAGATGGAATGCATGCAAAAGAAAAGAGAAAATGAAATTGTACTCCTTGGACCCTACCCCAATGCCTACATATCCTTTTTGAGGAATCAGAGTTACCATAGTTCGGCTCACAAGTTTCAGTTTGTTTTGTTTTTTTAATGAACAATTCTAAATTCACATTCCACCCGTTGCTCGACCCTTGGAGACTCACACGTTTGTAGTGGAAAGGAAATAACATGCTCTCACCTAACCAGGTGCTTTCAAAGGAAAAAGTGCCTGAAGGCGGATGATGTTATGTTCGTGACTCTTAGCAAGTAGACATGGTGCAACCCGACCCTTGGGGAATTACGCATTGTATTGCATAGAGTGGAAGTAACATATCCTTTTTAAAGTCATTGAAATGCCCATAGGAGAGAAAAAGATTTGAATTGGCTGGTGTTTTTTTACCTTGAAAAGGGGTTTGAATTTATTAGAGATGTTTTATGATTTGCCAAAAAAAGAAGGTTTTAGTTTTAAATGCATTATGCAAAAGTAAGGAAAAACAACTAAGGGAGACTAACCTAATCTATCCCTAATATTATCATACAATGATTGATCCTAAGGCTGAGTTTTGAAAGGGAAATCTCTACCTACATTGACATACATGGATATCTATCCTAATGTTTAGCTCGAGGAATAACCTACACGAGCAATCCTAAGGGAGCATGGTATAGAAAACAAATAAGCAAACAAGTGTTTTTGCAAAATCACACAAACATGGGTAGCATATACTGGCTCAAAGGGATAGGGGAAACAAGAGAAATGCTTTATCTAAGGGGAGCAAATTACCCAAAGCAAACAAGCGGGAGACAGATGAAGTAAAAAATAAAAGAAATGCTTTAGCTAATGGGAGTGGATCACTCGAAGAAAACTAGCGGGTAGCGAAGTATCAACAATAGCCATTGCGAACTCCTGACAAAGTGTGGGGGTTGGGACCAAACCCTTTTCCACATGACCGACTTGATACACAAGATCTGCACAAATCCAAAGTGCTGATGTACAACATGAGCTAAGTATGACACGGACTAGAGTGTCAATCGAGGATCTATCTTATCCCACACTTATTCAACATTATGTCAAATTATGAGTTTTCTACATTTTTTAGTGTTAAGTTTCATTCACCTAGGTAACTAATCAAGTACCTAAAGTGTTCCTAACATTCACACTAAACAACAAGAATCCTAGTTAGTATATCAACACTAAAATAGTCTATGTCCAAATTCAACCTAAACACTAGTGTAACTACACCTAAGGCTAAAAATCAACACAACGACACTATGTCAATTTCAAGTTACAGCCGAAATCAACTTCTCAAGTTCAATTAATCTCTTATTTCAATAAGCAATTCAACAAAATGGAATTAAATCCTCAATTAAAATAAATTATCAACAATTAAGCCTCAATTATACAATTAAAACCTCAATCAACAACAAAATCACGAAAAAGCACTTATTCAAAAATCACATATTTCAAAAAGCGCTTAATTCAAGAAAACTCACTGATAGAAGTGAAGAGGAGGCTTAGGTATAGTGATTGCAATGAACAAATCAACAATTAAAGAAGAATTTCTCTTGATCTTGACTTTTGGATCTTCATGAAGTTGTTGTTGCGTTCTTGAACAAAATTGAGAGAAAGTTGAGTTTAATCCTTGAGAGAATTGAGAGAAAAGTTTAGAGTGTGTGTGGAGATTGGTGAGTTGAGAAATTAGAGTAAACAAATAATATATAGTATGAGCTTATGTGAGTGGATTTGGTTAATGGGCCTCAAATATCCACAAATACTAATGCATAATTTTAATTCACTTGAGTGCGACACAATCCGGGCAAATTCGCGGAAACCTCGGTGCGATTTTTGAAGTTGAAATGTGAAACCAAAATGTATCTGATATTGAGAATGAACTCCTATCCTAAAATGGACTCAATTGGATAAACGGTGATTTAATTATGAATTTTTGAAATTTCGCCTAAGACAACTTTAATTCCCAGCTTCAGAATTTTCAGTGAGTTGCACACGCTTCGGGCTAAAAACGGAAGCCTTCGGGGTACCGTTTGCTCTTGAAAATGGAAAACAAAATTTATCTAAATCAATTTATGAGATAATGCCACCATAGCAGGATCGATACCATAAAAATCGACCGAGTTATGATTTTTTGGATGTGGTGCAGATAAACATTTGCCACAATTTTCCTCTACGAAAATACTTTATAAATCCACATTTTCGGGGCCTTTCTGAGCAGAATTAGCTTCCGGCTATGAGAGATGAAAACATAGATGACGTCGAGACCAAAATTTGTCCACTGGAACGGGTTCAAAACGAGCCACGGGCTTCGAGTTATCAATTTTTTAGTGTCCAAAAACTGCACCTTAAGCACATTTTTTCACTGTATTTCTTCTGGAAAACTCACGTTCTGAGACCTTCTTCAAAGAATTGGCTCTCGAGCCACACCTGAATTTGAGAATACGTCACTAGAGATATCTTGGCGAATGAACACCTAAATATGACGAACCATATTGGCCTTGTTAAATTTCGAATACCTGAACCGTTGCAAAACGACAGACTGATTATTAGCATAAATAATATCATGAGAGCGTCTATTGACGAAATAAACGTCTCTTGCAATTTACCGAGACTCATCTGAAGTAATTTGATCCCATTATCATATAATCAATGATATGTATGCATATGATGATGAAATATAAGCCAAATAGAGTCGAAATGAAGAGGATAAATTTTGGGGTACAACATCTACCTCTCAAGGAAGGTTGTTCTCCAGTTAGACAAAAGCACAAAATAACTCATCCAGACATGTCTAATAAGATTCAAGAAGAATTTCCTTAAAATATTTGATGCAGGGTTCTTAGAGGTGGTAGATTATCCACCTTAGATAGCTAACATCGTGCTAGTATCCAAGAAGGACGGCAAAGTATGCATGTGTGTAGATTATCGAGATCTGAACAAAGCAAGTCTCAAAGACGATGTCCCGTTACCTCACATAGATGTTTTGATGGATAATACAGCTCAAGCTTTCGTATCCTCTTTCACGGATGGTTTCTCAAGTTATAATCAAATCAAAATGGCACCCGAGGATATGGAAAAGACTACTTTCATAACCCATTAGGGCATATTCTTGTACAAGGTAATGCCTTTCGTTCTAAAGAACGCAGGGGAAACCTATCAACAAGCTATAGTCACACTATTTCATGATATGATCCACAAAGAAGTTGAGGTATACATAGATGATATGATTTCCAAATCTCATATATAGGAGGATCACATCATACATTTATAAAAGTTATTCGAGCGTCTGTGAAAGTTTAAACTAAGGTTGAATCTGAAGAAATGTACATTTGGTGTCAGGTTGGGAATATTGTTGGGTTTTATTATAAGTCAGGGTGGTATTGAGGTAGATTCCGACAAAGTGAAGTCCATACAAGAAATGACAGCTTCAAGAACAAAAAAAGAGGTTTGTGGTTTCTTAAGACGATTGAACTACATTTCGAGGTTCATATCACACCTAATTTCTACATGCGAGCCTATATTCAGATTACTTCGAAAAAATAAAACAGTTGTGTGGAATAATGATTGTCAGACAACCTTCAAGACGATAAAACAATATTTACAAGAGCCACCAATCTCGATGCCACCAATTTCTATAAGACCGCTCATCATGTACTTGACAGTGCTTGATGGGGGTCTATGGGATGTATTTTAGGGAAACATGATGAGACAGGTAGAAAAGAACATGCAATCTACTACCTCAGTAAGAAATTCATCGACTGCGAAACCAGGTACTCACTTCTCGAGAAAACTTATTATGCTTTAGCTTAGGCTATTAAACGATTGAGGAAATATATATTAACTCACACCACTTGTTTAATAGAGAGAATGGATCCTCTGAAATATGTGTTTGAAAAACTGGATCTTATAGGGAGAATTGCCAGATGGAAGATGTTACTGTCCGAGTACGACATCCAATATGTTAATCAAAAGTCCATCAATGGTAGTGTACTGTCCGCTTATCTAGCTCATCAGCCGTTTCTAGAATATCAACCAATAAAGTTCGACTTTCCAAATGAAGATGTCATGGTTATAGGTGACTACGAAATGCTAGGACCCGACGAAGGACCTGAACCAGGGGCACGTTGGACACTCATGTTTGACAAGGCTTCAAATGCACTAGGGCATTGTGTTGGGGAAGTGTTGACTTCTCCAAAAAAATTTCACAAACCTTATACCGCAAGGTTATGTTTTGGCTGCACCAACAATATTGCTAAACACGAAGCTTGTATCTTGGGTCTAGAAGCTTATATCAATCTAAGGATTAAGCACCTTGAAGTGTACGGAGACTCAGTATTAGTCATATACCAAGTCAACGGGGAATGGGACACTAAACATCCCAAATTGATTCAATATCGGGATCATGTCTTGAAGCTAGCTACGAAATTTATTTAGATTACCTTCACTCACGTTCCGCGAGAAGAAAATCAGATGGCAGGTTCCTTGGAAACTTTATTAGCCATGTTCAAAGTAACCTGGCCAAATCACGAACCACACATTACAGTAAGACGTTTTGAAGAACATGCACATTACATTGCCATTGAAGAATGACCAGATAACAAGAGTATCCAGAAAGTGCCTCTACAATTGACAAGCGAGCTTTGTGAAATCTAGCTTCAAAGTTCTTTCTAAATGGTGATGTGTTGTACAAAAGAAACTACTATATGGCGTTGCTCAGGTCCGTGGAGAAACATGAAGCATATACACTTATGAGAGAAATCCATGAAGGAACTTTTGAAACTCATACAAGTGAACACGCCATGGCTAGAAAGATCTTGCGAGCAGGTTATTATTAGTTAACAATGGAAACTGATTGCTACCATTATACAAAGACATGTCACAAATGCCAAATCTATACTAACAAAATGCATGTGACACCGACTCTTCTGAATATCCTGAGTTCTCCTTGGCCATTTTCGATGTGGGGAATTGACATGATAGGAATAATCAAACCAAAAGCCTCTAACAACCATATGTTCATACTATTTGCCATCAATGGTTTCACCAAGTTTATGGAAGTCGTATCCTATGCAAATGTGACAAAACAAGTGGTTACTCGGTTCATCAACCAGAATCTTATATGTAGATATGGGGTTCCTAGCATGATTATTACTGACAATTAGTCCAATTTGAACAACAAAATAATGAAAGAGTTATGTGATGACTTCAATATTGAGCATCATAATTCCTCACCATATCGACCCAAGATGAACCGGGGCGTTGAAGCTGCCAATAAGAATATCAAGAAAATCATTCAGAAAATGGTGAAGACATAAAAAGATTGGCACAAAATGATCTTGTTCTCTCTACATGGCTATCGTACTTCCGTACGCACGTCAACAGGTGCAACTCCTTTCTCTCTCGTATATGGCGTGGAGTCGGTACTCCCTGTTGAAGTAGAGATTCCATCGCTACGAGTTCTAATGGAAACAAAGCTTGAAGAATCAGAGTGGGTTCAGACACGACTTGATCCGCTTAACCTCATTAAAGAAAAATGCTTCACAACTCTGTACCACGGTCAGTGATACCAAAAGTGGATGAAGAAGAATTTGACAAAAAGGTTCATCCTCGAGTATTTAAATAAGAAGATTTGGTGCTCAAGAAGATTCTATTACCTCGCATTGATTCACAGGGTAAATGGACACCCAGCTACGAAGATTCGTATGTGGTTAAACAACATTGTTAGGTGATGGTCTTATCCTTAGAACAATGGATGGTGAAGAGCTGCCACATCCGATGAACTCTAACACAGTCAAAAAATACTATGTATAAAAATCCTTCTAAGTTCGAACCCTAAAAGAACTACTTAGGAAAAATGGGACGCCCTAGTGGATTGAAAACCCAAGAGGGAGGTCCAGGAAAAAATTAGGGACATAAACAAAAAATTATCCTGGTGGATTGAAAACCCGAAAGGGTGGTCCAAGCAAAAGGAAGGGATCTTATTCAAAATAAAGAACAAATAGACTGCAATCTAAGAACCACGACTACAATCACAAAGGAGAGGGAATAATCCAAATCGTTTGACTCAGAAGTAAAGAAGATTGGAGTTATCAAAAGGACATTGGAGAAACAACAGTAGCGATTATCATTTTGATTGCCATTTTTAGTTTTTTTCAAAAATTTCTGTGATTACATCTTTGTAGGAATTGCATCTTGTACTCTCACCTATTCAAAGGAATGTTTATCAATCAATCTTTACTTTTTATTTTATTTTCTTTTTCTTTTCAATTTGTGAATACTGCGTTGAAATGATTTTGGGGATTTGACAAACAAATAGAAGCATTTGATAAAACATCAAAGAGAATTTTGGTTAGAAAAACATCGAAAGAAAATCTTCGCCTAAATCCACGCTTGCATCCATGGATACATCCACACCAGCGACTACGTCTACTTCCACGCCTATGCCTACGATACAATTATCAAAATCTTGCTCACACTACTCATCTTGTTCGTATCAACCTGAAGATACCACAACAATGCAACATACAACTTTGGGGAGTCGGTGACACAAAAGTAAAAGAACTAATGGTTTAAAAGGAGAGAATATCAAGAATATTTGGGGCTGTTTACCATGGGAATTGGTAAACAACCGCTGATCTTCCAAAAGGTTACTTATTTGGTGACTCGCAGGATCGATCAGATTGATCCTAAGACATGGTTGATTTTGGGGTTTTGACTAAGTTTTATGTAAATTGCATGAAGACGAAAACTTGATAGAATAAAGGAAGGCTTGAAATGAAGGCTTTCGACTGGAAAAGTAAATGAAAAGCAATAAAGTTCTGGAAAATAAATGACTTTGATTAATTAAAGTGGTGTTTCACACATACATTCTCAACAATTCTTTCTCTCACGCTGGGTACTCGAATCTATATGAGTGACTTGTATATAATTGTGAACACACGCGAAAAACTGCGTGAACTACTAATATTTATACTAAACGCATCCCAAGTAACCGTCGGGCAGTTACGCTGCTTCGAGATGACTCCACTTGGCACGTTCACAGCGTTCGACGCTCCAGATCTTGGCATGTTGCACTTGGTAACCGCTGGGAACCGTTTTCCCTCCAAACGTTTGAATCTCAAACCGTTCCACTCTGAGCAATCGAACACCTTCGTCGAGAAGCACCTTCGACGTCGAAGGCAACAAGATTCTTCCTTGGAAGAAATTCTCTAAGTACATTACCATCTTCTGATGAGCATTTCGAAAAAAACAGCTGGTCGAAACCATCCTTCAGCTTTAATGGCTTATATTAATAAAAACAAGGGTGTCGAATTTAGGAGCCAACAAATTGCCCCCCAAGAATGCCTTATTTCGATGCTGAAAAGAAAAAGGCATTCTTTGAGATTCCATTCGACACCTGTCTTTCATTCTTAGCCACAAGTTAACCTATGCACTTTTTGTCTTCTACCAACCACTGACAATCCCAAGAAAAAGCCATCATTTTCATCCGTACCTAAGACGTCACCTCAGTACGGAGTTTAGCGTGCCCAATGTCTTTTCACAAATTATCATCATGACAATTTCCCAAAAACGAGGGCGCACGCTGCACCTTTTTATTTCTGCAGAACAACTATATCAACGGGGGATGCCACGTGTCCCACTATCTTCTGCAACATTAAATGGCCTCGAATTTGGGGATTTCCCAACCACTATAAATAGCGCTAAGTACCCATTGTGGGACTTTTTCACGCTATTCTGCATTCAAACTTCCTTGTTGAACACAAAATCTCTGCAAACTTGCAAACACTTTGTTCTTCACTTCATCTTCAACCTTAACTCAATAATGGCTTCAGGTTCCTCCACCGCTCCTAGTTCTAACATCCCTTCCAGAAATGCTAAACCCAAGATCTTCTCAACTGTCCCCATAGTTACCCCTACAGGCCAACGAAGGGTTCCTGAACCCCTAGAAACTGCTGAGCGTGAAGCTTATTCACACCAACTAATGATTCCGGTTGGATACTCCAACCAAATCTTCGCCATGTCTGGCCCGTTATCCCTATGCATCGATGAAGCCATGAAGATCAAGAGCTTCTTTCCAGTGCTTGAAAAGCTCAAACCCGTTGGGTGCTCTAAAAAAGATGCAGAGGACAACGAAGATCCCGCTAAGGAGAAGATAGATCTTCGCTTCTTCAATAGGGGTGTTAGGGCTTTCAGGTCTAGCCCTAGCCTCAAACCTGACTACAACGCTTGGCTGGAGAAGATGGAAAAAAGCCAGACTTCGATCTGGAAGAACTTGGGGATATACGACCTAGTCATGCTGTCGAAGACGGGTCTCAACTACTCCCCTGAGATGATGATAGCCTCCTTGCTTTTCTGGGATTACACTCATTTCACTTTCCACCTTCCTTGTGGAATGCTAACACCCACGCTTTTCGACGTGGCTGCCATCACTGGCCTTCGACCCACTGGGGATTATTTCGACCCAGAGGAAATGTCGGAGGATCAGATTGGATTCTCAGCTACGAAACCCACCTATACCACCTATATCAACCATTACCATGATAGGTCGACAGCCACTGTGATAGATGTAGAGCATATCGCGTTCCTAGCCCTTTGGCTGTCACGTTTTGTGTTCTGTACAAAGTCTTTACAGGTGACAAAGAAGATGGTCACCCTCGCCACCCAGCTTCACCATGGCCAAAATATTTGTTTGGCAGAATTAATCTTGGCGAATCTGTACGAGTCGATCAGCAGTGGAGCGACTCTGTTAAAGATCATCGAAAATAGAGCCAGTCTGTTGCTTGCAGGACCTTTTTGGCTACTTCAGCTGTGGCTCAATGCCACTTTCGAGTCTTTCTTACCTCAGAAGACTCAAATAAATGAGCAAGCTCCTGAGATAGCAAATAGGCGTATCGAAGGCACCAGATTAGCTCTACTGACCCCGACTGAAGATGGGATGGAGCTTCAACAGACTTTTGCAAACTTCGTCTTGATGTTTGCAAGAAGAAAAGAATTTGCTTCGACCATGGCTCCCTTCGCTTGACGAAAGGTTGGTCCAGAATGGTTCACCAGGCCCCATCCCAAGTCGTCAGGTGACCCTCAGGTCAAAGAACACACAATAATGTGGGAAGCATTTCTCACACCTAGAATAATGCCACTGCGCTTTAAAAGCTCCAAGACTCACTTGAGCTTGATCGCGTATCAACCAAACTTGGTCTCTCGACAGTTTGGTATCATTCAATCACTTCCTTCTCCTATCTTTCCTAGGGAGAAATCCATGTTATATTTTTGCAATGACTATACTGAAGATGCTGCCACCAAGCATATTGGCAGGTATGCAGGTCGAACAGTACTTTCACTGTTCGATTATCAACTTAACTTCCTCTGCTCACCATCCTTCGAAGACTGGTGGAAGAGTTACTATGCTGAAGAGTTCTTCGACGAGAAAGACTTTGTGGACGAACTTCAGAAGTCTTTCGTTCTAGTCCTTGACAAAATAAAGAAATGTAAGTTCACTCTCCAAATTATTTTGTCTTTCCATTTCGACTGGTAGCCTATTAATTATAACTTGTCTTCTTTCAGTTGTTCGAAAGCCTGCAGCCAAGAAAACTGCAGAAGGCCATCAGGGAGGAGGTCCCTTGACAAAACCTCCAGCACCAACGAAAACCATAACAAGCCATCAGGGGGAAGGTCCTTCGAAAAAACCCTCAGCACCGGTAACCAAACTTTTATGATTTCCTTCTTGTTTTAACATTCTGATTTTCGATGTAGCGTTCTAAATCGAACTCCAATTGGTTTTCAGGCACCTTCGCCCAAGAAACGACCTGCACTGACGGTCGAATCTGGGAGTGACGAAGAAGACGACTCTCCCCCCGCTCCTCTAAAACAGAGAAAACTGAAGAAAGATGCTCCTTCTCCTGAGACTCGACCCACAATCAGAATAAAGGTTGCAGGGAGAAAACCCAGGCCACCTCCAGTGATTATCGAAGAGCCAACGGAGAAGGAGCTAAATGTTTTGCTCAATAAACCTGTCGAAAGTGATAATTCCAGCCCTGGGGCTGAAGTTCCTCTGCAGGTAGTTTCTTTGACCATTTTTTAACTCAGGTGTCGATACTCACGTTCGATTGCGTCTCTTTCTAAACTAGAAGACTCTTCCTCTTCTATTTTCAGGAAACCACTTAAAGTTCAGCACCAAAGACTTCTGAAACACTAGACTCTGCTGAACTCAGTAGGCCACAAGAGAAGGAATTGGCGAACGATGAAGCCAATGCTGAAACAGAAGAACAACAACCAAAGGAGATTCAAGTGGTCGATCTGTCAGAGGAACAACATGACAAAGGGGATCATGCTGATGCTGGCACTGCTGAACTTCAAGTCGAAGAGAGTCATGTTGATGCGAATGCTACTCAACAACTTCAACCCTAAGACAACGCTGCTGCAAAGGTTACCACCTCGACAAAGCATAGGTCCAAAGAAGACTTAGCACTCTTGAAGCAAACTGATCCTATTGGCTATCTGAATGCCATTATCGAGAGCAAGGGAAGTTCGTCTGATATTAGTCAGGAGGCTTCTACTCAATCGGGGAAGTCCACTGAGACTTCTCCTCTCGATGAGGCTTTGATGAAGGTCAAGGCTCAGTTCTTCAAGAAAGATTTGATGAAAGCTTTGGAGGGGGACCCTACTGCTCCGTCATGTTTGGGAGCTGTTTTGAATGCAGTCGACTTGCTCGCTGTGACTCCAGAGGTTTCGAGCTTTATCATGGAGTTATACTCCATTGTTGATCAAGTCTCAGCAGACTATCGACGACAGAGGGGCTTCAACAGCCAGCTCGAAGCGTTACATGGCAAAAGTTCTTCTGCCTGGACTGCTGTAGCAGAGAAGACTTCTCGAATTGCAGAGTTGTCGAAGCAAAAGGCATCTAAGCAAGAAGAAATTGATGCCATAGATTGAGACAATGCCTCCATAAAGGCGCAAATCGAAGAGCTGGAGGCCAAGATGAATGCCAATACTAAGCGCAAGGAGGAGCTTCTCTCGACTGTTTCAGACACCGAGAGTCAAGCTGAAGTTACGCGAGGCCTAGAGTTTGCTGAGAAAGCCCAAGCCTTCGATGACCAAATTGCCAAACTTTCCCAGGCGAATGCCTTGTGCAACAAAAGACTGGAGTTGCAGCAGGCCAAGTACCTTCGACTCAAAGATTCTATCCCCTTCTGATTGACTCTGCCCTTTAACCATGTATTGTAATATGTATTTGACAATGTCGCCATTTTGGCTAATTTATAAAATTTTCCATTTTGGCTTATTTATGGTTAATTTAGTCATTACTTGCTGTTTATTTTGATCTCTTGGAGCATGGGTTTATACTTTTTCAAATATTTGCCATTTACTCTCAAGAGCCTTTTATCTTCACCTAACTCTTCGACTTCATAAGCTCCACCAGAAAAAGTTTGGATAATTCTGAATGGTCCTTCCCATTTGGGTGACCATTTTCCCATGCTTCAATCCCTTCGATCCATGGGAAGAATCACCTTCCAAACTAATTCTCTAGGCGAGAATGCCTTAGGTTTCACTTTTTTATTGTAAGAGTCTTCTACTCTTTTCTTCTGAATCCTTAGTAGGTCGAGAGCGTGCAGTATTTCTTCGTCTAAATCTACTAGTTCGTCTAACATCATATCCCAATAAACTTCAGAGGGGATATCATAGTGTCTCTGAACCCTTGCAGATTGAAGACAAATTTCCGCTGGCAACACTGCGTCATGACGAAAAGTTAGCCTATATGGTGTTGTACCTATGGCTTCTTTTGGGGACGTTCGACAGGCCCACAATATCTGGTCTAACGTCTTATGCCAATTTTTTGGCTTCTTCCCAACATGCTTTTTTATCAAGCCAATCACTATTTTGTTCGCTTCTTCGACTTGACCGTTTGCCTGTGCATAATAAGGCGTTGATGTTAGGAGTTTAAAGCCTATTTCCTGAGCGAATTCCTGCATCTTTCGACCGGTGAAAACTGATCCTTGATCAGTAGTTATAGTTTCAGGGATTTCAAATCTAAAGATAATGTTCTTTTGAATAAATTCGATGACATTTTCTTGGTCTACATTGACTAAAGGAATAGCTTCGATCCACTTAGTAAAATAATCAATGCCTACCAATATATACTTCTGGCTCTTTGATGATGCTGGTCGAATCTCTCCAATAAGGTCCAACGCCCATCCTCTAAAGGGCCAAGGTTTCACTATCGAGTGAAGTTCGCTTGCTGGTACATGCTGGATGCCTGTATGGACTTGACATTCTTGGCAACCCTTGGCGAACTCGACACAATATTTCAACATGGTGGGCCAGTATAGTCCTTGTCGAAACAACAACCATTTCATCTTATGGCCTACTTGGTGAGCCCCACATGCTCCAGCGTGCGTAGTTGAAAGGGCTATGTATGCTTCAGTTTCACTTAAGCACTTTAGCAATACCCCTTCAGGCGTCTTTTTAAATAGCTCATTACCCATGAGTACGTAACTCAACGCCCTATATTTTGTTTTTCGTTCTGTCGAAGCTGCTGGATTTTGTAGATAATCCGCAATGGGTTTCCTCCAATCTTGCTCTGACAAATTGTCTATGAACGAAATTTCGAAGTTCCTTTGATCAGCATACCCTAGTCTTGTCGATTCCAAGTCTGTTGGTGATAGACAAGTTGCTTTTATTTTCTCCCAAACTTCGATTGCTCTTTGCAATCTCGTTTTTGAAATTTTGTACCCAGATGCAATTTGTGCCAAATCGTTGGCTATTTGATTTTCCAACCTGGGTATGTGTCGAATGTTGACCATTTCGAATTTTTTCAATAAACGATTTTCTATCACAAAGTACATAATAAGATTTTCTCTTATGCATTTATATTCTTTTGTGACTTGCTTAATGACTAACTCTGAGTCTCCCATTATTTCGACTTGAGTTGCCCCCAGTTCCAACAATATCTCAAGGCCAGTAATTAGAGCTTCATACTCAGCCTCATTGTTCGAACAAGTACCTGATATCTTGTACTTGAATGTTGTTGGAATTTTTTCTGGAGAAATAATCAAGACTCATACTCCTGTTCCATCTTTATGGCTGGAACCATCGAAGTAGAGTTTCCAAGGCTCTATCTCCACATAATTAATACTCTCAACTTGAATTGAGTGGTCGACTATAAAGTCTGCCACCACTTGTCCTTTCACTGCCTTAAGAGGCATAAAGGTCAAGGAATATTCAGTTAATGCTAGCGCCCACTTGCCAATTCGACTGTGCAGGATGGGTTTCGACAACATGTACTTGAAAACATCAAAATGAGACGAAACATACACATCAACTGGTTTTATATATTGTTTGAGCTTTGTACAAGAGAAATACAGACATAGACACAATTTTTTAACTTTGCTATATCTAGTTTCTGCATCGTTCAAAACTCTACTAAGATAGTAAATGGGTCTTTCGACTCCATTTTCATCTTCTTGGGCTAACATGCTTCCCAAAGTTTTGTCGGATGCAGCTATGTACAATCTCATACTCCTGTTGCTGCAAGGAGGCACCAAAATAGGTGGCTTTGTGAGATACCCTTTGATTTTGTCGAAGGCTTCTTGTTGCTCTTGCCCCCAGTCGAACCTTTACTTATTCAGGCGAAGTAAGGGTGAAAAGGCTTGAGTTTTCCCACTTAGGTTAGATATGAATCTCCTCAGGAAATTTATCTTGCCCAGCAGAGATTGCAATTCCTTTTTGTTCGCTGGCGCTTTCGCTTCCAGAATTGCCTTCGTCTTGTTCTGATTTATTTCGATTCCTTTCTTGTGGACGACGAAGCCCAAGAAATCTCTGGATTTTACACAGAATGCACACTTCAAAGGGTTCATCTTCAGACCATGTTCTCTCATTCTTTCGAATGATTGTCGAAGGTGGTCTCTATGGTTCTTCCTGGAAACAGATTTTATAACAATGTCATCAATATATACTTTCATAAAGGTGTTAATAAAATCATGGAAGATGGAATTCATCGCTCGCTGATATGTTGCCCCAGCGTTCTTTAGGCCAAAAGGCATCACTACCCATTCGTAAGTGCCTAAATCCCCAGGGCATCGAAAAGATGTTTTCGACACATCTTCTTCAACAATGAAAATTTGATTATATCCTGAATAACCATCGAGCATACTCAGGTACTCGTAGTCAGCGGCAGAATCGACTAGCATTTCCGCCACAGGCATAGGATATTCATCTTAGGGTGTAGCAGCATTCAAATCTCTGAAATCTATGCACACCCTCAATGTACCATTTTTCTTAATCACTGGCACAATGTTTGCAATCCATTCGACATACCTCGTAACGCGTATGAATTTGCACTTCAGCAGTCTTTCGACTTCCGTTTTGATCTTCGACAGTATTTCTGGAGCGAAGCGTCTTGGACTTTGCTTGATTGGCTTCTTCCCAGGTTTGATTGGCAACTGAAGTTCTACCAATCCTCTGTCGAGACCAGGCATCTCGTCGTAATCCCATGCAAAACAGTCCTTGAACTCTTTTAACAAATGGATTACTTCCAACCTGAGTTCTGGGTCAATTTTTGCGCTAATGTAAGTTGGCTTTTTCTCTAACCCTTTGCCCAAGTTGATTTCTTCTAAAGGATCCTGCGCTAGCATCTTGATGTTATTCGATAAGGGGTCCTTTTCGAATCCCAAAGGCTCATCGTCGTAGATGGCGTCGAGCCTTTGTTCCTGCATCCCTTCTGGCATGATATCAGGAGGTTCTGGATCGAAGTCTTTTCCAGGACCTGCAGAAGGTAACTCTTGATCATTGGCCTGTGTGGCCATATATTTTACTTCGGCTTCGAGAGCCGTTATCATCTTTTTTTCGGCTACGTAAGCCGAAATTCGCTGCAATGATTGTGACTCAGTCATTGTCACTGAATTCACTTCCCCAACCAGTTGGTTGGATATCAGTTAACCCACTAAAGTCAATGTGGGACAAGTCTTCTCTGTCCCATTGAAAACCATGCTCAGGGTGCAGGTATAGGGAACAAAAAGTATTTAGCGCTGGCGCCAAGTCGAAGTCAGGTGTTGGGCATGGCCCAATGTGAGCCAGGTTCTTGTCGAAGTCTGCCAGCCCTAGGTGATTTACTTCGCCCAGGTAATAGCTTTGGTCCGCTTCTATGTTTTCGACCATTCCATCAGGACGCCATAGTAGTAACCTCTGGTGCATTGATGATGGTACAGCTCCAACACCATGAATCCATTCACGGCCCAACAAAAGATTATAGTTAGGTTTGGCCGATATGACCATAAACATAGTTGGTCGAAGGATAGATCCCACCTTGATGTCCAGTTGGATCACACCCATAGTGGTCCCTATGCCGCCTTCATAATTCGACAGGACCATGTTGTGAGGCTTGATGTTCTCATCACCTTTGCCTATTTTTCTCAGCATAAAGTGAGGGATGATGTTGATGGTTGCCCCACAATCCACCAAGATCTTATTTACTGTGGTTTCTTCGAGTTTAGCCCTTATAAATAAAGGCTTAAGGTGATTTTTCATCGCCTCTGTAGGAGGTTCGAAGAACCCATTCTGCTCTTCAGTAGCGCCATTATCCATGACGAAATAGCATACTGGCCTATGCTTGGCCATTTCTTGTTCAACTTCCCAATCACTTGTTTCGACCTCCACCTGGCGGTTGAACTCTCTTGGCAAAACTGAGACTATGTTCACCATGATATCTAAAGTGTCATCAGACTCAGAGCCATCTTCGTTGTCAACTTCACCCTGGTTAGGCCAGACTAGCCTATTGGTTACTGGTTGTCTTTCCAGAGGCTTCCTCTGCTTTCTCTGAGGAACATTTGAACTGTTTTCTGCCTTTGGTTCATTAGCAGCTTCCCTCTCAGCTTTTCGTCGCCTCTGGTATCTCCTCCATTGAGATCGAGACATGGGATTTTTCCCTTTGTAGTTGCTTGACACCTGGGTCGCTTTAGGGGTAGCAACCTGAGGTTCTTTCTTATGTGTTAAAGATGAACCTCTTGGCACTTCGAAGGAGTGCCATCTTTCCTCGCTTGGTCTCTTTCGACCAGATGTTCTGTACCATGTATCTACTGGCACATTAGTCGGAGGCCTGAAAGTCAGTGGCCTATTTTCTTGATTTGAACTCCTTTGAGGGGTTCTTCTGGGGTCATGTCGAGTATCAACACTTTCCCTTTTTCTGTTTGCTGCTCTTACACCTTGAATATGTTCAGCAGCTTTTTTGTCGAAGATCGAACTGCATCTAGGACACAGCATCACTTCTGACTTCTTTTTCTGGCATCTTTGCAGGAAATCTGCCAGATTTTCATTTTCTCGAGGGAAAGCAGTTTTGTTGGCTTGTTCTTGCCTCATGGCCTCCTCTGATGCTTTTGGTTCAGAGACTTCGACCATGTTGACATTCATGGTGTCTTTGGTGGCAAGAGTCAACTGCTTCATCTGAATCTCCAAGTCCTCTGTCTGGCCTTGAACTGCAGCCAAGTGAGAACTAGGTTTTGTTCCAGATTTTTGGGCTCCAACTGTCTCCAGCTTTGGGCTTTCGACCGCCTTTTGGACCGCTTCAATTGTCTTTCTGGATAGATTCCCAGAAAAACTGCCAAAGATTGGCATGTTGACATGGTCCTTTGTGACTTCGACCATTATGATTCCTGGCCTCTTCGACTGGCTTCTGGATGCCTCGATCACATTCACCTCTGAAGGTTCAGCATAATGGGCTTCAGCCTGCAAAGGGTTGGAGTTCACAGTCATGGGGGTCTTGTCAGCAAACTTCAACCTCCCTTCTTCGATAGTGTCTTGCACAAGATTCCTGAAAAGAAAACATTGAGACGTTTTATGGCCCAGAAAGTTATGATATTTACAAAAGCCTCTTTTCTTTCTTTGATCAAGAGGAGGCACTTTTACCCCTGGGGGTACTATCATTTGGCCATCTTTTATAAGTAAGTCAAAGATTTCATCACATTTTGTAATATCAAAACTATAAGTCTTTTTGGGGAACCTATCGTTGGTCCTTTCCGGACCAGTGGGATTTTTTCCACTTGAGGGGACTAACAGTTTGCAAGAGTATGGTGGCCCTTGTTTTAGTTCCGCTAAATCGACCTCGCCTTCTTCGACGGTTATAGTTTCGTCGAAGGTTTCTGGATCTTCGTCATCCATCTCGACATACGCTATCCTCTCTCTCTTATGAGTTTTTGTTGCCTTGGCTTTTTCAGCTTTAAGGCGTTCTACCTGTCGAACTCTATCGGCCAATTGGGCCATGTCTCTCAGGTATTGAGTGTCTAACTTCTTCCTAATGGAATAATCTAAACCGTCTGCCGCTATTTCGACTAACTCATGTTCTGGCACTTATGTAAAACATCTTGCTTTGAGCAACCTAAACCTATTTAGATATTCGTCTATAGGTTCAGTGAAACGTCTCTTTACACTGGCCAATTCTTTCAGGCTTATCTTGGTTTGTCCCATGTAGAATTGCTCATGAAACAATCTCTCCAACTGGGTCCAATGATGGATCGAATTGGGGGGGAGAGTTGTAAACCAAGTAAAAGCGTTCTTTGTTAAAGAACTTGGGAAGTACTTAATCCTCAGGTTTTTGTTGTTTGAAATATCTCCTGCTTCGATGAAGTATCTCGCCACATGTTCGACAATAGATTATGTCGTGTCCCCTGAGAATTTAGTGAACTTAGGGACTTTACATCTTGGAGGTAAGTCTGTTTGTAACACGTATTCTGACAGTGGGGATGTGAAGTTGGGCCTACGAAAGCCCATGTTCATCCCATTCTGCGTCATGATTCTTTCGATCATGGCTGCCAGATTATTTTCCAAACCCATGTTTTGGTATTGGATGTGCTGAACCACTTCGTCAGCATTTTGGTTTCTGTTAACTAACCTTACCTCTGGGGCTATAACCCTAGGTTCTTCGACAGGCTGTTCCAATCGTGCCCTGAGGTTTTCTTCGACAGGCTGCTGGACTTGGTTGATAGTGGTTTCTTCCTCTAAGAGTATACCTTGGTTTCCCCTTATTTGCCCCCTTTGGGGCTGTCGAATAGGTTGGGGTACCCCAAAGAAATTAGCCAAACGCGCCATTTGCGCTGTCATCTGCTGATTCGATTGGGTGGTGTTTTGTATTAGAGGATTCAGCACTGTACTTAAAGTTTGTGCCAACATTTGAACCATATCATGGTTGCTTTCATCCATTTGTTGCCTCAAGACTGCTGTCGAGGCATTTGTAAGGCCATGTGCTACTTGGGACGTTCCTCCTAAGAGTTGGGTCCTATTTCTGTTCGCCATACCTACTCCAGAACCTTGGAGTGGCGAAGAGGCACTCACTAAAGGGTCTAAAAAAGTGGACGCAGCATTCGTCAGGCTAGCCAATTCAGAAGTTGGCATGCCATAGAGTGGTTCTCGATTTTGACCGCCTGTCATAAATCCTGGGGGAACATAAGGCCTTGTTCCTATATTTCCCCTTGGTGGGGGAGTTCCCAAAGGCACTCTGGGGCCAGTGAACAGAGGTAATGGCCCCGTTGTTGTGACCGTTACTGCTGGTGTTGAACCAGCGGTTATCGCTTCACTTAAGGTTGGGATAACCGTTGTTCCCACATTCGTTTGTGGGATTTCGTTATTGTTTGGCAGATTCGCCATCGCTTCTCTTCTTCTGACAGTATTGGTATTGTTAGTGTATATTCTACCACTTCTCAATAACATGCAATACTTCTCGAAAAAGATGATATTCAGTGTAAAAAGGTTAAACTTCAAAATCAACACAAGGTCCCATCAGGTGTGCCAATTTGTTTACCGTGGGAATTGGTAAACAACCGCTGATCTTCCAAAATGTTACTTATTTGGTGACTCGCAGGATCGATCAGATTGATCCTAAGACATGGTTGATTTTGGGGTTTTGACTAAGTTTGATAATGGTTAAATGACAAGAAAATAAAGAAGCTTTATGTAAATTGCATGAAGAAGAAAACTTGATAGAATAAAGGAAGGCTTGAAATGAAGGCTTTCGATTGGAAAAGTAAATGAAAAGCAATAAAGTTCTGGAAAATAAATGACTTTGATTAATTAAAGTGGTGTTTCACACATACATTCTCAACAATTCTTTCTCTCACGCTAGGTACTCGAATCTATATGAGTGACTTGTATATAATTGTGAACACACGCGAAAAACTGCGTGAACTACTAATATTTATACTAAACGCATCCCAAGTAACCGTCGGGAAGTTACGCTGCTTCGAGATGACTCCACTTGGCACGTTCACAGCGTTCGACGCTCCAGATCTTGGCACGTTGCACTTGGTAACCGCTGGGAACCGTTTTCCCTCCAAATGTTTGAATCTCAAACCGTTCCACTCTGAGCAATTGAACACCTTCGTCGAGAAGCACCTTCGACGTCGAAGGCAACAAGATTCTTTCTTGGAAGAAATTCTCTAAGTACATTGCCATCTTCTGATGAGCATTTCGACAAAAACAGCTGGTCGAAACCATCCTTCAGCTTTAATGGCTTATATTAATAAAAACAAGGGTGTCGAATTTAGGAGCCAACAGGGGCATACATAAACATTTGGTGTATATACAAACATTTGGTGCATATACAAACATTTGGTACATATACAAAATACTCAATGCATATAAATTTTGGTTCCATGTTGTGATCGGTGGATCTGGAACTGACTGTTTAACGCTGGTTCACGAAATGTCGCGGAAGCAAGAGTCGCCACCGTCTTTTATTTTCTCCAAATGAAAAGGACAAAAGCACAGAAAAATTCCTTAAAGAGATTGCTCTCGGTTCGGGAGGTAGATTATAGAAAGGGAAGGTGTTAGCACCCTTTCTATCCATGGTTATCCATGGGCTCTTAGATACTTGCTCATTTGTGTGTTCAAAATTGTTTGTTTGCTTTTCAACTGTGGGTTTTAAAAAAGTTTCTTTGAAAATTCCAGTTCGACTCTTGTATCGGTCCTCAAGAGTGTTTGAAAATTTGCTTTCGAAAGCTTTTGAAAATGTGTTGGTGTGAAAAGTATTTTTGAATTTTGTTTGAAATTTAGAGCAAGTATCTAGAGTCGTCTACCTACCCTAAGGAATTCGTCTGTGTAAATGTCCTTTAAAGTAGTGACATCCTACCATTGAGAGGTAGGTAGCACCACCGTTGGAGGTGTTCGGGTCAATTCGAGTTTAGGGACATGGTGATCACCAGAGCAATGGGAAGACACCTTAGAAGCTACCCTCATGCCAGGTTCCCGGATCATGAGGACTTACTAAGACATACTCTACTCGACGATCACCTTTCGAGGCAAGGCAACAGTGAGGCGTACCCTAGGGGTGGTGTGTGATTTGTGTGTCATGTTCAGTTATTTTGTCTTGTTCATGTCAAAGTGATCTATGCGTTTGTTTTTATTTTTGTCATTCATTCTTGCATGCATTTATTTAACAGTTAAAATATTGCGAGAAATAAAAGTTCTAAAGCTATTACAAAAGGCGCGGGTCCACACCGCCAAAATTTCCAGAACCCGATTTGACAGAAAAATAAAGAATTAAAGTAAAGTGCGAGAAAGTATGAAATTACACGGCTTTGGGAGAAGTACATGAATATTTACAAGAAAAAGAAATAAATACGCGAATTAAAACGAGGGCGTTGGACCCTTTTTAATGGAATTAAATTATTGGCAAATTAATTACATTAAAGAAAAAGAAATTATTTTTGGTTTTTTTTTTTGTATTTGTGAGAATTTAATGAGATTAATTGAAATTAAAATGCTAACCCTAATTCTAATTGTTTTTTAGTTTATTGAGAAAGTATTAGATTTTAACCTAAACTTAATCTAATTAATTTACATGCAATTTAATTACAAAAATAAATAATATTTAATTATTAGTGAAGAAAAAGAAAAAAAAAGAATGAAAAGATTTGAAACCCTAATTCTATCAATTTTTTAAGTTTTATTGAAAACAATAACATTAAGATTTATCCTAGATTAAAACTAATTAATTAATAAAGGTTTTATTTACAAAAATATTAATTAAATAGCAATATATTTAACTTAGTCTTTTTTCTGATTTTTTTATTGTTTTTGTGTTTTTTATGAAAATAATTAAATTAAAAGAATTAATTAACAATAATAATTGAATCAAAATAAAAACAATGAAAAAATATAAGAAAACTTGCAAACCTTAGGGGGGTGTTGTCCCCAGTTGTGAGGTGAAGCCCAGTAATTTAGGGCCCAATTATCCCTGGCTTGGTGGACTTTCCAGCTAGCATGCATAGGCGTTGACTAGGGTTTACCATGTTCTTCAATTATGACCTTCTGATTGTTTCCATTGGGCACGTGGATGGCTTGATTTTATGGACGTACGGTGCTCCTTAAGGTTGAAACTGCATAGAAGCGTTAATAGAAAAAAATCATGGAAAGGGTGAGGGACCTGGGATCGAACCCAGGTCCCAGGGGTTACCACTAAGCCTGCTTGCCACTGAGCCACTCTACACGCGCTGTATATTGAATAACAATCAAATAATATAAAAGAAAACACGAGTTAGTGCTCCTTTCGCGCGAAAAATTTGAATCAACCAATTACTGATGGCCACACACCCTTCTTCTTCCTTGGCTTGTTTATTTCCTGAAAATAGAAAGTGGTTAGCCGGGGTTTTGAACCCCCCCAAAACAGGCCATATACAATAATAGCGATTAAGCCATCTTTGAGCATAAATTAGGCGCGAGGGTCCTATCTTTTTCGTCCAAGCACGCTGAATCCAATTATGGTATTGAGAACGTCCAATTTTACAGTATCTGGAAACCCCTAATTCAAAAGCTGAAGAACCCTAATATCCAACAATGGTGAAATCGCGTATGGGTGATAAAAATACAATTAAATTACACAGTTAGCATCAGAATCCATCAATTAGTCAGAATCCATAAGAAAAATGCAATGAATGTGCTTGAAAATCAAAATACGATCATGCATATTATATGAAAAAGTTTGATTTCTGGATACCGATTCAAAGGGCTATGCGTATGGAAAGCTATCCAGTTAGACTCAGTGATGTCCTAGGAAGGTAATGGAATGAATTTCTTGGCTTGAATCTACTTGCAAGTGTGTTTTCAGTTTTCCACTTTTTTGCAAAAAAGTCAAGTTTTATTCTTTTGATATGGCGCAGCTTCCAGCCTATTGGCATTAGGGTTAGCTTGCCTATATATGAATGAATGATCTAGGTTAAGAATTTGATCAAAAGAATCAAGGAATTGATGAAACAATATTTGATTTTCCATGCCATTATTTTCAAATCTTTTTCATGCTATTTTAGTCCAAATCATGTTCAATCACCAAGATACTTTCCAAACCTGATTTGCACGAAATATTGAGTAGATATCATGCATAAAAAGATTGAAAAACCTAGGTTTAGCATTTTTTATATATTTTAATTAATTAAATGAATTTCTAGCATTTAAAAATTCAAATAAATAAAATAAAAATGATAAAAACTTCCCTTTGGGCCAAATGGTCGTGCACATGTCTTGGATGATGAATTGTGGAAGAAAAAGAGGCCCATTAGCAATTTTAGGTCATTTGAAGCAATGTTGACTTTTCAAAATATCCAAAAATTTCCCAATTTCCACAAGGCATAACTTGCTCAATTTTTAAGCTTTGCTCATGTTCTTGGACATTTTGGAAAGGTATTTGAGTCCTATAACCAATGCCTTTGGTCCCATGTCATTTGGATTTACCAATCTCAAGTTATGGCCTTTGACTTAAAGTCCCTTTTTGTTGACTTTTGAAAAGGACCTATAATGTTGAAATTGATAACTTTTTGTGAGAGCATTTATTGGACTTGAAGTATGAAGAGGAGTTGTAGGAAATGTCTTTCTCTTCAAAATGAGCTTTGGATGGAATTTTCCTGATAAACCATGTGGAAGTTATGCCCTGGTCAAGTTACAGTTGACTTTTTCAACTGTCCAAATATGGAAACTTTTGCATCTTGATGATTTTTGAGCCAAACTTTGAGAATCATGATCAAGCCTTGATCAAATGATGTTTGTGGCTTCAAAATGAGATGTTGACCAAAAATTTGAACTTTTGACTGTCAAATGACCATTTTGCCCCTACAGTTGACTGTAGTGCAATTAGGGTTTTTGACTGTGCAATTTTGAGCTGTAAGTCTTGAAACTTGGTATGAGGATGCTTGACCATATTTATAGGCATGTGAGACTTGATTAGACCCTTGGAAACTTCATTTTCTTTGTCAGAACCAAAACCCTAGTCTTTGACTGTTAGGAGGCCCTTGAACTGTGCAACCCTTGGGGAGATGATTGAAGCTTTGACTTGGCAAATTTTGAAGAATATGGGAGGGCAAATTTTGGGGTACAACAGTTGCCCCTGTTCAATCTTCTTAGACCTGAGGATGCAGATTGGCTGACGTGCCTTTCGTAATCCGAAGGTGGAAGATGATTGAACACTAAAGTGCCCAGAAATTTGCGCTCACATAGTAGCAGTGTGGTGATGGGGAATGGGCTTACAGATGCCATTTGGAGATTAGTGGATAGGATGATGGGCTTATAGATGCCATGCTAAGAGATGATGGAGGGTGGTGGATGGGCTTATAGATGCCATCTGGATGTTGATTGCGTAAGAGATTCCTTAGCGAGAACTTGCGTACCTGCAAAAGAAAAAGATTACCTGACCCGTTACAGGAGCTGGTCTTCAGATGCTTTGTATAGATGTGTCCTGACTGGTTACAGGAGCTGAATCTGGAGCTTCAAACGATGATGAATGAACCAGGGATGGTTACTACCTCAACAGGAACGGTGAGAGAACCTTGGATGACTTTAACCTCAACAGCAATCATTGAGAAAATCTTGGGATGATTTCAACTTCAACAGCAATCGTTGAGCGAAATCTGGGATTACCACCTCCGCAGGATCGGGAAGAGAACCATAGGCGACTACAACCTCAACAGCAAATATTGAGAGAATCTTGGATAACTTCATTTCAACAGCAATCATTGAGAGAAGCCTGGGATTACCACCTCCGCAGTATCGGGGAGAGAACCATAGGCGACTACAACCTCAATAGCAATCATTGAGAGAATCTTGGATAACTTCACTTCAACAGCAATCATTGAGCGAAGCCTGGGATTACCACCTCCGCAGGATCGGGGAGAGAACCATAGGCGACTACAACCTCAACAGCAAACATTGAGAGAATCTTGGATAACTTCACTTCAACAGCAATCATTGAGCGAAATCTGGGATTACCACCTCCGCAGGATCGGGGAGAGAACCATAGGCGACTACAACCTCAACAGAAAACATTGAGAGAATCTTGGATAACTTCACTTCAACAGCAATCATTGAGCGAAATCTGGGATTACCACCTCCGCAGGATCGGGGAGAGAACCATAGGCGACTACAACCTCAACAGCAAACATTGAGAGAATCTTGGATAACTTCACTTCAACAGCAATCATTGAGCGAAATCTGGGATTACCACCTCCGCAGGATCGGGGAGAGAACCATAGGCGACTACAACCTCAACAGCAAACATTGAGAGAATCTTGGATAACTTCAACTTCAACAGCAATCGTTGAGCGAAATCTGGGATTACCACCTCCGCAGGATCGGGGAGAGAACCATAGATAACTTCTACTGAGTCTTTATCAGGAAAATCTGTTTGGGGTCGATTTAGCTGGACTAGAGAAGGCCTTGGACTGGATAAGAAATCTTTGGAGTCGATTAACTAAACCGGTCTAGGTCTTGGAATGTCTTCAACTGGGTTTTTATCAGAAAAATCTGTTTGGGGTCGATTTAACTGGACCAGAGAAGGCCTTTGACTGGATAAGAAATCTTTGGAGTCGATTTAATTGAACTGGTCTAGGTCTTGAAATATGATTGAGGATTTAACTGAATCTTTCCTGAAAGGTAAAGGTTAGTCATATGCAATGCGTGATATGGATCAAGCAATGATGTTCTCAACATAAATGAGATTCGTAAGATATGATGCGTATATGCATGCTATGATGTATGAAGATGTTTATGAATATTATGTTTTCGTCTTAGGAAAATAAATCCTTGACGGGTGCCAGGAAGTCACTCCTGGGCTGATGTTGAAGAATAGATTTTGCTTCCGCCGGGGATGATAGTTGCAAGAATACCGGTAGGAGAAGATAACTCCGTTGGGGAATAAACTTGGCGAATGATTACTCTGTAGGGAGAAAAGTACTCTAGTGATCTTGCTGGGAAGCAATACTCTGTGGGGAGAGAGATACTTTGCTGAGTCGTTGATAATAACTTGCTGGGGATACCCTTGTTGTGTTGGAAGTGTTGATAGACTTCGCTGGGGATAAGAAGACTGTGTCGAGGACGCTCTTTCCGTGGCTTTTGGCTGAGGATAACCCAGTTATATCCTGGTAAGGAATAACTCTTTGAGTAAAGCCGGGAGACATGTTCGTGCTCTGCGAGGATAAGCTTCCAGAATCTACTGGGGGTAGGCTTACTGCTTAGGGAGATGGATTCCAACTTTCCTGGGGAAACTGGATTGGACTCTCCTGGGGAAGCTGGATTGGACTCTCCTGGGGAAACTTTGAACTGTATCGGGAAGTGACTCCATTGAATGTTTGATATGCCGCCGGGGAACAATCTTTAGACCAAGACTGCCGGGGATGCTCGTTAAGAATATCCGTATACTATTGGAGACTGTTGAGATCTGCTGGAGGATACTCAACTTCCTTAAGGTTGACTGTAACTTTGCTTGGGGAGAGTGTACTGACTTGCGGACTCACTCTCTGGGGAATTGAGATATCTGGTTACGTTCTTCCGCTGAACCCATCTTGGTACCCTGGAGGACAAAACAATTAAATTGCTTTTAGACAACTCTTTATTGCCCCTGTTTCTGAGGTGGGAGAGGAAGACCTGTGAGGTGCTGATAGTTGTTGATGGACAAACCTTCTTCTGGTAGGCAGGTGACAAGACGACAGGACATAGTCGTACGCTTTGATCCCTAACTTTTGCCTGGACCGCCCTTTCGGGTTTTCAGTCCACCGGGATACCCATTTTTGCCCAAGCCGCCTTTTCAGGTTTTCGACTTGCCGGGTGTACAGATTTTTTCATTTCATCCCTTATTTTGCCCGAACCCTTTTGGTTCGCCGGGAAGCCCTTATTTTTGCCTAGGTACGTCAACCTAGCGGGTCTTTGATTTTGCGTAGTATTTTTTCGACCGTGTCCATGCTCTTAGAATGTAGGGAGTTGCCCCTGTTAGAAGTATTGCGTTGTCGTACCACCAGAAGATGTATGATCAGGCAAGATTCGTTGTTGGAGTGCCCCAAGTGACTCAGGCGGAGATTTGCCCCAGGCTATTTGGCCTTTGAGAGATTCTCCGAATCTTGATTGGACTGCCCCAGATGATAGACCATGATCATGTCATGCCCCTTGATTGGAGGTACTTTCGTTCATTAGGCATTCGTCGTGCGAACTTCTATGTTGTTCAAACAAAAAGTCATATGCAAACAAAGTTATGTTAAAAATGCAAAGCTTATGTCTGTCTTGAAGATTTTGAAAATGCATTCTTTTTCATAAAACAAGTGAATGTTTGTAAAATGTGATGTCAACTCCGTATTTTATTGCAAGCCTTAAGGAGTCAGGATACCTTTCGTGACAGTATGCTTTCGAACTAACCCATGCTTCAGCTAGGACTTTTAAGGGTTATAACGTGGCCTGGTTCACGGTTTAAGAAACAAAGGATAAAGGCTCAAATTATTTGTACCCACCCGCTCTTCGTGATGTTCTTCAAACCTAAACTCAGTTGATCATACGTTAGACCTTGTTTGAGTCTTTGCTTTGATGTACCAGTGATGGTCGGATACTAAACGTTTATGTTGGATAGACAATCATTCCTTTTTGTTATTGTTGAGGGTTTATAAGACCTCTTTCTTTTTGATTTTGTTATCCCTGTTTTTTGCCTGAGCTGTTTCCTTTTTTGGAATTACAGTCAGCGGGATGCCCCAATTTCGTAAGTCCCCTTTATAGGTTTTGACTTTTTGGGCTTTTCATTTATGAACTTTTTTGATAATGACTGCCTGTCTTTATGATTGTTCGGAACCATCACTGTCTTTATTTTTTTCGTAAGGATCTCTTTGGTGCCATTCGTTATGCACTTGGATCAACTGAGAGAACTACCCTGCCCCAGGTTATGATAAGGGTTTTAATTTTTGAAAAGAAAAACTCCTACTTCTTTGGCTCTAAGGGGTTGACGAGGGATTATCTTCCTTATAACTCCAGTGTTTAGGAATTGAAACAATGCCTGTACCTCATCAGCGGGGTCTGTTCAAAAGCATACTATAAAGATCGTGGTATCGTTTTCATCATCCTCCCTCAAGAGGCTTAGAATTATTAATTGAGAGTTGAGCATCAGAAAAAAAACATGAAAATAATTTGCATTTAGTGAATACGAATATATTGTTTCAGAACAGACATATGCGATGCATTAATGAAATAACAATGTTTAACATGAGTAAATGTTTGAACAAAAGAAAATTGCAACTTGAACATTCGAATGAACAAAAGTCTTTTCGTCTCAGGGTTTGTCACTTCAAATGGTGAGCCTTGGAGGGATGGTAGAAAAACTCAGCCTGACCATCTTGTGTGAACTCCAATGCCCCTTCATCAATCAAGTCATGGATCTTGTTCTTCAGAGCCCAACACTCATTTGTATCATGTCCTGGACAGGAAGAGTGGTAGGCGCACCTTTTATTGGGATCATAAGTAGGATGCTGTGATGGGGTTCCGGGGATGAGCCCTTAATGTGATCAGATTCAACCTCAACAGACGTTGTAAAGCTTGAAACAACGACATGTTGAGCTGGGTGAATTGCCTCCTAGGCTTGTCTGGCTGAAGCTGGTGAGGTTGGTGCTGAATTTGTGACACTGGAGCCATTTGAGGAGCTCTCCCCTTATCTCCTTGTCTCAAAGGTGGTTGAACGATAACTGGCTTTTTACCCTTAGACTTTTGCCCCAGTTGGTTACCCTGAAGCAGTTGGTTGACGAGAACTCCGAGCTGTTCTTGTCTTTGAGCTAAGCCTTGAATTGCAGTCACCTGCCCCAGCATCTGGGCTTTCATTGTATCCATTTCAGCTTGCAGATGTTTCAGCCGTTCATCCTCAGCACTGTTCCTGACCAAAGTCTCCATGAGAAGTGTCCTTAGCTCCTCTTGCCCCTTGGATAGATTCAGGAGGATTTCCCCGAACCGGGTCTCTTGAGCAAGAAAGTCCTGGTTGTCTTGTTGGGAAGCCATTGCTGAAATAAACAGCGGGAAAGGTGAGTGACCTGCAACAAGGGTACCTGTCATGCAATGATGTGTATGTATGCATATGCAATGTTTCCAAGGATCCCGCGGGGTAAACAAGAAAATTTGTTAGAACTCGGGTCCGGTAGTTTGATTGAAGGAACTGCATGTTGTTGAGAGTCCTTCTTCAAAGGGTCAAAGGCTCACCATATCCAGTGGGTCATAGCCCCTGACTTTAATCATCATGTCTGGTTTTGATTTCCAAACAACCTTGGTTAGGGGGACCTTCTTCAGGAGTCAGAGCTCACCATATCAAGTGGGTCATAGCCCCTGACAACCTTGGCTAGAGGAAAATAAATCCTCTTTGCCCCTTGCTGGGATAGTTGATTCACCATGACCTGCATCACAAGCCCTTGAGATCCTTGAAATGAGTTAGGATGTATGCAATGGTATGATGTTATGGTATGCATGGGGTAATGTGAGTAAACCCTGTTATGAGTCCCAATTAAGGACATAAACAAAACCTGCAAAAAACTAGTCTGCAAGAAACTCAGTACATTCTGTTATAAGCCCTAATTAAGGACTATAAACAAAACCTGCAAGAAACTCAATACACTCCGTTATGAGTCCTAATTAAGGACTATAAACAAAACCTGCAAGAAACTTAGTAAGCCCTGTCATGTGTCCCAATTAAGGACTAAAACAAAACCTGCAAGCAGTTCATGTGTCAGATAAAGCATGCAAGTAGTCAAGTACGAAGGCACACAAGTCACACATGACAAGCCCTTAGTGTTTAGGCCAGCATGGGGTCTGGGTATTACCCTCTTGAAGTTGGTGGGTTCAACCTGTCCTATTAGAAGTAACCAGGTTCTAAGGGTCCCAATATCACCGGATTGCTTTCATTGTTCATCGTTTCGATTTAGCCACTGAACTGGCGACCGAAATATTCCAGGAAAGCAACACTCAATTGAGTGTAGTATCGAGTATCAACCAACCTTGGACTGCACCAAAGTCAGTTATCTCACTACCCTAAAGAGGCCAAGATAGTTCAATTAAGGTTCCTAAGGTCTGTTGATGCTTCACGACACCACGCGGAGGCCCCGTACTCTCCTTGAATGAACTCAAGGGTTACCGGTACACACCAAAGTGCCACATCAACGTAGCAGACTGTTTCAACCATGTCGGTATACCCCGCACAGTTCCCTCACAGCCTTGTTGCTACTTTCTAAGAAGGTATCCCCCAGATCCGGGTTTAGGATCTATAGAACTCCCAAGACAGTCCCACAATTTAAAGCAAGCAAAGCAATACAATTGAAAACACAGTTATGAACTAACCCTAAGGTACACCTCACTTTAAGTTTAAGTCCCCAGCAGAGTCGCCAGTTCTGTGATCGGTGGATCTAGAACTGACTGTTTAACGCTGGTTCGCGAAATGTCGCGGAAGCAAGAGTTGCCACCGTCTTTTATTTTCTCCAAATGGAAAGGACAAAAGCACAGAAAAATTCCTTATAGAGATTGCTCTCGGTTCGGGAGGTAGATTATAGAAAGGGAAGGTGTTAGCACCCTTTCTATCCATGGTTATCCATGGGCTCTTAGATACTTGCTCATTTGTGTGTTCAAAATTGTTTGTTTGCTTTTCAACTGTGGGTTTTAAAAAAGTTTCTTTGAAAATTCCAGTTCGACTCTTGTATCGGTCCTCAAGAGTGTTTGAAAATTTGCTTTCGAAAGCTTTTGAAAATGTGTTGGTGTGAAAAGTATTTTTGAATTTTGTTTGAAATTTAGAGCAAGTATCTAGAGTCGTCTACCTACCCTAAGGAATTCGTCTGTGTAAATGTCCTTTAAAGTAGTGCCATCCTACCATTGAGAGGTAGGTAGCACCACCGTTGGAGGTGTTCGGGTCAATTCGAGTTTAGGGACATGGTGATCACCAGAGCAATGGGAAGACACCTTAGAAGCTACCCTCATGCCAGGTTCCCGGATCATGAGGACTTACTAAGACATCCTCTACTCGACGATCACCTTTCGAGGCAAGGCAACAGTGAGGCGTACCCTAGGGGTGGTGTGTGATTTGTGTGTCATGTTCAGTTATTTTGTCTTGTTCATGTCAAAGTGATCTATGTGTTTGTTTTTATTTTTGTCATTCATTCTTGCATGCATTTATTTAACAGTTAAAATATTGCGAGAAATAAAAGTTCTAAAGCTATTACAAAAGGCGCGGGTCCACACCGCCAAAATTTCCAGAACCCGATTTGACAGAAAAATAAAGAATTAAAGTAAAGTGCGAGAAAGTATGAAATTACACGGCTTTGGGAGAAGTACATGAATATTTACAAGAAAAAGAAATAAATACGCGAATTAAAACTTTAAATTGAAACGAGGGCGTTGGACCCTTTTTAATGGAATTAAATTATTGGCAAATTAATTACATTAAAGAAAAAGAAATTATTTTTGGTTTTTTTTTGTATTTGTGAGAATTTAATGAGATTAATTGAAATTAAAATGCTAACCCTAATTCTAATTGTTTTTTAGTTTATTGAGAAAGTATTAGATTTTAACCTAAACTTAATCTAATTAATTTACATGCAATTTAATTACAAAAATAAATAATATTTAATTATTAGTGAAGAAAAAGAAAAAAAAAGAATGAAAAGATTTGAAACCCTAATTCTATCAATTTTTTAAGTTTTATTGAAAACAATAACATTAAGATTTATCCTAGATTAAAACTAATTAATTAATAAAGGTTTTATTTACAAAAATATTAATTAAATAGCAATATATTTAACTTAGTCTTTTTTCTGATTTTTTTATTGTTTTTGTGTTTTTTATGAAAATAATTAAATTAAAAGAATTAATTAACAATAATAATTGAATCAAAATAAAAACAATGAAAAAATATAAGAAAACTTGCAAACCTTAGGGGGGTGTTGTCCCCAGTTGTGAGGTGAAGCCCAGTAATTTAGGGCCCAATTATCCCTGGCTTGGTGGACTTTCCAGCTAGCATGCATAGGCGTTGACTAGGGTTTACCATGTTCTTCAATTATGACCTTCTGATTGTTTCCATTGGGCACGTGGATGGCTTGATTTTATGGACGTACGGTGCTCCTTAAGGTTGAAACTGCATAGAAGCGTTAATAGAAAAAAATCATGGAAAGGGTGAGGGACCTGGGATCGAACCCAGGTCCCAGGGGTTACCACTAAGCCTGCTTGCCACTGAGCCACTCTACACGCGCTGTATATTGAATAACAATCAAATAATATAAAAGAAAACACGAGTTAGTGCTCCTTTCGCGCGAAAAATTTGAATCAACCAATTACTGATGGCCACGCACCCTTCTTCTTCCTTGGCTTGTTTATTTCCTGAAAATAGAAAGTGGTTAGCGGGGGTTTTGAACCCCCCCAAAACAGGCCATATACAATAATAACGATTAAGCCATCTTTGAGCATAAATTAGGCGCGAGGGTCCTATCTTTTTCGTCCAAGCACGCTGAATCCAGTTATGGTATTGAGAACGTCCAATTTTACAGTATCTGGAAACCCCTAATTCAAAAGCTGAAGAACCCTAATATCCAACAATGGTGAAATCGCGTATGGGTGATAAAAATACAATTAAATTACACAGTTAGCATCAGAATCCATCAATTAGTCAGAATCCATAAGAAAAATGCAATGAATGTGCTTGAAAATCAAAATACGATCATGCATATTATATGAAAAAGTTTGATTTCTGGATACCGATTCAAAGGGCTATGCGTATGGAAAGCTATCCAGTTAGACTCAGTGATGTCCTAGGAAGGTAATGGAATGAATTTCTTGGCTTGAATCGACTTGCAAGTGTGTTTTCAGTTTTCCACTTTTTTGCAAAAAAGTCAAGTTTTATTCTTTTGATATGGCGCAGCTTCCAGCCTATTGGAATTAGGGTTAGCTTGCCTATATATGAATGAATGATCTAGGTTAAGAATTTGATCAAAAGAATCAAGGAATTGATGAAACAATATTTGATTTTCCATGCCATTATTTTCAAATCTTTTTCATGCTATTTTAGTCCAAATCATGTTCAATCACCAAGATACTTTCCAAACCTGATTTGCACGAAATATTGAGTAGATATCATGCATAAAAAGATTGAAAAACCTAGGTTTAGCATTTTTTATATTTTTTAATTAATTAAATGAATTTCTAGCATTTAAAAATTCAAACAAATAAAATAAAAATGATAAAAACTTCCCTTTGGGCCAAATGGTCGTGCACATGTCTTGGATGATAAATTGTGGAAGAAAAAGAGGCCCATTAGCAATTTTAGGTCATTTGAAGCAATGTTGACTTTTCAAAATATCCAAAAATTTCCCAACTTCCACAAGGCATAACTTGCTCAATTTTTAAGCTTGGCTCATGTTCTTGGACATTTTGGAAAGGTATTTGAGTCCTATAACCAATGCCTTTGGTCCCATGTCATTTGGATTTACCAATCTCAAGTTATGGCCTTTGACTTAAAGTCCCTTTTTGTTGATTTTTGAAAAGGACCTATAATGTTGAAATTGATAACTTTTTGTGAGAGCATTTATTGGACTTGAAGTATGAAGAGGAGTTGTAGGAAATGTCTTTCTCTTCAAAATGAGCTTTGGATGGAATTTTCCTGATAAACCATGTGGAAGTTATGCCCTGGTCAAGTTACAGTTGACTTTTTCAACTGTCCAAATATGGAAACTTTTGCATCTTGATGATTTTTGAGCCAAACTTTGAGAATCATGATCAAGCCTTGATCAAATGATGTTTGTGGCTTCAAAATGAGATGTTGACCAAAAATTTGAACTTTTGACTGTCAAATGACCATTTTGCCCCTACAGTTGACTGTAGTGCAATTAGGGTTTTTGACTGTGCAATTTTGAGCTGTAAGTCTTGAAACTTGGTATGAGGATGCTTGACCATATTTATAGGCATGTGAGACTTGATTGGACCCTTGTAAACTTCATTTTCTTTGTCAGAACCAAAACCCTAGTCTTTGACTGTTAGGAGGCCCTTGAACTGTGCAACCCTTGGGGAGATGTTTGAAGCTTTGACTTGGCAAATTTTGAAGAATATGGGAGGGCAAATTTTGGGGTACAACACATGTCAATGGAGGGCATTATGCATCATGCATAGAATGTTTCAAATCTATTTTGGTTAAATTACGAACTTTTCTTGGGGCCTATTGTTGAATTATCTTGTCTGCAAAAAAAAAAAAATCAAACACCTTGTGTGATACAGTGGCAGAATCGACTGTTTAATACTGGTTTGCGTTTTGAGTTTTGTGTTTGCAAAATATCGCGGTAAGCAAGAGTCACCACCGACTTTTATTTCATCCAATCATGGAAAATAAAAAAGAACAGAAAAAACCTTTTTTCGAGATATTCTGAGTACGGGGGGTAGATTATAGAAAGGGAAGGTGTTAGCACCCTTTCTATCCATAGTTATCTACGGGATCTTAGGTACTTGCTCCTTTTTCAAATTGCTTTTATGTGATTGTCTTGAAAATGTTTTTACTTCGTGATAACCCTTGTATCAGTCCTCAAGGATGTGATGAAGTTTGTTTTGAAAATTTGTTTTGAAAGGTGTTTGTGTGAAAAGATTTGTTTTGAGAAAGTACCTACTAGCATCTACCTACTCGAAAAAAGATCATTTATGTTCTATTTCCTTTAGACAGCACTATCCCACTATTAAGGAGTAGGTAACACCGTCGTTGGAGTTGTAAGGGACATTCGAAAGGGACGTACGGTCACAAAAGCAATGTTAGGACACCTTAGTAACCATCCTAGAGTCCTAAAGATCTTTTCCGAGGCAACAGTCGAAAGAGTCATTTTTTGATCTTTTGGGACATGGAGGATAGCCACTAAAACATCCTATGCTTCATGACCGTTTACTGAAGGCAACCGGAGTGAGAGTACACCCTAAGAGTGAGCATGTGCGAGTGATTTGTTTCAGTTATTTTAATCTTTGCACATTAGGGTTTTCTAACTGTTTTAATTTTTCATGCATTCTTGCCATACAATCCTATTTGCCATGCATCTAGACAGTTAAAGATTGCAGAAATTAAAAGTTCGAGGAAGTAAAACCTAGCTATTACAAGGCTTCGGGGAGGGGGATTAATTACATAACCAAAAATAGGGGATTTAAATCAAGAAATAAAATCCTAATTTAACTATTACAAACCCTGAACAGTTACAAAATAATGGAAAAAATAATTAACAAGCGCGCGGCAAATTAAATACGAGGACGGTAATTAATAACTTACAACTCTAATTGAGAGAAAGAAAATTTTGTGGGTTTTTAGAGAAAGATTAATTAAATTATGTACAAATAAAATCCTAAGTCTAATTATTTTTAAATTATGAAAGAAATTAAAGTTTCCCTAAATTAATTAAACTAATTAATTAAAAATAATATTTATTAAGAAAATAAGTCTTTTTGTGATTTTTTTGATTTGTTAATTTAATAAAATAATTTTGGTGTTGATTAAAAAAACAAAATAATTAAAGAAAAGAAATTAAAGAAAAATAGTAGAAATAACCAAATAAGCCTGCTGTTAGCAAATCTGGGGGGTGTATGCTGAACTTCTGAAACCCAGAAGGATGGCCCAGAGTCTGGCGCCTGATCCAATGAGACCATCTTCTGGGGACTCATGGTGGACCTGCGTATGCTGGTGTTGGATCTGGCTGGAGGTGGATCCAGAGGATGAGATCAGAGGGCGTGTGATGATCCTCAGAAGGTGAGGTGTGCTGGATCTGGCTAGAGGTGGATCTAGAGGATGAGATCAGAGGGTGTGTGATGATCCTCAGAAGGTGAGATGTGCTGGATCTGGTAATGTGGTACACCTTATCATATGAGAAAAAAATAATAGAAAGCAAATGTTGGGACCTGGGATCGAACCCAGGTCCTTATGCTCGCCTCCAGTGATGCTTTGCCAGCTGCGCTACCATGTTATTTGTTCATATAATAGAAACAAAGCATAATAAGAAAAACAAACAATGGATTCAGAAAATGCACGCAAAATTCAAATCAGCCATTCATGAGCTGCCACGCATCACCTTCTTCACTGCAACCGTCGTCTTAGGTGAAGAACTTTTACCTACGGACGTTTGCTGTCACTATAGCCCCTGCAAATTTCAAAAATTCCATAAAAGTATAATAAATCAATTGTGATGATACCAATCAACTCGTCTTGGCCTCACGACTATCATGGTATCATTTTCTTGGCCTAATTGTTCCTGTATAACAAAGCCCTAAAAACATCTCAGAAACCCTAGCAATGGAAACTATGGATTCTTGCGCGATAAATGCAATTAAAGGGTACAAGTAGCTTACAAACAAGATAATAAACACAAATATATGGTTAGAATGCGTTTAGGATGCGTAAAATATTGAAATTGAGTTTGAGTTTTAGGGTAAACCGTGCTTCTTTTAGGGACGATTTATGGATGTTTGAGGCTTGCAAATGATGTTGTTAGCTTCCTGGGATGTCCAAGAATCAATTGCTAGGCTTGAAACTCCTTGAGGATGGCTCTAAGATGGATTTTGATCTCCCACTTTTGTCTAAATTTTTGAGTTTCTTCTTGCTCTTTCACGCCTCCAATCCTCTTTTTTTTTATCTGGAATTCTTATGCCCTTATAGTAGACTGAATTAGGTCAACAAATTTGTATCAAATCTTTGAGAATTATGAAAATTGCATTTGATTTGCTTCATGTATGATTTCTTTCCAAAACTTGCTTCAATCCAATCTTTTTAAACCCTAATAAACCTTGCACGACTTGGCTGGCATGCTAGCTATACATGGACTCAAAATATGCATAAAAATCTCAAGATTTGATTTGTTTTCTTTTTTTGCCATTTAATTTGATTTATTTTGATTTAATTGAATAAAAAATCAAAATACATGATAAAAGTAATAAAAAAATAGGTGGAAAAGCTCAGGGGTCGTGGGTCCTATTAGAAACATGTTTCAAACAAGAAAACATGGGCCCCATTGGAAAAAAATGCAAATTTGATCAATGTTGACTTTTGACAATTTTCCAAAAATTGCCAACTTTGACAAGGCATATCTCCTCCAATTTTTACCCTAGAGAGGTGTTCTTTGACTTTTTAGAAAGCTTGGGATGTCCCCTAAGCAACCATTATGGTCTCATATCAATTAAGTCTTCCATTTTCATGTATGAAGCTTTGACCCAAAAGGTGTTTTTGTTGACTTTTCAAAAGGACCTATAATGTCAAAATTCATATCTTTTTATGAGTGCATATTTTGAACTTATGAGCTGAAGATGAGTTTTAGGGAATTGTATCCTCTTAAAAATGAGATTTGGATGGGACATTTCTGATAAAGTATGAAGAAGTTATGCTTGGTCAAAGTTGGGTTGACTTTTCCTGCAAAACCCTAATTTAGCAACTTTTGGGTTTTGATGAATTTGGAGTATTCCTTGGGGAATCATGGTCAAACCTTGATCAAATGATGGATAACACTTAAAAATGATGATGTTGACCAAAAATATTGAAGTTTGACTGTATGTGGGCCACAACTGACTTTAGACCTAGTATGGTCGGTTCTCAAGCATCTGAGTAGTTGACTGAGCAAACCTCTTGTGCAAGGCATGAAACTTGACATGGATGATCTTGGGAACATATTAAGACAATGGAGATCATAGGAGACCTTTGTGTTCCTCTCATCTTGATGAAAATAGAAACCCTAACTTGGGGTATACTACCTTAGGAGAGAGTTTGTATGGTCAACTCTTGGACTTCCTTGAGCAACTTGGGGACCTCAATTGACATGTATTGAGTAAAATGAGAGGGAAAATTTTGGGGTACAACAGCTGCCCCTGTTCAATCTTCTTAAACTTGAGGATGTAGATTGGCTGTTCTGCCTTTCGTGATCTGAAGGTGGAAGATGATTGAACATTAGAGTGCCCATAAATTTACACTCGCATGAAGTGGCCCTTGATTTGTGATATCGGGAATGGGCTTACAGATGCCATTTGGAGGTTAATGATAGAAGATTGTCTGAGATGAGCTTAAAGATGACATCCTGGATGCGACAGAGAATTGTAGGAGATGGGCTTAAAGATGCCATCTAGGGGATGTCGATTTCCTATCTTGGGAGAACTAGAGTTTTAGGAGCTTCAGTTGTCCGTTACTCTACTGGGGAATAACTCCGGCTTGAGGAAACGGAAGTATACTGCGTCTCTGGTCGGAGTATATATTGCACCGCGATTTACTGGGGAATTGCGAAACTAATCATGTTTGATCGGATCCCGGTCTTACAATGTTGTGGACCGCTGGTTGGGGATAAGAGAGGGGGAACCTGGATAGTAAGGTTATGAAAAGGAACCTGGATAGTAGGGTTGTTTCGATACAAAAGCCTGGATAGTAGGGCTGTGAGAAGGAACCTGGATAGTAGGGTTACTTCGATATGAAAGCCTGGATAGTAGGGCTGTGAGAAGGAACCCGGATAGTAGGGTTACTTCGATATGAAAGCCTGGATAGTAGGGCTGTGAAAAGGAACCTGGATAGTAGGGTTACTTCGATATGAAAGCCTGGATAGTAGGACTACTGAGAAGGAACCTGGATGGTAGGGTTACTTCGATATGAAAGCCTGGATAGTAGGGCTGCTGAGAAGGAACCTGGATGGTAGGGTTACTTCGATATGAAAGCCTGGATAGTAGGGCTGCTGAGAAGGAACCTGGATAGTATGGTTACTTCGATATAAAATCCTGGGTAGTAGGGCTGTGAGAAGGAACCTGGATAGTAGGGTTACTTTGATATGAAAGCCTGGATAATAGGGCTACTGAGAAGGAACCTGGATGGTAGGGTTACTTCGATATGAAAGCCTGGATAGTAGGGCTGTTGAGAAGGAACCTGGATAGTAGGGTCCCTTCGATATGAAAGCCTGGGTAGTAGGACTGTGAGAAGGAACCTGGATAGTAGGGTTACTTCTTGATAAGTTCGTGTAAAACATCAAAAGGAACTTGGGTAAGGTTATAAGTTTGTGTAAAACTTCAGGAAGAACCGGGGTAAGGTTACCTTAAGATAAGTTTGTGTAAAACTTCAGGAGGAACCGGGATAAGATTACCTAGAGATAAGTTCATGTAAAACTTCAGGAGGAACCGGGGTAAGGTTACCTTGATATGATAATGTAGATTAGTTGACCCATTTGATTTCGGGAACTGAGTTTCCATTAGTTATCTGTAGATGTGATCTGTATAACTGCTGGATTTGTTGAAGCTAACCGTCTTTTCCTGAAAAATATCAGGGTTAGTTATATGCGATGCATGAAATGCAGGGCGAGATGATGTTCTCAAAATAAATGAGATTATGATGTATATGATATGTATGCGTATGTCATGATGTGTGTTCATGAAATGCTGTCGGGGTATGCTTGCGCCTGGGAAAATAAATCCCTGACTGTTGCTGGAGATTCACAAATATTTTGTTGGAGAAGTAACTCTGCGAGGACCAGACTTTGGGGGAACAAATACTCTGTTGGTCAACCTGCTGATATGGAGAGATAAACTCAGCTGGGGATGAAATTCCGTTGTTGGAGCTGATGAGCTCTGTTTGAGATTGAGCTTCTGTATTTGTAGAAATAGACTCCGCTTGGAGAATGAAATTTGTTGACTCGCCCGTGATTACAAACCTCAGCTGTGGATAGCTATGCCCTGTTTCGGGAAAGCTGACCTCAGTGTCTTTTGGGTATTTTTACTCTGTGGGGAGTGCGCATACCGATAATTATGTTCCCAAGCATGACTCTATCCCAATGCCTGCGGGGCAAAGTGACTGTAGGGTTTGGTACTTCTTATTTTCCCTGTTTCTAGAATTATGAGTAATTGTCTTTTGTTTCTTATGCAAATATTTATGAGCAGCAATTATTTTCAAATGCACATATCAAAAATAAATCATTGGACGTTCTTGCAAAATGAAACAGAAAAAGAAAAAGAAACAAACTGAAATTTTGTAAGAATGACTTGTATTGATTTTGAAATTGGCCTGTAATAGGAGTTTTGTACAAAGAGGCTGACGTCCTAGTAAGAGAACACGGCCGAAAGAAATTACAATTTGTGCAAAAGAAAGAAAAATAGCTATGTGAAACAACCCCATTGGGTTCCAACTCTACTATTGTCTTTATATCTTCAAGCGTCTCATGACTTTGCTACTTGGCCGAAGGTTGATCAGATTGGTTGGCACCGTCTGAGCTTGATAGCTGATACCAAAGTCTGGTCCCAAGATGATCCAATGAGACATAGTGATACACTTTAATCCCTAACTTTTGCCTGGATTGCCCTTTCGGGTTTTCAATCCACCGGGATACCCTTTTTTGCCCAAGCCTCCCTTTCGGGTTTTCGACTTGCCAGGTGTACATATTTTTCATTTTCATCCCTTACTTTTTCCCGGACCCTTTTGGTTTTTCGGGAAGCCCTTATTTTAGCCTAGGCCAATCAACCTAGCGGGTCTTTGATTATGCATAGTATCTTTTCACTATGTCTGCATTGACGGGGTGAGGGAGGTCGTCACCATCCATGTTGGTTAGAATCATAGCTCCTCCCGAGAAAATATTCTTAACCAGAAATGGCCCTTCGTACGTGGGAGTCCATTTGCCCCTGGGATCACCTTGTGGCAGTATGATGCGTTTGATCACCAGATCCCCGACTTGATATTCTTGACGCCTGACTTTCTTGTTAAAAGCCTTGATCATTCGCTTTTGATACGTCTGACAATGGCAGATAGCAGTAAGTCTTTTTTCATCGATTAGATTTAACTGATCAAATCGGGTTTGGATCCAGTCGTCTTCGTTCAAACCCGCATCCTTCATAATTCTGAGAGAAGGTATATGGATTTCTATGGGTAGGACTGCTTCCATGCCATATACCAGAGAGTAGGGTGTTGACCCTGTCGATGTCTATGCTGAGGTACGGTACCCATGAAGAGCGAATGGTAACATCTCATGCCAGTATTTATATGTCACCGTCATCTTCTGTACAATCTTCTTGATGTTCTTGTTAGCAGCTTCAACAACCCCATTCATCTTCGGCCGGTAGGGAGAAGAGTTATGATGCTGTATCTTGAATTATTTGCAGAGCTCGGTGATCATTGTGTTGTTGAGATTCGTACCATTGTCAGTAATAATCCTCTCTGGTACACCATAACGATAGATCAGATTGTGTTGGATAAACTGCGCCACGATGTTCTTGGTTACTGTAGCAAAGGAAGCTGCCTCAACCCACTTTGTGAAGTAATCAATTGCTACCAGAATGAAGCGATGCCCGTTAGATTCAGTAGGTATGATCTCGCCGATCATATCAATACCCCACATCACGAAAGGCCAAAGGGCCGTCAAAACATTCAGGGGTGCTGGAGGTACATGCACCTTATTAGCATAGACTTGGCATTTATGACATGTTCGAGAGTGCTGATAACAATCGGCTTCTATAGTGGACCAGTAGTATCCTACCCGTAGGATCTTCTTAGCCATGGTGTGTCCACTAGAATGGGTTTCTAAAGTGCCTTCATGTAGATCTGTCATGATCCTCCCTGCTTCAGTCTTGTATACACACTGTAGTAGTGTGGAGTCATGGTTGCATTTATAGAGGATCCCATTACTGAGGAAGAACTTTGCAGCGAACCTTCTTAGAAACTTCTTATCATTGACAGATGCCCCTTCGGGATATTCCTGAGCCTCGAGATACCTTTTGACTTCGTGAAACCAGGGTTTGTCTGCAACTTCCTCGGTATCGATCTCGCAGCAGTGCGCTGGTTCATCCAACCTCTCAATGGTAATTTGGGGAGATTCATTGTCCCACCTAACCTTGAACATAGAGGACATGGTAGCTAGCGCATCCGCCAACTGGTTCTCTTCTCGTGGGAAATGTTCAAAGGTTACCTCCTCAAAGTGTGGGAGCAATGTCAGTACATACTCTCTGTAAGGAATGAGATTCAGGTGCTTCGTATCCCACTCGCCTTTGATCTGACTTATCACCAGAGCGAAATCTACGAATACACTCAAGAACTTAATCCTCAGGTCAATAGCAGCTCGAAGACCCATAATACATGCTTCATACTCCGCCATATTGTTGGTGCAGTTGAAACATAATCGGGCGGTGAACAGAGTATGACAGCCTTCAGGAGATATAATTACAACGCCAATTCCATTACCTAGTGCATTTGAGGCTCCATCAAAATACATAGACCATCGGGATCCCTCTTCAGGTCCTTCATCCGGTCCAGGCTCTTCGTAGTCAGTCACCAACATGATATTCTCATCCGGGAACTCAAAATTTATGGACTGGTAATCATCCACGGCCTGATGAGGCAAATGATCAGCCAATACACTCCCATTTATTGCTTTTTGGGTTGTATATTGTATGTCATATTCAGTTAAGATCATTTTCCACCTTGCTATCCTTCCGGAGAGAGCGGGCTTCTCGAAAATATACTTGATCGGATCCATCTTTGATATCAACAAAGTAGTGTGAGTCAGCATATACTGTCTCAGCCGGCGAGCAGCCCATGCCAAAGCGCATCAAGTTTTCTTGAGCAATGAGTATCAGGTCTCACAGTTGGTAAACTTTTTCTAAGGTAGTAAATGGCGTGCTCTTTTCGGCCAGACTCGTCATGCTGCCCTAACACACACCCCATTGAATTGTCTAGCACTGTCAAGTATAATATTAAAGGTCTTCCTTCAACTGGAGGCATCATAATGGGTGGTTCTTGAAGGTATTCCTTGATTCTCTCAAAAGCGGTCTGGAATTCATCATTCCACTTTACCACTTGATCTTTTTTAAGAAGCTTGAAGATTGGCTCACAAGTAGCAGTCAGATGTGAAATGAACCTGGCGATATAATTCAGACGTCCCAGGAAACCTCTAACTTCCTTCTCTGTACAGGGAACCAACATCTCTTGTATGGCCTTTACCTCCGCATGGTCTACCTGAATACCCTTATCACTGACGACAAAACCCAGAAGCTTACCAGACCTTACCCTAGAAGTACACTTGTTCGGATTCAACCTCAGCTTATATGTCTTCAACCTGTCAAATAATTTCTGGATATTATCAAGTTGCTCTTCCTCAGTCTGAGACTTGGCTATCATATCATCAACATGCACTTCGATCTCATGGTGAATCATATCGTGAAACAAAGCGACCATAGCGCGCCGATATGTTGCCCCAGCATTCTTCAACCCAAAAGGCATCACCTTGTAGCAGAAGGTTCCCCACTGTGTGACGAAGGTTTTCTTCTCCATGTCTTCAGGAGCCATCTTGATCTGATTGTAACCAGAGAAACCATCCATGAAGGAGAAGATTTTATGCTGCGCGGTGTTGTCGACCAGGGCATCAATGTGAGGAAGTGGGAAGTCATCCTTGGGGCTTTCCCGATTCAGATCTTTGTAATCAACACACATCCGTACCTTACTGTCTTTCTTAGGTACTAGAACAATGTTGGCAACCCACTATGGATACGAAGTGACAACTAAGAATCATGCATCGAACTGTTTCATGACCTCTGCCTTGATTTTCTCTGACATTTCAGGATGCATACGGTGGACCTTCTGCTTAACCGGAGGATAGTCTTCTTTAGTCAGCAGGCGATGTACCACAATATCAGTGTCCAAACCAGGCATGTCTTTGTAAGACCAGGCGAAGATCTCAACATAGTCGTGCAACATTTGTATCAACCTCTGTTTGACACTAAGCTCTAAATTTGCACCTATTTTAACCTCTTTTCCATCTTCCTCAATACCCAAGTCCACTGTCTCAACCGACTCTTCATGAGGCTGTATGGACCTTTCTTCCTGCTGTAGTAATCTAGCAAGTTCTCCAGGTACCTCACAATCATCCTCACCTTCGTCCTCGACTTGGTTGATCGGATTTTTGAAGTCATAACTGGCAATAGAAGAGCTGTTATCAATGGGATCCAGAGTGGATATGAATTTGCATTATGATACGTGAGTGTATGTAAGAGAATAACTACTTTGATAGAATGGAAAACAGAAAAGAAAAAACAGAGAGCGCAAAATTTGTATGCAAGAAACGTCCAATGCTTTATTAATGATTATGAAATGACAAATAATAGCCCTCACAAGCAAAGCCAATGTGCCTCGGGCAAGGCACATGGCCGTAAAATTTTAAATGGTTTATTAAAAATCTTTAAAAAAAAGTCAATTACTGCGGAATAAAAGAAACATGTATGAAGTCCCTAGCCGTCCAGTTACTCGGTCCATCGTTGGTAGTCGGGTAGATCCAGCTGTCAATGTCTGATTCCTCTTCATTGTCTTCAATGGCGTTAACCCCGCGATTGCTGATGCGTAGGGGAGGTCCTCCAGCCCGAGCGCGTCTAACAACCCTTTGAGCCCCTGTAGTAAAGCCCAAACCAAATTTCTCAGTTTTATGAGTGAAATTAGGGAGCTGACCCCAATTGGCACACCCACCTTCTTCAACCACTTCCTTGGCGTCCTTGAGAGAAGCCATCTTCAAAGGAGGTTTGTTGCTGGTAGTTTCAGTCGAAGCCAAGATCTGATGGACCTCTTCAAAATTCTGACAAGGATTTTCGATGAATTCCCCATCCATCTCTACGTAGCGGAAGGAGTTAAGGTGACTTACCATATATTCTTCCTCGCCCCGCACTATGACAATCTTTCCTTTCATCGGATACTTCAGCATTTGATGGAGTGTGGAGGTGACTGCCCCAACCTCATGGATCCAAGGACGACCCAACAAACAAGAATATGACAGCCTGATATCCATCACATAGAAAGTGGACCCAAAAGTCTGAGAATCCACTTTGATAGGGATGTCCACCTCCCCGTGCACCGTTCTCTTCGATCCGTCAAAAGCCCTTACCACAATGTTACTAGGCTTTAGAGTTAGAACCTCACAATCCAAACGGCCCAACGCCTTCTTTGGCAGAACATTCAGTGAAGACCCAATATCTACCAGCACATGAGCCATAGTGGTGCCCCTGCATTCAATCGAGACATGCAGAGCATCATTATGCTTTCTTCCCTTTGGTGTCAAATCCGCATCTGAAAAACCCAGCCAATTATCAGCAGTCAGGCTGGCCACACAATCTTTGAACTGATCAGCTGAAGTCTCTTGCGGCACCTGCGCAGTCTTGAGAAATGTAATCAAAGCCTTCACATGGGCTTCAGAACACAATAATAGAGACAACATAGATATCTTTGATGGGGTCCGCCCCAGCTGCTCAACCATATTATAGTCGCTCTTCTTAATGATTTTCAGTATTTCCTCTATTTCTTGCTTAGAGGCCTCCACAACAATTTTCTTAGGCGCCTCCGTCCGGGCAGGCTCACCTACAACTTCTTTTCCGCGGGTATTAGATGATTCGTTGACTAGAGTAAGAACAAGAACAATAGTTGATGTACTAGCAGGAACAACATATGTAATGACAATGGGCTTGTTAATAGTCTTAGGGGAAATCTCAGGAGAGAAGACCCTTCTACTTCAGGTGATTTTACTGGTTCCAACAATGTTATCAATATCAGGATCAGCTTCTTCATCTTTTAGATCTTGTTTGATGCCATGATAGTACACATCGATACCATAATGCCAGGGGACAACTTTATCAGAGACATACGGGACAGGACCAAGAACAGTGATTATCAGCGGAGCAATTCTTAGAGCAGGTGTAATCCTAACAAGTCTTCTCAAGGAAACCTTCGAAGGATTGGCGGAAATGGTTATAATGGCAACGTCTTCAACTGGAACAACAGGAACTATAGTTTTCTCAAATAGAATTTCTTTGCTATCTATCAGGCGTTGGACACCTAATTTCAGGAAACAGCAACCAGAAGGTAGAAGCGAACACATGTGGCAACCTTCACCACAACTCGGAAATAAACCGGCCCATAAAAAATTCTTCTTGACAGTCATGAGAGGAGTAGAAACTTCATCAACAGAGGTAATAAACAAATCAGTATCAATAACATTAACTCCACGACCATGTTTAGGCATGGGAGCAGTTATGACATTTGGATTCTCCGGAGCATCAAAATCTATCTCCTTGGCTTCAATCAAGTCTTGTATTTTGTTTCTCAGAGTGCAGCAGTCGTTTGTATCGTGGCCATGACTCTCAGAATGATAGGCACACCGGGCATTCAGATTATATCGGGGATATGTAGTATTTGGATTCTTGGGAGCCTCTCTCAAGGTTGCCTAGTTGGATTTCAGCAGATGAGGTAGAACTTCAGCCAATGTCATGTTGATGCGGGTAAACTGCTGTTGTGGTCTTTCCACCCTTTGTTGATTATTGCATTGTGGAGCATTTGCAGGTCTAGGTATCATTATGGCACTTACTGTCTGATGTTGTTCAACCATATTCTGGCCCCTCGGGCTGTAGATGGCACTGGCTTCCTTCTTACAAGCAAAAGGCTTCTTTATTGAACTTGACGAGGCATCCTTCTGTATTTTTCCGCTTCAAATCCTAGCTTCTACTCTTTCCCTAGTTAGGATCAGCTCAGTGAAACCAGTTGATGAGCTGTCGATCAAATGATTGAAAAATGGACCAGATAGCGTCCCCAGAAACATATCAACCAACTCCCTATCAGACAATGAGGGTCGAACTCTCCCAGCCAAGTCTCTCAATTTTTGGGCATAATCTTTAAAACCTTCACTTGCACCCATGGACATACTCTGGATTTGAGTACAAGTGGGAGCAAGGTCGGCATTATATTGATAGTGCTTGTAGAAAGCAGCAGCCAGATCTTCCAAGTTTCAGATATTTTCTCCCTCTAACTGGTAGAACCATTCAAGTTGAGTCCCTGACAGACTATCTTGAAAGAAGTGAACCCACAGATTTCTATCAGCTGTGTGGGGCTGAATCTTCCTGACATAAGAGCAGAGATGGAGCTTTGGGCAGGACATACCATCATACTTGGAAAAAACTGGAGTTTGAACTTCTGCGGGATGACCACTCCCGACACCAATCCCAATTCTTCGAAATCCAGTCCAGGTATCCTCTGAACTTCAATGGCACTCAGACGGTCTTCTAACTATTTGTATCTATCCTCAGCAGGAGGATATTGCTCGTCGTTATAATCAGTATCATTGTCAGAGACTGCATGACTAGGGTCCTTCTCTTCTTCTTGGTTATCCCCTTCCTTAGATGAAAAGGTCAAATCGACTTGTCGCTTCAACCACTCTCCAAACCTTCAGCCCATGTTCAGAATACCAGTAGCCTTCTTCTTTTTCTTCTTCTCCTTCAGAATGAGGGCTTTCAGATCCTCCTGCCCTTTTGCCAGACTGATGAACATTTGTTGGAACTGGGCGTTATGTGCCTGCAGGTCCTTAATGCTTTGTTCGGAAGACATTTCTGCTGAAATAAACAGCGAAGGAGATGAGAAACCTGTAATGGTACCTGTAATGATGTGTATGATAATGGTATGCGCATGCAATGATTTCAAAAGACCTTGGAAAATTTAAATTTGCGAGCCAAAAATAAACAAAAACTTTATTAGCTGAAATTGAAGTTCAAATGCCTTTAAGGCGTTACACTTAAAAATAAATCTAAAACTAGAAAGAAAAATCAAAAGTCCCATGGATGCCTCCTCTTTGCGCCAAGATAATCATTCAGTCCTTTTTCCTCGTGCAACTGCTTTGTGAGCTCTAAGACCTTCCTCTCCTGAGCATGGAACTAATCCCTGTAAGTATCCCGCTCCTTCATCATCTGAATCCAAGACCTTTGTAATTCCCCAAGATCAGTGGGCATGTAAGGATAGAGAACCGTGTAAGGAATGCCTTCTTCAGTAGTGGGTTCCATAATCACTGGTAAAACGGACACATAGGGCATCATAAGCTGTCGAGCACAGTCTTGTACCCATTGTAGATAAGGTTCCATTGGAATGGAAGTCTTTGGCCCAAAAGCCCTGACGCTCGATCTGTTTACCATTCCCCAAGCTCGTATGAACCTCCGGAGATACCCTTGAATATCCTCCTCATAGTTGAACACCATGCCTTTGATTAGTAACTCATGGGGACCATCCCTTCGAGTGTAACTAAATTTTCGCAGAGCTAAACAAGGATTGTAGGTTATACCCCCTTTGATACCAAGTAATGGGACATTAGGGTACTCCCCGCAGCGATCAATGATAACAATGTTTTCCATAGATTGAGAACACCAAAGAATATCCGTATGAGCGAGTGACATTATCCTTTGTGACCAAACCAAACCTTCTTCATTCTTCAGTATAGACTTAGGGAGGTGAGAAATAAACCACCTCGACAGTAATGGCATGCAGCACACGAGAATCCCTCTTCTCCTCATGGTACGAGTATGGAGAGTGTGCAAAATATCTCCGAGTAAGGTAGGCACAGGATTGTGATAGAGAAAGATCTTGATAGCATTCACATATACGAATGAGTCTGGATTAGGGAAGAGAACCAAACCATAGATAAGAAGAGCCAAGACCTCCTCAAAAGCCTGAAAATCCATATTATCCCAAAATAGCTGGGCTTTGTCTATCAGAAACTTAGCTAGAAAACCCTTGACTCCGCTTCTAGTTTCCCAATTGGATACCACGTCGGCCCGTTTCAGGTGCAAAGCTGAGGCAATGACTTCTGGCTTAGGAACTTCTTCTATACCTATAAAGGGTATCTGTTCAAGAATAGGTGTATCCAATAGTTGAGAGAATTCTTCCAAGGTAGGCACCAACTGATAGTCTGGAAAGGTGAAGCAGTGGTGCTTGGGGTCAAAGAACTGAAAGAGTACACTCATCATCTTTTCATCAAAGTTTGAAGTAACCAGGTTGAGAAGTTGACCATGTCTCTTAGTGAACATAAAAGTTTTAGAAACCCTTGATGCTAGCTCTTTGAGTTGGGAAGGTATCTTCACAAAGTTGATTCAGATGGTATTTCTACGAACGGAAGCCATAATCTGCAAAACAGGACAAAGATAAATTCCCTTGGTCTTTGAAATGGTTAGTGCAATAAGCATGGATACCATGTTATGATGCATGATGTCATGATAAACCACAAGTATAGCAAACATAGGCATAGCAAGCACAGTCAAATCACACAAAGTCCTTAGGTTTAAGGCTTTCATGAGGTTAAAGGTAGTACCCTCTTGAAGTTTATTTGGTTCAAACTTGTTCTAAAAAGTAACCGGGTTATAGAGATTCTCAATATCACTGACCATCCTTTATCGGGCATTGTTTCAGCTCTCAATCTTTTCTTGCAGCCAAAATATCCCGAAAGTCCGATCTCAATGAGTGTAGCATCGAGTATCAACCAGTTCTCAGCTCTACACCGAGGCCGACTATCTCACTACTTTCTAATGGCCAAGTTGTTCAACTAAGGTTCTAAGGTCTGTTAGTGCTTCACGACACCATGCGGCGGCCCCGTATTCTCCTTGTTTCCCCATGAAGGATACCTGTACCAACCAAAGTGCCAAACTAACACAACCATCACTTAAACCATATCGGTCTACATCGTACAGTCTCCACGATCTATTGTTGTTTACCTAATGAGTTCCCCCAGATCCGGGTGTAGGATCTATAGTAACCTCAAACAAACCCTCAAGAGTAAAGCAATCAAGAGAAGAAATTTTAATGACCTAGATCCTAAGGTATACCCCACTTTTAGGTCCCCAGTAGAGTCGCCAGTTCTGTGATACGGTGGCAGAACCGACTGTTTAATACTAGTTTGCATTTTGCGTTTTGTGTTCGCCAAAATGTCGCGGTAAGCAAGAGTCGCCGCCGACTTTTATTTCATCCAATCATGGAAAAGGAAAAAGAACAGAAAAAACCTTTTTTCGAGATATTCTGATTACGGGGGGTAGATTATAGAAAGGGAAGGTGTTAGCACCCTTTCTATCTGTAGTTATCTACGGGCTCTTAGGTACTTGCTCATTTTTCAAATTGCTTGTGTGTGTTTGTCATGAAAATGTTTTTACTTCGTGATAACCCTTGTATCAGTCCTCAAGGATGTGACTGTTTCACCCCAAAATTTACCCTCTTGATTTTGGCTTATGTTTCAACATGAATATCATACTGTATTGCATTCATACATTGAGATGGGATCAAAGTACTTTGGTTATCAAGTCTTCCTCAAGTTGCTCAAGGAGTATCTAATCATCCAAACCTCTGGATATCTTAAGCTCAAAGGTTATTGCATATCTCAAGAAATTTTATCCATCCCTTTGGATCATCAGAGGATTGAAGTTTGTGTTTGATCACAAGAAGAACCACTCTTTGGATGCTCCGGTAAAATTAGGGTTTTGCTTGATTAAGGCTATTGGCCAAGTCACAAATCTTGGTTTTGGAAGCAACAACATTCCTTTGATATTTGAAAGGTCTTTGTACAAGAAATTGGTCAAGACGCCCAAAGGATTTGAAGTTTTGAAGATGATTCCTCAGTCTCCTAATGTGTTGAAAAAAACTAGGGTTTGGGATTTCATCAAGATTTATTGGGAGTTTTGAAGTGAAACTTTGCACATGGCCTCTATATGTTTGGAAGATCATATGTTTAAGGTTTTGATCATCAATTTTGAAGGGAAGTGGATCAATTGATTCAGAGGGGCAAAATGGTCATTTTGGTCAAAATCAGTCAAAGTCAAGGTTAACCAAGTGAATTTTTGGCCAACCATCAATTCAAGGGTGTAATTTTCATATTTCAAGTCCATTTTGGTCATGGGATCAAAGAGATTGAAGTATGGATTGAAACTTATTCTTGAAGAAACTCTAAAAGTTACTAATTTTGGAAAATAACGACCTAATTTCAAAAAATTCATATTTTATTCACCCTTGATTAAGAAGTTGCAAATGAAATATGCTTGGAAAGCTAAGATAATGATCTTTCACATCCTTTTTGTTTCATGTACAAATTGGTAAGGAATCAAGAGTTATGGACTTTTGAATTTACAAAATTATAGGTCATTTTTCAAAATTAGTGAATTTCAAGCTAAACTTTGAGAGCCTTAATGGATTAATTTGCAAAAACTATAAACTAAGGGTTTGTATAGCTTTTCAATACCTTTCCAAATTGTGCTGATTTGTGTCAAAATTCAAAAGCGTGAGCAAGTTATGAGTTTTGGAAATTTAAGGCATTTTATTGAAATTTGGCAAATATGCAAAATGGCCAATTCATGAAAACTCAGGTTTCAACCATTCTCTTTGTCCCTAACCCAGCCCATGACCTATTTGTGATTTACTAAGGCTTAATATATCATCCATTTCCTGTTCTATGGACCTTGGTGTTTGTTTGAATGAAAAATGCAAAAATGGTCCAAACTTGCAAAAACTCCAACATTCTTTGATCATGTGGAATTAAGGGCCAGGGTTTTAAGTACAATCTTCTGAAGTTATTTGGCTCACAAAGCGCATAAGAAGAAAGAGAACGCACGGGCAAAAAGGCTGATTCAGTATGAACCTCATTTTTGGCCAAAATCCCCAATCCTGCCCTCCAACGATTTTAAAGTCAGATTTCCACTTCTAACCTTCTCTACAAACTCTATATAAAAGGAAGCAAGCAAAGAGAGAGAAAGAGGACGCGCCATTTGCAAGAATTCCAGATCTGAAATTTTCCTTCATCTTCTGCAAATTGATTCGATTCTCTCAATTCCTTGGTGTTTTCTTCAAAATTCTTCTGGATTCTGCTTCAGCAAAGCAAGTAGATCAAGCTAGCACCGTTTGTTTGCATCTGGAGTGAAGGAGACAGTAGATCACTTTTCGCCTTGAGGTAATGATTCCAAACTTCAATTTCTGAGATGCACTTGTTTATTGAGATGTTTGAGCTTGGATTCATGTTCAATGATGTTAATGGAATGCTTATGAAGCTTTATAGAGTTTAATTTGATGAATTATGCATGATTGGATGCTCTGAAACTCACGATTCAAAATTTTTTTGTTCATATTCATGACTTTATTATGGACAATATGGTTGATGATTTGATTTGATTCGAATTGCTATGGATTCCTTGCCATGCTAGCTTTGGTTTGCCTTTGATTTCATAAAAAATGATGCAAAATTGAGTATGTTATGTTGATCTGAAAGTGAGCCCTAAAAATGGATGTTGCACGCGCTTTTGAATTGTCCAGAGGTTGAAGATGATGTGGTGGCACATCATGATTGGTCTGTTTGAATTTTTTGGTTTATTTGAATTTTTGTTTTATTTGACATATTGTTTAATTTTGTTTTCTGATCAAAACACATTCAAAAATCACAAAAAAATTACCATAGGTCAATATTATTTTCTAGTATTTGTCTTATTTTCTGTTCAAAGTTTATTTTTATTTTAATAGTCCTATTGATCTAAAAAATCCACAAAAATTATTTGAGACTCACAAAATAATGTAAAAGTTGATTCCGATTTTGGTTCATCATTTTTCTTATTTTTGATTTAAAATTTAATTTCAAAAGGTTATTTGTAATATTTGTTTATTTTTTTTATTTTTAATACTTCTATTAATTCAAAAATTCCCAAAAAAATCATGTAATCTTGTTTTTAATCATAGAATCTGAATATATTTTTACTTTGACCTTTTTCATGATTTTTGGTTATGGTTTGCATTTTCTTGCCCTTAAATAATAATTCAATTATTAGTTGTTTTTTTTCTTATTTTTAACATTTTCCTTTTATCCAAAAAACTCACAAAAATTCAGGGGTGTGTGTTTTTGGCTCTAATATTTGAATATAATTTTGGTTGGCCATTTTCCTGACTTTTTTATTTATATATCATTTTGATATGTGAATATTTGTTAATGGCAGAATTGTTTGAATTTAATTCCGTTTTTTGTATTTTCCTAATAAATAAAAAATGTGAAAAATATATTTTCTAACATTTAGGGTTTCTTGATGTTTTGCATGACCTTGGTTTAATTTGTTTAAGTTTTGATCCTATTTAATCAATATTTAGGATTTAAAGTCAAAATCTAGGGTTTTGTTGTTTATGGTGCAAGTTTCATATTCAAATCTTTGTGCCTTGAACTTTTCTTGGAATTCAGGTCTTGATTATGGTTCATGAATGTGTTGGGGATTTGAAAACCATTTTTCTAGAATCATTTGACTTGGTTTGATATTTTTCCACAAATAATTTTGAAAACTTGTCTAGTTTGGTAGTTTTGCCAACTAGTTTTGAACTTTGGACTTCATTTGGTCTCCTCCTCAATCATTCATGAACTTAGGGCTTGCATTCTGACTTCTAAACACTTCCAAGATGTTAAGATATTTTTGGTTTGAATTATGGATCCTTGTTTCCATTTTTGATATAATTTTGGAGTGAAGGTACCCAATTATGTTTGCATGTCTTGTTGCAATTTGTTTGAAGGCCAATGAACTTGAGTGAGACCTATAATTGGGAACCTAATGATCATGTGATTCTGATTGTCCATTTTAGCTCAAGCCATTTCACTTATAAGCTTCATGTTTGAATATTTTGAACCATCTAATACATTATGTAGGTTTCATTTCCTATTGTGTTCATGAAGTTGTGATTGAATTAGCTATGCATGATTAAAATATGTTTGCTACTGGCCTTCATGGTTTTTGTTCATATTACTCTCAAGCTCTTATGATCCTTGATTGATACTCAATTGTCAATTCAACATGGTGATAGGAAGGAGCAACATTCTTCTGATTCTTTTGACCTAATTTGTGCACATGCTTGTCTCCTCTTGCTTATAATGTCTAGTATTTGGTAATTGCCACCATGTTATTCTCACTTCTTCACCTTTTGGAATACTAACTTAGTTGTTGAATATGCGAGGTACTCTGAGAAAGTTGCCACTTTTGGCTTGAGGCTTTTGTGTTCCACTTTATTTGTGGAACACAGTTTATTATATTGGCATTATTTTTGTGTTTGGCATCCTTGATGGTTTATGAAGGATACACCTATCTATGATTGTGAATTCCATACATTGCCCATGGGATTTGTTCATATTTGATAAAATACTTACATCCTGATGGTGTAATTTCTGACTTGATTTGTCTACTGATGCCAGCTTGCTTGAAGTTTCTTTGGGTTTCTTTTATTTTTGCTTGATTGCTACAGATAGTTATCTGTTTTGTATTATACTACCTCCTTTCTCTCATTTTCATTTTGCATAATTCTCTGACTGCATGATGGGACCTATGTTGCTGATATATGTCAGGAGGCCCTCTGTTTTTGTTTGATACATGTGTTGTGTTTGTTTCTTTAACTTTTGATCGACGAGTCACTCAATTTAGAAATTGAGATCACGACTTCGCTCTCAGTGCATGTTCCCTATAGGTTGTTTATTGCTTTTCTTCTTTAATTGTTGATCGATGCGTCACTCAATTTAGAAATTGAGATCACGACTTCGCTCTCATTGCATGTTCCCTATAGGATGTTTATTGTTGTTTCTTTAATTGTTGATTGATGAGTCACTCAATTTAGAAATTGAGATCACGACTTCGCTCTCACTGCATGTTCCCTATAGGATAGTTTTGTTAAGCTTCCTTTGACATGTTGATTAAGGTAGGGTTTTCCTTTATCCTCAATCTTAGGGTCAATCATTGTATGATAACACTAGGGATAGTGCTAGGCTAGTTTCCCTTAGTTTTTTTTCCTTCCTTTGCATTTTGCATCTTAAAACAAAAACTGTTTTCTTGGCAAATCATAAAACACTTCTAATAAACTCAAACCCTTCTTCAAGGTAAAAGATACAAATCAATCTTATTTGTTTGTGCGCCTCTTGGTTTTGTTTTTAAACCTGTTTTAGCCGATGTTTCGCCATCGCACACTTGTTTGAAGCCAATTGTGATACAGTGGGAGAACTGACTTGAGGTTTTGCGTTTGTGTTTGCAAATGTTTCGATTTAGCAAGAGTCGCCACCGACTTTTTATTTTATCCTAATGAAAGGTCAAAAAGCACAGGAAAGACCTTTGAGATGTTTTCTTGGGTTCGGGGAGTAGATTATGAAAATGGAAGGTGCAAGCACCCTTTTCATCCATGGTTATCCATGGGCTCTTAGTTACTTGTTTAGATCACTTGCTTTTGCTTTTCAATTGTTTGAAATGGTGCTTTGTGTGTGGTTTTGAAGGATGTTTTGAAAAGAGGCCATCGTTGTGGCAACATTTGTAATGATTCTTGTTTGAATGTATACAAAGGTGTTTTTTTATTTTGAAAAGATTTTAATGTTTGAAAGTTTGATTTGGGAAATGTTTTGAAATTGTGTTTGAAAGAGAGCAAGGATGTTTTACAAGCTTTTGATCAAGTAATTAAGAGATATCTACCCTAATTTACTCAAAGATCTTTCCCAATGTTTTTAACCCTTTTGACAGTGTTATTTCACCATTGCATTTGGTGAACAACCTTGTGTTAGGATGTTAAACGGGACAGGCGCGGGTCATCGTATAGACCATGATAGCAATTGTGTCAAGTATTTTTGGAAAATTTTTGAGGGACTTGATCATTTTTGTTTAGGCAACCAAGATAACGTCATCGAGGGACTATGATCTTTTGTTTTGTTTTTGTTTTGCCAAAGTACCCAACATGCATAACATGACCCATTTTTTAGGCAACAAGTGGATTGTAACCCTAGGGGTGCAAGTGTGTATTGTGCTTGATTTTCATGCATTTTGTCTTTGATTAGGTCAAGCTACTTGTTGATTGTGATTTTTACATACAAACTCTAATTCTCTAATCATGGCATAATTGAAAGCGTAAAGTGCGAGAATTTAAAAGTCTAAGCTATTACAACATGATTATGGGGATGGGGGTACAATCTTTGAATGGGGGTGTATTTGACAAGAAATATAAACCCTAATTTACTATTACATCCAAATTGAATTCACCATGCATAAATATTAAATGGACAATATTTAAATAAACAAAACAAATAAATATATCAAATAATATGAATTATGCAAAAAAAGTTTTTGTTTGTTTATATATGTAAAAGCATTTAATGTAAAAAATAAAGAAATAAGTAAAAAGATTAATTTTATTTGTTTAAGGGTAAAACCCTAATTTCTTTAAGAAAATAAATACATTATATTATTTATAGACAAGAAAATATATTAATATATACAAAATAAAATATACTTAGAAAAAAGTATTTTTTAGTATAAATAATAATAAAAGTAAAAATGTAATATTTTGTATTTTTTATTCTAAAGTAATTAATAAAAGTATATATTTATATATGTATTTTTATATTAACTATGATAAACTAAAATAAAATATGTACAAAAATAAAGTATATTTAGAAAAAAATATTTTTAATGTGAATAAGAATAAAGAACAAAAATAAAAGTATAAATTATATATATTTTTCAAGTCTTAATAAATAATATAAAAGTATTTAAATGCTTTTTGTGTTAAAAAAATAAAAATAAAATGCAAAATAAATGTGAAAAAATTATGAAAATATTTGTGAGCATTTTTTTATATTTGGAAATAAATAAATAAAATCAGAAATGAAAACAAAAATGCAAAAATATAAAAATACAAGAAATTGGGCCAGGGGGTGCACAAAGGAAAAGAGGGGGTGTCAAGAGTGAGCCAGGACAAGCCCAACCCACCACTTCATCTTCAACCTTCAGCTTTTTAAAAACGCGCGCTTGCCCTGTACAAACTTGGACATCCTGCATACGAGCTCTATTGCAAAAACACATAACACCAAACTTGTAGAGAATTTCAAGACGATTCCAACCATATAAAAAACTAATCCTAACTCTCAAAGACCAGAGAGAATTTCTCTGGCCCTAAAATCTGACCTATTTTTTTCCAGCATGTTCATGGATGAAATTCTCCTAGCACACTTAATATAAATGAAAACTGAGCATATGTACAGCTTCATGGCAATGAATACTACATTTTTTATTCACAAACCTAAAGCTAAATGTTCCTAAATAGAGAGATAAGAAGTGGACAAAAACCTGTTTTAGTTAAATTTGTGTAGGGCAATGTAGTGCTTTTAAACAAGGCTTGAGATGTCTAGGAGCTTGCTTGTACTTCACTTGACCTTCTCCAATAGCCTGCTTGCCTTGAATGTCCTTGAATCAGCCTATAGAACTCAACCAACACAAGCTCAAAATGAAAATGGTGAACACTGTAAATGGAGTTACAGTTGGTGTTTGAGGTTTGGGATAGCTTGGATGAGTTGAATGGAAGGTGTTTGAAGCAACTTGTGGCAAAACACACGAGCCAAATGAGCTATGGAACTCAAGTTACAGGTTCTGCCCTGTTTTGCCAAGGGAATGCGATTTCTGGCTATGGGGTGTTTAGAGGCTCAAGCAATCGTGTTTCTGGCTCAAAGGGGTATGCGAAAGATGTTCAAACTGCTTGCATAAGTTTATCTTAGCTCATGTTCAAGTTCTAAGGTTTTGGACAAGTTTCTTGTTTTTGAAGTAAAATGTGGAAGTGATTGGAACAGGCCTGTAAAGGCTATCAAATACCTTGTAACTTCTTCTCTTGGCCCCTCTAATTTGTGGATTTGTTTTGCTGCAAGAGATCTTGGACCAATGCTCAATGATTGTGGTTTGACATAAAGCATACTTAAGCAAAAATGGAAATTTGCCTTTTTCTACTTAGGGCTTAATTTTGTGTACAATGTCCAAATGACCAAAACAAAAGCTTAGACTGATGGATTTGCATTTAATTATGGAGTGTGAAGTGGTTTAGAGGCCTGTAAACTAGTGTAAGGCATGCTGACTTGAAAATGCAACTTGTGTGAACATGAATATGCCATGGATGAAAAATGAGTTTTTTCCAACTTCAAGCCTTCGATTCTCCCTAACCACAAATGTGTTTGAGGAGTTCTTGGACAATTTAGAAATCTTGCAACATGATATATAATCCATCTTTGAAATGCAACTTGATATTCCAAGTGGAACAATGTGAAAAATGGCCAAGAAGATAGGTCAAAATCCTGCCTAAACTAGGGCAAAATTTCACTAAGTTAAAAGTTTTAGGGACCCTTGTTCCAAAAATCATAACTTGAGATCCAAGCTTATTTTGAGAAAACTTTGTGATTCAAAGTTGTAGACTTTGTAGAGGAATACAACTTTCATGTTGGAGGTTTTGTTTGAATCCAAATGCATCATGGTGAAAATGTTGGGCAAAGTTAGGAAAAATTAAGAAAATTTCATAACTTAGAAAAATTCTAAGTTATGAAAATTTTCAACTTTAAACCCTAATTTGCAATTTTGGGTTTCTTGATGAACAAGTTTCATATTTTGACACATATTGATGGAAAATGACCCTTGGCACTTGATTTTGACCAAAAAGTCAAAGTTTGACTTTTTAGTGTACAGTCAAATTTTGATCAGTTGACTGAAAAATTCATCTGTCAATCCAATGCAATTGAGGTCTTTTGAACTTGTTGAATAGGTCAAGATGATGCCATTGAGTCCTTGAGTCCATGGTTGAACCTAATTTGCCATTGGTTGGGTCAAAAAGTCAGAAATTGCCTTTGTACAGTCAAAACCCTAAAAATGACCATTTGCCCTTTTGGTGATCTGATCAAATTTCTTGTGGAGTTGTGGTCCAAACTTGATCAAATGGTTCATATGAGTTCCTAATGTTGATGTGGGTCAAAGTTCATGAGGTTTGACTGTAAATTGGCCATAGTTGACTTTTTCCCCAATACAGCTGATTTCTAGGTCAATTATCCAATTGACTGGGCAAAAATTTGATTCTAGGCTTGAAACTTGGTATGGACAAACTTATGAGTCCAATATGAAGTATGAAAGTCACTTTGGGAATTTAAGGTCCAAAAATCCCTATGCAAGCTCAAACCCTAATTTAGGTCATCAATGCAAGGAGATGTCTTGAGCAGGGCAAACCCTAGATTGATCTTGAGCCTAAAGAGCCTTGTGATGAGAAAACTTGATAGAATGAGAGGGAAAATTTTGGATCTTGAGTCCCTTTATGCTATAGCCGTCACAACTCTGAGTATCTTGTCCATTCCTTGCTTCGTCCGCGGATGATTGGATTGATCAAAAGCTTGAAGTATTGGTCGTGAAGAGATTATCCTTAAAGTGATCCGACGAGACACAGTCATACGCTTTAATTCCCTAAATTTTGCCTGGACCGCCCTTTCTGGTTTTCGATCCACCGGGAAACCCTTTTTTGCTCAAGTTGCCCTTTCGGGTTTTCAACTTGCCGGGTGTACAAATTTTTTTATTTATCCCTAATTTTTGCCTTAATCGCCCTTTCAGGTTTTCGATTCACCGGGATGCCCATTTTTTCCCAAGTCGCCCTTTCGGGTTTTCAACTTGTCGGGTCGTTTATGCGTAGTATCTTTTGACTATGTCTGCGTTCGCAGGGTGCGGCAGGTCGTCACCTTCCATGGGATCACTTTGCGGCAAGATGATCCACTTGATTACAAGATCTCCGACTTGATATACCTGACGCCTAACTTTCTTGTTGAAGGCCTTGATCATCCGTTTTTGATATGTCTGACCATGACAAACAACAGTAAGTCGTTTCTCATCGATCAAGTTAAGTTGATCAAGCCGGGTCTGAATCCAATCGTCTTCATTTAACCCTACATCCTTTATAATCCTCAAAGAAGGGATCTGAACTTCCATAGGTAAAACAACCTCCATGCCATATACCAAAGAAAAGGGGGTTGCCCCAGTTGAAGTACGCACCGTGGTACGATATCCATGCAGAGAAAATAGTATCATCTCATGCCAGTCTTTGTATGTGACCGTCATCTTTTGAATGATCTTCTTGATATTTTTGTTCGCGGCTTCAACAACACCGTTCATCTTTGGCCGATAGGGAGATGAATTGTGATGTTGAATCTTGAACTGCTCGCACAGAGCGGTGATCACAGTGTTGTTCAAATTCGTACCGTTGTCCGTGATGATCCTGTTAGGGATACCATACCGGCATATGAGGTTCTGCTTAATGAAGCGGGAAACCACATTCTTTGTAACGGAGGCAAAGGAAGCCGCTTCAACCCACTTGGTAAAATAATCAATAGCCACCAAGATGAAGCGATGTCCATTGGATGTCGTAGGCTTGATCTCTCCAATCATGTCGATTCCCCACATCGCGAATGGCCAAGGAGCTGTTAGAATGTTGAGAGGAACTGGAGGAATATGTACCTTGTCAGCATAAACTTGGCATTTATGACAAGTACGGGAATATTGATGACAGTCAGCTTCCATGGTAGACCAGTAGTAGCCTGCCCTTAGGATCTTCTTAGCCATCATATGCCCGCTTAAGTGGGTGCCAAATGTGCCGCTATGTATTTTAGTCATGATCAACTCAGCTTGAACCTTGTCCACACAACGAAGTAGAACACAATCATGGCTGTGCTTATATAAGATACCATTGCTCAGGAAGAACTTGGCAGCAAATCTCCTTAAGAACTTTTTGTCATTGACTGAAGCTCCTTCAGGGTATTCTCGAGTCTGGAGATACCTTTTGATTTCATGAAACCAGGCTCGTTCCACTACTTCTTCGGTATTAATCTCATGACAGTGTGCATGTTCGTCCATTTGCTCAATGGTGATTTGGGGAGCCTCATTATCCCAGTTGAGTTTAAACATGGAAGACATTGTGGCCAGAGCATCCGCTACCTGATTTTCTTATCGCGGGAAGTGCTCAAAGGTAATCTGCTCGAAATGTGGTAACAATGTGAGGACATGTTCTTTGTATGGGATAAGATTAGGATGTTTAGTGTCCCATTCTCCTTTGACTGATAACCAAAGCTGAGTCCCCAAACACAATCAGAGATTTTATTCCCAAGTCAATTGCAGCCTTGAGACCAAAGATACAAGCTTCATACTCGGCCATGTTATTGGTGCAGCTGAAGCAGAGTCTAGCAATGAAAGGTGTATGGAAACCTTCTGGAGAAATAAGTACCGCGCCGATACCGTTGCCAAGTGCATTTGAAGCACCATCAAAGTACAGGGTCCATCGGGATCCTTGTTCAGGTCCGTCATATGGTCCTTTACCTTCAATGTTGTCCAATGTCATAATGTCCTCGTCAAGGAAATCGAACCTCATAGATTGGTGATCTTCGATGGCTTGATGAGCTAGATGGTCAGCTAGTACACTCCCCTTTATAGCTTTTTGGGTTGTGTACTGGATATCATACTCTGTCATGATCATTTTCCATCTAGCGATTCTTTTGGATAAAACAGGCTTCTCGAAGATATACTTAATCGAATCCATTTTAGAAATCAGCAAAGTGGTATGTGTCAACATATACTGCCTTAGCCGGCGAGCAGCCCATACCAAAGCGCAGTAAGTTTTCTCGAGCAGTGAGTAGCGAGTCTCACAGTCGGTAAACTTTTTGCTAAGGTAATAAATGGCATGCCCTTTTCGGCCAGACTCGTCATGCTCGCCCATTACGCACCCCATTGAATTATCCAAAACAGTCAGATACATGATTAAAGGCTTCCTTCAACGGGTGGCATCAAGATAGGAGGTTCCAGCAAATACTCCTTGATTTTATCAAAAGCAACTTGACAATCATTATTCCATTCAACCACCTGATCTTTCTTCAACAGCTTGAAGATTGGCTCACAGGTAGATGTTAGGTGAGAGATGAACCTTGCAATATAGTTTAAGCGTCCCAAGAAACCTCTAACCTCCTTTTCAGTGTGGGGGGGAGGCATTTCTTGTATAGCTTTGACTTTAGCAGGATCAACCTCAATGCCTTTGTTACTGACGATGAATCCCAACAGTTTACCGGACCTGACTCCGAAAGTGCACTTGCTAGGGTTCAGTCTGAGCTTATATTCCTTCAATCTGACAAATAGCTTTTGCAGATGGTCGAGGTGTTCTTCTTCTGTTTGTGAACGGGCTATCATGTCGTTTACGTAGACTTTGATTTCATGATGTATCATGTCACGAAACAAAGCTACCATGGCTCGCTGATAGGTTGCCCCGACATTCTTCAGTCCGAATGGCATCACTTTATAGCATAAGGTACCCCACTGCGTAACAAAAGTAGTCTTCTCCATGTCTTCGGGGGCCATTTTGATGTGGTTGTATCCCGAGAATCCATCCATCAAGGAAAATACCTTGTGTTGAGCTGTGTTGTCAACCAAGATGTCAATGTGTGGTAGCGGAAAATCATCTTTAGGGCTAGCCCTGTTTAGGTCTCTGTAGTCCACACGCATTCTGACTTTACCGTCCTTCTTAGGCACGGGCACAATGTTAGCAACCCATTGTGGATAGGAAGTAACAGCCAGAAAGCCAGCATTGAACTGCTTCATCACCTCAGCCTTGATCTTTTCGGACATGTCGGGCCTCATTAGGTGGACTTTCTGTTTGATTGGTGGACAATCTTCTCTTGTAGGGAGACGGTGAACCATAATATCTATATCTAGTCCCGGCATATCTTCATAGGACTAGGCGAAGATTTCAACATATTCATTCAACAACTGTACTAAGCGCTCTTTGACATTTGGCTCCAGATTGGCACCCACTTTAACCTCTTTCTTGTCTTCCTCTGTTCCCAAATTGATAGTCTCTAGCAACTCTTCATGGGGCAGAATATCCCTTTCCTCTTGTTGCAAAAGTCTAGCTAACTCTCCAGGCACTTCACAGTCTTTATCAACTTTATACTCGGTATGATTGACCAAATCTTCAGAGTCACCGAAGGCCAAAGCAGAATAGTCACCCGTGGAATCCGGAGTGGATGGGTACCTGCATTTTGTGAGTGTGGGTGTGTGTAAGGGATAGCCATCCTTAAACAAAATAAAATGTAAAAGGAAAGAAAATGAACACAACAGTTTATAGATGAAAACGTCCATGATTCATTAAAAATGGCATATGAAAATGAAGAATCAAAACCCTTATAAATGGACCTATATGCCCCGGGTAAGGCATAAGGCGAAAAGAGTGTATGAATTGTTTAATTATTACATACCAAACAGGAAATGTTCAAAGATAAATTACTGATTGATGAAAGTAATGGGAACAAAGTCTTTCGCCTCCCAGTTGCTTAATCCTCCTTCAATGGTTGGAAAGATCCAATCTTCAAAGTTGTCTTCTTCATCATCATCTTCTAAGGCATGAATTCCATGGTGAGTGATTTTTAAGGGTGGTCCTCCAGCCCGGGAGCGACGCACAACTTTCTGGCCAGAGGCAGTGAAACCCAATCCGAACTATTCCGTCTTGTGAGAAAATCTGGCAGTTTCCCCCACACTGTACTTCTTCCTTCTTTGATTACAGCCTCCGTATCTTTAAGGGATTCCATCCGAGACACAGGCTTGAAAATGATAGGCACATCAGTTATTGTCTTTGCTGTTGCGACTTCAGGAGAAACCTCCTCAAAGTGTTGGAAAGGTGTTTCTATGAATTCACCATCTAACTCCACATAGCGGAAAGAGTTAAGGTGACTTATCATATACTCCTCCTCACCATGAACCGTTATGATCTTACCCTGGACCGGATACTTTTGCATTTCGTGTAGAGAAGAAGTGACTGCCCCAACATTGTGGATCCATGGCCTTCCCAACAAGCATGAGTATGAAGGACGGATGTCCATCACATAAAATGTAGAGTTGAAAATTTTTGTACCCACTTTGATTGGAATGTCCACTTCTCCATGAACCATTCTATTAGAACCATCGAAGGCTCTAACAACGATGTTACTGGGCTTTAGGGTCAAACCTTCATAGTCGAATCTGTCCAACGCCTTTTTTGGTAGAACATTTAAAGATGAACCGGTATCCACCAGAACATGAGCAAGTGTGGTCCCCCTGCACTCTACCGAGACATGCATCGCATCATTATGCTTTCTTCCCTTAGGGGTCAAATCAGCATCAGAAAAACCAAGACCATTGTCGGTTGTAAGGCTAGCCACGCACTCTTGAAACTGATCTGCAGAAGTTTCTTGAGGCACGTGTGCCGTCTTTAAAAATTTGATCAAGGCTTTGGCATAAGCCTCGTAGCAGAGTAAGAGAGCCAGCATGGAGATTTTTGAAGGGGTTTTCCCTAGCTCCTCTACGACATCATAGTCGCTCTTCTTGATTATATTTAAGATTTCTTCCATCTCTTTTTGGGTGGTCTCGGGGATAACCACAGTCTGAGCCTTCGTCCTGACAGGCGCTTCTTGGATCCCCTTACCTTTATCGGTAGTAACAACAGGGGGTCTAGCTTCGGGAGCATAAATTTATTCAATTACTGGACTTTGCACAGATGGCTTGATAGGTATAGAAGCTCTTGAGGGTCCGAAGACTTCTCGTGGAGGAGAAATCTCTGGAGAGAAGATTCTTCCACTACGAGTTATCTTGCTCGTTCCCACAATATTCCCTACATCAAGGGTTTCATCATCGGAATTCTCTTCGGCTGATTCGATCTGCTTGATACCATGGTAGAAGATCTCTCCTCCGTAATTCCATGGTATCGTCTTGTTAGATTTATACGGGATAGGCCCCAACATGGTAATTTTCAGCGGTACAAACTTAGGATCAGGCGTAATCTTAACAGGCCTTTTGCAGGTCTTGGAAAGATTGTCGGAGATGGTTATTATAGCAATGTCATTGATTGAAGTAAGGAGGGTAACATGAGTAACATGAGTGATAGTAGCAACAAGAGTCTTTTGAAAGAGGATCTCTTGGGTATCCATCAGGCGTTAGGTGCCTGATTTCAACAGTGGGCATTCAGTTTGCAAGTTTGAACAAAAGTAACAGTCTTTTCCACAGCCTGGGAATATCCCGACTTTCATCAAATTCACTTTAATCATTGGCAACAGAGTCAATAGGTCATCAACAGCGGCAACATGAAGATCTTACACAGCGGCATGGACATTATGACCATGTTTCGGCATAGGAGCGGATATCACGTTGGGTTTTTCAGGAGCGTCAAACTCTACTTCCTTGGCATCTATCAAATCTTGGATCTTGTTTTTAAGAGCCCAACAGTTGTTGGTATCATGCCCTACACTGTCCGAGTGGTATGCACATTTTGCATTGGAATGATAATAAGGAGAAGAGGTATTGGGGTTTTTCGACGCTTCTTTCAAGTTGGTAAGGTTCAGCTTTAACAGATGAGGGAGGACTTGAGCCGGTGTCATATTGATTTGGGTGAATTGTCGTTGTGGCCTTTATACCCTTTGCTGATTAGCTCTTGGTTGATTGCTGCGAGGTTGATCAGCTGAGGAGTTTTGGATCATCACAGCCCCCACCGTTAGTCGGCGCTCTGTTCTCCCTTGGTTTCTCTGGGTGTGAACAACATAAACTTCCTTCTTAGATGAGAAGGTCTTCTTAATAGCAGTGGAAGCAGAGGCATCCTTCTGAATTTCACCACTCTTAATGCCAGCTTCGACCCTTTCGCCGGTCAGAATTAGTTCAGTGAATCCTGCAGATGAACTCCCGATTAAATGATTGAAGAATGGACCTGAAAAAGTCCCTAAAAACATGTCAACCAGCTCTCTATCCGACAAAGGTGGCTGCACCCTTCCAGCCAAATCCTGCCACTTCTGGGCATACTCTTTAAATCCCTCATTAGAGGCCATACCCATACTCTGTAGTTGAGTACGAGTAGGCGCTAAATCTGCGTTATATTGGTATTGTCGGTAGAAAGCAACAACCAAATCTTCCCATTTATGAACATCAGATCTCTATAGTTGATAGAACCAGTCCAATTGCGTACCCGACAAGCTATCTTGAAAAAAGTGGACCCATAGATCCTTATCAGAAGAGTGGGGTTGGATCTTTCTGACGTAGGATCTCAGATGCATCTTTGGAAAGGAAAAACCATCATACTTAGCAAATATAGGTACTTTGAACTTGGGAGGAATGACAATCCCAGCGACCAACCATAGTTCTTAGAAATCTAGCCCAGGTACCCTTTGCAACTCCATGGCTTCCAACCGATCCTCAAGATTTTTATACTTATCATCCGCCGGCGGGTATTGCTGTTCGGAGTAATCTTCATCTTCTTCCTCTTCTTCTTCTTCAGCTTCAGATTCGGAGGGCATTGCAACTCCTTTTCCTTTACCAACCCCTTCATCAGACGTCGAGGGGAATTCCAGAACTCTCCTAGCCTGATGCTCAAATCTCCTTCCCATAGTGGCTACACTAATCCTTTTCTTTTTCTTCCTTTCTGGTTCCTTCTCTTTCTCTAACAGTGCTTTAAGATCCTCTTGACCATTTGCTAAGGTCATGAGGAGTTTTTGGAATTGCGATTTCTGTGCTTGCAGATCTTTAACCGTCTGCTCTAAATCCATCTTGCTGAAATAAACAACATAAAGATAAGGAAACCTGGTGTGAAGACCTGTTTATGCATATGATGAATGATATGTTATTCATGTAATGCATTCAAGGATTCAGAAATTCAAATTTGTTGCAAACAAAAAGAATACACGTCATATTAAGAAGAAATTTGTTAGTACATAAATGCCCCATGGGCAAAATATTAAAAAATTCTTAATGTAAAAAGACATTGCGCATCCTCTTTGGCGTGATGTAAGTGTTAAGAGTTTCCTCTTCATGAAGTCGGCGGGTAAGTTCCAAAACCTTCTTCTCACTGGCATAGAAGCTGGCTTCAAAAGTATTTCGTTCGTCTTTGAGTTGTATCTAACTCTTTTGTAATTCTTCCAATGATGTTGGCATGTTAGGATGTAGGAGGGTGTATGGAACCTCTCCTTCCATAACAAGCTCTTTGATCACGGGGAGAATGTGAGGGTAAGGCATCATAAGACTCTGGGCGTGGGTTCGTACCCACTTGAGATAAGGCTCAAGGGGGATGGAAATCTTTTGCCCTAGTGTCTTACTATCCACTTTGTTGGGCATCCTCCAAGCTCGGATAAACCTTTGTCGAAGTCCTTGCGTATCGTTGTCGAAGTCAAAAACCAAGTCAGGAATCAGCATATCATGAGGGCCATCCCTCTGGGCATATCCAAACTGCCTTAGAGCTAAACAAGGGTTGTAGGTAATGCCTCCCCTAGTTCCAAGTAGTGGGACATTAGGGAACTATCCACAACGATCAATGATGATGACATTTTCTCTGGACCGAGAACACCAATGAACATCAGAATGTGTGAGGGTCATCAACCGTTGTGACCACCTTAAACCCTGCTCATTCTTCAAAACCGTTTGGGGAAGGTGAGAAATAAACCACCTTGCTAGAAGATGAGTACAACACATGAGAACACCCCTTTCCTCATTGTTCGTGTGTGAAATGAGTGTAGGATGTGCCCAAGCAATGTAGGTACAAGATTCCGAGATATGAAAATCTTGACATCATTCACATCTATAAGCTGATCAGGGTTTGGGAACAAGACCAACCCATAGATAAGAAGTGCCACAATCTCCTCAAAGGCTTGCAGATCTAGAGAATTCCAGCAGTCTTGTGCCTTCTCAAACAGGAACTTTTCCAAGAAACCCTTGACACCACTTCTGGTTTCCCAATGACCCTTGATATCAGATGGTTGCAAGTGTAAGGCTTGAGAAACATCTTCAGGCTTTGGTTCTCTTTCCGTACCGTTGTAGGGTAGTTGATGGAGAATAGGAATCCTCAGGAGTTGAGAAAATTCCTCCAAAGTAGGTACTAGTTGGTAATCAGGGAATGTGAAACAGTGGTGTAGGGGGTCAAAGAACTGGAAGAGAACTTTCACCATGTCTTCTTCAATGTTGGAGTTGACGGAGTTGAGAAGTCTACCATGTCTTTCACTGAAGAGAGAATTCTCTGGAATCTTGGAAGTAAGCTCCTTGAGTTGAAGAGGGATTCTCACAAGGTTGACTTGGATTGTTTTCCTGCGAAGAGATTCCATGACCTACAAAACAAGAACAAAGATGGAGATCCAAACCCTTGAAATGGTTAGTGGATGCATATGATGATTTATGATGTTCATGATGTATGCACAAGCATATGTAAAAACAAGTCACACAAGATCCTAGTTTCAGGCTTGCATGGGGTTTCATAGGTAAGTACCCTCTTGAAGTTAGTTGGCTCAACCTATCCTATAAATAGTAACTGGGTTCTAAGGAGCTCAATATCACTGGATTATTTTCTGTGTTCATCGTTTCAGTTTAGCCACTTAACTGGCGACCGAAATATTCCAAGAAAATAATCCTCAATGAGTGTAGTACCGAGTATCTACCAACTTCGGACTGCACCAAAGCCGGTCATCTCACTACCCCTAATAAGGCCAAGATGGTCAAGTAAGGTTCTAAGAGTTCATTAGTGCTTCATGACATCACTCAGCGGCCACGTATTCTCTTTGATTGACTCAAAGGCTACCGGTACCCACAAATATGTCACACTAATATAGCTATTGCTTCAACCATGTCGGTATACCCCGCACAGTTTCCACAACATATTGCTATTTACCTATGAATGTTTCCCAAAAATCCGGGTGGAGGATTCATACCCAAACAAGAGAACCAAATGTAAAGCAATCAAAGCAAACAAGATAAGCATGCAAAGGTGATCTAAACCCTAAGGTTACTCCACTTTTAGACATGTCTCCAGCAGAGTCGCCAGTTCTGTGATACGGTGGGAGAACTGACTTGAGGTTTTGCGTTTGTGTTTGCAAATGTTTCAGTTTAGCAAGAGTCGCCACCGAATTTTTATTTTATCCTAAGGAGGTCAAAAAGCACAGGAAAGACCTTTGAGATGTTTTCTTGGGTTCTGGGAGTAGATTATGAAAAGGGAAGGTGCAAGCACCCTTTTCATCCATGGTTATCCATGAGCTCTTAGTTACTTGTTTAGATCACTTACTTTTGCTTTTCAATTGTTTGAAATGGTGCTTTGTGTGTGGTTTTGAAAGATGTTTTGAAAAGAGGCAATCGTTGTGGCAACCTTTGTAATGATTCTTGTTTGAATGTATACAAAGGTGTTTTTGTCTTTTGAAAAGATTTTAATGTTTGAAAGTTTGATTTGGGAAATGTTTTGAAATTGTGTTGTGAAGTGTGTTTGAAAGATAGCAAGGATGTTTTACAAGCTTTTGATCAAGTAATTAAGAGCTATCTACCCTAATTTACTCAAAGATCTTTCCCAATGTTTCTTAACCCTTTTGACAGTGTTATTTCACCATTGCATTTGGTGAACAACCTTGTGTTAGGATGTTAAACGGGATAGGTGCGGGTCATCGTATAGACCATGATAGCAATTGTGTCAAGTATTTTTGGAAAATTTTTGAGGGACTTGATCATTTTTGTTTAGGCAACCAAGATAGCGTCATCGAGGGACTATGATCTTTTATTTTGTTTTTGTTTTGCCAAAGTATCCAACATGCATAACATGGCCCATTTTTTAGGCAACAAGTGGATTGTAACCCTAGGGGTGCAAGTGTGTATTGTGCTTGATTTTCATGCATTTTGTCTTTGATTAGGTCAAGCTACTTGTTGATTGGGATTTTTGCATACAAACCCTAATTCTCTAATCATGGCATAATTGAAAGCGTAAAGTGCGAGAATTTAAAAGTCTAAGCTATTACAACATGATTATGGGAATGAGGGTACAATCTTTGAATGAGGGTGTATTTGACAAGAAATATAAACCCTAATTTACTATTACATCCAAATTGAATTCACCATGCATAAATATTAAATGGACAATATTTAAATAAACAAAACAAATAAATATATCAAATAATATGAATTATGCAAAAAAAAAGTTTTTGTTTGTTTATATATGTAAAAGTATTTAATGTAAAAAATAAAGAAATAAGTAAAAAGATTAATTTTATTTGTTTAAGGATAAAACCCTAGTTTCTTTAAGAAAATAAATACATTATATTATTTATATACAAGAAAATATATTAATATATACAAAATAAAATATACTTAGAAAAAAGTATTTTTTAGTATAAATAATAATAAAGTAAAAATGTAATATTTTGTATTTTTTATTCTAAAGTAATTAATAAAAGTATATATTTATATATGTATTTTTATATTAACTATGATAAACTAAAATAAAATATGTACAAAAATAAAGTATATTTAGAAAAAATATTTTTAATGTGAATAAGAATAAAGAACAAAAATAAAAGTATAAATTATATATATTTTTCAAGTCTTAATGAATAATATAAAAGTATTTAAATGCTTTTTATGTTAGAAAAATAAAAATAAAATGCAAAATAAATGTGAAAAAATTATGAAAATATTTTTGAGCATTTTTTATGTTTGGAAATAAATAAATAAAATCAGAAATGAAAACAAAAATGCAAAAATATGAAAATACAAGAAATTGGGCCAGGGGGTGCAAAAAGGAAAAGAGGGGGTGTCAAGAGTGAGCCAGGCCAAGCCCAGCCCACCATTTCATCTTCAACCTTCAGCTTTTGAAAAACGCGCGCGTGCCTTGTACAAACTTGGACATCCTGCATACGAGCTCTATTGCAAAAACACATAACACCAAACTTGTAGAGAATTTAAAGACGATTCCAACCATATAGAAAATTAATCCTAACTCTCAAAGACTAGAGAGAATTTCTCTAGCCCTAAAATCTGACCTAGTTTTTTTCCAGCATGTTCATGGATGAAATTCTCCTAGCACACTTAATATAAATGAAAACTGAGCATATTTACAACTTCATGGCAATGGATACTACATTTTTTATTCACAAACCTAAAGCTAAATGTTCCTAAAATAGAGAGATAGGAAGTGGACAAAAACCTGTTTCAGTTGAATTCGTGTAGGGCAATGTAGTGCTTTTCAACAAGAATTGAGATGTCTAGGAGCTTGCTTGGACTTCACTTGACCTTCTCCAATAGCCCGCTTTCCTTGAATGTCCTTGAATCAGCCTATAGAACTCAACCTGCACAAGCTCAAAATGAAAATGGTGAACACTGTAAATGGAGTTACAGTTGGTGTTTGAGGTTTGGGATAGCTTGGATGAGTTGAATGGAAGGTGTTTGAAGCAACTTGGGGCAAAACGCACGAGCCAAATGAGCTATGGAACGCAAGTTGCAGGTTCTGCCTTGTTTTTCCAAGGGAATGTGATTTCTGACTATGGGGTGTTTAGAAGCTTAAGCAATCTTGTTTCTGGCTCAAAGGGGTATGAGAAATATGTTCAAACTGCTTGCATAAGTTTATCTTAGCTGATGTTCAAGTTCTAAGGTTTTGGACAAGTTTCTTGTTTTTGAAGTAAAATGTGGAAGTGATTGGAACAGGCCTGTACAAGCTATCAAATACCTTGTAAATTCTGCTCTTGGCCCCTCTAATTTGTGGATTTATTTTGCTGCAAGAGATCTTGGACCAATGCTCAAGGATTATGGTTTGACATAAAGCTTACTTAAGCAAAAATGGAAATTTGCCTTTTTCTACTTAGGGCTTAATTTTGTGTATAATGTCCAAATGACCAAAACAAAAGCTTAGACTGATGGATTTGCATTTAATTATGGAGTGTGAAGTGGTTTAGAGGCCTGTAAACTAGTGTAAGGTATGCTGACTTGAAAATGCAACTTGTGTGAACATGAATATGCCATGGATGAAAAGTGAGTTTTTACCAACCTTAAGCCTTCGATTCTCCCTAACCACAAATGTGTTTGAGGAGTTCTTGGATAATTTGAAAATCTTGCAACATGATCTATAATCCATCTTTGAAATGTAACTTGAGATTCCAAGTGGAACAATGTGAAAAATGGCCAAGAAGATAGGTCAAAATCCTGCCTAAACTAGGGCAAAATTTCACTAAGTTAAAAGTTTTAGGGACCCTTGTTCCAAAAATCATAACTTGAGATCCAAGATTCTTTTGAGAAAACTTTGTGAATAAAAGTTGTATACTTTGTGAAGGAATACAACTTTCATGTTGGAGGTTTTATTTGAATCCAAATGCATCATGGTGAAAATGTTGGGCAAAGTTAGGAAAAATTAAGAAAATTTCATAACTTAGAAAAATTCTAAGTTATGAAATTTTTCAACTTTAAACCCTAATTTGCAATTTTGGGTTTCTTGATGAACAAGTTTCATATTTTGACACATCTTGATGGAAAATGACCCTTGGCACTTGATTTTGACCAAAAAGTCAAAGTTTGACTTTTCAGTGTACAATCAAATTTTGATCAGTTGACTGAAAAATTCATCTGTCAATCCAATGCAATTGAGGTCTTTTGAACTTGTTGAATAGGTCAAGATGATGCCATTGAGTCCTTGAGTCCATGTTTGAACCTAATTTGCCATTGGTTAGGTCAAAAAGTCAGAAATTGCCTTTGTACAGTCAAAACCCTAAAAATGACCATTTTGCCCTTTTGGTGATCTGATCAAATTTCTTGTGGAGTTGTGGTCCAAACTTGATCAAATGGTTCATATGAGTTCATAATGTTGATGTGGGTCAAAGTTCATGAGGTTTGACTGTAAATTGGCCATAGTTGACTTTTTCCCAATACAACTGATTTCTAGGTCAACTGTCCAATTGACTGAGCAAAAATTTGATTCAAGGCTTGAAACTTGGTATGGACAAACTTATGATTCCAATATGAAGTATGAAAGTAACTTTGGGCATTGAAGGTCCAAAAATCCCTATGCAAGCTCAAACCCTAATTTAGGTCATCAATGCAAGGAGATGTCTTGAGCAGGGCAAACCCTAACTTGATCTTGAGTCTAAAAAGCCTTGTGATGAGAAAACTTGATAAAATGAGAGGGCAAATTTTGGGGTACAACACCGATGTTTCGCCATCACACATGTTTTTTATCCTACTTTGATCCTCAATATCATTGTTAGGTGTGATGTTTTGTCATCCATTTTATTGATGTTTCGCCATCTTTGCCATGATATCTTGTTATCATGAAGCCGATGTTTCGCCATCGCACATGTTTGTTATCCTACTTTGATTCTCAATATCATTGTTAGGTGTGATTTTTTTTCATCCTTTTTATTGATGTTTCGCCATCTTTGCCATGATATCTTGTTATCTTGAAGCCGATGTTTCGGTATCGCACATGTTCGTTATCCTACTTTGATTCTTAATATCATTGTTAGGTGTGATGTTTTGTCATCCGTTTTATTGTTGTCTCACCATATTTTCCATGACTTTGTTATCTTTTATCCGATATTTCACCATCACACATTTGTTTGAAGCCGATGTTTCTTCATCGCACATGTTGGTTATCCTACTTTGACTCTCAATGTCATTGTTAGGTGTGATTGTTTTATCATTTGATGTTTCGCCATCTTTGACATGTTACTTTGTTATTATTTAGCCAATGTTTTACCATCTCATTTTTTTGTTGTTTTATTTGATGTTTTGCCATCTTGACTATCTTTGTTTGTCTTAATTAAAAAACACAAACCAACCAAAACACATAAGCCGAACTACGGCTGCTCTGATTCCTTAAAAGGGATACGTAGGCATTGGGGTAGGGCCCAACCAAGCACAACTTTTATTTTCCCTACATTGTTTTCTTTTTTCTTTCGCATGCATTCCATTTTCAGTTGTAAGCCATAGACATAGGATTTGACCACACCAATTAGATTAGACAACAAGAGTGGATACCGTAGAGTACTACGGGCGTGTGGGGTGCTAATACCTCCTCCTCGCGTAACAGACTCCCTTACCCGATCTCTTGGTCGAAAGACCGTGATTTCTCCCTTTTCAGGTTTTCTCGATGTTTACCTTTCCCTTTAGGTGGGATAAAAGACGTTCGGTGGCGACTTCATTGATGTTTCATTAACATCCAGATGACAGGTTCTGGCCGCGTAGTTTCAGCTGGAGACTTCACTGGGGACAAATTGACCTTTTGCTGGTCCATCCCGGAGTCGATCCTAGCTCTTGTTTGTTTTCTTTTTGGGTGTTTATTTTACCGCTTTGCATATTTATCTGTTTGCATTGCATCCTATGTGCGCTTTACTTTCTGCATACCAGATTTGGTTAGAGTGTTTGGTTTCTAGATTTTCTTGATGGGTGGGTTTGTTCCATGAGGTAAAAGGCCTCATACCCCGGCAATGAGTGGATTCCATAGGAACTAGGAATAAAGTGGCCATGGCAGCTATGAGGCGGATGCTTTGTAGACCTGACCATGAGACCCATGACTTCAGAGGTAGTTCGGATAGCTGTTATCGTATGATGATACCGACATTCGAGCTCTCATAATTTGATTTGGCTTTTAACCTTACCTTGACCTAGACTACACCCGTGAGAGGGGCGGGAAAACTTTTCTTATAAGTACAGGTAATGTTGGTGACTTTGTGTTGCAAAGGTGACTCAGGTTCCCGTGTTAGTTTTGAAGTGTCGAGATTCTCTTTCGATTTTGAGCGGTGTTGTTCTGTAATGGTCCAGCCATGATCCAGTGTGAAACTTTGATCCTGTCATATTGCATCATAGCATATTTATTTCTAAAAATAAATGATGTAAAAAAATAACTAGCATGCGCATGTCATTTTCCAGGGACATTCAAGAGTCTTCTTTCCATCAGAAATGGTCGGTCTCCCTCCAGTTGAGTTCGATTTAGTTCATGTTAAAGAGCCCACCAGGCATACTTTGTCTTATCAGATTCCTACCATTGATGTGTCCGAGTTGAAGAGGTTGAGTTCTTATCTGAAGGGTGATGTTCTGAATAATTTCAACAAAAATTATGGCAATTTGTTACTAGTCTTTTACACTCCAGTTGACCCAATGGCTTTGATCACTCTCTTCCAGTTCTATGACAAAGAATTACGATGCTTTACTTTTCAAGATTATCAACTGGTTCTCACCCTAGAAGAGTACGCGTACCTGCTTAATATCAAGTTTTCCGATGAAGTTCCTTTTGTCCAAGTGCCGGAAAAGCCGAAGTTCGAAGTTATTGCTGAGATTCTTCGTTTGAGTTGGAAAGAGGTGAAAGACAATTGGAAGTCGAGTGAGGGTACTAACGGGTTTTATTTGGATTTCTTAGTGAAGAAAGTTGAAGACTGGGTAAAGAAAGGGAATTGGATTGACTTCAGCTCTCTGTTTGTTCTCATGATATACGGGACCGTCCTCTTCCCTCACCAGAGAAATTTTGTGGATTTGGCGACTATTTGTGTTTTTAGAAACAAGAACCCGATACCGACACTCTTGGCAGATACTCTTTATACCATCCATTCCAGGCATGGAAAAGGTGGTAATGTAGGTTTATGTCATTCGATGCTGTATCAATGGCTTAAGCTGCATCTACTAGTAAGTGGCCCTTTCATGGATACCAGGCATTATCTCCGATGGTCATCAAGGCTTGTCAACCTTACTTAATTCGATATCCGGTGGAATTATGACATGGGGGAAGTGCGAAGTATCGTCACTAGCTGCAGAGGTTTCCCTAATGATCCCCTCATAGGAACTAAGGGGTGTATCAACTATAATCCCGTGCTTGCTTATCGAAAATTGGGATATGCAATGGATGTACCGCAAAAGGTTGAGGAGGTATCTGAATCAGTGTATTTCGCTAGAGGAACTGATCCTGAGATGTTGAAAAGAGTGACAAGTGCTTGGAAGGGAATTCACAGGAAGGATAGAACTACTTTGGGCAATAAGGTTCCTATTGCTAGGGTTCCTTACATGGAGTGGGTTAAAGCCAGGGTTAAGATCTTACGGTTACCATTTGCAAGGTCGGCTCCTCAATATGAGCAACCTCCTGTTGTTCTAAGTAACACGGTGCCTACCGAGATGTTCACCTAGGTTCATGTTGAGAATATTCAGCTTCGTGCAAAAGACCGTGAGGTGGGGATGAAACTTTATTGGGCAGATCGAGAAAGGGCCGACTTAGCTCGCAAACTCAAGGAAGCTCAAGGGGAAACTTCTGATGTAACCAGTTTTAGGAAGAGGTCTCATGCTGAAATGGAAGAAGAATTGAGAAAGACTCAGCAAGAGTGTCAGAAGCTTCAGGTATCTGAGAATAGCTACAGAAAGAAGATTCAAAACTTGGAGAAGCAGCTCAAAGACAAAGATGCTCATCTTGAGAAGGAAGTAGCCCAGAAGCGTGTCGCAGAAGATCGGTTCCGAGAAAGTAAAATAGTCGCATCTCAAGTTTTGAAGGAGAAAGCCAGACTTGAAGAGTACTGTCAGCATCTTGAAGCATGTCTTGTTCCAGAGATTTAGTTATGTTATTTACTTTTGGTGTATTTGGTCACCCCTAGAATTGTTGGAAGGGACCATTTGATTGTTGTTATTATTCAGTTCTTTTTGCTTTATTGTTAAGACATGTATTTAGTTGTTTATCATTTCACTCTTAATTGTCCGAGGTCACTTGGACATCATTTCTTTTGTATGTAAATATTTGAAATGTTCATCTTATTATCCTTTCTCTTTTGATTGTATGATCGCACGCCATGGCTGATGAATAAAAGGACTCTTGGATACCTGGAAATGACAAACATATCATGCACATCATGCATTTCATAACATTACAGTTTATCTCAAGACAATTTTCTTATTATGCTGCTTTTCTTATTCAGAATTAAAGACGACTACTCATCGGTATTCCACCAGAAACAACTTACCAAGATAGATGGAACAAGTTCAAGCTGAACTCGCTGAAATGAGGGTCCAGATGGCTACTCAGATGACTCAGTTCATGGAGGTCATCACCAATGTGAATCGCCGACAGGAGGAACTAGCTTCCATTGTCAACAACCAGCGCCGCCATCCAGGGGATGGTGGAAATCAAGGGCTCTATCAGGACATTTCTGTAGGAATGGGGGATGTGCAAGATCAGCCTGCTGGAAATTTTCACGGGATGCCGGGAAACCCTTTTGTGCGCAACGTAGGGAAGTTTCCTCCGTCTCCTGGACCTCGTCTTGTGGGGAACATAAGAGCTAATCAGGGTGGTGTAAGGAATTATTACGAGCAGGATTTTGAATTTGACCAAGATGAAGATCAGTTTTCTGTTCGGCATTCAGAGCTGGGGGTTCAAATTGAGGATATGAAGTATCGTTTATTGGAAGAGCGTCTGAAGGCCGTGGAAGGGCAAGGAGTCCTTGGTATGGATGTTAATGATCTCGGGTTGGTGTCTGGGGTGAAAGTTCCTCCAAAGTTCAAGCCTCCTACATTTGAAAAGTACAACGGAGCGTCGTGTCCTATTACTCCTGCAACTGCTTATTTCCGGAAGATGTCAGTACATACTGAGGATCAAGGGCTTTTGATTCACTTTTTCCAGGATAGCCTATCTGGGGCATCCCTGGAGTGGTACATGAAGTTGGAGAAAACCCATATTCGTTGCTGGAATGATCTTGCTCGGGCTTTTGTCAAACATTATCAGTACAATGTGGATATGGTGCCTAATCGCACTCAGTTACAGAATATGTCGCAAGGACCAAAAGAATCTTTCAAGGAATACGCTCAGAAGTGGCATGAGTTGGCTGCGAGGGTTCAACCTCAACTCATGGAGAGAGAACTCATTGATATGTTTATGAGACCCTGCAAGGGCCATTCTACGAGCACATGATAGGAAGTACTTCGGCAGGATTTGCAGACTTGGTTATGGCTGGTGAAAGAATTGAGGTAGGTTTGAAATTGGGGAAAATTCAGATTGGAGGTTCTAGTGGCTCATCCGGGGGCAGTAAGAAACCATTCAACGCTTACCCTAAGAAAAGGGAAGGCGACGCAAGTGCGGTTTACTCTCATAGAGGAAGAAGAGAGGATCGTCAACACCAACAAATCAATGTTGTTTCTATTCCCGTTAATGCTCCTCCGCAACAAAGACCAAATGCAGTGCCTCAGCAACAAAGGCAGCAGGATGCTCCCCGTCACTATAATAACCAACAACCAAGACAGCCAAGGAAATTTGATCCCTTGCTAGTAACTCTTACTAAAGCACTCCACCACCTGCTTGATTTGAAGTTGATCAGTTTGATAAATATGCCACCGCCACCCGCAAGACTCCCTGTTAACTATGATGCTAATGCAAGGTGCGAATTCCATTCGGGCGGAGTTGGTCATTCTACTGACAATTGTTTTGCATTGAAGTGCAATGTACAAGACTTGTTGGATGCTAAGGCAATTGAGTTTACCCAAGTAACTGGTCCGAATGTTACTCAGAACCCAATGCCTAGGCATGAAGGGGGTGTTGTTAACATGATTGATGATGATGGTGAAGTGTTGAACTTGATCATGAATATGGAGCAGGTAACTACTCTGTTATGCTATGTTAAGAGGTATTTGCTTGACAATTCTATTTTCCCGGGTTGTACTTCAGAGTGTTCCAAGTGTAGAGGGCAACCGAAGGGCTGTGATGATTTGAAAGCAGGTATCCAGTTGTTGATAAAGGAAGGTTCCCTGCAGTTTGATAGAAAACCGAGCTACCGTAAGGTTACTGAAGAGGATGTTGCTGTAATATTGATTCCTTACACCCCTGCACGCACTCCTGCCCTATCAAGGGCACCCCCTCTGATGATTACAGTACCTGGTCCCATGTTGTACACCAGTGAGAAGGCCATCCCATGGCATTACGGTGCCGATGTTTATTACCATAGGGTAAAGCAGGAGGTTAATGCTCGTTTGTCTGAGGAAGAACGTGTTGAAGGTGATGAAGAGGAAGTCCATAACTTTTCTGGTGTGGGTCGAATGACTAGAAGCGGGAGAGTATTTGGTCCTTCCAGTGTGCAAGACGCGGCAGATGCTTCTGCAAGGGAAAAAGGAAAACAACAGGTAATGATTGGTAATCCAAGGGTTACGCCAGCCAATGTGACTCAACCAATTCCTATACCAGAAGCTTCTTGAGTTCCTGATGAGGTTGAAGAGTTAACGCGGATTATCAGAAAGAGTGATTATAGCATAATTGATCATCTGAGCCATACTCCCTCTAAGATGTCTATCTTGTCTCTGTTGATTTATTCAGAACCTCACAGAAATGCTTTGATGAAATTGTTAAAGAATGCGTTCGTGCCACATGAAATAGCAGTCAATCAATTTGAGAATGTCTGTGCTAATATATCTGCCGGGAATGGTTTGGGCTTCACAAATTTTGATCTTCCTCCAGAGGGACCAGACCATAACAAAGCATTGCATATTTCAATGGAGTGCAGGGGCACTAATTTATCCCGGGTTTTGGTAGACACAGGATCATCTTTAAATGTGCTGCCCAAGTCAGCGTTGATGAAGATTGATTATTCCAGATTGGAGCTTCGCCCTAGCGATTTGATGGTGAAGGCGTTTGATGGGTCTCAAAGGTCAGTATTTTGGGAGGTGGAGCTACCAATCAAGGTTGGCCCTTGCACCTTCACAGCTACATTTTTTGTCATGGATATACAGCTAGCATACTGTTTCTTGTTGGGGCGTCCGTGGATTCATAGAGCGAGAGCAGTCACTTCTACTCTTCATCAGAAACTCAAGTATCCTGCAGAGGGAAAGGTGATAATTGTATGCGGTGAGGAAGAGTACATCGTGAGTCATTTGACATCATTCCGCTATGTTGAAGTTGAAGGTGAGATACATGAAACGTCGTTCCAGTCATTCGAGACAGTTCATGCAGTCAATCTTCCTCCTCCAGAGCAGAGAAGGAAATCAAAAATTGTTATGTCTTCTCTCAAAGATGAAAAAGTTGTGGTGGAAGGTGGTAACCCTGAAGGTTGGGGTCAGGTGCTGGACGTTACTCCGAAGTTTGATAAATTTGGTCTTGGTTTTAGCCCAGGTCAGCAGAGTGCAGCTCCCAGAGCATCCAGTTTATCTACTCCTGTGAAGTTTTCCTGTCCTTGTGCTACTCAAGAAGGGCACGTCAATGCAGTTGGCGATGATAGAATTAATGGCTATAATATCGAGGATTGGATTCGTTTGAGTACTCCAAGACAAACACTCAACAATTGGACTTCTGTGGATGTTATCCAAGTTTCAAGCGCTGAGGAGTAATTTTCTTGTTTCTTTTATTGTCATATCATAATTCCTACGCTCTTCCCAAGGCATAGTGAATCATTTGTGTAGGGCCACCATGCTTATTTTTCAAGTTTATCATGAAATAAAGGACGTTTTTGCATTCAAAATTTTACTTCTTTTTCTTTTCTTTTTATTTTTAAATGGCAATGTTTCTCTTTTCACACACTGTCACTAAAAACGCAAAAATGTCATTCATGCAGATGCACTTACATCACTGATTCTATCAATAACGACTCTGCTATGGCTCATTATGACTTTGATACTCCTATTTATCAAGCTGAAGAAGAAGCATATGAGGATTGTGGTCTTCCTGAGGAATTAGCAAGACTGTTGAAACAAGAGGAGAAGGTTATCCAGCCAAATCAAGATTCGATTGAGGTGGTGAATATTGGCACAGAAGAGATAAGAAGAGAAATCAAGATAGGGGCACATCTCGAAGAAGGTATAAAGGTCAGATTGATTGAGCTACTCCGTGAGTATTCTGATATCTTCGCTTGGTCTTATGAGGATATGCCTGGGTTGGATACAGACATAGTGGTGCATCGACTACCGCTCAAATAAGGTTGTTCTCCTGTCAAGCAAAAGCTCCGAAGAACTCATCCCGAGATGTCCAATAAAATCAAGGAGGAGGTCCAGAAGCAGTTAGACGCAAATTTCTTAAAGGTTGTCAGTTATTCTCCATGGATTGCAAATATTGTGCCTGTGCCCAAGAAAGATGGTAAAGTCAGGATGTGCATGGATTATAGGGATCTAAACAGGGCTATCCCTAAAGATGATTTCCCTCTTATGCATATTAATGTGCTGGTCGATAACACTGCTCACTCCAAAGTGTTTTCGTTCATGGATGGTTTTTCGGGTTACAATCAAATTAAGATGGCTCCGGAGGATATGGAGAAGACAACATTCATCACGCCTTAGGGAACCTTCTGTTATAAAGTGATGCCATTTGGTTTGAAAAATGCCGGGGCAAAATATCAACGCGCCATGGTCACTCTCTTTCATGACTTGATTCACAAAGAGATTCAGGTATATGTAAACGATATGATTGCCAAGTCTGACACGGAAGAGGAGCACCTTGTTTATCTGGAAAAATTGTTCGAGAGACTGAGGCAGTGCTTGCTAAGGTTGAATCCGAATAAGTGCACCTTCGGGGTGAGATCCGATAAGCTTTTGGGCTTTATTGTAAGTGAAAAGGGTATCGAGGTGAACCCGTCCAAGGTAAAAGCGATACAGGAAATGCCTGAGCCAAGGACAGAGAAGGAAGTACGTGGCTTCTTGGGAAGGTTAAACTATATTTCCAGATTTATTTCTCATCTCACAGCCACCTGTGGACCTATGTTCAAGTTGTTGAAGAAAAGTCAGACGGTGAAGTGGAATGAGGATTGTCAGAAGGCCTTTGACAAAATAAAGGAGTATTTGCAGGAACCTCCGATACTCATGCTTCCAGTGGAAGGAAGGCCGCTAATCATGTATCTAACTGTGTTGGAGAGCTCAATGGGTTGTGTCCTCGGTCAGCACGACGAAACAAGGAAGAAAGAGCAGGCTATTTACTACTTGAGTAAGAAGTTTACGGAATGCGAGTCGAGATACTCATTGTTGGAAAGGACTTGTTGCGCGCTTGCCTGGGCCGCCAAACATTTGAGGCAATGCATGTTAACTCACACCACCTACTTGATATCCAAAATGGATCCAATCAAGTACATTTTTGAGAAGCCGACTCTTACAGGAAGGGTAGCCTGTTGGCATATGATACTCACCGAATATGATATCCAATACACTACCCAAAAGGCAATTAAGGGTAGTGTACTGGCCGACCATCTTGCTCATCATCCCATAAATGATTATGAACCAATGAAGTTCGATTTTCCAGATGAGGAAATTGTGTATGTTCGGGATTGTAACGTACCAGAACTAGACGAAGGACCCGAGCCAGGATCACGTTGGACGCTTGTTTTTGATGGTGCCTCTAATGCCATGGGAAACGGTGTCGGAGCTATTATCACTTCCCCTGAGGGATACCACATTCCTTTCACGGCTCGTATTTGTTTCAATTGCACTAACAACATGATCGAGTATGAGGCTTGAATTTATGGCATTGAAGCGGCGATCCACCTGCGCATCAAATTTTTGAAAGTTTACGGGGATTCTAATCTTGTTATCAGCCAGATTAATGGAGATTGGGAGACTCACCATTAGAACCTAATTCCATATCGTGAGCATGTTATGAAGCTGATTCCGTATTTTGAAGAGATCACGTTTGAACACATTCCCAGAGAAGAAAACAATCTAGCTGATGCACTGTCAACTTTTTCCTCCATGTTCAAGGTTAAGTGGGATAATGAGGCATCTTACATTACTATCAGAAGTTTGAGTGAGCCAGCTTTCTGTTTTGAGGCCAGTTTGGAACCAGATGGCAATCCTTGGTTTTATGATGTTAAGAGATGCCTTGAAACACAAAAGTACCCTGAGGGGGCATCCATCACAAATAAGAAGTTCTTGAGAATATTTTCAGCCAAGTTCTTTCTCAGTGGTGATGTGTTGTACAAAAGGCATCATGATGGTCTACAACTCAGATGTGTTGACAAGAAAGAAGTAGATAAAATCATTGAGGAGATACATGAAGGTGACTTCGGGACCCATTCCAACGGGCACACCATGGCTAAAAAGATCTTGCGAGCAGGTTACTATTGGTCCACCATGGAGACTGACTGTTACAATCATGCACGGGTTTGCCACATATGCCAAGTCTATGCTAACAAGGTGCATGTGCCGCTAGTACCTTTGAATGTCTTGACCTCCCCTTGGCCATTTGAGATGTGGGGAATTGATATGATCGGTAATATTGAACCGACTGCGTCCAACAGGCACCGTTTCATTCTAATTGCCATCGATTATTTTACGAAATGGGTGGAAGCTGCATCCTATGCCAATGTCACCAGCAAGTGGTAACTCGGTTCATTAAGCACAACATTATCTGTCGCTACAGAGTGCGTGAGAAGATCATTACCGACAATAGGTCTAATCTGAACAACAAAATGATGAAGGAGATTTGTGAGTCCTTCAAAATCAAGCATCGTAACTCTTCCCCATACCGACCAAAGATGAACGGCGTTGTCGAAGCGGCCAATAAAAATATCAAGAAAATCATCCAGAAAATGGTCGTCACTTATAAAGATTGGCATGAGATGCTGCCTTTCACTTTGCATGGTTATCGCACCACTGTGCGTACTTCGACTGGGGAAACCCCATTTTCATTGGTTTACGACATGGAAGCAGTATTGCCGGTAGAAGTCGAGATTCCTTCTCTTAGGGTCATGAGAGATGTTGAGTTGGATGAAAGTGAATGGGTTCAGAATCGGTTGGATCAGCTGGAACTTATTGATGAGAAAAGGTTGACGATTGTATGTCATGGTCAGGTGTATCAACAAAGGATGAGAAAAGCTTTTGACAAGAGGGTACAGCCTCAGTGTTACAAGCCAGGTGACCTTGTGCTCAAGAGGATAATTCTTCCCCAGGGAGATCCCAGGGGCAAGTGGGTTCCAACTTATGAAGGTCCTTTCGTGGTTAGAAATGTTTTCTCCGGAGGGGCGATGATACTCACGACTATGGATGGAGAGTACTTCCCTCTCCCTGTGAATGCTGACATAGTTAAAAAAATACTTTGCATAAAAAATAATAAAAACCCGCTAAACTGAAAACCCGAAAGGGAGGTTTAGGCAAAAATAGGGTGTCCTGGTGAATCAAAAACCCGAAAGGGCGATTCAGGAAAAAGTTAGGGACTTAAAGCAAGTTACTACGCTCAGCATGGGATCCTTTTGTTTCTTTCCTTCTTTCCGTCACCTGGCATAAGTTCGAAGCCAATTTAAGTTTGATCTGTCCGAAAGCAGGAAAATGAAAGTCGTAAAAGTCATAGCAGAGTTGGGACTCGATGGATGTTCACATTCACATTGCCATTTGTAAACACTTGTTTACTTTGATTTTTGTAATTGCTTGCTTCCAAATGTAAATGCCTTTTTCACAGGCTAATTTCTCAAAATCAATAGAATATCTTCTTTCAAGTATACGTATGCTTTTCTTTTCTCCCTTTTTACTATTTTTGTTTGCAAAAAGAATCCAATATTTTTTATAAGCATAAGCATATAAACTTCGTGGCCCTTACACGGATATGGTAATTTAAGTCATGGTTAGTTGATCGCTTGAAACACGGATAACAAACACCACTGATGGACTCCTCTTTCACTCTGTTGGCTTTTGCCTGGCAGTTTTGTTTCACAGCTCCGGGCTGTTGGTAATGGTCAGGGAACATAATAATGTCAAAATTAAGGCAGGTCGGCGAGACCGGTGAACCTGGTTGGGGATACTTCTTCCCCATAATGGCTTTTATTACGTTTCTTTGCTGCGCTTTCGTGTTTTATCCTGATTGATTGTTTTAGCATTGTCTGCATATAGGATTTTGTTTGTAGTTGAATGTCAGTCTTGATGCGTTGAATATTTTTGCCTTGAAAAAAAATTTGTTTAATTTTTTTTCTCTCCAGTATCACTCTTTAATCGTTTTTTCATACCAGCTGTGCCAATTCTTTTGCACGGCCAAGAATTTGGAAGAAGGAGTTTGGCTAAAAAATAGTGACTGTAGTGGTATGCTTTCAAGTAGAACCCTGTTGACAATGTACATGCATTGTTTCAATCCCAAAACACTGGAGATATAAGGGAGTAGGACCATCGTTAACCCCTCCGAGCCTTCGAAGTAGGAGTTTTCTTTCTGTTCGAAAAATAAAAATAAACCTTTTGTAACCAGGGACAGGGTAGATATTCAGTTGATTTGCCCAAACATTCAAATTTCAGAAGGAGTGTCCCCTCTGAGGATCACTGCATTTTATCTTTCGTATCATGAGAACAGGAGAAATGTCTAAGCCATGATTTTCATGTCCTCACAAAATCCTGAGGTCGATATCGAATTGATACAATAATGGCTATCCCTCGCCGACCAAGGAATGAGGCATTTGTTTTCTTAAAAAAAAAGAGAAAGAAAGAAAAGTTCAAATACCTAAAGTCACATTGACTTGTTCAAAGTGGTAAACATGAATAAGAAAGAAACAAAAATCCCCGCTAAGTCGAAACTTGAAAACAAGTCGCTTAGACAAAAGTTAGGGCATCCCGCTGGACTTCCAAAAATGGAAATTCAAGAGATTTTTGTCCAGGAAAAAGTTATGGAAAAGAGAGCCTAAAAGGCCAAAAAAAAGAAGAAGAGAGAAAGATTATTCAATAAAATTTTCATCAAGAGAAGAGGAATAATAATATAAAAAGCAGCAAAAGTTTCGACGATCATGTTGGAGGATTTGTCGTGATAACTCAACCATCATAAATCCTTTTAAAAGATGAATTCTTGTGGTAAATCAACTGAATTTAGGACAGGAGAATATCACGAACGGGGTGGGCACCAAATAACTTGAGCCTTGAAAACTTTTTTTCAAAAGAACCTCGAACTAGGCCATGTTACAACCTCTAAAAGTCCTAACTGAAACAAGGGTTTAACTTAAAAGCATACTGCGACAGGATAACATTTCCTAAACGCCCCAAATATGTGTTGCATGGCCGTGTTGGCATCTTATCGCTCGGATTTTAACTCATTTTTTAAAAAGAGGAAGAAAAGTTTTGAAATTTTTGCACTCTAGCCAGTGATTCATTCACAACAGAGATGCGACACTTTGTTAAGTTCTTCAAGGTTTAAATAATCATCACATCAGGTCTCTCATTCTCAAAAAATAAACATCTTCTTGTATACAAAACAACTGTTTACATCAAAAAGGAATTCACACGTTGAACACCTATAAAGAGCTTAATGATTGTCAAGAGGGGAATGTTTGGTTTTCTTCTATTTTGACAGAGCCCGTTGTGATACGGTGGCCAGAACCGGGAATGTTTTAGGAATGCTGGTTTGCATTTTGCGTTTGTGTTTGCAAAATGCCGCGGTAAGCAAGAGTCGCCACCGACTTTTATTTTATCCAACAAGGAAAGGAAAAAAGCACAGAAAAATTCCTTTTTTCGAGATTTTCTGAGTACGGGGGGGGGGGGGGGGGGGGGGGGGGGTAGATTATAGAAAGGGAAGGTATTAGCACCCTTTATATCCGTAGTTATCTACGGGCTCTTAGGTACTTGCTCATCATTTTCAAAATTTCTTTGTGTGTTTTATGTGATTTGAAAAGTTTTTGTTTTGACTTCGATTTAACCCTTGCTTCTGTCTTCAAGAGTGTTACGAATTGTTTTTTGAAAACTTTGTTTGAAAGGAGTGTAAGTGTGAAAAAGTTTGTTTTGATTGAGCAAGTACTTAAGAACTAATCTACCTACTCGAAAAAGAATTGTTCTATGTTTGTTTCCTTTAGACAATGCTATCCCACTATTAGTGAGTAGGTAGCACCGTCGTCGGAGTTTTAAGGGTCAATTTGAAAGGGACATACGGTCACTAAAGCAATGTTATGACGTCTTAGTAGTAACCCTAATGTCTTAGATCAATTATTCGAGGCAACAATTCCGAGGCAACCATTCCGAGGCAACTTTTCCGAACGGGATTTTGATCTTTGTTTAGATAAGAGAGCGACCACTAAAATATCCTATACTCAATGACTGTTTACCGAAGGCAACCGAAGTGGAGTATACCCTATGAGTGCGCATGTACGAGTGATTCAATTTCAATTTTATTATCTTTGCACATTTTAGGGTTAGCTAACCGTTTTAAAGTTAATCATACATTGTTGTCATGCATCCCTATTATTCATACATCAAACAGTTAATATTTTGCAGAATTTAAAGTGCGGAAATTAAACTACGCTATTACAAGGCTTCGGGTATTTACATAGCCAAAAACAAAACCTTAAAAATAAAGCGATAAATGAAAGTAAAAGATCCTAATTAATCTATTACAACTAGTGATCAATTACATTAATATAGAAAAATAATATAATAAAGCGCGCGCGAGGAAATTAAGGACGGTAAGAAATTAGGGTTTTGACCCCATTCTAACCTAATTGGAAGAAAAAAATTGTTTTTGTTGTTTTTAATTATTTTTAAGAAAAAGAATTAGGTTTTTTAAATTAAGTACAAAAATAATTAGTAATTAAATTAATTAATGAAAATAAATAAATGGCCTATTTTTGTATTTTTGGTTATTTTAAAAAAAAGAAAATAGAATTAAATTAAAACCTTAATTGTTCTAATTAATTTTAATTTATTTACAAAAAAACAATTAAAGTTACCTAAAATTAAATAACCTAATTAAATTAATTAATTTTTGTATAAAAAATAAATATCATAAATTTAATTGGATGAAAAATATTTTTTGTGATTTTTTGACAAAGAGAAAAATTATTTTTGGTTAGTAAAATAAATAAACTAAATTAATTAAATAAAATATAAAAGAAAAAAGAAGAATTGGGCCTGAGAAGTCAGCAGAATGGGGGGTGTGACAATCAGATTTCTAGGCCCAAAATGAATGGTTCAGGTTGACTTGCAAGATCCCATGATTTGCTTTGACAAGGGTGTACCATGGACACCACATCATGGCCATCAGAACTAGCCTCCTGGACACTTGGCAGATTGGATGATGAAGGACTATGGTGGTCCTTGGCCTTGTGTGCGCGTTGGATCACTGAAAGAAAAAAATATGAAAGAATTGGGGGACCTGGGATTTGAACCCAGGCCCCAAAGCGTTTTCCCACTACTCCACTACCAACTGCGCCGACTTTGCTTCTTGTACATAAAATAATAATAATAAGTAATATATAATAATGGGCGTTAGTGGAGAGAGAAAGCGCCAGAATTCAAATCAGCGAATAGGAGGCTGCGACGCTAGTCATCTTCCTCCTTGCACCGTTGGTAAAAGTCACAGACTTTTACCTACGGACGTTTGTCCATAACTACAGCCCCTGTCATTCTCAAAATCAAATACAAGTGAGATAAATAACTTCTAAGGCCATGAATCAACTCGTCTGGACATTCTGAGTGTGATGGTGCCCCTCTCATGGCCCAATTTTACCTGCACACAGAAATCCCAAATCGAAGCCACAAACCCTAACAATGGCAAACTCTAATACAGGCCATGAAAACGCAATTAAATGTTACAGAAAGCTTGCAAATGTGTTAAGGAACAAGAATATGTGATTATCTCATGCTATAAGTGCCAGAATGATGCAATTCTAATTCAAGAAAAAGGCAATGTCGTGACTAACTTACAGCGAGTTACAGGGCTGGAAACTCTTTGTTCTTGATTGATTTAGGTTCCTTGTGATCCCAGGAAGCGATTGGGATGATCAGGAAGCCTTGTGATGGCCTGGAAGTGTGAATTCGACTCAACACTTTTTGTGATTTTTTTCAAGTTTTGTTCTTGTTCTTGCGCCTCTCTCTCGCCTTGTTTTAGGTCTGCAAATATTCAATATATATCAAGGATTGAATTAGGGTTCAAAACATGATCTCAATCTTCCTCCATTATTGATTTTGATCTTGATTTGATTCACTTAAAAACCCTTCCAAAAATAGGCTAAATTCAATATTTTTATGCACACCAAGGCTTTGCACGAATTCAATCTTATGCTAGCTGGATATAGGACCTGAAACATGTATAAGATCTTGAGATTTCAATGTTTTAGATTTTTCCATGATTTGTTTTGATTAAAATTGATTTAATTCAAATAAAAATCAAAATAAATAATAAAAACAAGATACTGACAACTGGAAATGGCTAGAGCTCTTGGACCATGCTACCAACTCAAAACAAGTGCATAAGATTGGGCCCATTTGGCAAAAAATACAATTTGAGGCATAGTTGACTTTTGACAATTTTGCAAAAAAGGTCAACTTCACCAATGCATAACTTCCTCAATTTTGACTCTTTGAAGGTGTTCTTGGACTTTTTAGAAAGATTGATATGTCCTCTAAGCAAACCTTTTGGTTTCATATCAAGTTGTTATTCCATGTTCATGTATGAAGCTTTGACAAAAAAGGTATTTTTGTTGACTTTTCAAAATGACCTATAATGTCCAAATTCATAACTTCTTGTGAGTGCATATTTTGAACTTGGGAGATGAATATGGATTGTAGGGAATTTCATCCTCTTCAAAATGAGCTTTGGATGTGTCATTTATCATAAAGTATGAGAAAGTTATGCTTGTTCAAAGTTGAGTTGACTTTTCCTTCAAAACCCTAATTTAGCAACTTTTGGTTCTTGATGAATTATGAGCAATCCTTGATGAATCATGATAAACCCTTGATTAAATGACGAATGATACTTCAAAATGAGGATGTTGGCCAAAAGTCTTGAAGTTTGATTGTATGTGGGTCACAGTTGACTTTTGCCTTAGCATAGTCGATTTTCAGGCCTTTGAGCAATTGATTGAGCAAACTTCCTCTGCAAGGCTTGAAACTTGAAATGGATTATCTTGAGAGCATATTAGAACAATAGTGAGCATTTGGGATCCCTTGGACTCAAGTATCTTGATGCAATATGAAACCCTAATTTGAGGTAGACTGCCTTAGGAGGGAGCTTGTCTGGTCAAACCTTGGACTTCCTTGAGCAACTTGAGAATCTTTCTTGAAATGTTTTGAGAAATATGAGAGGGAAAATTTTTGGGTACAATAGTTGCCCCTGTTCAATCTTCTTAAACCTCAATATGTAGATTGGCTGTCTGCCTTTTGTAATCTGAAGGTGGAAGATGATTGAACACTAGAGTGCCCAGAAATTTGCACTCGCATAAAGTGGTACTTGTCTTGTGATGTCGGGAATGGGCTTATAGATGCCATTTGGAGATTGATGACGGAGGATGGGCTTAAAGATGCCATCTGAAGGAGTATCGATCGCATAAGAGATTCCTTTGCGAGAGTTTGTATACCTGTTATCGAGGAAGATTCCGCTGGGGAATGCTGTTCTTTGTCTTGGTAACAGTTGAATTTTAGGAGCTTCGGTCGTTCGTTATTCTACTGGGGAATAGTCGCTTGGTCGAGGAGGTGAAAATGTAACTACTATCTGGTCGTGATCCAGGCTTCATAGTGATAACGTCGACTGCTATCTGGTCGTAATCCAGGCTTTACAGTGACTTACTAGGTTGATGAGATTAAACTTGCTACCCGGTTGTAATCCAGGCTTCGCAATTTCTTAATTCTTATCTGGTCGTAATCCAGGCTTCAGAAGGAAATCAAATGTTATCCGGTCGCATCCGGGCTTCAACTTGAATTTAGGGCACACTAATATCCGGTCGACTCCGGGCTTCTTCATAATTGTCCAGGTAAACTACTATTTGGTTGAAATCCAAGCTTCATAGTGTCTTGTACCACTATCTAGTCATAATCCAGGCCTCACGATGTTTCATACCATTATCTGATCGGATCTAGTCTTCATGGTGTTTTATACTGCTATCTGGTCGAATCCAGGCTTCACAATACCTCACTTCTTATCTGGTCAAAATCCAGGCTTCAGAAGAAATCAAGTGGTTATCCGGTCACATCCGAGCTTCCCTTTGATTTTAAGGCCTACTAATATCTGGTCGACTCCGGGCTTCATAGTAATTGGCCTAGTAGACTGCTATTTGGTCGAAATCCAAGCTTCATAGTGTCCCTCACTGTTATCTGGTCGTAACCCAAGCTTCAGTGTCTTTTTACTGCTATCTGGTCGTAATCCAGGCTTCACGATGCCTCATACCATTATCTGGTCGAATCCAGGCTTCATGGTGTTCGGAGAAATCAAGATGCTATCCGGTCTAATCCGGGCTTCATAACTTGTATTAAAGATATACCATTATCTGGTTGTAATCCAGGCTTCGCGGTGTCTTTGGCTGCTATCTGGTCGTAATCTAGGCTTCACAACGTCTTCTACCATTATCTGGTCATAATCCAGGCTTCATGGTCTTGTATTGCTATCTGGTCGTAATCCAGGCTTCACAATAACTTGTTGAGCTGCTATCCGGTCATAATCCAGGCTTCATGGCTTGTGTTTATGATATAGCACTATCTGGTCAAATACAGGCTTCATGGTACTTGTTGAGCTGCTATCCGGTCGTAATCCGGGCTTCACGGCTTGCTGGGGATTAAGCTATTATCCGGTCGAATCAGGGCTTCATAGATGGCTTTTAAGAGATACCACTATCTGGTCGTAACCCAGGCTTCGCGGTAGTCTGATACTGTTATCCGGTCATTCTCCGAGCTTCACAATGTGCTGTAGAAATCAAGATACTATCCGGTCGGATCCTGGCTTCATAGCTTGAACTTTGTGAGAATTTGATTGTATCTTTCCTGAAAGGTAAAGGTTAGCTGTATGTAATGCATGATATGTATCAGGCAATGATGTTCTCAAAATAAATGAGATTGTGCTGTATGATGCGTATGCGCATGTTATGATGTATGGATGTGTAATGTTTTTATGATAATCTTCTAGACTCTACTAGGGATAATCTTCCAGTGCTGGTGATAGATGAACTCTGCTTGGGGAGAATCTTACCGACTCATTCGCGATTGCGAACCTCAGCTGGGGAGAGTTGATAATACTGTATTTGGGTACTTCCTACTCTGTGGGGAGTGTATGCATTTTTAGTCATTTTCTAAAGATGGGTCTATCTCTGTACCTGGTGAATAGAGCAACTGTAAGGCTCAGATATTTGTTATTTGCCCCTGTTTCTGATATTACGAGTAATCGTCTTTTGTTTCGCACGTAAATATTTATGAGCAACAATTATTGTCAAATGCATATATCAAAATGAACCATTGGATGTTCTTGCAAAACAAAACAGAAAAAGGAAAAACAATTTGAAATTTCTTTGTGAAAATGAACTGTATTGATTTTGCAGTTGGCCTGTAAATAGGCGTTTTTGTACAAGAGGCTGACGTCCTAGTAAGAGAACACCGTCGAACAAACAGAATTTATACAATTTGTGTAAAAGAAAGAAAAACAGCCATGTGAACAATCCCACTGGGTTCCAACTCTGATATTGCCTTTATATCTTCGAGAGTCTCATCACTTTGCTACTGGGTTGAAGGTAGATCAAATTGATTAGTGTCGTCCGAGCTTGGTAGTTGATACCGAAGTCTGGTTGCAAGATCATCCAATGAGACATGGTGTTACGCTTTAATCCCTAATTTTTTCCTGGACCTCCCTTTCGGGTTTTCAGTCCACCGGGATACCCTTTTTTGCCCAAGTCGCCTTTTCAGGTTTTTGACTTGCCGGGTGTACAGTTTTTTTCATTTTCATCCCTTATTTTTGCCCGATACCTTTTGGTTCGCCGAGAAGCCCTTATTTTTGCCTAGGCCAGTCAACCAAGCGGGTCTTTGATTATGCGTAGTATTTTTTCACTATGTCTGCATTGACGGGGTGAGAAAGGTCGTCACCATCCATGGTGGTTAGGATCATAGCTCCTCCCGAGAAAATGTTCTTAACCAGAAATGGCCCTTCGTAAGTAGGGGTCCATTTTCCCCTGGGATCACCTTGAGGTAGTATGATGCGTTTGATCACCAGATCCCCAACTTGATACTCTTGTCGTCTGACTTTCTTGTTAAATGCCTTGATCATTCTCTTTTGATACGTCTGACCATGACAAATAGGAGTAAGTCTCTTTTTATCGATTAAGTTCATCTAATCAAGCCGGGTCTGGATCCAATCTTCCTCGCTCAAACCTTCATCCTTCATAATCTGAAGAGAGGGTATCTGAACTTCAATGGGCAAGAATGCCTGCATGCCATATACCAAGGAATAGGGTGTTTCCCCTGTTGACGTCCGCGCGGAGGTACGGTACCCATGAAGAGCGGATGGTAACATCTCATGCCAGTCTTTATAGGTCACCGTCATCTTCTTCACAATCTTCTTGATGTTCTTATTAGCCGCTTCAACAACCCCATTCATCTTCGGCCGGTAAGGAGAAGAGTTGTGATGTTGTATCTTGAACTGCTTGCAGAGCTCGGTGATCATCATATTGTTGAGATTTGTACCATTGTCTGTAATGATCATCTCTGGTACACCGTATCGACAGATCAGATTATGTCGGATAAACTGTGCCACAACGTTCTTGGTTACTGTAGCAAAAGAAGTTTCCTCAACCCATTTCGTGAAATAGTCAATTGCTACTAGGATGAAATGATTCCCGTTAGACGCAGTAGGTCTGATCTCGCCAATCATATCGATGCCCCACATTGCAAAAGGCCAGGGAGCTGTCAAGATGTTCAAAAGAACCGGAGGTATGTGCACCTTATCAGCATAGAGTTGACACTTATGACAGGTCCGAGAATGTTGATAACAATCGGCTGCCATAGTAAACCAATAATATCCTGCCCGAAGGATTTTCTTTGCCATGGTATGCCCACTGGAATGAGTTCTGAAGGTACCTTCATGTAACTCTGCCATAATCCTTTTTGCCTCGCTTTTGTCCATACATCGCAGTAAGGTCGAATCATGGTTACGCTTGTAAAGGATATCATTACTGATGAAAAACTTTGCAGCAAACCTCCTCAGAAACTTCTTATCATTAACAGATGCACCCTCGGGGTATTCTTGAGCCTCAAGATACCTCTTTACCTCGTGGAACCAGGGTTTATTTGCTACCTCTTCAGTCTCAATATCACAACAATGTGCGGGTTCGTCCAACCTCTCGATGGTAATCCAGGAAGCTTCATTGTCCCATCTGACCTTGAACATAGAATACATGGTAGCTAGCGTGTCCGCTAACTGGTTCTCCTCTCTTGGGAAGTGTTCAAACGTTATCTTCTCGAAGTGTGGAAGCAACGTCAATACATACTCTTTGTAAGGAATAAGATTTGGATGTTTCGTATCCCACTCGCCTTTGATCTGACTGATCACGAGAGCGGAATCTCCGAATACACTCAAGAACTTAATCCTTAGGTCAATAGCTTCTCGAAGGCCCATGATGCATGCTTCATACTCCGCCATGTTGTTGGTGCAGTTAAAACATAATCGGGCGGTGAATGGAGTATGACAGCCTTCAGGAGATATGATCACGGCGCCAACGCCATTACCCAAAGCGTTTAAAGCTCCATCAAAATACATAGACCATCGAGATCCCTCCTCAGGTCCTTCCTCTGGTCCAGGTGTTTCACGGTCAGTCACCAACATGATGTTCTCATCCGGGAACTCGAAATTCATAGACTGGTAATCATCCACAGCCTGATGTGGCAAATGATCTGCCAACACACTCCCCTTAATTTCCTTCTGGGTTGTATATTGGATGTCATACTCAGTTAAGATCATCTTCCGTCTTGTTATTCTTCCGGACAAGGCAGGCTTCTCGAAGATATACTTGATTGGGTCCATCTTTGATATCAATAGGGTAGTGTGAGTCAACATATACTGTCTCAGTCGGCGAGCAGACCATGCCAAAGTGCAACAAGTTTTCTCAAGCAGTGAGTATCGGGTCTCACAGTCGGTAAACTTTTTGCTAAGGTAGTAAATAGCATGCTCTTTTTGGCCAGACTCGTCATGCTGCCCCAGCACGCACCCCATTGAATTATCCAATACGGTCAAGTATAAGATCAAAGGTCTTCCTTCAACTGGAGGCATCAGAATAGGTGGCTCTTGGAGATATTCTTTGATCCTTTCGAAAGCGGCCTGACATTCATCATTCCATTTTACCACTTGATCTTTCTTCAGCAGCTTGAAGATCGGTTCACAAGTAGCAGTCAGGTGCGAAATGAACCGGGCAATGTAATTCAACCGTCCCAAAAAGCCTCTAACTTCTTTTTCTGTTCGGGGAGCTGGCATCTCCTGTATAGCCTTCACCTTTGCAGGATCCACTTGAATACCTTTATCACTAACGACGAAACCTAGCAGCTTACCAGACCTCACCCCGAAGGTGCACTTGTTCGGGTTTAACCTCAGCTTGTACAACTTCAACCTGTCGAATAGATTCTAGAGATGGTCAAGGTGTTCTTCCTCAGTCTGGGATCTTGCAATCATGTCATCAACGTAAACCTCAATCTCATGGTGAATCATGTCGTGGAACAGAGCGACCATGGCGCGCTGATAAGTTGCCCCAGCATTCTTCAACCCGAAAGGCATTACCTTGTAACAGAAAGTGCCCCACTGTGTAACGAAGGTTGTCTACTCCATGTCTTCGGGAGCCATCTTAAACTGATTGTAACCAGAGAAACCATCCATAAAGGAAAAGACCTTATGTTGTGCGGTGTTGTCAACCAGAACATCGATATAAGGCAAAGGGAAATCATCCTTGGGGCTCGCCCTGTTCAGATCTCTATAGTCTACACACATACGTACCTTACTATCTTTCTTCGGCACCAGAACCACGTTGGCAACCCACTGCGGGTAAGAAGTAACTTCTAGAAATCCGGTGTTAAACTGTTTCATGACCTCAGCTTTGATTTTCTCAGACATCTCGGGGCGCATTCGGCGAACCTTCTGTTTTACCGGAGGACAGTCTTCTTTAGTTGGCAAGTAGTGAACCACAATATCGGTATCCAACCCAGGCATATCTTCATAAGACCAGGAAAAGATCTCAACATAGTCGCGCAGCATCTGTATCAACCGTTGCTTAACACTAGACTCCAGATTTGCACCGATTTTGACTTCTTTCTTGTCTTCCTCTGTACCTAAATTTACTGATTCCACTGGCTCTTCATGCGGCTGTATAGCCCTTTCTTCCTGAAGTAACAGTCTAGCAAGTTCTCCAGGCACCCCCACAATCATCCTCACCTTCGTCCTCGACTTGGTTGATCAGATTTTCAAAGTCATAACTAGTAGTAGCAGAGTCGTTATCAGTGGGATCCAGAGTGGATGTGGACCTGTATTATGATATGTGAGTGTGTGTAAGACAATAGCTGTTTTAATAAAGTGCAAGATAGAAAAGAAAAACAGGGAGCATAAAATTTGTAATGCAAGAAAACGTCCAATGTTTTATTGATGATATACGAAAATGACAAATAATAAGCCCTCACAAACAAAGCCAAGGTGCCTCGGGCAAGGCACCGGGCCGTAAAAGTTTCAAATTGTCTATTACAAGTCTCAAAACAAAAGTCTATTACTGTGTAATAAAAGAAACGGGCACGAAGTCCCTCGCCGTCCAATTGTTCAAGCCACCGTTGGTAGTCGGGTAAATCTAGCTGTCGATATCTAACTCTTCTTCATCATCTTCAATTGCATTCACTCCCGGATCATGCTTGGGCATGGGAGCAGTTATGACGTTGGGTTTCTCTGGAGCGTCAAACTCGATTTCTTTAGCTTCAATCAAATCTTGCACCTTATTCTTCAAAGCCCAGCAGTTATTCGTATCATGACCCGGGCTATCAGAGTGATAGGCACAACGGGCGTTCAGATTATACAGCAGAGATGTGGTGCTGGGATTCTTCGGGGCTTCCCTCAGAGTTACCAGGTTGGTCTTCAACAATTGCGGTAGAATTTGAGACAAAGTCATATTGAGACGAGTGTATTATCTCTGCGGCCTCTCCGTTCTTTGCTGATTATTGCATTACGGGGCAACTGTAGGTCTTGATATTACTACCACATTCACTTCTTGGTGGCGCTCAGGTCGGTTTTGGTTCCTTGAGCTGTAAACGACACTAGATTCCTTCTTGAAAGGCTTCTTTTCTGTACTTGATGAAGCACCTTTCTGTATTTTTCCACTTATGATACCTGCCTCTATTCTCTCCCCAGTCATAATCAATTCAGTGAACCCAGATGATGAACTACCGATCAAATGATTGAAATATGGACCAGATAAAGTCCCAAGAAACATATCCACCAATTCCCTATCAGACAGAGGGGGTTGTACTCTTCCATCCAGATCTCTCCACTTCTGAGCGTAGTCCTTAAAGCCTTCGCTCGAACCCATAGACATACCCTGAAGTTGAGTACGCGTGGGAGCAAGGTCGGCATTATACTGGTATTACTTATAAAAAGCAGTAGCAAGGTCCTCCCAATTGCAGACGTTAGCTCCTTCCAGTTGATAGAACCATTCAAGCTGAGTCCCTGACAGACTATCTTGAAAGAAATGGACCCACAAATTCCTATCAGTAGTGTAGGGTTGAATCTTTCTGACGTACGAGCAGAGATGGAGTTTTGGACAGGACACTCCATCGTACTTAGTAAAGACCGGAGCTTTAAACTTGTGAGGGATCACCACTCCCGATGCCATTCCCAAATCTCCAAAGTCCAAACCAGGAACCTTCTGAATCTCCATAGCACTCAGACGGTCTTCAAGTTGTTTGTACCTATCCTCAGCAGGAGGGTATTGTTCATCATCCAAATCAGTGTCATTATCAGAGACCACAGGGCTAGGACCCTTTCCTTCTTGATTCTCTCCTCCTCTAGATGAATGAGACAGATTAGCTTCCTGTCGCAACCTATTCCCAAACCTGTGACCCATATTCAGCAGAACCACCTTCTTCTTCTTCTTCTTCTTCTTCTTCTTCTTCTTCTTCTTGTCTTTGAAGATAAGAGTCTTCACATCCTGTTGACTTTTGGCCAAGTTCAAGAACATCTCTTGGAATTGAGCATTCTGAGCTTGAAGAGCTTTGATGGCTTGATCAGTAGGTGTTTCAGAAGAAATTTTGTGCTGAAATAAACAGCGAAGAAGATGAGAAACCTGTAATGAGGTGCATGGTAATGGAATGCGTATGAAATGATTTCAAAGACTTTGGGAGATTCAACTTTGTAAAACAAAATAAAACACACTTTATTAGATTAAAACTTGTAACAATGTTTAACAATGCCTCCAAGGCGTTACAAAAGAAATAAACTTAAAAGCAAATCTAAATAAAAACAACAAAAGACATCATAAGTCCCATGGTCGTTTTCCCTTCGTGCTGACATAATCGTTGATTATCCTCTCATTCTCAAGTTGCCTCGTAAGCCTCAAGATCTTCCGTTCCTTCTCCTGATACTTGTCCCTGTATGTATCCCTTTATTCCTTTAACTGGATCCACGATCTCTTCAATGCCCCCAGATCAGTAGGCATATAGGGATGAAGGACTGTATAAGGAACACCTTCTTCATTAGTATGCTCTACAATCACCGGCAAAACAGCTTCATATGGCATCCCCAACTTTTAAGCACGGGATCGAACCCACTGGAGATAAGGTTGCATCGGGAGAGAAGTCTTCAGTCCTAGCTCATGTGGTTCAGACCTGTTCACCCTTCCCCAGGCTCGTATAAACCTTCGGCGATGCTCATTGACGTCCCCCTTGTAGTGAAAGACAATATCTGTAAGCAACAGCTCATGAGGACCGTCTCTCCGAGCTCGTCCAAACTGTCGTAAAGCCAAACAAGGATTGTAGGTTATACCCCCTCGAATTCTAAGCAACGGAGCATTAGGGTATTCCCCACATCAATCAATGACAACTACTCTTTCCATATCCTTAGAACTCCAAAGGATGTCCGTATGAGCAAGGGACATGATTCTGTAAGCCCAACCTACACCTTCCTCATTCTTCAATACAGACTTGGGGAGGTGCGAAATAAACAACCTTGCCAGCAGCGGCGTGCAACACATGAGGGTCCCCCTTCTCCGCACAGTACGGGTATAGAGAGCATGTAGGATATCACCTAGAAGAGTAGGCACTGGGTTACAAGACATGAAGATCTTGACCGCATTCACGTCTATGAAGGAATCTGGATTCGGGAACAGAACCAAGCCGTAGATGAGGAGAGCCAAGATGTCTTCAAATGCTTGAAAATCCAAACTATCCCAGAACTGTTGAGCTTGATCCATTAGAAACTTAGCCAAGAAACCTTTGACCCCACTCTGAGTCTCCCAGTTAGATACTACATCAGCCCTTTTTAGATGTAAGGCTGAAGAAATATCCTCAGGTCTAGGAACCTCCTCCAAACCTGTGAAGGGTGTCTGCTCGAGGATAGATATGCCTAGTAAATCAGAAAACTCCTCCAAAGTAGGGACTAGCTGATAGTCCAGGAAGGTGAAACAGTGATGCAACAGATCAAAGAACTAGAACAGCACGCTCATCATTTGCTCATCCAACTTTGAAGTGACCAGGCTAAGGAGATGACCATGTCTCCTAACAAATGAAGAAGTATCAGGAACTTTTAAAACTAACTCTCTGAGCTGAACAGGTATCTGCACGAAGTTAACTCGAATGGTATTTCTGCGTACTAAAGCCATAATCTGCAAAACAGAACAAAGATAAATCCCCTCGGTCTTTGAAATGGTCAGTACAATGAAGTATGCATGCTATGTCATGATGCATGATGTCATGATAAAACACACAACATGTATAGCAGGTATCAAACATGGTAAAGGCAAACAAGTCACACAAGAGCCCTTAAGTTTCAGGCTTGCATGGAGTCTAGGTACTACCCTCTTGAAGTTCAGTTGGTTCAACCTGTCCTAATAATAGTAACCAAGTTCTAGAGGTTCTCAATATCACTGACCATCCTTCATCGGTCATGGTTTCAGCTCATGCAATCTTTTCTTGTGGCCGGAACTATCTCGAGAGTATGGTCTCAATGAAGGTAGCATCGAGTATCAACCAGTTCTCAGCTCTATACCGAGGCCGACTATCTCACTACTTCCTATGGCCAAGTTGGTCAATTATAGGTTCTAAGGTCAGTTGATGCTTAACGACCCATATAGCAGTCCCATATTCTCCTTGTTCCTCCACAAGGGATACCGGTACCAACTAATGTGCCATATCAACGTAGCTACTGCTTTAACCGTATCGGTCTACGCCATACAGTTCCCTCACAGTTTATTGCTACTTACCTAACAGGTGTTCCCCAGATCCGGGTTAGGATCTATAGTAACTCCGATACAAAGCCCACAAAAAAAAGCAATCAAATCAAACAATAGAAAACAATATAATGAACTATTCCTAAGGTATACCCCACTTATAATTCCCCAGCAGAGTCGCCAGTTCTGTGATACGGTGGCCAGAACCGGGACTGTTTTAGGAATGCAGGTTTGTATTTTTCGTTTGTGTTCGCACAATGTCGCGGTAAGCAAGATTCGCCACCGAATTTTATTTTATCCAACAAGGAAAGGAAAAAAGCACAGAAAAATTCCTTTTTTCGAGATTTTCTGAGTACGGGGGGGGGGGGGGGGGGTAGATTATAGAAAGGGAAGGTATTAGCACCCTTTCTATCCGTAGTTATCTACGGGCTCTTAGTTACTTGCTCGTCATTTTGAAAATTTCTTCATTGTGTGTTTTGTGTGATTTGAAAAGTTTTTGTTTTGACTTCGATTTAACCCTTGCTTCTGTCTTCAAGAGTGTTACGAAGTGTTTTTTGAAAACTTTGTTTGAAAGGAGTGTAAGTGTGAAAAAGTTTGTTTGGATTGAGCAAGTACTTAAGAACTAATCTACCTACTCGAAAAAGAATTGTTCTATGTTTGTTTCCTTTAGACAATGATATCCCACTATTAGTGAGTAGGTAGCACCGTCGTCAGAGTTTTAAGGGTCAATTCGAAAGGGACGTACAGTCACTAAAGTAATGTTATAACGTCTTAGTAGTAACCCTAATGTCTTAGATCAATTATTCGAGGCAACAATTCTGAGGCAACCATTCCGAGGAAACTTTTCCGAACGGGACTTTGATCTTTGTTTAGACAAGAGAGCGACCACTAAAATATCCTATACTCAATGACCGTTTACTCAAGGCAACCGAAGTAGAGTATACCCTAGGAGTGCACATGTACGAGTGATTCAATTTCAATTTTATTATCTTTGCACAGGGTTAGCTAACTGTTTTAAAGTTAATCATACATTCTTGTCATGCATCCCTATTATTCATACATCTAACAGTTAATATTTTGCGGAATTTAAAGTGCGTAAATTAAACTACGCTATTACAAGGCTTCAGGGATTTACATAGCCAAAAACAAACCCTTAAAAATAAAGCGATAAATGAAAGTAAAAGATCCTAATTAATCTATTACAACTTGTGATCAATTACATTAATATAGAAAAATAATATAATAAAGCGCGCGCGAGGAAATTAAGGACGATAAGAAATTAGGGTTTTGACCCCATTCTAACCTAATTGGAAGAAAAAATTGTTTTTGTTGTTTTTAATTATTTTTAAGAAAAAGAATTAGGTTTTTTAAATTAAGTACAAAAATAATTAGTAATTAAATTAATTAATGAAAATAAATAAATGGCCTATTTTTTTTTTGGTTATTTAAAAAAAAGAAAATAGAATTAAATTAAAACCCTAATTGTTCTAATTAATTTTAATTTATTTACAAAAAAACAATTAAAGTTACCTAAAATTAAATAACCTAATTAAATTAATTAATTTTTGTATAAAAAATAAATATCCTAAATTTAATTGGATGAAAAATGTTTTTTGTGATTTTTTGAAAAAGAGAAAAATTATTTTTGGTTAGTAAAATAAATAAACGAAATTAATTAAATAAAATATAAAAGAAAAAAGAAGAATTGGGCCTGAGAAGTCAGCAGAATGAGGGGTGTGAAAATCAGATTTCTGGGCCCAAAATGAATTATCCACGTTGACTTGCAAGGTCCCATGCTTTGCTTTGACAAGGGTGTACCATGGACACCACATCATGGCCATCAGAACTAGCCTACTAGACACTTGGCAGATTGGATGATGAAGGACTAGGGTGGTCCTTGGCCTTGTGTGTGTGCTGGATCACCGAAAGAAAAACAATATGAAAGAATTGGGGGACCTGGGATTCGAACCCAGGCCCCAAAGCATTTTCCCACTACTCCACTACCAACTGCGTTGGCTTTGCTTCTTGTACATAAAATAATAATAATAAGTAATATATAATAATGGGCGTTAGTGGAGAGAGAAAGCACCAGAATTCAAATCAGCGAATGGGAGGTTGCCATGCTAGTCATCTTCCTCCATGCACCATTGGTAAAAGTTACAGACTTTTACCTACAGACGTTTGTCCATAGCTACAACCCATGTCATTCTCAAAATCAAATACGAGTGAGATAAATAACTTCTAAGGCATTAATTAACTCATCTGGACATTCTGAGCGTGATGGTGCCCCTTTCATGGCCCAATTTTACCTGCACACAGAAATCCCAAATCGAAGCCACAAACCCTAACAATGGCAAACTCTAATACAGGTCATGAAAATGCAATTAAATGTTACAGAAAGCTTGCAAATGTGTTAAGGAATAAGAATATGTGATGATCTCATGCTATAAGTGCCAGAATGGTGCAATTCGAATTCAAGAAAAAGGAAATGTCGTGACTGACTTACAGCGAGTTACAGGGCTGAAAACTCTTTGTTCTTGATTGGTTTAGGTTCCTTGTGATCCCAAGAAGCGATTGGGATGATCAGGAAGCCTTGTGTTGGCCTGGAAGTGTGAATTCGACTCAACACTTTTTGTGATTTTTTTCAAGTTTTTTTCTTGTTCTTGCGCCTCTCTCTCGCCTTGTTTTAGGTCTGCAAATATTCAATATATATCAAAGATTGGATTAGGGTTCAAAACATGATCTCAATCTTCCTCCATTATTGATTTTGATATTGATTTGATTCACTTAAAAACCCTTCCAAAAATAGGCTAAATTCAATCTTTTTGTGCACACCAAGGCTTTGCACGAATTCAATCTTATGCTAGCTGGATATAGGACCTGAAACATGTACAAGATCTTGAGATTTCAATGTTTTAGATTTTTCCATGGTTTGTTTTGATTAAAATTGATTTAATTGAAATAAAAATCAAAATAAATAATAAAAACAAAATAATGACAAGTGGCAAGGTCTAGAGCTCGTGGACCATGCTACCAACTTAAAACAAATGCAAAAGATTGGACCCATTTGGTAAAAATTGCAATTTGAGGCATAGTTGACTTTTGACAATTTTGCAAAAAAGGTCAACTTCACCAATGCATAACTTCCTCAATTTTGACTCTTTGAAGGTGTTCTGGGACTTTTTGAAATCTTGAGATGTCCTATAAGCAACCCTTTTGGTCTCATCTCAATTTGGTATTCCATGTTTATGTATGAAGCTTTGACAAAAAAGGTGTTTTTGTTGACTTTTCAAAATGACCTATAATGTCCAAATTAATAACTTCTTGTGAGTGCACATTTTGAACTTGGGAGCTGAATATGGATTGTAGGTAATTTCATCCTCTTCAAAATGAGCTTTGGATGGGTCATTTCTCATAAGGTATGAGAAAGTTATGCTTGGTCAAAGTTGAGTTGACTTTTCCTACAAAACCCTAATTTAGCAACTTTTGGTTCTTGATGAATTATGAGCAATCCTTGTTGAATCATGATCAACCCTTGATAAAATGATGAATGATACTTCAAAATGAGGATGTTGGCCAAAATTCTTGAAGTTTGACTGTATGTGGGTCACATTTGACTTTTGCCATAACATAGTCGATTTTCAGGCCTTTGAGCAATTGACTGAGCAAACTTCCTCTGCAAGGCTTGAAACTTGACATGGATGATCTTGAGAGAATATTAGGACAATAGTGATCATTTGGGATCCCTTGTACTCAAGTATCTTGATGCAATATGAAACCCTAATTTGAGGTAGACTGCCTTAGGAGGGAGCTTGTCTGGTCAACCCTTAGACTTCCTTGAGCAACTTGAGAATCTTTCTTGAAATGTTTTGAGAAATATGAGAGGGCAAATTTTGGGGTATAACACCCGTGTATGATTAGGACTCTGCTTATCCCCTGTGAAGTTTCTTACCCCAAGTGAAGTTTCGCTTCCGCAACAAAGGTTTGTTGTTCTAGGGATTTTCTTTCAAAAAAGCTTCATTCTAAGACTTCAAGTTTGGATATGTCGTCCATCCCCAGTGGAGTCGTTAAGTAGGAACCCACATTCTGAAGGGGTTTCAATTCCCCAATGGAATTGCCAATAGAGATCCCTCGCTTTGACCTCTCATTTCCCAGCCGATTTGTTGACCGGGTGTCCTTATGTTAACGATCTTCTTTTATTCCCCAGTAAGGTCGTTACTGTGTGACTATCTGCAGGATTCATCCATTGGTTGCGTTCCAAGAGAATATCTCTCCAGCAAGATAAATCTTCAACAGAGTTCTATCTCCCTGGTTAAGTCTCACCTCTTCAGCAGAACTTTGTTCCCCCAGCAAAGGTTTTCGTCCCTTTCCGGAATCTGTAGTGTCGACCTGATCTTCCTTAGGAATTCGCAATTTATTTTTGCAGCTCCTCTCAATGTTTGCGGCCCGTTTCTACTGGTTGCTCGGTTTTTGTTCTCCGTGAAGCTTCATCTCTTCGAGGTTCGCTCTCTAGCAGTTCCCCATATCTTCTCCTCTCCCTTGGATTTTGCAATTTATTTTTGCAAGTCATGTCAGATGCTGACTCTTTGTTTTTTGGCTTCTCAATTGGCCATTCCCTAGTGGAACTTTTAAACATACATCATTAAATTGCATCTACCAAAACGCGTAGCATTTCCATTATATGGAGCATTGCGCTATATAAAAAGAATTCAAACATGCATCAGAATATAAGCCATTATTATTTCCGTTATCCCCAGTGATTTGCTAAAACTTCGGATTTAATCCCCAACAAGGTCTTCATCCTCATTATCCACCCCATACCAATATCCTTCTGACGTCAATCTTTTGTTTGTTTGAGTGTCTACTATTGACTATAGTTCAGTTTTGCCCTGGCGCGGTCTTCTCGGGTTTAGTCTTCACTACCCTCTCCGGTTCATTCCAATGTCTATTGATGCACCTTTTTGAATACCAGTTTCGTCCTGATATTCGCTTTCAGCAGGTTTTTAGGTGTACGCCCTAATCTCCTCGCTTTTAGTTGAGCTCAGAGTTTCGTCTCCTCACCTTGTGCATGAAATCTGGTTTTGTCCCGGTACTCACTAGTTTAGTTTCTCCTAACTAGTTATTGAGTCGAGTTTCATCTCGTTTTTACTTTTCTACCTTGGACTCTTTGACGGTGTTCGTTTACCGAGTGCAGTGTTCGTGTTGCGTCCCTGGTTTGAAATCAGTCTCCTTTCCTTGGATTATTCTATCAGTTTTATTCACTGTTTATCCTTTGATCTAAGACTAGCAGGTGCTCTGATAAACATGCACTCTCATCACTTCACTTTGGGTCGAGTTTCGCCTCGTTACCCTTGCGTGAAATCCAGTTTCGTCCTGGTACTCATCTAGTCTAGTTTCGTCTGACTAGTCGTTGAGTCGAGTTTCGTCTCGCTTTTGTTCCTCATTTCTGGGATTCTCTTAGTACCTTCATATTGTCTATCCTAGTTGAGATCAACAAGTGCTCCTAGAATCACGCACTCTAGCCATTTTGCTTTGGGTCGAGCTCAGAGTTTCGTCTCCTCACCCGCATATATTTTCTATTGTAGAGTTTAGTTGCGCCTATGCTCTGATGGTTGAGTTTTGTCTCACTCCTTCCTTTTGAAGCCCAGTTTTACCCTGGCACGTTTTTTCAGAAGTTTAGTTGCGCCTATCCTTCTCTTGTGTTTGTTTTGTCTCAACCTGCGTTGCAGTTTCATTTTGATGCATGTCTTGGGAGTTTTTGATTTCGTTTCTTTCAAGAGTGTAAATTTTCGGGTTCTTTCGTATTCAAACATCTTCAATCCTGAACGCTCGAAATTTATCACTTTTCTCACTTATCATGTTGAAGATATTTGAATAGGGGCAGTTGTTGCTCCCCAAAATTTACCCTCTTGATTTTGGCTTATGTTTCATCATGAATATCATACTGTATTGCATTCATACATTGAGATGGGATCAAAGTACTTTGGTTATCAAGTCTTCCTCAAGTTTCTCAAGGAGTATCTTATTATCCAAACCTATGGATCTCTTAAGCTCAAAGGTTATTGCATATCTCAAGAAATTTTATCTATCCCTTTGGATCATCAGAGGATTGAAGTTTGTGTTTGATCACAAGAAGAACCACTCTTTGGATGAACCAGTCAAATTAGGGTTTTGCTTGATTAAGGTTATTGGCCAAGGCACAAATCTTGGTTTTAGAAGCAACAACATTCCTTTGATATTTGAAAGGTCTTTGTACAAGAAATTGGTCAAGATGCCCAAAGGATTTGAAGTATTAAAGATGATTCCTCAGTCTCCTAATGTGTTGAACAAAACTAGGGTTTGGGATTTCATCAAGATTTCTTGGGAATTCTGAAGTGAAACTTTGCACATGGCCTCTATATGTTTGGAAGATCATATGTTTGAGGTTTTGATCATCAATTTTGAAGGGAAGTGGATTAATTGATTCAGAGGGGAAAAATGGTCATTTTGGTCAAAATCAGTCAAAGTCAAGGTTGACCAAGTGAATTTTTGGCCTACCATCAATTCAAGGGTGTACTTTTCATATTTCAAGTCCATTTTGGTCATGGGATCAAAGAGATTGAAGTTTGGATTGAAACTTATTCTTGAAGAAACCCTAAAAGTTACTAATTTTGGAAAATAAGGACCTAATTTCAAAAAATTCATATTTTATTCACCCTTGATCAAGAAGATGGAAATGAAATATGCTTGGAAAGCTAAGAGAATGATCTATCACCTCCTTTTTGTTTCATGTCCAAATTGGCAAGGAATCAAGAGTTATTGACTTTTGAAGTTACAAAATTATAGGTCATTTTTCAAAATTAGTGAATTTCAAGATATATTTTGAGAGCCTTATTGGATTAATTTGCAAAAACTATAAACTAAGGTTTTGTAGATCTTTTCAATACCTTTCCAAATTGTGCTCATTTGTGTCAAAATTCAAAAGCACGAGCAAGTTATGAGTTTTGGAAATTTGAGGCATTTTATTGAAATTTGACAAATATGCAAAATGGCCAATTCATGAAAACTCAGGTTTCAACCACTCTCTTTGTCCCTAACCCAGACCATGACCTATTTTTGATTTACTAATTCCCAATATATCATCCATTTCATGTTCTATAAACCTTGGTGTTTGTTTGAATGAAAAATGCAAAAATGGTCCAAACTTGCAAAAACTCCAACATTCTTTGATCATGTGGAATTAAGGGCCAGGGTTTTAAGTACAATCTTATGAAGTTATTTGGCTCACAAAGCGCATAAGAAGAAATAGAACGCACGGGCAAAAAGGCTGATTCAGTATGAACCTCATTTTTCTCCAAAATCCCCAATCCTGCCCTCCAACGGTTTTAAAGTCATATTTCCACTTCTAACCTTCTCTACAAACTCTATATAAGAGGAAGCAAGCAAAGAGAGAGAAAGAGGACGCGCCATTTGCAAGAATTCCAGATCTGAAATTTTCCTTCATCTTCTGCAACTTGATTCGATTCTCTTAATTCCTTGGTGTTTTCTTCAAAATTCTTGTGGATTCTGCTTCAACAAAGCAAGTAGATCAAGCTAGCACCGTTTGTTTGCATCTGGAGTGAAGGAGACAGTAGATCACTTTTCACCTTGAGGGAATGATTCCAAACTTCAATTTCTGAGATGCACTTGTTTATTGAGATGTTTGAGCTTGGTTTCATGTTCAATGATGTTAATGGAATGCTTCTGAAGCTTTATAGCGTTTAATTTGATGAATTATGCATGATTGGATGCTCTGAAACTCACGATTCAGAATGTTTTTGTTCATATTCATGACTTGATTGTGGACAATATGGTCGATGATTTGATTTGATTCGAATTGTTATGGATTCCTTGCCATGCTAGCTTTGATTTGCCTTTGATTTCATAAAAAATGATGCAAAATTGAGTATGTTATGTTGATCTGAAAGTGAGCCCTAAACATGGATGTTGTGCGCGCTTTTGAACTGTCCAAAGGTTGAAGATGATGTGGTGGCACATCATGATTGGTCTGTGTGAATTTTTTGGTTTATTTGAATTTTTGTTTTATTTGACATTTTGTTTAATTTTGTTTTCTGATCAAAACACATTCAAAAATCACAAAAAAATTACCATAGGTCAATATTGTTTTCTAGTATTTTTCATATTGTTTTGGATTTTTTTTAAAATAATTTGATTGGTTTAAAAAATTCATAGGTTTAATTAATTAATTGTTCAAAGTTTATTTTTATTTTAATAGTCCTAGTGATCTAAAAAATCCACAAAAATTATTTGAGACTCACAAAATAATGTAAAAGTTGATTCTAATTTTGGTTCATAATTTTTCTTATTTTTTATTTAAAATATAATTTCAAAAGGTTATTTGTAATATTTGTTTTTTATTTATTTTTAGTACTTCTATTAATTCAAAAATTCCCAAAAAAATCATGTAATCTTGTTTTTAATCATAAAATCTGAATATATTTTTACTTTGACCTTTTTCATGATTTTTGGTTATGGTTTGCATTTTCTTTCCCTTAAATAATAATTCAATTATTAATTGTTTGTTTTCTTATTTTTAACATTTTCCTTTTATCCAAAAAATTTACAAAAATTCATGGGTTTGTGTTTTTGGCTCTAATATTTAAATATAATTTTGGTTTGCCATTTTCCCAACTTTTTGATTTAAATATCATTTTGATATGTGAATATTTGTTAATGGCATAATTGTTTGAATTTAATTCCATTTTTTGTATTTTCCTAATAAATAAAAAATGTGAAAAATATATTTTCTAACATTTAGGGTTTCTTGATGTTTTGCATGACCTTGGTTTAATTTGTTTATGTTTTGATCCTATTTAATCAATATTTAGGATTTAAAGTCAAAATCTAGGGTTTTGTTGTTTATGGTGCAAGTTTCATATTCAAAACCATTGTGCCTTGGACCTTTCTTGGAATTCAGGTCTTGATTATGGTTCATGAATGTGTTGGGTATTTGAAAACCATTTTTCTAGAATCATTTGACTTGGTTTGATATTTTTCCACAAATAATTTTGAAAACTTGTATAGTTTGGTAGTTTGGCCAACTAGTTTTGAACTTTGGACTTCATTTGGTCTCCTCCTCAATCATTCATGAACTTAGGGCTTGCATTATGACTTATAAACACTTCCAAGATGTTAAGATATTTTTGGTTTGAATTATGGATCCTTGTTTCTATTTTTGATATAATTTTGGAGTGAAGGTACCCAACTATTTTTGCATGTCTTGTTGCAATTTATTTGAAGGCCAATGAACTTGAGTGAGACCTATAATTGGGAACCTAATGATCATGTGATTCTGATTGTCTATTTTAGCTTAAGCCATTTCACTTATAAGCTTCATGTTTGAATATTTTGAACCATCTAATACATTATGTAGGTTTCATTTCCTATTGTGTTCATGAAGTTGTGATTGAATTAGCTATGCATGATTAAAATATGTTTGCTACTGACCTTCATGGTTTTTGTTCATATTATTCTCAACCTCTTATGATCCTTGATTGATACTCAATTGTCAATTCAACATGGTGATAGGAAGGAGCAACATTCTTCTGATTCTTTTGACCTAATCTGTGCATATGCTTGTCTTCTCTTGCTTATAATGTCTAATATTTGGTAATTACCACCATGTTATTATCACTTCTTCACCTTTTGGAATACTAACTTGGTTGTTGAATATGCGAGGTACTCTGAGAAAGTTACCACTTTTGGCTTGAGGCTTTTGTGTTCCACTTTATTTGTGGAACACAGTTTATTATATTGGCATTATTTTTGTGTTTGGAATGCTTGATGGTTTATGCAGGATACACCTATCTATGATTGTGAATGCCATACATTCCCCATGGGATTTGTTCATATCTGATAAAATACTTACATCCTGATGGTGTAATTTTTGACTTGATTTGTCTACTGATGCCAGCTTGCTTGAAGTTTCTCTGGGTTACTTTTATTCTTGCTTGATTGCTACAGATAATTATCTGTTTGGTATTATACTACCTCCTTTCTCTCATTTTCATTTTGCATAATTCTCTGACTGCATGATGGGACCTCTGTTGCTGATATATGTCAGAAGGCCCTCTGTTTTTCTTTGATACATGTGTTGTGTTTGTTTCTTTAAATTTTGATCGATGAGTCACTCAATTTAGAAATTGAGATCACGACTTCGCTCTCAGTGCATGTTCCCTATATGATGTTTATTTCTTTTCTTCTTTAATTGTTGATCGATGAGTCACTCAATTTAGAAATTGAGATCACGACTTCGCTCTCATTGCATGTTCCCTATAGGATGTTTATTGTTGTTTCTTTAATTGTTGATCGATGAGTCACTCAATTTAGAAATTGAGATCACGACTTCGCTCTCATTGCATGTTCCCTATAGGATAGTTTTGTTAAGCTTCCTTTGACATGTTGATTAAGGTAGGGTTTTCCTTTATCCTCAACCTTAGGGTCAATCATTGTATGATAACACTAGGGATAGTGCTAGGCTAGTTTCCCTTAGTTATTTTTTTCCTTCCTTTGCATTTTGAATCTTAAAAAAAACTGTTTTCTTGGGAAATCATAAAACACTTCTAATAAACTCAAACCCTTCTTCAAGGCAAAAGATACAAATCAATCTTATTTGTTTGTGCGCCTCTTGGTTTTGTTTTTAAACCAGTTTTATCCGATGTTTCACCATCTCACACTTGTTTGAAGCCGATGTTTTGCCATCGCTCATGTTTGTTATCCTACTTTGATTCTCAATATCATTGTTAGGTGTGATGCTTTGTCATCCGTTTTATTGATGTCTTGCCATCTTTTCCATGATATCTTGTTATCTTGAAGCCTATGTTTCGCCATCACACATGTTTGTTATCCTACTTTGATTCTCAATATCATTGTTAGGTGTGATGTTTTGTCATCCTCTTTATTGATGTTTCACCATCTTTGCCATGATATATTGTTATCTTGAAGCCAATGTTTCGGCATTGCACATGTTCGTTATCCTACTTTGATTCTCAATATCATTGTTAGGTGTGATGTTTTGTCATCTGTTTTATTGATGTCTCGCCATCTTTGCCATGACTTTGTTATCTTTTAGCCAATGTTTCGCCATCGCACATTTGTTTGAAGCCGATGTTTCGTCATCGCACATGTTGGTTATCCTACTTTGACTCTCAATGTCATTGTTAGGTGTGATTGTTTTATCATTTGATGTTTCGCCATCTTTGACATGTTACTTTGTTATTATTTAGCCGATGTTTTACCATCTCATTTGTTTGTTGTTTTATTTGATGATTTGCCATCTTGACTATCTTTGTTTGTCTTAATTAAAAAACACAAACCAACCAAAACACATAAGCCGAACTACGGCTGCTCTGATTCCTTAAAAGGGATACGTAAGCATTGGGGTAGGGCCCAACCGAGCACAACTTTTATTTTCCCTACATTGTTTTCTTTTTTCTTTCGCATGCATTCCCTTTTCAGTTGTAAGCCATAGACATAGGAGTGAGAGTATACCCTAAGAGTGAGCATGTGCGAGTGATTTGTTTCAGTTATTTTAATCTTTGCCTATTAGGGTTTTCTAACTGTTTTAATTTTTCATGCATTCTTGCCATACAATCCTATTAGCCATGCATCTAGACAGTTAAAGATTGCGGAAATTAAAAGTGAGAGGAAGTAAAACCTAGCTATTACAAGGCTTCGGCGAGGGGGATTAATTACATAACCAAAAATCGGGGATTTAAAGCAAGAAATAAAACCCTAGTTTAACTATTACAAACCCTGAACAGTTACAAAATAATGGAAAAAATAATTAACAAGCGCGCGAAAAATTAAATACGAGGACGGTAATTAATAACTTACAACCTGTGATACGGTGGCAGAACCAGACTGTTTTAGGAAAATGCTGGTTTGCGTTTGGCGTTTGTGTTCGCAAAATGTCGCGGTAAGCAAGAGTCTCCACCGACTTTTATTTTATCCAACTGGAAAGGAGAAAAAGCACAGAAAAATTCCTTTTTTAAGATTTTGAGTACGGGGGGTAGATTATAGAAAAGGAAGGTATTAGCACCCTTTCTATCCGTAGTTTTCTACGGGCTCTTAGGTACTTGCTCATCATTTTAAAAATTGCTTCCGTGTTTGTGTGTTTGAAAAGTTTTTGTTTTACTTCGATTTAACCCTTAATTCTGTCTTCAAGAGTGTTACGAAGTCGTTTTGAAAACTTTGTTTGAAAAGAGTGTAAGTGTGGAAAAGTTTGATTTGGAGCAAGTACCTACTATAATCTCCCTACTCGAAAAAAGAATGTTTCTGTTCTTGTTTCCTTTAGACATCGATATCCTACTATTAAGGAGTAGGTAGCACCGTCGTTGGAGTTGTAAGGGTCAATTCGAAAGGGACGTACAATCACTAAAGCAATGTTAGGACGTCTTAGTAATAACCCTACTCGAAATATGTGCAATATGATGCATGATATGCAATGCATATGATTATTTTTACTTCATTATTTAATATTTCAAGGGATTTAAGGTTTATAGACATATTGCGAACATCAAAATAATAACGCATTTGAAATACTGAAATTTTTTATTATAATAACTTCAAAATGGATTACAAGTTTCAATGATTCCAAGTACAAGATGAAAATACAATCTAGAATCCTGAGAAAAAGAACTGATAGAGATCAATATGTACGCTGGCGCTTCTCTGTGGGCCTGGAAATCTGAGCCCTCAACCTCTAGTTTTCTTCCACATGTCTGATGGCAACCTCTCTCCAATCATCTGGATCAGGAAGTGAGTAATCAGCACATGTTTGAGGCTTAGGATAAAATAAATCCCCTTGCCTATCCATAGACTCTACCGCCCGACTCTCAAGGATCTCGATCAAATCATCTTTCTCCTTCAGGTCTGCTCTATAGGAACTCTCTAAAGTCTTGAACTTGTTCTTCCAAGCATCCCTTTCCTGTTGCATCCTAACCAAAGCGAGTTTCAGCTCTTCTAGATCATCTAATAAGGGAGGAGTGGTCTTCATAAATAGATCAGGCATGGGTGTCTCCCGAGTATACGGCATCTTCAACTGAATGGCTCTTGATCGGACCCACTGAAGATATGGCTCCAAAGAAACAGCACCCCTAGGTCCCAAATCCTTCATACTCTTCTTATGAATGTGACGCCAGGCCTTCACAATCTTCTCCCTAGCTTCCCTGTGGTCTTCTCCTTCCTTCAGAAAGAAACTACTCAAATGAATACTATTCGATTTATCCCTCATCGGATAACCAAGCTGACACCGTGCAAGAACATGGTTATAGTTAATTCCTCCCTTTGTACCAACAAGCGATACATTGGGGAAACTACCACAACTGTCAATAATCTCTATATCCTGATAAGCTCGATGGTACCAATCAATATCCGAGTGAGTAAGTGCCATGATCTTAGGATCCCAATGGGGTTCCTTCTTGACATCCCAAAAAGCATCAGACTGAGGCATATGAGAGATGAACCACTGGTACAACAGAGGCGTGCAACAGATAATCATTCCCCCATGATAGGAACTCAAAAGATGAACATAGTAATAAGCATCACCCAACAGTGTAGGAACCGGGTTTCCAATCATGAAAATCCTAATAGCGTTAATGTCAACAAACTTGTCCACATTAGGAAACAAGAATAATCCATAAGCAAGTAAGGCAAAGATGGCCTCAAAAGCAACCGTACTCTTCATTCTGGAAAAGTAACGAGCTTTCTCCACTAAGAAATGAGCTGGTAATCCTCTAATCCCTCCTTTAGTAGTCATATGGGCTTCCACCTTAAATTTTCCCAGATGAATCAAAGCAGAAATCTCATGTGGTTTTGGCTCACCCTCCAAACCAGTAAAAGGAACACGATCGGTAACAGGTAAATCCAATAGAGAGGAATACTCCTCCAGTGTAGGCATCAACTGATAATCGGGAAAAGTAAAGCAGTGATACATCGGATCATAGAACTGGATCAAGGTCGAGAGAATACCCTCCTCATCTTCAGCTTCATGAGAGGAATGATGGATCCATAATTCTTCTGAAAGTCTGCAGAACACTCAATCTCCGGAATTAGACAGATCAACTCATCTATCTTAGGATTCTTGAAACTGTATTTCCCGGTCTTTCTCGTTCTAGAATCCATGGTTAATAGTACCTGAGATATTCACAAATAGTCAACCTTTAAATCCCTTGAAATATTGTTTTCTTTAAAAGATGCTTATGAGTGCATGGATGCATGATGCAGCAATCACACACAAGATCACACATATAGGGTTTATAGGTTCAACGTCACGAGCATGAGGTCGAAGGTACTACCCATAAGGTGTTAGTCTAAGAGTTATCACCTGCCGAACAAGGTTATAGAGGTTTCCAGAGTCTACATCCTTCCTTCGGATATTAGAAACTTCCCAATTAACTCGGTAATTAGTAATATTCTCAAGAAAGACTCGTCCAAGCGTAGTATCGCGTGACAACTATTTCTGGATTACTCCTTCATAGCTTCTGCACTACACCTAAAAGGCCAAGATGGGTTTGGTATTCTACGGTCCTCAGTTTCAGTAGGCTCCCAGGTCGAAAGCAGTACGTATTCCCGATTACTCGATAAACGACACTACAGTCAAAGGGGCCTCCACTGAGCGGGGGATCTCATGTCTCCTTTTTTGGGATTACTCCCTCAAAGTTAACATGACTATACCGCCCGTCCTATCTTAAAGTTTTCCCAAGTCCGGGTATAGGACTTATGAGTAATCCCCAAGCACCCTAAAAACCAGGAAAAACCAAACAAACATATATACAAAATATAACACATAAACAACAATAGCACATATATAAATATAGGCAAATATAGGCTCAACCCACTTAGGGATGGACCAGCAAGAGGTCAATCTTTCCCCAGTGAAGTCGCTATTTTTCTGTAGCGGTAGAAATGTTCAAGACTAAGCCATTGGATTGACTAGACTTTATACAAATCAAACATAAAAATCGCCACCGCGCTTTATTGTTTCCAAAGGAATGGGAAAAGAGCGAATAACCCAAAAAAAGGGGGAAAGATTCAAGGTAAGGGGGTTGGTTATGCAAAGGGAAGGTATTAGAACCCTAAACATCTACGGTACTCCGCAGGAACCTCTTTGAAAATTTTTTATATTTTGGCTATAAAAATGTGTTGTATATAAAATGGATGGTGGAGGTGAGAAAAGAAATATATTTTTTTATGATTTTTGTACCCGCCGCGGTTGCGAACCTTTAGTGCCTACGTACCACCTTTCATGCAATAGGGGATCATGGTACATGTAGTTCCTCTTTTAAAAATTTGAAACACAAGTGTGTTGGTTGATTTTAAGAGATAAGACATCATCGTCATTGTCCGTGCGGAAAACATACTTAATACCCACAATCATAAGAAAAGAGAATTTGCATCATCTTAAAGTGGATGATATGGCTTGGATTTTAAAATCAACAATGCCTCACTCAACACCCAAGTGGAAAATATCTCACTTCACTACATATTGTAGAAGTATAGTTGTTTGCATCACTACAAGGATTGACAAGAGTCCAACCTTTTGAGAAAAGTTTAAAGATAAAAACCAAAGTGGCAAAATGGTTTGAAATGAGATTGATTGACTTTTAGTCTTCTCACAAAAACGTCAAAGTATTATTAAATTTATTAAAGTTTATTGATGAAAATGTCTTTAAAATGCATGGACCTAAGTCCAAGTTTATTATGCAAATAGCTTAAGTTTCAAAACAAGAAGAGTTCACAAAAGGAGGGAGAATATTTTGAAATTAAAGAAGATGGGAGGAGAAGAAGAGACTATCCTAAAGCATAAGGTAAAAGCTAGGGATAAGATTCATCTAACTAACAGGAAGCCAAAACTTGACATTATGAGCCAAGGTAGAATTCCCCTTCTTTGTATTGAAACCAAGCAAGCAAAGATACTAGACCTCTTCAAGTGTAATAAGTCTTCACAAAAATTGGGCAGAGTAACGGCTATATACGGGTGAATTCCAGATTATAAACAGAGAATGTAATCACAAAAACCTGCACAAAAAAACAAACAAGCAACCCAATGTCTTGAGGTAAACCTCAAGAACTCCAGACAAAATAATCAGATAAAATCATAAGGTCTCCAAGATAGGCCAAGGTTTCTAATCCTAAGTCCAAGAAATAGTCCCATGCTCCATAATGCCAAGGATAGTAACCAAATAGTCCAAATACCATTAAGAGTTTTTTAGGGTTTAAGTTTATTATTAAGTATCTTACGAAAAGAGAAGAAAAGCTCAAGTGAGCAAAGTACAAAGTGACAAGAAAATAAATTCTCAAATGAGCAAAAATGAAAATGGCATGAAATATAAAATGCTAAAAAATAAATAGTACATAAAGCTTAAAAAGAATAAAAGCATAAGATATACAAGTCAGTAATTAGTTGTTAGTCGGATGACCATCTTGAAACTTACATTTGGAACTCATTAGAGGATTGGTAGAACCAAAGCCCCCATACAACAAGTTGCATTTGCTTTTTGTCAAGTATATCATCCATTTGGAATTCTCACAAGTACCATTTAATGATTAACAATGTTTAAGTGATCCGCGTTGACCAAAGGTGTTGTAGATCCATTAGAGGATTGGTAGAACCAAAGCCTCCACACAATGAATCTCAAGGTTATTGGATCAAAGAGATCAAATTAACATACTTGGGCTTGCAATCATAAGTTTGGGCCACAAATGATCATTTATTCGAATCGGGACAAAATTTAGCGCTATGTTAAGCAATCGTAAGTGGACTTATATAGAAGTCTCACCTATTTTGAGGTCGGTCAATAGCAATCTATGCACCATTTGTTTTGAGACATGATATTAAGATCATGCTCCAACAACATTTAGTGCAATGAGAAAGGGGATGAGATGAAGAGGATTAGGGAAAAAAGATGAATAAACCACTTTTGAATTAAAAATTTAATCAAACTATTATTAAAATCATTCATCCATTTTGGTGGAGTTGAACTCAACACCTAAGATCCAATGATGTTAATAAAGCCATGATCAAAAAAATCAACCCAAGACAGCTAGAAAATAATCACAAAATAATATCATATTTAATATATACATTAAAAGGTTTAAAAATGTTTTTAAAAAATGGAAAATAATGAGGAAAATATCAATTACGTTCAAATTAATCAAGAAATGAAAAATAAGGCCATAGAAAAATCAGAAATGGATCCAAATATTTTTGTAAAAATTTTGGTAATTTTTAAAAGTCAGAAACTATTTTTAAAAATTAAAATAAATGGATAAAATGAACAAAAATAATAAAAAATAGTAAAGTCAGAAACTAAAACAAGATAAGGTCACCAATATTTGTCACAATATCATTGGATCATTCCATTATTTTTTCAGAATTTAAAAATGTATAAAAGTATTTTTAAACAAATCAAATAAGTGCAAAATTTATAAAAAATACCAAAACACAAAATTAAATTGTGAAAAAATAAAAATCAGAAAGAGAATAATAAAAAAAAATCATAATTGTTTTCACATTTTTTGGACTAAAATTGAATTTTCTATGACTTTTTGAAATTCAAAACAATTAAAATATAAAAATCAGAAAAATAAAATAAAGTAAAATATATGGACCATTGGATGAGAGTCAAAACGCGTTAGTAATCAAATCCAAGGGATCTGGCGCGTTGTGCATATCATGGTCATTAGTGAAAAATGTACAGAATCATTAATAAATCATATTTTTTAAAATAACAAGTGGCGTGCCATCATTGGTTGGAAGATGACACGTAGGTCATCTTCAACCTCCAGCCAACGTGATTTGCAGGTCTCTCAAACTGTAAAATCAGAAGCTCAGACCTATGCCAATCGCTTCGTTTCTTTAAGACAAAAACAACCACACCCTCGCGCTAAATTTATGTAAACTGTAGCTCAAGCAATTTGGAAGGAAAGTTTTGAAAAGGGATTTGAAAATTCATGGTCAAAACGTGTTTCCAGTGAAATATAAGTGTTGCGACTAGAACCAGGGCGATGAGAGAAACATAATGATATCAGAGTTTTGAAAAATTGATGAAGGAATCTACCTATTGAAGTTGAGTTGCAGAGCTCTGAAACTGGACTTTTATGGAACAGTATAGGGCATGATTCTTGAATGTAACTATATGGTTAGCTTCAGGGAAGATCAAGGAAGGTGAATTGAGGGAAAAATGGATTGAAAAAGGCTTAAGAATGGATTTCGAAGTTGCTGAATTCTGGGTTGTGAAACAAGTTTGGCAGGGTGATTCTGGCTATCCAAGCTTGGGAAATTGAATGAGGGATGACCCTCTATTTATAGGAAAGCAAATGGGATCAAAAGAAATAGCAAATGATGCGTTTTGGAGGGAATTCGTGTGGGTCTGCATCATGAAGAAAGTGTGACTCAAACTTGATCAAAACTCAGCCAAATCGTGTGTTTCATGATGCTAATCAATTTTGGCAAGTTGCTAAACATGATTAGAAGTAAAAACTCGTGGAAAACTTGTGATTAGAAGCCAAAACAAAGATTACAAAATCCTGACTTTGTGAAAAATTCAGTTTCAAACTACCAAATTCAAATCCATGGCATTTCCAACTCAATAGGCCTTAGGGTATAATTCTTGATGCTTTAGAAAGATGAGGTTACAAGCTTTTCAATGGAAAAATAATGGAATCAAATGGATGCTTGAGCTGAAAGTTACATGGAGTCAAAGTTGAAGAAAAAAAGTTGACTTTCAATACTTAGAAATATTTCAAATTCTTCTTTAAAAATGACCTATAATCATTTGTATCCAAACATGTCCTTCCACTTAAAATTTGCTCTTGACCAAAAAATATGGAATGAATTAGATCTCTTGAATGACAATTTTCAATTTGAACCACTCAAAATCTCCAAAAATTGAGAAAGTTATGACTTGTTGAAGTTGGCCAAAAATCATGAAATGACCTATAATCTTTTGCATTCTTAAGACAACTTCCACCCATTTTCTCACTTTGCACATAAAATAAGGCATTAAGTACACATCCTTAAGATCATCATGTAAAAGTAATGGGCTCAAGGTGATAAAAATTGACCAAGTTATGACCATTTGAAGTCACATATGGAAAATTGGGGATTCATCTAGATGACTTGTAATCTTTCTTCTTCACCATGTTCCTTCCACATGAAAACTCCTTGGAACTTTTGAAGTAATTTGTTGATAACCATTTGAATAGAAGGATGTCCTTGGAATCACTAAAAAATACCAAAAGATGAGCAAGATATGCTCCTTTGAAGTTCAAAACCCTAGCCTCTAGATCAAGAGAATGCTTTGAGGAACTTTGACAAGTTTGAACAAACTTCTTGTGCCAATATTATTCCTTTGTGAATAGAAGTTGTTGAGGATGATGATGAGGAATCATAACCACCAAAACCACTTCCATATCTTGAAATTTGAGAGAAATATGCTCTTGTGACCAATAGGAACAAGACCTTGTCCAATCATGACAACTTCTTCCCTAAACCCCTTGTACTTTTGAATCAATTTTGATAACTTTTAGATAAGTTGAACCAAAATAAGCCTTGTCATGCCATTTCTTCCAAAATCACTCCAATAATGATGTTTAAATTTCTCAAGCTATTGACTAGGGCATGGAAATAAACTCATGAACCCATGAAGCAACTTGTTACACCTCATTTCCTTTACCTACACTATTAACAAGTAAGACAAACCAACATTGAATATCATTAATTAGAGAGAAAATCAAAGAAAAATATTCATGATCACAAAAGAAAACAAGTCAAGGTGCTTGGTAATTCCTCAAAAGAGTAAAGCTAAAGATAGGGAGAAAAACCAAAAGCCTTAATGTGATCTTGTTGTGATTGAAACAATATGGTATGATGAAGGAATCTTAGGGAAAAAAATTGGGGTACAACAGTAACTTTCAAAGCATAAAGATTAAAAAATTAAAATTGACTTTTCAGAAAAAAGAGATCTTTACAATTCAATTTACTTTGAGATTTGTGACGACACAATGACAACAAAAAATGGTGGTCCCAAGAATGAACAAACTCTGGTTGTTTTGAGAAGATTTACTTCATTCATAAGGGATCTCTCAGGTCATTTTGTTGGTATGTGCACGATCTTTGTATGTTTCTCAGATAGTTAAAGATGATACCAATCGGTGTAAGGTGAAGTATTGGGTTTGAGATCCCATTGTCCCCGGTCAGGTCTTGGTTCACGTTTGATTTTGGGTTTGCATGGTCGGAAGCCTCTATCCCAGATTCCAAAGAGAAGTATTCCCTCATATGATGAAAGGTTTTATTCCTCTGATGTGCTGAGATGTCGCTCTTTCTACATTATTGGCATTAATGTTGACTTCTTGATTCCCCGGGAAGGCTATCCCATGGCATCTTTTGTTGGAATAAGTTTTCGTGATGTAAAGTTTCAATCCGCATCTTTCTCCAGGGAGGTAGGCTTGAATTCCCCAGTGAGGTTTGATTGTATCGATGTCAGTCTGCTTTATTTGAGGTTGGTCTTGCAATCTCCAGTAGGCATGTTTCTTTTGAAAAAAACTGGTTTCTCCGATAAAGCCGGAAGAAGAATGTTCTATCCCGGTATCTGTTTAATTTGTCTACCTCCGAATTATGTTTCTCTTTAGTAAAGTTAAAGGCAGGAAATAGGTTTGGTTTCCACATTTGGCCTTTACCTTTCATGGATTGATCTTTCTGGTTGAAGTTTAGCCAAGTGTTGCTAGTACCTGAGGCGGTTTTGTTTGTTACTACTGATTGTGTATCTATTTTACCAGCATATGCACGATAGCACTCATACATTCATACATACATCATGCATGTCTAAAATTGACAAATCATTGTTCATTGACATTGTGTTCTGACCTTCCTACAGTTCCTTGTTTGGACAGATTTTGGTTTCCCCTCTTGAGTTTATTTCTCAAAGGATGTATCTTCATTGGCTGTCTTGCTTCAGTTTATTTCTGATTTGGATCTGTGGTTACATGAAAATATTATTTACTTTGGATTTCTGAAAACTTTGAGTTTTAGTTTGTGCATTTATTTTGCACGAGAAGAATTTATCTCCTCAGTAGGAATATCGTGGCATTTCCCCAGGAAGTCATATTTCTATCCCCAGAAAGTCATTTATTTTTGCAATTCTCCATGACAACAAGTAACAACTCTCTTTATTTGAGACAATTTATGTTTGATCCTTTCCAGGCAGATTTCCTTGGTTAAAGAAGAAATTGAGACCCGTTCTAGGTGAAACACCAGAATTTTGGGGAAAACTTGATATGATATATTTTCTCTTTCTACCTTCAGTGAACGTTGGTAGACCATCGACAGTGAACGTCGGTGTATATTATCTTTTTTCTATCTTTAGTGAATGTTGATAGTTCATCGTCAGTGAACGACAGTGATATGATATATTTCTCTTTCTACCTTCAGTGAACGTTGGTAGACCATCGGCAGTGAACGTCGGTGTATATCATCTTTTTGCTATCTTCAGTGAATGTTGATAGTTCATCGTCAGTGAATGGTGGTGATATGATATATTTTCTCTTTCCACCTTCAATGAATGTTGGTAGACCATCGACAGTGAACGTCGGTGTTTATTATCTTTTTGCTATCTTCAGTGAATGTTGATAGTTCATCGTCAGTGAACGGAGGTGATATGATGTATTTTCTCTTTCTACCTTCAGTGAACATTGGTAGACCATCGACAGTGAACGTCGGTGTATATTATCTTTTTGCTATCTTCAGTGAACATTGATAGTTCAGTGTCAGTGAACAGCGGTGATATATTTTCTCTTTCTATCTTTAGTGAACGTTGGTAGACCATCGGCAATGAACGTTGGTGTATATTATCTTTTTGCTATCTTCAGTGAACATTGATAGTTCATCGTCAGTGAACGGCGGTGATATGATATATTTTCTCTTTCTACCTTCAGTGAATGTTGGTAAACCATCGGAAGTGAACGTCAGTGTATATTATCCTTTTGCTATCTTCAGTGAACGTTGATAGTTCATCGTCAGTGAACGACAGTGATATGATATTCTCTTTCTACCTTCAGTGAATTTTGGTAGACCATCGGCAGTGAACATCGATGCTTGTTATCTTCCTCTTTGATTCAATTCTTTTGGTCCACCAGTGATTTATTTTCCTGGTTGAGTTTCTCCTTTGTTTCTGTTGCATCCCCAATGATACTTGGCGTCTCTTTGATACTGTTCATATGCATTCATATGCATAAGCATTTGCATGGCATCTTAAGGCCAAAATTAGGGTTTGTTTTATATTTAAGTATCTTCGATCGCGTCGACAGGAAAATTTTTAACCTTCGTATCTCCGGATAGAAGAAACTTAAATAAGGGCAGCTATTGTACCCCAATTTTTTTCCATAAGATCCCTTCATCATACCATGTTGTTTCACTCACAAAAAAATCACACCAGGATTCTTGGTTCCCCTCCCTACATTTAGCTTTGCTCTTTTGAGGAGTTACCAAGCACCTTTACTTGTTTTATTTTTTGATCATGAATATTTTGCTTTGATTTTCTTTCTAATTAATAAAATTCAATGTTGGTTTGTCTTACTTGTTAATAATGTAGGTAAAGGCAATGAGGTTTAGCAAGTTGCTCCATGGGTTCATGAGTTTATTTCCATTCCCTAGTCAACATAGCTTGAGGAGTTCAAACTTCACTATTGGAGTGGATTTGGAAGAATTGGCATGGCAAAGTTGCTTTAGCTCATCACATTTCAAAGTAATCAAAATTGATTCAAAAGTACAAGGCGTTGAAGGAAGTAGTTGTCATGATTGGACAAGGTCTTGTTCCTATTGGTCACAAGAGCACATTTCTCTCAAATTTCAAGATATGGAAGTAGTTTTGGTGGCTATAAGTCCTCATCATCATCCTCAACAACTTCTATTCACAAAGAAATAATATTGGCACAAGAAGTTTGTTCAAACTTGTCAAGGTTCCTCAAAGCATTCTCTTGATCTAGAGGCTAGGGTTTTGAACTTCAAAGGAGCATAACTTGCTCACCTTTTGGTATTTTTGAGTGATTCCAAATACATATTTCTCTTTAAATAGTTACCAACAAATCACTTCAAAAGTTCCAAGGAGTTTTCATATGGAAGGAACTTGGTGAAGAAGAAAGATTACAAGTCATCCAGATGAACCCACAATTTTCCATATGTGACTTCAAATGGTCATAACTTGGTCAATTTTTTATCACCTTGATTCCATCCTTTTTCCATGGTGATCTTAAAGATGTGTACTTTATTCCTTCGTTTATGTGCAAAGTGAGAAAATGGATGGAAGTTGCCTTAAGTATGCAAAAGATTATAGGTCATTTCATGATTTTTGGCCAACTTCAACAAGTCATAACTTTCTCATTTTTCGGAGATTTTGAGTGGTTCAAATTTCAAAATGTCATTCAAGAGATCTACTTCATTCCATCTTTTTTGGTCAAGAGAAAATTCTAAGAGGAAGGCCATGTTTGGATACAAAAGATTATAGGTCATTTTTGAAGAAGAATTTGAAATATTTCTAAATATGGAAAGTCAACTCTTTTTCTTCAACTTTGACTCCATGTGACTTCCAGCTCAAGCATCCATTTGATTCCATTATTTTTCCATTGCAAAGCTTGTAACCTCATCTTTCTAAAGCATCAAGAATCATGCCCTAAGACCCCCTGAGTTGGAAATGCCATGGATTTGAATTTGGTAACTTGAAACTGAATTTTTCACAAAGTCAGAATTTTGAAATCCATAATGTGACTTCTAAACACAATATTTGTGCGTGTTTTTGATTTAAACTTGATTAGGAAACTTTCCAGAAGTGATTAGCACCTCAAAACGCAAGGTTTGGCTGAGTTTTGATGGAAATGAAGTCACACTTCACTCGTGCTTGACCCTTACTCAATTTCCCTCCAAACTTCCTTATTTCTTCAAATTTTCATTCCCATTCACTTCCCTATAAATAGAGGGTCATCGCCCATCCATTTTTCCAAGCTTAGAGAGCCAAGAATACCCTGCCAAAACCTCACACGAACCCACTTTTTTTAAATTCAGTTTCTGAAATTTAAGCTTCCTTTTCCAAAATTCTTTGCGCATTCATCATCCTTGAGCATCCTACAAACTCTCCTGCACTTAAACCAATCAAAACGAGCCATAATTCAAGCTACAAAAGTCCAGTTTCAGAGCTTCTTACTTGAACTTCGAAAAGGTAGAATTCTCCACCATTTGGATCCAAATCAAGCACTAATATATTCTACTCCTTTGTTTGATTCTAATGTTGCTTACAATTTTTAAATCCATTGAGAATTGAGAGAGAAATCTCAAATTGAAGGTGCTCGCTATTTTCTGGGTTTTTGATTCATATCTCTCTCCATACCTTATATAAATTTGGCGCGATGGTTGTGTTAGAATCGTCTTGAAGAGACGAGTTCAATGATGCTAGCCTGAGATCCTATTTTTTCATTTGAAGGATCTCACAAAATCCCCATTGCAGGGTGTCTGGAGGTTGAAGACGATGACATGTCTCGTCTCAACCAATGATAGCGTGCCAAACGTTTTAATTTCATTGGTTGCCCTTTTTCTGATCCCATGTGTATTTCACTAAGGTCCATATCAAGCACAACGCGTCTGGTCCATTGGATTAGCTTACTAACGCGTTTTGACTATGATCAGATGGTCCACATCTTTTTGGTTTTATTTTATTTTCTGATTTTATATTTTATTTGATTAAATTTTCAAAAATTCATAACTCTTTTATTTTTTATCCAAAAATTGTGAAAAAATTCACAAAAATACTTTGAATTATTTACGTACTCATGACTATTTTTTTACATTTTTATTTTAACATTTGGTATTTTTTATATTTTTTGTATTATTTTCTTTCTTTTAATTACTTAATTAATACTTTCTGATTTTTTTTAATTCTGAAAAAATTCATAAATATTATTTCGCATATTTTTGACTTTCTGAAAATTTTATGGAACCTTATGTTGAGGTTTACTATTTTTTACCTATTTTATGTTTCTTTGAACAATTTTAAATAGTTTAAAAATAGTTTCTGACTTTTAAAAATTACCAAATTTTTTATAAAAATATTTGGATCCATTTCTGATTTTTCTATGGCCTTATTTTTCACTTCTTGATTAATTTGAACATAATTGATATTTTCCTCATTATTTTTCTATTTTTAAACATTTTTTAATGTATATATTAAATATAATATTATTTTGTGATTATTTTCTGGCTAATCTTGGGTTAGGTTTTGGATCATGAACTTTATTAACATCATTGGATCCATGGTGTTGAGATTAACTCCATAAAAATGGATGAACGATTTTAATAATAGTTTGATTAAAATTTAATTCAAATGTGGTTTGTATATTCTTTTTTACCCTAATCCTCTTCATCTCATCCCCTTCTTATTGCACTAAGTGTTGTTGGAGCATGATCTCTATATCATGTCTCAAAACAAATGGTGCATAGATTGCTATTGACCGGCCTCAAAATAGGTGCGACTTCTATATAAGTCCACTTACAATTGCTTAACATAGCGCTAAATTTTGTCCTGATTTGAATAAATGATCATTCGTGGCCCAAACTTATGATTGCAAGCCCAAGTATGTTAATTTGATCTCTTTGATCCAATAACTTTGAGATTCATTATGTGGAGGCTTTGGTTCTATCAATCCTCTAATGGATCTACAACACCTTTGGTCAACGCGGATCACTTAAACACCGTTGATCATTAAATGGTACTTGTGAGAATTCCAAATGGATGATATACTTGACAAAAAGAAAATGCAACTTGTTGTATGGAGGCTTTGGTTCTACTAATCCTATAATGAGTTCCAAATGCAAGTTTCAAGATGGTCATCCAACTAACCACTAATTATTGACTTGTTTTATCTTATGCTTTTATTCTTTTTTATGCGTTATGTACTATTTATTTTTTTGCATTTACATTTCATGCCATTTTCATCTTTGCTCATTTGAGCATTTATTTTCTTGCCATTTTTACTTTACTCACATGAGCTTTTCTTTTCTTTTCTTAAGATACTTAATAATCAACATAAATCCTAAAAAAAATTTAATGGCACTTGGACTATTTGGTTACTATCCTTGGCATGATGGAGCATGAGACTTTTTCTTGGACCTAGGATTATAAACCTTGGCCTATCTTGGAGACCTTGTGATCTTATCTGATTATTTTGTCTGGAGTTCTTGAGGTTTACCTAAAGATATTAGGTTGCTTGTTTGCTTTTGTGTGCGGGTTTTTGTGATTACATTCTCTGTTTGTAATCTGGAATTTACCCGTATACAGCCGTTACTCTGCCCAATTTTTGTGAAGACTTAATACACTTGAAGTTTGGTTCTCTCAAGAGGTCTAGTATCTTTGCTTTCTTGGTTTCAATCCAAAGAATGGGAATTCTACCTTGGCTCATAATGTCAAGTTTTGGCTTCTTGTTGGTTAGATGGCTTTTATCCTTAGCTTTTACCTTATGCTTTAGGGTAGTCTCTTCTTCTCCTCCCATCTTCTTTAATTTCAAAAATCTTCTCCCTCCTTTTTGAAAACTCTTCTTGTTTCTAAACTTGAAACACTTTCATAATAAACTTGGACTTATGTCCATGCATTTTCAAAATCTTTTCATAAATAAATTCCAATCAATTTAATAATAGCTTGACATTTTTGTGAGAAGACTAAAAGTCAATCAATCTTATTTCAAACCATTTTTCCACTTTGGCTTTTATCTTTAAACTTTTTCTCAAAAGATTAGACTCTTGTCAATCCTTGTAGTGATGCAAACAACTATACTTCTACAATATGTAGTGAAGTGAGATATTTTCCACTTGGGTGTTGAGTGAGGCATTATTGATTTTAAAATCTAAGCCATATCCTCCACTTTGAGATGATGCAAATTCTCCTTTCTCATGATTGTGGGTAGTAAGTATGTTTTCCACACGGACAATGACGATGATATCTTATCTCTTAAAATCAACCAACACATTTGTGTTTGAAATTTTTAAAAGAGGAACTACGTGTACCCTGATCCCCTATTGCACGAAAGGTGGTACGTAGATACTAAAGGTTCGCAACCGCGGCGGGTGCAAAAATCATAAAAAAATATTTCTCTTCTCACCTCCACCATCCATTTTATACATAACACATTCTTATAGCCAAAATATACAGATTTTACAAAGAGGTTTCTGCGGAGTACCGTAGATGTTTAGGGTTCTAATACCTACCCTTTTAATAACCAACCCCTTACCTTGAATCTTTCCCCCTCTTTTTGGGTTATTCGCTCTTTTCCCATTCCTTTGTAAACAATAAAGCGCGGTGGCAATTTTTATTTTGATTTGTATAAAGTTTAGTCAATCCAATGGCTTAGTCTTGAACATTTCTACCTCTACACTATCCTCTAGGTCATGGTAGGTATGCGAATTATCAGGGTTATGTTATTTATCCTTTAGGTCGTGATAAATACGTAAGCATGTCCTCTTGTCATTTATCCTCTAGGTCATGATAAATGCACAAGATTTTCCTCGTATTATCTATCCTCTAGGCTGTGGTAGGTACGTGAATCACCAGGGTTATCCTCTAGGTTGTGATAAATACATAATCTTATCCTCGTATTATTTACTCCCTAGGTTGTAGTAAATATATGAAATATGTGATATAGTTCATTGTGTCAGTCTCTAAGCGGAGATGAATTATCAAGTCTATGTTATTTATCCTCTAGGTCATGATAAATACACAAACCTATATTCGTATTGTTTACTCTATAGGTTGTAGTAAATATACGAAATCTGCAATATAACTCATTGCATTACTCTCAAAGCAGCAGTAAGTTATCTGTCTCTCTGATATAATTTATTGTGATAAGTCTCCATGTAGTAATAGATTATCAACTCTACTTTATTCATCCCCTAGGATGTGATGAATAGACATAATTTTCATTATAAGCTTATTATGTTAGCCTCAAAGCATTAGTAAGTCAATTTTCAAACTGGTGTTATTTACCTCCTAGATTATGGTAAATACGAGAAAAGTCTATGATCTCTTTTAGGTATCAACGAGTTATCTGCGTCATGGTATCTAAGTCGAATAAAAACTCCTTGTTCAAACTCTGGTAAGATGATACATCATCATCTGTGCCGATTTTTTCAGTACTCTTGGAAAGTTGTACAATGTATCCTTATAATCTTTTGGTCAAATTTCAGGGTCTTCCATTATTTAATAAATCTTCGATTTGAATATGCGAGACCTGCATATTCTCGCACCTTTCAATCGAAGAGTAATTAAATAGAGGCAGTTGTCATACCCCAAAATTTCCCTATCAAATTCAATGATCATATTATTACTATGTTTTAAATTATAAATCATATTGTGTAAAATTGATTATTTTTAAGTCTTATCCTGATGGGGGGTTTAAAAGCATGAGAAGGGTGCAACGTGAACCATCAAAATCTGATGGCCAATTAAACTTTGGCTCCGTTTATAAATAGGGATTTTGGATATTGATAAGGGGGGTATATGGACCATCCAAACCTGATGGCCCGTTAGGGTTTTTTTACTCATTTTAATAATAATAATAGGAGGGGTGTTATTTTTATTCCATTATTAGACTGACCCATTTCAGTTTGTGGCACAATTAAGAATCAGAGGGGTGTAATTTTACAAAGGCCCATTACATTTTTTTGGTCTATGCAAAGGGTGCAATTCATCCGGCCCATTAAAGATATTTTCTAGGCCCATATCGGTTTATTGTCGAAAGCCCATCATGTTAGGTTTTGTTGACTAAGGTCAACATTCATTCAAATTATTTATCATTATTATTACATTAACTATAATTATTATCATTATTTAAATATTGATAGTATTAAAATTATTATATTATTTTTATTTTGTTAAACGCGTTGACCGATTCAACCAAGAGCAAATAAGTTTTAAACCCTAATTAACAGCGGCAGACTCTATCATCTTTATCCCTAAAGCAATTGCAGACAAGCCCAAAATCCATAAAATGAATCAAATCTTCACCAAAACGAAATCAAATACAATTTTACGAAAAAATTAAATCATATTGATTGAATATTACAAATAGTTTCGTCCAGAATCACAAAATTAATATAATCAAATCTAATTCTAACACTAATACCTAAATCAACTCTAATCTAAGGAATTTGTAACAGAAATCAGTATAATATTTCCTAAAATTTTCTAACCCTAAGACACTATAAATAGCTCTAAAATCTAATACCTAAGGACGGGAAAAAAAGAGATTACAATGGAAGCAAAAACCAAATAATACTAATACAAGAAGAATCACTACATGAGAGGTAATCTGATTCACTTAGCTTAGGGTTATAATTGTTGAATCTCTGCGATTTGTTTTTAATTTTGGGGTTTTTGGAAAAATATTAGGGTTAGGGTTCATGTTCTTAGTGTTCATGTTCCTAGGGTTAAGGTTCTAAGGCTTAGTGTTCTTAAATTCATAGGGTTCTTAAGGATTTCAGGAAATATAATGAGGTTCCCGGTAAACCTTCATCATGAACGACAGCCTCCACGGCCACCCACAGTGGCCATGGTTTAGGGTTCTTCATAAGGGTTAGGGTTCTAAGGGTTTCTCCCTAAGGTTCTTAAGGTTTCTATGAATTCTGAGTAGGGACGGTGGTCTTCTGAGTTTTGGATGAACAACCACCAGTTGAGGCTATTTTCGGCTGGTGGTAGGAGGCGGTTTTCTAGAGAGATGGGAGAGCATCTCTCTCTAGTTTTTGTTTAGTATGAGAGAATGTAAGGTAGAGAGAAAGAAATAGAGGCGAAAAAATAAGTGAATGAAAAGAAAAAGTTAAAAGATAACTCTCTCTGTGATTTCGTGCGACACCCTTACCATACACCCTCACACCTCTACCTTCTGATCAAATCAAACACTTCAAAAGTACGCATCCTCACTGTATCCCGTACGCCCTCGCCCACACGAGCCAAATGGACTCTCTTCATGTTCGCTTTTGGGCCCAAAGCCTGACCTATTTGCACCCTCAACTCACTTTTCTTTTGCTTACCAGATCAAATCAACACCCCTTGTTCATTTGGGCCAAGTTCAATTTCTGAACTTGGGCCACTTCTATTCATACCCTACAATTTCACTACCTCGGTAAACATACACCTCCTACGCAATTGGGCCTAAATCCAATATCTGGATTTAGGACCCTGCTATTCACACCCCCAGAATTTCCAAGCCCCAAATAATTCACACCTCCAGCGTATTTTTAAAATTAATTAATTTTTTATAATTTATTTATTTATTCATTCATTTATTTATTATCATTTTATAATTTGTCACATTAACTTATAATTTTTGCATAATTAGTAAATAATTGTAATATTTATTTTTATAAAAATGTTTAACATATTTTTAATAAATTATAAAATAGCTATTTACTAATTAAAATATCTTTTAAAAAATACTAACTCTTTTTATATATTTGCATTAAATATATTTCATTCAAAATTGCATCATATATTCGAAAACATCTAACCCATCAAATACTAACATTTTTCTCTACTAACATAATTAAATCAAGATGTTTTCAAAAAGGATAGTGGATATTTTCTTTATTAACTACGAACTTCGCCTACGATTCTGCTATTTTCAAATCAGACTTGGTTCAAGGAGAATTCGAGATATTTCTACAATCCATAAAAAAACTAACCAAACAACTTCGAACTATGAATTGAGACTCTGATTCCTTATAAGAGGATAAGTAGGCATAAGACTTAAAACCGTGACGAGTTCCCCTAACTAAAAAATTAAAACCTTATTCCTAAACCTTAAATCTAAACCCTAGTATCCTTGTGAACAAGGTAGACGAATGGTGCCTAACACCTTCCGTTCGTCTAAAGTGAGTCAACAACTTAGAATCTTTGTATCATCAATTAGAGTTATTCCGTTATATCCCGTCTTAGGACAAAAACTAATGGTGGCGACTCTATATCTTTTTTCGGTCATTACATATAGCTAAATGAAAATGGGAAACTCGATTGATGATAAACCCACAAATCCTTGAGCAGTGCAACCGATTCGTAAAATTGTTGAGGAAAACAAAATCGTCAAGAGAAGGACGAGATAATGGGTTTCCATGAAAACATGGATGTGGTGATGACCGTAGATATGGCGATGACGATTTAGGGTTATGGGTGAAAGAGATGACATAGAGAGAGAAAGGGGTAGCCGAGAAATAGGGAGAAAGAGAGAGAATGAGTCAGAAATGTTTTTGAAAATAAAAAGAGAGAGGGTAACATTGAAAATGGGATGTTACAAGAATATAAACCACGAGTAAAATCATTGACCAATATATGTTAGTGTGTTTTGAATAAAAATGAGAAAAGCATAGCCACTTGTAAGTTTCCTGTGTTTTGATTGGTCAATTACTTTGCATTTAGTCAATTACAAAAGGGGTATAAATTATTGCTAATTAATTTTGGAACAAAGAGTAAATTAGGGAGTTTGGTAGTAGTTTTTTTATTCTTATTTAGGTAGTTGATGAATGATGTTTTCCTTTCTTAAATGTCTAAATTACCCTTGTTCTACATATTTATCCACTCCTTTAAAAATATCAATCTACCCATGCTTGCATATTTACTTTCTCACAATCACATCTTTACCCGCCATTTTAATTTTGACAAAGGGGGGAAGTATACTCTCAGGGGGAAGGTATATTTTCTATCTACCTCATTGGGAGTGTTATAAATCCAAAATATATATTATTTTGTTTCTTTTACCACATCCCTTGAGAGATGCGTTGTCATCATCAAAATGGAGGAGAATGAGGAACCTTGTTTTACAGGTAATATATCTTTAATCAAGGCATCATCTTTTGATGGTGACAATAATGATGACAACTGTACGGACAACTATAAAGACATCTATAAGGTCAACAATAAAGATAATTGATGATAAGTCAAGCATAGTGCTGAAGAAGCTAAATATGCAAACCCAAGTAATATGGTTTGATGAACTTGACTATTCAAAGAAGAAGGCATCCATAATGAATTATCCAAAGCCACAAGTGATCTCAAGTAGTGTCATTACAAAAGATATTATATGGAAAATGACTTGTAGAAGGAGTTAATCTCCAAGGTTCGTAAGTGAGTGACCTTTTGTAAAAGCAAAGGATTTTTTCATAAATTTATATGGCTATAAGAAAACACACACACACACACACACTAAAACCTTTTCTTATCAAATACCTTAACTAAGATAAATTTGTTTCAAAAGTGTCTTAAAGTTGTGATAGATGACTTAGGAGCAGTAGAAAGAGCTAAAGGGAAATATTTAATTAATTTAATCGATTAGGCCCTTTTGCTAATCGATTAGATCAGTTCAAACTTAGGCTCCAAGCTATTTCAACAATTCCTCAATGATGTTCAATGGGTATAAATATCTTCTTTCCTTTTAGTATGACCACTAACGACTATTTTTCATAATCTAATAGATTAAGCCAAACTGCTAATCGATTAGCCAACGATCAAAATTATTAAATGGGAATTTCATTTTGGGCATTCCTTCTTCCTATAAATATAGGCCTAATTTCTCATTTCAAATCATCTAGAAACGTGTTTTGACACATCTTTCTCTATCTCTCTCTATCTTTCTCTCTAGTTTCATTTAAACTTTCTCTCACTAGATGTTATAGCCAAATCCTTTTGTGAGCAAGGATATCATTGTGATTTTGGAAGGGTAGAACTATAAATATTACCAAGGAAATGTTGTTTATACACCTTAGTTGAATACAATCCATTTAGGGATAAAATATGTAGTTAGAAGATAAACTCGATGAAAGCTATGGTTGAGGATTGTGTGATCAGTTCCTATTTAGGTTGAAGATTATCTTGTTTTGATAATCTTTCCTTGGTTCTTGGTTAGCTGGTAAAACCAATATTGGTTGAAGATTAATCGATATTAAAAATATTTTAGGTTTGAGATTAGCCCGAGTAAAGTCTCATAGGTTATTTGGTTATCATATTAAACATGAATTGAGCTTAGATATTTGGAACTTGAAGACTAACCGCTACAAGGTCCATGTTTATTGAAATGAGACTAGCTGCTTTAATTTGTAGTTGGGAAGGGAGAATGTCCACTACACTCTAAGTTATTTATTGGAAAAAAGATGAAAACGCTCATATCCATTATCTTGTATCATTTGGTTTAAGATCAATCGCCATTTCGTTGTATAAGGGGGTTCGTGAGTGTTTCCTACTAAAAGTTCTCAACTATTATTGGAAACTCTCAAGACCATGTATTGGGGAGAAGAGTATGATCTTTAGTTTTGAATGAACCTCTATAATTTTATTTTTTTCTTCTTACCTTAACTTTTATTTTCTGCTATTTATTATTTGTTGCTTATTATTTTAAAATGATTTTAAACTCTGATTTCATTTGCCAATAGTTTTCAAAACCAACTTTTTCCAAACCACACAATTCCCACCCCTCTTGTGTGTGAAGTCTCAAGTTCAACATTTAATTACTCCAAAAAGCTCAACATGAATAGAGAAAGTACAATCTAGCTTTTCAGCAAAGCCTAAAACCAAATCTTCCAAGGAGTTTCTGAACAAACCACCACAAGAGGCAGAATCCATTAAAAAAAGAGTCTTATGTATTACATTTAACCAAACTTCCACAAGGTGCTTCCAAATAAAGTAAATGATTTTTGGCGCCTTGGGAGGATGAAGCTTGACATGAAAGGCTTTAATGATGGTGAACTCATGAATGAAGGAGCTAGTCATCTTGGTAGTCGTGTTAGCTATGAATGCCACCTCAATAAGAATCTGATTGTGAGTCTTCTTCCAACGCATAAAGCCATTGTTGAATTTGACATGATTGTGGGTCATCCAAATGTCATTGATAATGTGCACAATGGAAGCTTGAATAATGAATTTGGTTTGAGGATTCATGCCATAAATATCCTTAATAGAAAAGATGTTAGACACAATAGGAATATTTAACATATTGAAAAACTAGTGCCAAAGATGAAAAGCAAAAGGATAGGAAAATAAAAGGGGCTCTATTGATTGCTGATGAGAATTATAAAGGTCGCACATTGAATGGGTATGACAATCGCGCAATAAAAGATTATCATTAGTAGGTTAACGATTATGAAAGAACCTCCAAACAATGAAAACCTTTACAGGTGGAATATCAATGTTCCAAATATGCTTGGGCCACAGAATAGGAGAAGAGATATTGTCCTTGAAGATGTAAGCATATTTCAGAGTTAATTCACCTGAACCAGAATAAATCCAAACATTACTATTAGTAATGTTATCTAGAGGAATGGTAACCTGATCATCAATAAAAGAATAATAATCATATGAATAAGATGATAAGGAAAATTCCAAGAACTTAGAGTGTTAATGTTAATGAGTGTTAATGTTAATGAAATCCTGATCTTGAATGAGATTCATAAGGGGGATCCATCCAAAAATTAGTACTGCAACCATTACCCAAAACAATTATGGTATTAGAAGTAACACACTCAAACTCATTTTTAACACTACTCCAAATAGACGAAGTAATATGGTATTTTACGAGGATACCATCTCTAAGAAATCTTTCCCTCAACAAAGTAGCCCAATTTTCAGAAGAGTTCATAATATCCTAGCACAATTTCATGTTAAAAGCTTCATTGAGATTGGAAAGGAACCTAAGACCTAAGCCACCTTGCTCAATAAGTTTACAAACCTTAGCCCAAGCCACATTATCAAAGGTGGCAAAAAAATAAATTTGACACCTTGGTGTCATTTGATCATGACCCATATATATATATATATATATATATATATATATATATATATATATATATATATACTCTGGACTTGTTAAAAAGTTTATCGGACCATGATCTAAACCATACCAAGCTCACTCTACTCGATCCAAAATAAAAAACAGTTCACATGATATGAGAAAGTACACAACCTATGATATCCAATTTCACTTTTCTCATCTTGAATCTTGAACTGACTTGGATGGTGGAGTTTTAATCATGTAGGTCCATTCTACGCTACTGTAAAGGAGATCAGAACCATCGTCCAAAGTCAACAATTATCCATCTCTCATCATTTATAGTTCATTCATGAAGTTGAAACATCCATTTCTGATTTCCAAACTGAATAATGGCTCTGTTTATGGGAATTGACATATAATTCCCGCTAAATTTTGCATTCAGGTCGATATTAATTCAAATTTTGGATCTGTAACAGTAGAAGTAGAAGCCCAGATGATAATTCCAACAATTATGGCTATAATTCTAAACACATTCTCTAAACTGACTATTTGTCAAGATTTGTCGATCAACGAATTCCACGGATCGCTCCATGCTCGTAACTGAAACTGACGCTAAAGAAAGTTTATATCAATTAGAGTTAGGATTTGTAGATCAAGGTAAGATCAATGGAGTTCCAAACGATGATCTACCTTTGATTCTTGAAATCATTATTGTTGATTATGATATAATAACATTTCTCATTGACGATAAAAGTTTGTGTAACATCCATATTCAAATATGATGGATTTGATAAGAATTCAACAAGTGGACCTCAATCCATATAGTGGAGGAGATCTACTAGAATTTAACGATTCAATAGCTCATCCACAAGGAGCCATGGATCTTGCGTTGACTGTGAGGGAAGGAGGTAGCAAGAGAAAGGTGATCCTTAATTTCCTGATAGGATCATGCATAAGCTCCTTTCGAGGTATTCTAGGGAGATCCTTCCTAGTAAGACTAGATGAAGTAGCATTCCCAATCCATTTAAAAGTGATGTATCACAAAGTGGAAGGAAGAACAATCATGGTAATTTTCGATATAGATAAAGAAAAACATATCAAAGAGATTATTCAAAGGGTCCTCTTATTGTAAGCCACTACCTCACACGTGAAATCAAAGGAAAAAGGGACAAATCCCTTGGAGTTCGATCTGGTTGCCTAGGAAGATGAGGTTTGGTCGTACATTGATTTTGAGACCATTCAGCTCGGGGAATACCTCTCTAGGTCAGTTAAAATTGGCTTTGGTGTCTTCTTATAAGTAAGAGCCATAGTTATTGAATGCCTTCGAGATAACTCCTACCTTTTTGCGATAACCCCATATGAGATTCTTGACATTGATCCTAAGGTAACTTGCCATTACTTGAACTTGGACACCAAAGCTCGTTATGTTTCTCAGTGTTAGAGGAGGCAATCTTCTAAAAAGGTCAAGGCCACTGCTAGCATAGTCCAAGGCCTATTAAATGACTGATTTTTTTTATGGCCAAGTATACCGAGTGGATGTCTAACGTCATGTTGGTGAAAAATGCCTCAGGGAAATGGATGATATGCGTCAAATATATCGATGCTTATTCGGGGTACAATCAAATGCTTATGTATGTACCTAACCAAATAAAAAACGCCTTTATGATGGAGCAAGAAAAATATCAATATAATATCATGCCCTTTGGATTGAAAGATGATGGTACAACCTACCAAAGAATTATGAATAAGATCTTCCAAGAAGAAATAGGGGAAACACTGGAGGTCTACATGGAAGATATGATCGTAAAATCGGGTCAATAAGAACTCCAAGCTCAGCCTCTTCATTGGGTGTACAAGAGAATGTGACATTATAATATGCGTCTCAGCCCGAAAAAATCTACTTTCCGGAAGAAGGCATGTAAATTCTTGGGTTTCTATTTGATCGATAGAGGAATTGAAGCAAAATCTAACAAATGCAAGGAATTTATTCAAATGAGATTTTCTATTTCAAAGAAGGAAATTCAAAGGTTAAACAATATTCTAACAACTTTAAACAAGTTTATTTCAAAATCCACATGACACGCTTTCCCTTTTACCGACTGTTGAAGAAGAAAACTGACTTCAAATAGACAAATAATTATTTTTAGACTACAAAGGCTTATTTAGGGGGGTTAATAGATCCCAAATTAAAAATGACCTTCCAAAAGTTGTTATTTAAAAAATTATTTTAAAAACAATGTTAAGCGAAAGGTTTTTGGCCTAGAACAAAATAGTAGTCTAAATGAACCTAGTTATTGGAAATTCAGATATACATAAGCCATATGGAATAAAGATAATGATAAAATCAATCAACATAATAATATCTCAATTAATAGTTTAATATCAAACACAACGGTTTCATATTTCTAATGAAATTTAAACAAAAATATAGAACATTACAATTTGTCAAACACTTGGTGTGCGTTCGACTTTTCAGAATTTTTCTTTGAGCTGTTTTGATATAAAAACCAATTATCATCAAAGTGACTATAAGATAATCGACACACCACTTTAAATAAAACAATTGCATAAAAATTCTTATGAGTCAATCGATCAAACAATTTGTCAAACACTTAGTGTGCAACTGAATATTTTAGAATTTTCCTATGAGTTATGTTGATGTGAAAAATAATTTATTATCAAAAGTAATTATAAGAAAATCAACACTCAATTTAAAACAAAAACAGTCCCGGAAAATTCCTATTAGTCGATCGATTACTCAATGATATTTGACAAATTGATATATAAAAATTAAAGCTAGTAAAACGATAAAAGAGAAGAGACACAAGGATTTGTCTACACAGTTCTCCACTTTTGTCCTCGCGTGTGGGTACATCTTCACCCAATACCAATGTGGAATTAGGATACTTTCTTACTTTGCAAAAATTATAATTACAAGAGAAGTGTTCAAGAGAAATCCTACAAACCCTGGCCGTTTATTGTTGATTCAACCCCTTCTCTTCTTTTGATCTTCAACAAGATCAAGCACACAATAGATTTCCAATTGACTATCTGAATCTTGATACTCCTTTGCATTCTTTATCTCCAAAGCTTTCGTGCGCCATCAATTATACCTATTGAAACATAAGACTTCAATTTGATTTGTTGTTCTCACACTACTTCCTTTGCATTCTTTATCTCCAGAGGGTCCTTTGCATTCTTTATCTCCAAAGCTTTTGTGCACCACCAATTATACCTATTGAAACACAAGACCTCAATTTGATTTATTGTTCTCATGCTACTTCCTTTGCATTATTTATCTCCAAAGGTTCCTTTGCATTCTTTATCTCCAAAGGCTTTCACAAGGCCGCAATCCTCTCTTGAACGTCTTGCACGAAAACCCCCAAATCAACCAATGATCTTGGAGGATAAACCCGCGGTTTTTCTGAATGAAGAACCCTGCAAATCTCAACCCAATATTCTCGCCTACACAAGAACCTAATTAGACGTTATCGAACCTCGTCTAGATGGCACCCTAATAAAAAATTGTTACAATGGTTTGTTACTGTGTATGCATAGGTTGGAGGTTGAACGTGAAGAGAAATTGCAGGAAATTTTTATGGTATCATCGAGTTGAAATGATGCATGAATCATATATTTATAGTTGGGAAATTTTTAGGTAAAAGAGAGAAGTTTTGGAATGAAAAAAAATGCAAAAATGACCCACAAAACAATATGAGCCGACCTGAAAGGCAATATGAGCTGACCTGTACAAGACATAAGAAAACTGCTTATTTATGAGAGTACATGAGTCGGCCTGAAAGGCTCTATGAGCCGACCTGTACAAGACATGGGAAAATTTATTATTTAGGACAGTACATAAGTCGGCCTAAAAATGTTATGAGTCGGCCTGAAAATGTTATGAGCCATCCCATGCAAGTGTGTTTTGTGCAGAAAATGATTTTTCATGATTTGGATCAATTTTAAACTTATTTTGAATGCTTCCCAAGACTCTTTAATACAAGGGGTGCCACAACAACTCAGGAATACCGCTCAATATACAGAAATACTAAATTCTTATAGTTTTGACATAATGCAAAACATATCTAAAGGTAAGTTGCACCCACAATTGTGAGGAGAATTTAGATCTTTGAAGGGAACTTTGGGTACACCCCCACTTCTTACCAAATTGTCTCCGAAGGGAGTTTTATATTTATAATTAGCCAACGGCTCCCAGAAACATATACTTCATCTCAAAATAATTTATGGGGGAAGAAACGCGATACTAAAAGATCGAAAAGGTGGTCCTAGAATTTGTAACAACATCTCTCAAACTGCAACAATATTTCCTCGCACATTTCACTATAGTACGGAAAAATCTGCCTCTAAAACATTTTCTCTACTAACCTAATCTAGTCAAACGATTCATGAAGTGGGATATTGAATTCGAGATATCCTTCTAAGAAAGGAAAAACTTGAAAGCCAAATATTTGCCAACTTCATAGCGAAGATGACTCCTATACCACTAGAACCATATCAAACACGGGTGGTCTTCACCGATTGAGCGTCCAATAGAAAGGGATATGGCGCATGAGTGATCTTAGAAAACGGTTTTCGTTTCATAGTAGAAGTATCATTGATATTTGAGTCCCCAACCACTAACAACCAAGTCGAGTACAAAGCCATTATTTCCAAGATCACACTCACAGAAGAAATGGGAGCAGAATGCATCAAAATATGAACAGGTTCCCAATTGGTTGTTTTTGAAATAAAGGGGGATCCAAAAGAAAAGGAAATTTTGCTCCAAAAATACCTCAAGCTAACTGTGGAAAGTCTAGAAAAAATAAACACATTCAAAATAGATCATGCACCTTAAGAAGAAACCACACGGACTGACAACCTATCATGACTAGCCAGTACTTGAAATCCCGAAACCAATCACTCATTCATTTAAGAAATTAAAAATTCCCCATCAAGGAAGTGAAAGGGAAGTTAGTAGTTGTTATAAGCGAAATAGTTTTACCATCATGAATGACTTCGATTCAAGGATATATCAAGTTCATAAAACTTCTGATGAATTCGAACGACACATTGCTAGTTAAGAAAAATTCAGAGGGATACACTGTGGTCAAGGAAACTATGTACAAAAGGGGTTTTAGGAAATGCAAAGCTGATGTGTTTTAGGAAATGCAAAGCTGATTACGCCCTTTTGGAGGTACATGAGGGGATAGTCAGACAACACCTGGGAGCAAGGGCATTGGTTAAAAATATTTTGAGAGCAAGATACTATTGGATGACCATGGTTCACGACACCTAGGATTATGTGAAAATATGTGATCAATGTCAAAAGCATATTGACATCTCCAATGCTCTAGCTATCAAACTCCACATATTAATGTCACCCTAGTTGCTCATACAGTGCAGAATGGATATAATTGTCCCTTTTACTCCAACGTCTTGGTAGCTCAAATATCTTATTGTTGCAGTCCAAAAGCATAGTCGTATCTGTGATGTGGAGCGCAGTCCAAAGGCACAACCACATCTTACTGAACCTAAGAAATTAAATCAAAATGAATGAAAAAACAAAAACCATATATAAAATCAAAATATCAAAGTTATAAATTACAAAGGGTTATGCTAAATAAAATGATTCATGAAAATTATTAAGGCCAAAAACTAAAGACTCCAACTGGCCTAGAGCATTGTTAAAGACAACTTTTTTCAAGCCCTCGTCGAAAACAACATGCAACTAGTTAGTCAAAGTAACCGTTCTCCTTAGGGGACCTCCAAATGTCCAGCCAGAGCAAGTTCATTATCCTTAAACTCCAGAAGGAGGCTCTAGACTACAAGAGACAAAACTTCTAACTCAACTTCTTTTTAGAGACCGTCTTGATATTTTTCTTCAAACAAGTTCCCAAGTTCGATTATGTGATCAGATAGCGTGAGTAGAGATCCAAATCGTTTCACTCCATCCAAGATAAAAGAAACTACACTCAAACATGCACGCAACTCAGAGCATTCTTTTTCAAATCTAACCACCTTTGATTCAACAAAATCATAACAGGATTTCAAGCTCGCAATCTCTTAAGAAGGGAAATGAGGAAACATAAGATAGGTATGACCGGCCGTAAGCTGATTGAAAAGAGGAACTTCCTGGAGAACTTGATAGGACGATTAATCCAGCAAATTAGACTTTCCAACAGAAGAGAGTTAGCAAATATGCTTATAGTCATCAATTGACTCACACTATTTCAGCTTAGCAGAAATTCGCGACAGGCGATCTATCATCACTAAGGGAAAAAGGATCAGAGTATTCCCTAAAAAAACACTAGACGCAGTGCCGAAACAGTTCAGCTTCTTCTTTACAATAATCCCTTGTTCAACTGCTTTACCTCAACCCTTGTTAGTTGGAAGGTCGGGGTTCTTCTTACTCTGACTTTACAAAGACGCATGAGCTTTTAACTGAGCAAAACGAGATACTGTTTATTAAATTGAAACAACCGTTAAATACATAAAATGTAATAACTACAAGATATAGAAACTGCTATTCATAACAAATAGGCATGACTCAATCAAAGTCATGACTTTCACAACTAAAGCTTAAAACTAGGAGCCCACTAACAATATTTATTATTCTACTAATTATTAATTCAATGCAAATAATGACATATTAATCCAACAAATCCTCCCCTAAACTTAACATGATCAATGTTGAGTTTATCAGTAGTCACAACATCACATTTCAGCCATTAGCAGCACTTGAGCTCTCCTTCACCATATCAGTCCACTTCCCAATTCCTAGCCTGGTTCTTAGTGACTCAAAGGTCTCGAGTTTTATGGCCTTAGTTATAACATCAGCAATTTGAGCATCTGTACTACAATACTCTAGCTTGATCACTCCTTCCTTGACTAAATCTCGAAGAAAATGAAACCGCCTGTCTATATGCTTACTCCTTCCATGTAATACTGAGTTCTTGGACAATTTGATAGTTGAAACATTATCACACAGTATTGTTGTTTCACCTTCAACACTCTTCAGCCAGCCCATCTGTTCAAGCACATGTCTCAGCCAAACACATTGGGTTGCACAAGAAGCTGCCTCCACGAACTCAACCTCGGTTGTTGATAAGGTGACTATAGGTTGTTTCTTTGACGACCATGAAACTGCAGCACCGGCTAAAAAGAAGACATAATCACTAGTGCTTCTCCTATCATCCACATCCCCCGCATAATCACTATCGGTGAATCCAATTAGAGACTTAAATTGAACATCCCTTTTTATACCAGATGCCAAACTCCATGGTTCCCTTTAGATACCGCAACACCCTTTTTGTTGCCTGCATATGAGCCCTTGTTGGCTTAGCCATATATCTACTTAGCAAACTAACCACTTACATGACATATGGTCTAGTTGCTGTTAAGTACAGAAGACTACCAACCAATTGCTTATACTTAGTATCATTAACAAGACAACCATCACCTTCTAGAGTCAGTTTGCTTCCCGGAACAATAGGATTACGCACAAGATTTCTCTCCAAGAGTCCAAACTTCACCAACAAATCTCTTGTATACTTCTTTTGGCAAAGAAAAATTCCTTTCTCAGCTTGACCGACCTCGACTCCCAGGAAATACTTCATTCGGCCTAAGTCAGACATTTCAAACATAGCTTTCATGCTTTTCTTGAATGGTATCACCATTTGATTACTGCTGCTAGCATACATAAGATCGTCCACATATAAACTAACAAGTAGACAATTACCTTCTTTCCTTTGGATGAACAAAGTGTGTTCATATGGACACTTTTCAAAACCAGCCTCCTTAAAATAATGTTCAATCTTGCTATACCATGCTCTTGGTGCTTGCTTTAATCCATATAAGGCCTTCTTCAATTTGTAAACTTTGTTCTCCTCCCCTGAGATCACAAATCCTGGTGGTTGCGTTACAAAAACTTCTTCTGTGAGATCACCATGGAGGAATGCACTTTTCACGTCTAATTGATAGACAGGCCACCCATGATGTGCTGCAAGAGCTAGCATGGTCCTTATAGTATCCCACCTTGCAACCGAAGCAAACACTTCATCATAGTCTATTCCATGTTCTTGAGCATACCCCTTTGCCACTAGTCTTGCTTTATATTTATCCACTTCACCATTCTCATTTAACTTGGTCTTATATACCCATTTAACACCAATTGGTGTTGCTCGTGAGGGTAAGCTAGTCAACTCCCAAGTGTCATTTTTCTGAATGGCTTGCATCTCCACATTCATGGTTGTTCTCCATTTTTCTGCCTTCACAGCATCCTCAAAAGCAATAGGATCATCACTATCCACTTGCAATGCATACTGATTTGTATCAAGCATGATGTTGCCCATTTCATATGCATCATGCCAACCCGGTTTTGTGCGTACTCTTGGACCCAATTCTGAACTTTGAGCATTTGAATCATTTATGATTTCAGCTTCTGAACTCTGTGCACTTCCTGACTTGTTTGAGCTTAAATCAGTCAGTTCATCGCCCACTTTGGCTTTTTGGTGGCACAATCTGAGCAGCCATAGGTGTTGTAACAGTAATAGGATCCTCAGATTCTTCTTCTAAATCATCTATATCCTCTTCATAACCTTCCCACGTGAGCTGAGTTTAAGTACCTGCTTTCTCAGAGTCCCATTCCCAACCTTTGAATTCATCAAATGTAACATCTCTACTCACCAGAACCTTTTGAGTCATTGGATTGTAGACTCTATAGGCTTTGGATTCATGGGATACTCCCAAGAATACACACTTGATACTTTTATCATCTAGTTTCTTTCTTTGTTGATCAGGTACATGGACATAGCTCATACAGCCAAATACTCTCAAATGTTCTACGGCAGGCGGAAATCCACTCCAAAGCTCTTGTGGAGTTTTATCTTTACAAATAGTTGTGGGGCTTCTGTTTAGCACATAAGCTGCCCAATTAACTGCTTCACACCAGAATGTGCTTGGAACTTTTGTATCAGCTAGCATACATCTCACCATATTTAGTAATGTTCTGTTTTTTCACTCGGCAACTCCGTTTTGCTGGGGTGTTAGAGTTGCAGTTAACTGCCTCCTTATCCCATGCTCTTCACAAAACAGTTTGAACTCAGTGCATAGGAACTCTCCTCCCCTATCTGTTCTTAAGCTCACAATCACATCACTGGACTCCTTTTCAACCTGAGCTTTGAATTTTTTAAATACACCAAATGCCTTTGATTTGGATTTCAAGAAGTAAACCCATAATTTCCTGCTAAAATCATCTATCAGAGTGAAGATATACCTGTTACCACTTTGAGAAGATGGGGTGATCGGTCCACACAAGTCAACATGTATAAGTTGAAGTCTTGTGGTGGCGTGCCATAAGCTTTTCTTTGGAAATGATTTTCGATGCTGTTTTCCCACCAAACATATAGTGCACGCTCCATCTTCATCCCGAGCCTTAAACTTAGGTAGACCCTTTACCATTTCTGACTTTTGAAGCGTCTCCAACCCCTGATGGTGAAGGTGACCCAATCTCCTATGCCATAGATTCAGATTGTTCTTTCCAGCTTTGGTGGTGTTCAAGCATTGTACTTCGCCTGAGTCAGATGCAACTTGAGGAGTAGCATGTAAAATAAACATCTTGTTGCTCTTCATTTGAGTTTGGAAAAGAAACCCCTTTGTATTATGAAATATCTTGCAAGAACTATCCTTGAGAAGAAAAACTAGGTCATTTTCGAGCATTTGACCCATGCTAAGCAGTTTGTTAGTCAATCCAGGGACAAAAAAAGCATCTTGTACCTTCAATGGAATATGATTAACATGCATATTGACACTCCCTTTTCCTTGGACTTGTAGTCTCATACCATTCCCTAGTTTTACAATGCAGGTGAAGGAACAGTCAAGGCTAGAGAACCACTTCATATCTCCACTCATATGATTACTACACCCCGAGTCTAGGAACCACCATGATTCATCTTTATCTGTCGAACCATGAAAAGTCATAAAGTTGTTAAACTCTACCACATCAGAATCAACAGATGACATAAGGAGCATCTCCTCATGTGTTGTATCATGGCCATCAGTGTAATGAGCCTGATAGGTCCTTTCAGGACATTCATTCTTGAAATGTCCTAACTTGTGACAATGATAGCACTCCACCGTTTCTCTATTCCAGAATTGACCTCGACCCCTGCCCCGTCCTGGATAGCCACTTCTCCCACGTCCACGGCCTCGATGCGCATCAAGTCCAACCTTCAAGGCTTGATCTTCTAGAGACACATTCTTTGTAAACTTTTGTTCATGTACAAGAAGTGAACTCTGCAATTGATCAACAGTCATGACATCAATATCATGAGACTCCTCAATCGAGTAGACAATGTAATTGAATCGCTCAGTGAGAGTCCTTAAGATTTTCTCAACGATTTTTACATCTGTTATCAGCTCCCCGCAGTTGCGCATGGCATTAGACACAACCATCACTCTCCCAAAGTAATCGTTGATCGATTCCCCTTATTTCATTTCCATCACTTCAAAATCTCGTCTGAGAGCTTGCAAATCTGCCCTCTTTACCCGAGCACTTCCTTGGAACTTCATCTTCATGGAGTCCCATAACTCTTTAGCAGTTGCCTTTTGAGATATTGTCTTCAATATCGTCTTATCAATACTGCTAAACAAATAATTCTTGGCCTTGAAGTCCTTTAGCCTCATTTCTTCATGGGTCTTCTTTGCATCAGCATACAATGCCACACCAGTAGCAGTTTCTGTAAACCCTATGTCCACCACAGTCCAATATTCCTTTGACCGCAATAGATTCTCCATCAGAAGACTCTAATGATCATAGTCATCGTCGAACTTGGGAATGCATGCCCTCGCAAAGTTTTCATCACCCATGATCACACTAAATTAATCCTCACACACTCTTGTGTTTTTGCACTCACCAGAGAGAACTCTCACTCTCACTGTGTGTTTCCCAAACCCAGACTCACTCAATGATCGAAAGTTTTGCTAAAGCTCTGATACCAAAATGTTAACTGAGAAAAAAGAGATACTTTTTATTGAATTGAAACAACCGTTAAATACATAAAATATAATAACTGCAAGCTATAGAAACTGCTATTCCTAACAAATAGGCATGACTCAATCAAAGCCATGACTTTCACAACTAAAGCTTAAAACTAGGAGCCCACTAACAATATTTATTATTCTACTAATTATTAATTCAATGCAAATAATGACATATTAATCCAACAATAACGGGAGTTTGGAATCTATAATAGGAGCGGCACCATCATCCAATGAATCTTTATTTTTGATATTATCTGCAGAAAACAAAGGTTTAAACAATAAGAAAAAAAAACACTTATTTCTGGAGAAAGAGAGAGTTTTCCATACCAAAAATCCTCCTCCTCTCTTCCAATTACTCGGCCTGACCAATATCATGACAACATATTTCTAAATCAGAAAAGGAAAGTAATATCTCCTGCATATCCTTTCTCCAGCGGTGTGGAAATCATAATGAACGTAGTAATCCCTAGACTTTTGCGTAAAATGATCTGAAGACCAAAATCGCCTCCTCCACTCAAAATAGACCGGCAGGGCCGAAGAAGAAGAAGGAACATTGTAGAATTCATTATGGGCAAGAGGAGTGAGAGGGGAAACAAATAAATAAGGTTATTTGAAACATTTCCAAATATCAATATAGGCGCGGAAAATCTCGTTTTTAAAGCAATGCCAATTTTGAAAAGTGGATTGATTTTGAAAAGATGGAAGACGATATTTACGGAAACCAAGTCAATTTTCCTCTGATACTTGTACCAAAATTGGAAAACCCTTGCAAAAGCCCAGGCGGGGATGAAACTATAATGGGGGAACACAAAGGTGATCCAGTACCCCATTTTCTAAACAGCCCATGGGAAGTCGTACTCCTAACTTGTCAAAAATACAAGCTTAAAAGGTGATGGAACAACCCTCGAACGTATGTCATACCCTTTTATCTGCAAGGACTGCTAAAAATTTTCAGTATTAAGAAGACCCAACTTCAAAGGGAACCTCCAGTCCCCCATCATTTTCAACATGCTTGGAAGGTATCCCTAATTACTAAGGATATGCCCATGAATAATCTCCAACTTTTGAAGAAGCTCATGATATCAACAACATGAGATTTAATGAGCTTAATGGGTCACTTCAAACATTTGAATGGGCTATTGGTGACAAGACTGAGAAAAAGAACAAATGCTTAGATTTTGTATCCAGTGTTGAATATGAGAAAGGTCAAGGTGATGTGGACACTAATGAGGATCTGTCTAATACCATTGTGCTACTTGGAAATTAATTCAATCAAGTATTAAAAATATTGGACAGAAGAGGAAGACCAGATGCAAGAACATCTCATATGACATCAGTAACAATATTGATTCCCAGAAGAAAACAAGAACAAAAGAGAATCCAAGTCAAAGTAGAGGCATTCAATGTTTTGAATGTGAAGTATATGGTCACATGAAACCAGAATGTCCCAATTTTATCAAGAAGCAGAAAAAGGGATTTAATATGTCTTGGTATGATGATGATGATGAATCAGAAGATGAGGCTAACAATGAATTTGCAAGACTTATGTTGGCTCTGTGTGGAATATAGGCAGGTAAAGTGTAATCTTATGATGATAGTGTTCTCCATGAAAAGCTAGATACATTCTACAAAGATACTTGTGACAGGTGTGAAGAAAATATCAAAACAAAGAAAGATCAGAGAAAGATCATAGCTGACTTGGAAAATGAAAATAATAAGCTTCTATATAATCTATCTCATCTTCAGAGTGAGGTAACTCTCTCAAATTCCAAGATTAATAATATGTAGACACATTAAAAAAATTGGAAGATGTAGCGTGTAACGCCCCATTTAAATATCTATTCATTTGGTGATTGGAATTATAGAACTGTGTTGGTTTAACTAAGGAAGTGTGAAAACTTAGTATGATTCAATAATTGGAGTAAGCTTTGAATAATATTATAATAATGATAATTCTGGTGAAGGATGAAATATCCCATTATTATTAATAAAAATATTATTGTTGGTTAAATGGTGTATTGCCACTAATGATATTATTATTATTATTGATATTATAACTATTATTATTATTATTATTACTATTATTATTATTGGGATATAATAAGAAATAATTAGAGAGAGAGGTAGAAGAATTTCGGAGAAACTGTTTCACGTGAAAAGAAGAGAAAAGAAGAGAAGATAAGAGAAGAAAAGCTAGGGCAAAAGGGAGACAAGGAGAACTCCACCATTATTGAAGGATCAAAGCTCCAAATTAAGGTAAGGGGGAGAATGGATTCTCTAAATGGTGACTCTAACATGAGAGGGTAGTGAGGGTTCCTTTCCCTCTTTAGGTTATGTGAAAATTTGATGAACGTTCTTCTTTGTTTGGATTTTTTGTTGTTTCTATGTGATTTCGTGTGGAATTCATGATTATGATGATGCCATGAATGTATTATTCTTGATGATTTTTCTATTGTGATAATGTTCCATGAAATCCCAAATCTAAAAAAGTATAGATCTAGGAAGATGATGAAAAATTGAGGATTTAAATATATAAATTCTTTGTATTATGATGGATTAACAAAATTATATTGATACTATAAGTTATTATGTGTAGAAACACTATTTTGGACCCAAAATTGGAGGTTGAAAGCGCTCAAAATGAGTAGAAAATGAACTGGTGCGAATGCAGAAAAGTTTGGAATGACAAACTGGCCATACATGTATCGGGGATGTTCCCAGGGGCCAAATGCGTATGGAACGCGCCCTATCCATATTGCCAACGTGGCCTTCTACCAGTACGTGTATGATACGTTTATGAAGGGGAGGCCAAATGCGTATGGGATGGTCATCGTCATATGGGAAGTTTGGGAGGATCTTGAGAAGAAAAACGTCTCTGGTCAAACACGTATATTACGCGTATGAGACATGGGCGCTAGAGCGGAACGCGTATGATACACATATGGATAGGCAGAGGAAGGATACAAACGTGTATGGTATGTATATGAATAGGTTGATGTGCGGATTTGTCCGTTTTCATAATTTCTTTCTGTTTTCGCATGCAGTGTAGTTTCTTTTAGTTTGTAATGATTAGTATGGCTTAGACTGATATAGGAAGGTTTGTAATAATGGGAATTATGTTGAAACATAGAATTTAGTGGGAATTTTTTATGGTGTTGATGTTGAGTGAGGTGACCTAACATGGGGTTGTTGTACGAATGGTGTATGAAGGAACTACTTAGGATGTTATGTTGTTGTAATATTTTATAAAGTGTGATACGATGATGTTGTATTATTGGATATATATGCAAGTATGTTGTTACTATTCACTATTTCTATCGTTGCATGTATGGTGAAGGCTTATGCTCTGTCGGTGGCCTTTATTGGCAAGATGTTGTGGGCTTATGCCTTATGGTTGTATATTTATGTTGTTACATGTTAGTGTGCATGCATTCATTGGTGAGGGCTTATGCCCTGTTGTTGGCCTGTAACGGTGTTATGTTGAGGGCTTATATCCTGTTGCTTCCTAATTGGCATTATGATGAGGGCTTATGCCATGTTGGTACCACATGCATTGAGTTATTGTTGGCTGCATTACATTGCACTATCTTGATTTGATGTTGTGATATGTGAATGACATATGTGTTGCACAGAATTGGGTGAACTATGCATTTTCTGAATAATGTGAATTACTACTTCTTAACATGTGATATTCACAATTATTTATTGAATGTAATTCTCACCCCTTTTTTGTTGTTGTGCCTGTGCTCCTCCGGGAGTACAGATAATCAGGTACCTGAGTAGTGCTTGGAGTATTAGTTTTCTGATCGAGTCTTAGGAGTCACTCTGATATGTAACATGGTGTTGTACCCCAAGATTTGCCCTCTCATTTTATCAACATTTCTCATCACAAGGCTCTTTGGACTCAAGATCAAGCTAGGGTTTGCTCTGCTCAAGACATCTCCTTGCACTGATGACCTAAATTAGGGTTTTGAGTTTGCACACGGATTTTTGGACCTTCAATGTTCAAATTGACTTTCATACTTATAAGTTGGTCCATACCAAGTTTCAAGTCTTGAATCAAATGTTTGCCCAGTCAATTGAACAGTTGACCTAGAAATCAACTTTATTGGGGAAAAAGTCAACTGTGGCCAATTTACAGTCAAACCTCATGAATTTTGACCCACATCAACATTATGAACTCATATGAACCATTGGATCAAGTTTGTACCACAACTCCACAAGAAATTTGATCAGATCACCAAAAGGGCAAAATGGTCATTTTTAGGGTTTTGAGTGTACAAAGGCAATTTCTGACTTTTTGACCTAGCCAATGGAAAATTAGGTTCAACCAAGGACTCAAGGACTCAATGACATCATCTTGACCTATTCAACAAGTTCAAAAGACCTCAATTGCATTGGATTGACAGATGAATTTTTCAGTCAACTGATCAAAATTTGACTGTACACTGAAAAGTCAAACTTTGACTTTTTGGTCAAAATCAAGAGCCAAGGGTCATTTTTCATCAAGATGTGTCAAAATATGAAACTTGTTCATCAAGAAACCCAAAATTGCAAATTAGGGTTTAGAGTTGAAAATTTTCATAACTTAGAATTTTTCTAAGTTATGAAATTTTCTTAATTTTTCCTAACTTTGCCCAACATTTTCACCATGATTCAAATGGATTCAAACAAAACCTCCAACATGAAATTTGTATTCCTCCATAAATTCTACAACTTTTATTCACAAAGTTTTCTCAAAAGAAGCTTGGATCTCAAGTTATGATTTTTGGAACAAGGATCCCTAAAACTTTTAACTTAGTGAAATTTTGCCCTAGTTTAGGCAGGATTTTGACCTATCTTCTTGGCCATTTTTCACATAGTTACACTTGGAATATCAAGTTTCATTTCAAAGATGGATTATAGATAATGTTTCAATCTTTCCAAATTGTCCAAGAACTCCTCAAACACATTTGTGGTTAGGGAGAATCGAAGGCTTGAAGTTGGCAAAAACTCACTTTTCCTCCATGGCATATTCATGTTCACACAAGTTGCATTTTCAAGTCAGCATGCCTTACACTAGTTTATAGGCCTCTAAACCACATCACACTCCATAATTGAATTCAAATCCATCAATCTAAGCTTTTTTTTTGGTCATTTGGACATTGTACACAAAATTAAGCCTTAAGTAGAAAAAGGCAAATTTCCATTTTTGCTTAAATCATGCTTTATGTCAAAACTGATTTCTTGAGCATTGATCCAAATCTTTTGCGGCTAATCAAATCCACAAGTTGGAGGGGCCAAGGGCAAGAGATGCAAGCATAAGGATAGCCTGTACAGGCCTGTTCCAATCACTTCCACTTTCTTACTTCAAAAACAAGAAACTTGTCCAAAACCTTAAAAACTTGAAAACCAGCAAAGATCAATTTATGCAAACAGTTTGAACATCTTTCTCACACCCCTTTGAGCTAGAAACGCGATTGCTTGAGCCTCCAAACACTCCATAGCCAGAAATCACATTCCTTTGGCAAAATAGGGCAGGTTCTGCAACTTGAGTTCCATAGCTCATTTGGCTCGTGCGTTTTGCCCCAAGTTGCTTAAAACACCTTCCATTCAACTCACCCAAGCTATCCCAAACCTCAACCACCAACTGTAACTCCATTTACAGTGTTTGTCATTTTCATTTTGAGCTTGTGCAGGTTGAGTTCTATAGGCTGATTCAAGGACATTCAAGGCAAGCTAGCTATTGGAGAAGGTCAAGTGAAGTCCAAGCAAGCTACCAGACATCTCAAGCCTTGTTGAAAAGCACTACATTGCCCTACAGGAATTCAACTGAAACAGGTTTTTGTCCATTTCCTATCTCTCTATTTAGGAACATTTAGCTTTAGGTTTGTGAATAAAAAATATAGTATTCATTGCCATGAAGTTGTACATATGCTCAGTTTTCATTTATATTAAGTGTGCTAAGAGAATTTCATCCATGAATATGCTGAAAAAACTAGGTCAGATTTTAGGGCCAGAGAAATTCTCTCTAGTCTTTGAGAGTTAAGACAAGTTGTTTATATGGTTGGAATCGTCTTGAAATGCTCTACAAGTTTGATGTTGTGTGTTTTTGCAATAGAGCTCGTATACAGGATCTGGTAGTTTGTACAGGGACACGCGCGTTTTTTTCAAAAGCTGGAGGTTGAAGATGAAGTTTTGGCTTGGGCTTGGCCTAGCTACTTTTGACACCCCCTCTTTTCCTTTTTGCACCCCCCTGGCCCAATTTCTTGTATTTTTATATTTTTGTATTTTTGTTTTCATTTTTGATTTTGTTTATTTATTTCCAAATATAAAAAATGCTCAAAAATATTTTCATAATTTTTTCACATTTATTTTGCATTTTATTTTTATTTTTCTAACCTAAAAAAACAATTTAAATACTTTTATCTTATTTATTTAAACTTGAGAATAATATGTGAATTATACTTTTATTTTTATTTCTTATTTTTATTCACAGTGAAAATGTTATTATAATTATAATTTATTTTGTACATATTTTATTACTTATATATACTTTTATTTTATTAGATATTTTAGAAAAAAAATATAAAATATTACACTTTATTTTTATTATTAAATATACTTAATAAACACTTTTTTTTTTTACTTTTTTATATATAATATTTATTTTCTTAAAGAAAATTAGTGTTTTACCCCTTAACCAAATAAAATAAATCTTTTATTTATTTCTTTATTTTTTACATTAAATATTTTAAATGTATAAATAAACAAAAACCTTTTTTTTGCATAATTCATATTATTTGATATATTTATTTAGTTTGTTTATTTAAATATTGTCCATTTAAATATTTATGCATTGTGAATTCAATTTGGATGTAATAGTAAATTAGGGTTTATATTTCTTGTCAAATATCCTCCATTCAAAGATTGTACCCTCATCTCCATAATCATGTTATAATAGCTTAGGCCCTTTAATTCTCGCACTTTACGCTTTCAATTATGCCATGATTAGAAAATTAGGGTTTGTATGCAAAAATCCTAATCAACAAGTAGCTTGACCTAATCAAAGACAAATATGCATGAAAATTAAGCACAATACACACTTGCACCCCTAGGGTTATAATCCACTTGTTGCCTTCAAAAATGGGCCATGCTATGCATGTTGGGTACTTTGGCAAAACAAAAATAAAACAAAAGATCATAGTCCCTCGATGATGCTATCTTGGTTTCCTAAACAAAAATGATCAAGTCCCTCAAAAATTTGCCAAAAATACTTAACACAATTGCTATCATGGTCTATACGATGACCCGCGCCTGTTCCGTTTAACATCCTAACACAAGGTTGTTCACCAAATGCAATGGTTAAACGACACTGTCAAAAGGGTTAAAAACATATAAGAAAGATCTTTGAGTAAAATAGGGTAGATAACTCTTAGTTACTTGATCAAAAGCTTGTAAAACATCCTTGCTATTTTCAAACACACTTCACAACACAATTTCAAAACATTTCCCAAATCAAAACTTCCAAACATTGAAATCTTTTCAAAAGACAAAAATACCTTTGTATACATTCAAACAAGAATCATTACAGAGGTTGCCACGACGATGGCCTCTTTTCAAAACATCTTTTAAAACCACACACAAAGCACCATTTCAAACAATTGAAAAGCAAAAGCTAGTGATCTAAACAAGTAACTAAGAGCCCATGGATAACCATGGATGAAAAGGGTGTTTGCACCTTCCCTTTTCATAATCTACTCCCCGAACCTAAGAAAACATCTCAAAGGTCTTTCATGTGCTTTTTGACCTTTCCTTAGGATAAAATAAAAAGTCAGTGGCGACTCTTGCTAAACCGAAACATTTGCAAACACAAACGCAAAACCTCAAGTCAGTTCTCCCACTGTATCACAAAACTGGCAACTCTGCTGGGGAAAACATTAAAAGTGGAGTAACCTTAGGGTTTAGATCACCCTTTATATGCTTACCTTGTTTGCTTTGATTGCTTTACATTTGGTTCTATTGTTTGGGTTTGAATCCTCCACCCGGATTTTTGGGAAACATTCATAGGTAAATAGCAATACGTTGTGGAAACTGTGTGGGGTATACCGACATGGTTGAAGCAATAGTTATATTAGTGCGACATATTTGTGAGTACCGGTAGCCTTTGAGTCAATCAAAGAGAATACGGGGCCGCTGAGTGATGTCATGAAGCACTAATGAACTCTTAGAACCTTACTTGACCATCTTGGCCTTATTAGGGGTAGTGAGATAACCGGCTTTGGTGCAGTCCGAAGTTCGTAGATACTCGATACTACACTCATTGAGGGTTGTTTTCTTGGAATATTTCGGTGTCCGGTTAAGTGGCTAAACTGAAACAATGAACACAGAAAATAATCCAGTGATATTGAGCTCCTTAGAACCCGGTTACTATTTATAGGACAGGTTGAGCCAACTAACTTCAAGAGGGTACTTACCTATGAAACCTCATGCAAGCCTAAAACTAGGATCTTGTGTGACTTGTTTGTACATATGCTTGTGCATACATCATGAACATCATAAAGCATCATATGCATCCACTAACCATTTCAAGGGTTTGGATCTTCATCTTTGTTCTTGTTTTGTAGGTCATGGAATCTCTTCGTAGGAAAACAATTCAAGTCAACCTTGTGAGAATTCCTCCTCAACTCAAGGAGCTCAATTCCAAGATTCCAGAGAATTCTCTCTTCAATGAAAGACATGGTAGACTTCTCAACTTGGTAAACTCCAACATTGAAGAAGACATGGTGAAAGTTCTCTTCCAGTTCTTTGACCCCCTACACCACTGTTTCACATTCCCTGATTACCAACTAGTACCTACTTTAGAGGAATTTTCTCAACTCCTGAGGATTCCTATTCTCCATCAACTACCCTACAACGGTACGGAAAGAGAACCAAAGCCTGAAGATGTTGCTCAAGCCTTACACTTGCAACAATCTGATATCAAAGGTCATTGGGAAACCAGAAGTGGTGTCAAGGGTTTCTTGGAAAAGTTTCAGTTTAAGAAGGCACAAGACTGCTGGAATTCTCTAGATCTACAAGCCTTTGAGGAGATTGTAGCACTACTCATCTATGGGTTGGTCTTGTTCCCAAACCCTGATCAGCTTATAGATGTGAATGCTGTCAAGATTTTCATATCTCGGAATCATGTGCCTACATTGCTTGGGGATATCCTACACTCATTTCACACACGAACAATGAGGAAAAGGGGTGTTCTCCTGTGCTGTACTCCTCTTCTAGCAAGGTGGTTTATTTCTCACCTTCCCCAGTCAGTCTTGAAGAATGAACAAGGCTTGAGGTGGTCACAACGATTGATGACTCTTATACATTCTGATCTTCATTGGTGTTCTCGGTCCAGAGAAAATGTCATCATCATTGATCGTTGTGGGGAATTCCCTAATGTCCCACTACTTGGCATTAGAGGAGGCATTTCCTACAACCCCTATTTAGCTTTGAGGCAATTTGGTTATGCCCGAAGAGATGGACCTCATGATATGCTGATTCCTGACTTGGTTTTTGACTTCGACAACGACGCTCAAAGACTTCGGCAAAGGTTTATTAGAGCTTGGAGGATGCCCAACAAAGTGGATAGTAAGACACTGGGGCACAATAATTCTATCCCCCTTGAGCCTTATCTCAAGTGGGTATAAACCCGCACACAGAGTCTTATGATGCCATACCCTCACATTCTCCCCGTGATCAAAGAGCTTGTTACGGAAGGAGAGGTTCCATACACCCTCCTACATCCTGACATGCCAACATCATTGGAAGAATTACAAAAGAGTTGGATACAAATCAAAGAAGAACGGAATACTTTTGAAGCCAGCTTCTATGCCAGTGAGAAGAAGGTTTTGGAACTTACCCGCCGACTTCATGAAGAGGAAACTCTTAACACTTACATCGCGCCAAAGAGGATGCGCAATGTCTTTTTACATTAAGAATTTTGTAATATTTTTCCCATGGGGTATTTATGTACTAACAAAATTCTTCTTAATATGACGTGTGTTCTTTTTGTTTGCAACAAATTTGAAATTTTGAATCCTTGAATGCATTACATGAATAACATATCATTCATCATATGCATACACAGGTCTTCACACTAGGTTTCCTTAAAGATCTTCAAGCACAAAATTCACAATTCCAACAACTCCTCCTGATCATAGCAAAGGGGAAAGAGGACCTAAAAGCACTGTTAGAGAAAGAGAAGGAACCGGAAAGAAAGAAAAAGAAAAGAGTTGGGGTAGCCACTATGGGGAGAAGATTTGAGCATCAGGCTAGGAGAGTTCTGGAATTTCCCTCGACGTCTGACGAAGGGGTTGGTAAAGGAAAAGGAGTTGCGATGCCTTCTGAATCTGAAGCTGAAGAAGAAGAAGAGGAAGAGGATGAAGATTACTCCGAACAATAATACCCCCCGGCGGATGATAAGTATAAAAATCTTGAGGATCGGTTGGCAGCCATGGAGTTGCAAAAGGTACCTGGTTTAGATTTTGAAGAACTAGGGTTGGTTGCTGGAATCGTCATTCCTCCCAAGTTTAAAGTACCTACATTTTCTAAGTATGACGGTTTGTCCTGTCCAAAGATGCATCTGAGATCCTACGTCAGAAAGATCCAACCCCACTCTTCTGATAAGGATCTATGGGTCCACTTTTTTCAAGATAGCTTGTCGGGTACGCAATTGGACTGGTTCTATCAACTTGAGAGATCTGATGTTCATAACTGGGAAGATTTGGCTGCTGCTTTCTACCGACAATACCAATACAACGTAGATTTAGCGCCTACTCGTACTCAACTACAGAGTATGGGTATGGCCTCTAATGAGGGATTTAAGGTTTATGCCCAGAAGTGGCGGGATTTGGCTGGAAGGGTGCAACCAACTTTGTCGGATAGAGAGATAGTTGACATGTTTTTAGGGACTCTGTCAGGTCCATTATTCAATCATTTAATCGGGAGTTCATCTGCAAGATTCACCGAATTAATTCTGACCGGTGAAAGGGTCGAAGCTGGCATTAAGAGTGGTAAAATTCAGAGGGATGCCTCTGTTTCCACTTCTATTAAGAAGACCTTCCCAGCCAAGAAGGAAATTTCTGCTGTTCACACCCAGAGAAACCAAGGGAGAACAGAGCGCCGACCAACGGTGGGGGTTGTGATGATCCAAAACTCCTCAGCCGATCAACCTCGCAGCAATCAACCAAGAGCTAATCAACAAAGGGTAGAAAGGCCACAACGGAAATTCACCCGAATCAATATGACACCGGCTCAAGTCCTCCCTCATCTGTTAAAGTTGAACCTTACCAACTTGAAAGAAGCGCCGAAAAACCCCAATACCTCTTCTCCTTATTATCATTCCAATGCAAAATGTGCATACCACTCGGACAGTATAGGGCATGATACAAACAACTATTGGGCTCTTAAAAACAAGATCCAAGACCTGATAGATGCCAAGGAAGTAGAGTTTGATGCTCCCGAAAAACCTAATGTGATATCCGCTCCTATGCTGAAGCATGGTCATAATGTCCATGCCGTTGTGGAAGATCTTCATGTTACCACTGTTGATGACCTATTGACTCTGTTGCCAATGATTAAAGTGAATTTGATGAAAGCCAGGATATTCCCAGGCTGTGGAAAAGACTGTTACTTTTGTTCAAACTTGCAAACTGACTGCCCAATGTTGAAATCAGGCATCCAACGCCTGATGGATACCCAAGAGATCCTCTTTCAAAAGACTCTTGTTGCTACTATCACTCATGTTACTCTTGTTACCCTTGTTACTTCAATCAATGACATTGTTATAATAACCATCTCCGATAATCTTTCCAAGACCTGCAAAAGGCCTGTTAACATTACGCCTGATCCTAAGTTTGTACCATTGAAAATTACCATGCCGGGGCCTATCCCGTATAAATCTGACAAGACGATACCATGGAATTACGGAGGATAGATCTTATACCATGGTATCAAGAAGATCGAATCAGCCGAAGAGAATTCCGAGGAAGAAACCCATGATGTAGGGAATATTACGGGAACGAGCAAGATAACTCGTAGCGGAAGGATCTTCTCTCCGGAGATTGCTCCTCCACATGCAGTCTTCGGATCCTCAAGAGCTTTTGTACCTATCAAGCCATCTGTGCAAAGTCTAGTAATCGAAGAAATTGATGTTCTCGAAGCTAGATCCTTTGTTGTTACTACCGATAAAGGTAAGGGGATCCAAGAAGTGCATGTCAGGACGAAGGCTCAGACTGTGGTTATCCCCGAGACCACCCAAAAAGAGATGGAATAAATCTTAAAGATAATCAAGAAGAGCGACTACGATGTCGTAGAGCAGCTAGGGAAAACCCCTTCAAAAATATCCATGCTGGCTCTCTTACTCTGCTCTGAGGCTCATGCCAAAGCTTTGATCAAATTTCTAAAGACGGAACACGTGCCTCAAGAAACTTCTGCATACCAGTTTCAAGAGTGCGTGGCTAGCCTTACAGTCGATAATGTTCTTGGCTTTTTTGATGCTGATTTGACGTCTAGAGGAAGAAAGCATAATGATGCACTTCATGTCTCGGTAGAATGAAGGGGGACCACACTTGCTCATGTTCTGGTTGATACCGGTTCATCTTTAAATGTTCTACCAAAGAAAGCGTTGGACAGATTGGACTGTGAAGGTTTGACCCTAAAGCCCAGTAACATCGTTGTTAGAGCCTTCGACGGTTCTAAGAGGATGGTTCACGGAGAAGTGGACATTCCAATCAAAGTGGGTACAGAAATTTTCAACTCTACTTTTTATGTGATGGACATCCGTCCTTCATATTCATGCTTGTTGGGAAGGCCATGGATCCACAACGCTGGGGCAGTCACTTCTTCTCTACACCAAATGCTAAATTATTCGGTCCAGGGTAAGATCATAACGATTCATGGTGAGGAGGAGTTTATGATAAGTCACCTTAACTCTTTCCGCTTTGTGGAGTTAGATGGCGAATTCATAGAAACACCTTTCCAACACTTTGAAGAGGTTTCTCCTGAAGTCGCAGTAGCAAAGACAATGACTGATGTGCCTATCATTTGCAAGTCTGTGTCTCGGATGGCATCCCTTAAAGATGCGGAGGTTGTAATCAAAGAAGGAAGAAATACAGTGTGGGGGCAACTGCTAGATTTTCCTCACAAGACAGACAAGTTCGGATTGGGTTTCACTGCTGCTGGACAGAAAGCTGTGCGTCGCTCCCGGGCTGGAGGACCACCCTTAAAAATAACTCACCATGGAAGTTCATGCTATAGAAGACGATGATGAAGAAGGCAACTTTGAAGATTGGATCTTTCCAACCATTGAAGGGGGACTGAACAACTGGGAGGCGAAAGACTTCGTTGCCATCACTTTCACCAATCAGTAATTTATCTTTGAACAATTTCCTGTTTGGTCTGTAATAATTAAACAATTCGTACACTCTTTTCACCTTATGCCTTACCCGGGGCATATAGGTCCATTTGTAAGGGTTTTGATTCTTCATTTTCATATGCCATTTTTAATGAATCATGGATGTTTTCATCTATAAACTGTTGTGTTCATTTTCTTTCCTTTTACATTTTATTTTGTTTAAGGATGGTTATCCCGTACACACACCCACACTCACAAAACGCAGGTACCCATCCACTCCGGACTCCATGGGTGACTATTCTGCTTTGGCCTTCGGTGACTCTGAAGATTTGGTCAATCATGCCGAGTACAAAGGTGATGAAGACTGTGAAGTGCCTGGAGAGTTAGTTAGACTTTTGTAATAAGAAGAAAGGGCTATTCTGCCCCATGAAGAGTTGTTGGAGACTATCAATTTGGGAACAGAGGAAGACAAGAAAGAGGTTAAAGTGGGTGCCAACCTGGAGCCAAATGTCAAAAAGCGTTTAGTTCAGTTGTTGAATGAATATGTTGAGATCTTTTCCTGGTCCTATGAAGATATGCCGGGACTAGATACAGATATTGTGGTTCACCGTCTCCCTACAAGAGAAGACTGTTCACCAATCAAACAGAAAGTCCGCCGAATGAGGCCCGACATGTCCGAAGAGATCAAAGCTGAGGTGATGAAACAGTTCAATGCTGGCTTTCTGGCTGTTACTTTCTATCCGCAATGGTTTGCTAACATTGTGCCTGTGCCTAAGAAGGACGGCAAAGTCAGAATGTGTGTGGACTATATGGACTTAAATAGGGCTAGCCCCAAAGATGATTTTACACTACGACACATTGACATCTTGGTTAACAACACAGCTCAACACAAGGTATTTTCCTTCATGGATGGATTCTCGGGATACAACCAGATCAAAATGGCTCCCAAATACATGGAGAAGACTACTTTTGTTACGCAGTGGGGTACCTTCTGCTATAAAGTGATGCCATTCGGACTGAAGAATGTCAGGGCAACCTATCAGCGAGCCATGGTAGCTTTGTTTCATGACATGATACATCATGAGATCGAAGTCTACGTAGACGACATGATAGCCCGTTCACAAACAGAAGAAGAACACCTTGACCATCTGTAGAAGCTGTTTGTCAGGTTAAAGGAATATAAGCTCAGACTGAACCCTAGCAAGTGCACTTTCGGAGTCAAGTCCGGTAAAATTTTAGGATTCATCGTCAGTAACAAAGGCATTGAGGTTGATCCTGCTAAAGTCAAAGCTATACAAGAAATTCCTACCCCCCGCACTGAAAATGAGGTTAGAGGTTTCTTGGGACGCTTAAACTATATTGCAAGGTTCATCTCTCACCTAACATCTTCCTGTGAGCCAATCTTCAAGCTATTGAAGAAAGATCAGGTGGTTGAATGGAATAATGATTGTCAAGTTGCTTTTGATAAGATCAAGGAGTATTTGTTGGAACCTCCTATCTTGATGCCACCAGTCGAAGGAAGGCCTTTAATCATATATCTGACTGTTTTAGAAATCTCAATGGGGTGCGTACTGGGCCAACATGACGAGTCTGGACGAAAAGAGCATGCCATTTATTACCTTAGCAAAAAGTTTACCGACTGTGAGACTCGCTACTCACTGCTCGAGAAAACTTGATGCGCTTTGGTATGGGCTGCTCGCCGGCTAAGGTAGTATATGTTGACACATACCACTTTGCTGATTTCTAAAATGGATCCGATTAAGTATATCTTCGAGAAGCCTGCTTTATCCGGAAGAATCGCTAGATGGAAAATGATCCTGACAGAGTATGATATCCAGTACACAACCCAAAAAGCTATAAAGGGGAGTGTACTAGCTGACCATCTAGCTCATCAAGCCGTCAAAGATTACCAATCTATGAGGTTCGACTTCCCTGACGAGGACATTATGACTTTGGACAACATTGAAGGTAACTGACCATATGACAGACCTCAACAAGGATCCCGATGGACCCTGTACTTTGATGGTGCTTTAAATGCACTTGGCAACGGTATCGGCGCGGTACTTATTTCTCCAGAAGGTTGCCATACGCCTTTCACTACTAGACTCTGCTTCAGCTGCACCAACAACATGGCCGAGTATGAAGCTTGTATCTTTGGTCTCAAGGCTGCAATTGACTTGGGAATCAAATCTTTGATTGTGTTTGGGGACTCAGCTTTGGTTATCAGTCAAATCAAAGGAGAATGGGACACTAAACATCCTAATCGTATCCCATACAAAGAACATGTCCTGACATTGTTACCACATTTCGAGCAGATTACCTTTGAGCACTTCCCGCGAGAAGAAAATCAGCTAGCGGATGCTCTGGCCACAATGTATTCCATGTTTAAACTCAACTGGGATAATGAGGCTCCTCAAATCACCATCGAGCGAATGGACGAACCTGCGCATTATCATGAGATTAATACCGAAGAAGTAGTGGAACAACCCTGGTTTCATGAAATCAAAAGGTATCTCCAGACTCGAGAATACCCTGAAGGAGCTTCCGTCAATGACAAAAAGTTCTTTAGGAGATTTGCTGCCAAGTTCTTCTTGAGCAATGGTATCTTATATAAGCGCGGCCATGATTGTGTTCTACTTCGTTGTATGGACAAGTTTGAAGCCGAGTCGATCATGACTGAAATACATAGCAGCACATTTGGCACCCACTTGAGCGGACATACGATGGCTAAGAATATTCTAAGGGCAGGCTACTACTGGTCTACCATGGAAGCTGACTGCCATCAACATTCCCGTACCTGTCACAAATGCCAAATATATATTGACAAGGTACATATTCCCCCAGTTCCTCTCAATGTCTTAACAGTTCCTTGGCCATTCGCAATGTGGGGAATCAACATGATTAGGGAGATCAAGCCTACGGCATCCAATGGACATCGCTTCATCTTGGTCGTTATTGATTATTTTACCAAGTGGGTCGAAGCAGCTTCCTTCGCCTCTGTTACAAAGAATGTGGTTGCCCGCTTCATCAAGCAGAACCTCATATGCCGGTATGGTATCCCCGAAAGAATCATCATGGACAATGGTACAAATATGAACAACACTGTGATCACCGCTCTGTACGAGCAATTCAAGATTCAACATCACAATTCATCTCCTTGTCGGCCAAAGATGAACGGTGTTGTTGAAGCCGCGAACAAAAATATCAAGAAGATCATTCAAAAGATGATAGTCACCTACAAGGACTGGCATGATATGTTACCGTTTGCTCTGCACGGATATCGTACCACGGCGCGTACTTCAATTGGGGCAACCCCCTTTTCTTTGGTATATGGCATGGAGGTTGTTTTACCTATGGAAGTTCAGATTCATTCCTTAAGGATTATGAAGGATGTTGGTTTAAGTGAAGACGATTGGATTCAGACCCGGCTTGATCAACTTAACTTGATCGACGAGAAACGAGTTACTGTTGTTTGTCATGGTCAAACGTATCAAAACGGATGATCAAGGCTTTCAACAAGAAAGTCAGGCGTCAGGTATATCAAGTCGGAGATCTTGTAATCAAGCGGATCATCTTGCCACAAAGTGATCCCAGGGGCAAGTGGACTCCTACTTATGAAGGACCATTTGTGATCAAGAACATTTTTTCTGGTGGGGCAATGATTCTGACCACCATGGACGGTGACGACCCGCCGCACCCTGCAAACGCAGACATAGTCAAAAGATACTACACATAAACGACCCGACAAGTTGAAAACCCGAAAGGGAGACTTGGGAAAAAATGGGCATCCCGGTGAATCGAAAAGCCGAAAGGGCGGTTCAGGCAAAAATTAAGGATAAATAAAAAAAATATGTACACCCGACAAGTTGAAAACCCGAAAGGGCGACTTGGGCAAAAAAGGGTTTCCCGGTGGATCGAAAACCCGAAAGGGCGGTCCAGGAAAAAGTTAGGGAATTAAAGCGTATGACTATGTCTCGTCGGATCACTTTAAAGACAATCTCTTCACGACCAATACTCCAAGCTTCTGATCAATCCAATCATCTGCGGACGAAGCAACGAATGGACAAGAAACTCAGAGTTGTGAAGGCTATAGCAGAATAGGAACCCCATGGAATTGTTTCACATAGCCATCTTTCTTTGTATAAAGTTTTTCTCAATTTTTCGACAACATTCTCTTACTAGGATGTCTGTTTCCTTTGTACGAAAATACTTACAAAAGTTAATACAAAGATACTTCAAAGTGTAGAAATTTGTTCGCATTTCCTTTCTATTTACACTTATGTTTTATTTGAAAACGTCCAATGGTTTGTTAAAAAGGCATATGCATTTGAATATAATCACTGCTTACAAATAAAGCGAAATGAGAAAGGATAATTACTGATAAGTTGAAAGAATAGGAAAACGTCTTTAGTCTATTCAAGAAGAAATCCCTTACAGTAGGTCATTCAGATCCTTAACAGAGCTAAAACCTTGAAATGCATATCCCCAGCGGAGCCAGAATACTCTAAACTTGCTTCCCCAGCGGAGTCCAAAATTTCAAATCTTAAACCCCGATGGAATACTATCCAACTTCCTCTGATTCCCCAGCGGAGTTTTCCACAAAAACAGGAATCCCCTGTAGATTGGCATACAAACCAAGCTCTTGATTTCCCCGGCAGAATAAACATTCTCCCCACAGAGTTATTTCCCAGCAGAACGAAGATTCTTGTCCTTATTTCTCCAGTGGAAGCTTCCCAGGTTTTGATTCCCCAGTAGAGATCGTCAGAGTTGTCCTCATTCTCCCCCAGAAAGTCATGAAGGATTCTCACATCCCCACAGTAGTTTTCAAAGTTTTGATAATCCCCGCAGGTTGCCAAGGATTTTCTATCCCCAACAGTAGTCAGCAAGGATTTCTCATCTTCAACAATCAAAGATTTTTGGAATCCCCAGCATCGGTCAAGGATTTACTTTCCCCAACAGCAGTCAAAGATTTCATTATCTCCAGCTATCAAGGATTTATTTTCCTCAGCAAGACAGCTAATCAGATTACATGCACATACATTACATTCATATACCATGAACGTTTATAGAACACATTTTATTGCATCATACATGGCATGCAACATAAGTTTGTGTTTTAGCTAACATTCTACCCTTTCAGGATAAGATTAAAAGCTACCTTTAACAAATATTCAAAGAGCGAAGATACAATATGGCTACACCCCAGACACGGCGGTCATTCTATTACTCATTCAGACTTCAGCAATCAGATACAGACTAGATACACTCCAGATACGGAAGCCATTCTATTTCTCATTCAGATTCAACTATCAACTTCAAGTTCAGATGCACTCCAGACACGGAAGTCATTCTGTCACTTGTCCGGATCCCAGTTACAGTACGGATACACTCCAGACACGAAAGTCATTCTGCTACTCATACAGATCTCAACTTCATATACAGTCCAGATATGCTCCAGACACGGTTGCCATTCTGTCACTCATTCGGAATTTATCCCCAGCATATAGATGCTCCATACACAGATGTTTCTCTGTCACCCATTCAGAATACAGATATACTCCAGACACGACAGTCATTCTGATATTCATTCAAGAATCAAATACAGTTACAGCTCGGATACGCTCTAGACACGGGCGTCATTCCTTTGCTCATACGAATCCAATCTCCTGATACAACTCAGATACGTTCCAAATACGGATACCATTCTGATGTTCATTCTCCTGGTTTTCAACAAACAGTTTTGGATGGCATCTCTAAGCCCATCTCCAACAAGATTCTACCATTTCCAAATGGCATCTTTAAGCCCATTCCCTCACCTACATTTTGATGAGTGCAAATTTACGGGCACTCTAGTGTCCAATCCTCTTTTACCTTCGAGTCACGAAAGGCAAACTTACCAATCTAACTCTTCAGGTTCAAAAAGATTGAACAGGGGCAACTGTTGTACCCCAAAATTTTCCCTCTCATTTTATCAACATTTCTCATCACAAGGCTCTTTGGACTCAAGATCAAGCTAAGGTTTGCTCTGCTCAAGACAACTCCTTGCACTGATGACCTAAATTAGGGTTTTGAGTTTGCACAAGGATTTTTGGACCTTCAATTTTCAAATTGACTTTCATACTTATAAGTTGGTCCATACTAAGTTTCAAGTCTTGAATCAAATTTTTGCCCAGTCAATTGGACAGTTGACGTAGAAATCAGCTATATTGGGGAAAAAGTCAACTGTGGACAATTTACAGTCAAACCTCATGAATTTTGACCCACATCAACATTATGAACTCATATGAACCATTGGATCATGTTTGTACCACAACTCCACAAGAAATTTGATCAGATCACCAAAAGGGCAAAATGGTCATTTTTAGGGTTTTGACTGTACAAAGGCAATTTCGGACTTTTTGACCTAGCCAATGGAAAATTAGGTTCAACCAAGGACTCAAGGACTCAATTACATCATCTTTACCTATTCAACAAGTTCAAAAGACCTCAATTGCATTGGATTAACAGATGAATTTTTCAGTCAACTGATCAAAATTTGACTGTACACTGAAAAGTCAAACTTTGACTTTTTGGTCAAAATCAAGAGACAAGGGTCATTTTTCATCAAGATGTGTCAAAATATGAAACTTGTTCATCAAGAAACCAAAAATTGCAAATTAGGGTTTAAAGTTGAAAATTTTCATAACTTAGAATTTTTCTAAGTTATGAAATTTTCTTAATTTTTCCTAACTTTGGCCAACATTTTCACCATGATGCAAATGGATTCAAACAAAACCTCCAACATGAAAGTTGTATTCCTCCACAAAGTCTACAACTTTTATTCACAAATTTTTATCAAAAGAAGCTTGGATCTCAAGTTATGAGTTTTGGAACAAGGGTCCCTAAAACTTTTAACTTAGTGAAATTTTGCCCTAGTTTAGGCAGGATTTTGACCTATCTTCTTGGCCATTTTTCACATAGTTCCACTTGGAATCTCAAGTTGAATTTCAAATATGTATTATAGAGCATGTTGAAAGATTTCCAAATTGTCCAAGAACTCCTCAAACACATTTGTGGTTAGGGAGAATCAAAGGCTTGAAGTTGGCAAAAACTCATTTTTCCTCCATGGCATATTCATGTTCACACAAGTTGCATTTTCAAGTCAGCATGCCTTACACTAGTTTACAGGCCTCTAAACCATATCACACTCCATAATTAAATGAAAATCCATCAATCTAAGCTTTTGTTTTTGTCATTTGGACATTGTACACAAAATTAAGCCCTAAGTAGAAAAAGGCAAATTTCCATTTTTGCTTAAATCATGCTTTATGTCAAAACTGATTTCTTGAGCATTGATCCAAATCTTTTGCAGCTAATCAAATCCACAAGTTATAGGGGCCAAGGGAAAGATATGCAAGCATAAGGGTAGCCTGTACAGGCCTGTTCCAATCACTTCCACTTTCTTACTTCAAAAACAAGAAACTTGTCAAAAACCTTAAAAACTTGAAAACCAGCAAAGATCAATTTATGAAAATAGTTTGAACATATTTCTCACACCCCTTTGATCTAGAAACATGATTGCCTGAGCCTCTAAACACCCCATATCCAGAAATCACATTCCTTTGGCAAAACAGGGCAGGTTCTGCAGCTTGAGTTCCATAGCTCATTTGGCTCGTGCGTTTTGCCCCAAGTTGCTTCAAACACCTTCCATTCAACTCACCCAAGCTATCCCAAACCTCAAACACCAACTGTAACTCCATTTACAGTGTTTGCCATTTTCATTTTGAGCTTGTACAGGTTGAGTTTTATAGGCTGATTCTAGGATATTCAAGGCAAGCTAGCTATTGGAGAAGGTCAAGTGAAGTCCATGCAAGCTACCAGACATCTCAAGCCTTGTTGAAAAGCACTGCATTGCCCTACACGAATTCAACTGAAACAGGTTTTTGTCCACTTCCTATCTCTCTATTTAGGAACATTTAGTTTTAGGTTTGTGAATAAAAAATATAGTATTCATTGTCATGAAGCTGTACATATGCTCAATTTTCATTTATATTAAGTGTGCTAAGAGAATTTCATCCATGAATATGCTGAAAAAACTAGGTCAGTTTTTAGGGCGTGAGAAATTCTCTCTGGTCTTTGAGAGTTAAGACAAGTTGTTTATATGGTTGGAATCGTCTTGAAATGCTCTACAAGTTTGATGTTGTGTGTTTTTGCAATAGAGCTCGTATACAGGATCTGGTAGTTTGTACAGGGACGTGCGCGTTTTTTTCAAAAGCTGGAGGTTGAAGATGAAGTTTTGGGTTGGGCTTGGCCTGGCTACTTTTGACACCCCCTCTTTTCCTTTTTGCACCCCCTGGCCCAATTTCTTGTATTTTTATATTTTTGCATTTTTGTTTTCATTTTTGATTTTGTTTATTTATTTCCAAATATAAAAAATGTTCAAAAATATTTTCATAATTTTTTCACATTTATTTTGCATTTTTTTTTTATTTTTCTAACCTAAAAAAACAATTTAAATACTTTTATCTTATTTATTTAAACTTGAGAATAATATGTAAATTATACTTTTATTTTTATTTCTTATTTTTATTCACACTGAAAATGTTATTATAAATATAATTTATTTTTGTACATATTTTATTTTATATTATACATATTTAATATATTTAATATATTTAATATATATATATATATATATATATATATGTATATATATATATATATATATATATATATATATATATATATATATATATATATATATATATATATATATATACTTTTATTTTCTTAGATATTTTAGAATAAAAATATAAAATATTACACTTTATTTTTATTATTAAATATACCTAATAAACACTTTTTTTTACTTTTTTATATATAATATTTATTTTCTTAAAGAAAACTAGGGTTTTACCCCTTAACCAAATAAAATAAATCTTTTATTTATTTCTTTATTTTTTACATTAAATATTTATGTATTAGTGAATTCAATTTGGATGTAATAGTAAATTAGGGTTTATATTTCTTGTCAAATATCCCCCATTCAAAGATTGTACCCCCATCCCCATAATCATGTTGTAATAGCTTAGGCCCTTTAATTCTCGCACTTTACGCTTTCAATTATGCCATGATTAGAGAATTAGGGTTTGTATGCAAAAATCCCAATCAACAAGTAGCTTGACCTAATCAAAGACAAATATGCATGAAAATCAAGCACAATACACACTTGCACCCCTAGGGTTACAATCCACTTGTTGCCTTCAAAAATGGGCCATGTTATGCATGTTGGGTACTTTGGCAAAACAAAAATAAAACAAAAGATCATAGTCCCTCGATGATGCTATCTTGGTTTCCTAAACAAAAATGATCAAGTCCCTCAAAAATTTGCCAAAAATACTTAACACAATTGCTATCATGGTCTATACGATGACCCGCGCCTGTCCCATTTAACATCCTAACACAATGTTGTTCATCAAATGCAATGGTGAAACAACACTGTCAAAAGGGTTAAAAACATATAAGAAAGATCTTTGAGTAAAATAGGGTAGATAACTCTTAGTTACTTGATTAAAAGCTTGTAAAACATCCTTGCTATTTTCAAACACACTTCACAACACAATTTCAAAACATTTCCCAAATCAAAACTTTCAAACATTGAAATCTTTTCAAAAGACAAAAACACCTTTGTATACATTCAAACAAGAATCATTACAAAGGTTGTCACGACGATGGCCTCTTTTTAAAACATCTTTCAAAACCACACACAAAGCACCATTTCAAACAATTGAAAAGCAAAAGCAAGTGATCTAAACAAGTAACTAAGAGCCCATGGATAACCATGGATGAAAAAGGTGCTTGCACCTTGCCTTTTCATAATCTACTCTCCTAACCCAAGAAAACATCTCAAAGGTCTTTCCTGTGCTTTTTGACCTTTCCTTAGGATAAAATAAAAAGTCGGTGGCGACTCTTGCTAAACCGAAACATTTGCGAACACAAACGCAAAACTTCAAGTCAGTTCTCCCACCGTATCACACATGGGATATTATGAAATTTGTTTATGTTTTCTATTTGTCATATTTGTTACGTATCTTAACTTCAAATTTATGTTGAACCACGAGTTTTGTGGAGAATGTTGTTATTAAAGTCGTAGTTCTATGAGAATGAATAACAAGATATTTCCGCTGTGTAAATAATTCTTTTATGAGAAATTAAGTAATAAAATGATTTCAAAATTCATGAGTTTTTGAAAGATGTGACATCCTACTTATGTACTTTGATATGTCTTGTATATTTCATTATAGTTATTATTATGGGGAAAGTGGGGTGTTATAATTCGTATCAGAGCAAGTTGGTCCGTCCAGACAGGTTGTTTAGTTTGTAGAGCATGACAGTTGAATATTATCAACGTGTTATTCCTTAGTGTGCAGCTTGCATTTGAAAACACTGTCAGTGCCTTCTTATTTTTCTAATCATTTGTTTACAGGAGAGAGATTTAAATAAGTGGGGGAGAAGCTATTTCTTCTCGGAGATGTTTTGGTTGCAAGAGGTGTGAATAGTTGGTTCAGTGTGTCATGGATTGCAAAAGTGTGAGTGTTGGAAGGACTGTGTGGCTTTCCGATTTCAAAGAGAATGCAGATTCGAGGTTCGTGTATAAGAGTCAGGTTATAGTGTCCTTGGGAGTGAGTGATCAGGCACTTGTGTTGTTCACATCTCTAGGAGTAGGAAGCGATGTAATGGCTAATAATGTACCAGTTGTGTGTGGGTCCTGGTGCTTTCCTGTGAATGATTGCGACTTGTTGTTAGAGCGAGATGTTGGATTTATGTGAGGTAATCTTTGAGGGTGAATGATTTGGAGTGAAACCGAGTGCTTTGGAATTATGTTGTTGAGTCGATGTAGACACTTCCGTCTGAGGGATGTTGCGAATTCAAGGTTTTCGTTTGTTGGATGATTGAGGGTGTCTCTGTGAGAAGACGTTCAAGTATTATTGGTGGTTTCTTCTTAGGGAATAGAGAGTAATGTGATGGCTAGTGACATATCAATGTTGTGTACCTTCTGAATGTTTCGTAGATATCTGCTAAGCAAGTAGGATAACTTATAGGAGATGAGGATATTTGGAGAACAACTTTTAGAACTTCGTGTAGGCATTGTGAATTTTTAATCAGTCGTTGTGGTGTTTATTATGGACATTCTGATTTATTCTGAGTTGGAGTAAGAGCATGTGGAACAATTGCGAATTATATTATGAGCGTTGAAGGAGAATAAACTGTATACTAAGTGGTCCAGGTGTGCATGTTAATTTAAGGAGGTGAGTTCCTTAGGCGTACTGTTTCGGGTAAGGATGATTGTGTATTCGTCCAAATTAGATGCGGTTATACGTTGAGAGTTTCCAAAGTTGAATGCGGAGATTAGAACCTCTTTGGGCTTAGTTGGTTACTATTGCATTTTGTGAAACAAAGTAAGGTGTCAGTTAGAGACGAGGTCAAGTGTGATTGGTTGGTAATGAGTAAATGAAGGTAATGAGATGTTTGGTATTAAGAAAATTGTGTTAAGAAAGTGTTATAGGATCATATAGAGGTGCAGTTTATGCCAATTGAGAATGGTTAGAGTGGAGGGACCCTTGAAGAAAGATAGAGTTAAATGGTAATATGGAATGAGGTTAAAAGGTGGAAATATATGGATTCTTGATGTTGTGAGAATTTAAAGAAAACCAAGAACTTAGGAATGTGGTTAGAATCCTCTATATGGATAGAGACTTACAGTAGAGTAGAATGATTCGTAATGTATTTGGTATGCTAACATGTCTTGAGTTAGAAAATTCTTAATCATCGTGGGATGATAAGTGAGTGAGAAGTGGACTATGTAATGTGTTGGGCGATGGTGTTTCATTGACGAGTCGAATGAGAAGGAAATTGTGTAGGCACGGGTAAAATATCAAACGAGATTATTTGTGTTGTGGTGCTTTAGTTGACTTTGAATACATGTTCTAATGAAACTTTATTATAGTTAGTTATGATGGTTTATGCCCCATCATAGTTGTCATATTCTTATTGACAAATTAAGGAACTGATCACCCTCAATCTATTATTGATAGTAAACGTGATTGAGTTGGATGTGATTGACTTGTCTTACTAGCTTGACGGTGTGTAAAGTGACTGACGTTTTACCAAGAGGGTAGTCGTTCACCATTTCGTGAGAGCCTAATAAAAAATGGATATGAAAGATTTTAGATTTATTAAACAGTTCAGAGACCTGAGTTGTATACGACCCAACATTGTAGTGTTGGAGGTTGAGGATATAAGAGGTGAGTAGTGATTTGGTGATTATTAAACATAATCAAGAACTGGATGTGAAATTATATGCCTGGTAGTTTATAGAAATCAAAGGGTGACAATAACTTTAAAGTAGAAGATCAAAGTAGCGTAGTTAAAGTGTGATATAACGCCGTTTGTTGCGCGTGGGTGATTGTAAGAGTCAAGGGTTTAACATCAGAAGCCTGCGGGAATAATGCAAAACCATTGGATATTTGAGAATAGAGGTGATAGGTGAAGAGTTTATGCGTTACTCGCATTATTGCCATGTCAATAGATGTATTAATTCAAGTGTTCAACTGATGAATCGTAGCCTCAAAGTACTAATGTTGTGTGTCAATGTTGTCGGTATTATAGGTGGGACGATGTCCTCGTGATAATGTTGTTATTTGATTAAAGCGGTTAATGATGTTTAATGTTGATGAGTGGTATTCAAGATATTGCCAAATATGACGAGGGAATTCGAAAGTTTGATGCGAGAGTTATGTCTGGAGTGTGTCGCATGGAGTAATTTTCTAGGACAAACATATTCTAAGTGGGAGAGAGTTGTAATTTCCCATTTAAATATCTAGTCATTTGATGATTGGAATTGTAGAACTGTGTTGGTTTGACTATGGATGTGTGAGAACTTAGTATGATTCGATAATTGGAGTAAGCTTTGAATAATATTATAATAATAATAATTCTGGTGAGGATGAAATATCCCATTATTATTAATAAAAATATTATTCTTGGTTAAATGGTGTATTTTCCACTAATGGTATTATTATTATTAATATTATAACTATTATTATTATTGGGATATAATAAGAAATAATTAGAGAGAGTGGTAGAAGAATTTGGGAGAAACTCTTTCACGTGAAAAGAAGAGAAAAGAAGAGAAGAGAAGAGAAGATAAGATAAGCTAGGAAAAAGGGAGACAAGGAGAATTCCACCATTGTTGAAGGATCAAAGCTCCAAACTAAGGTAAGGGGGGGGGGGGATGAATTATCTAAATGGTGACTCTAACATGAGAGGGTAGCGAGGGTTTCTTTCCCTCTTTAGGTTATGTGCAAAATTGATGAATGTTCTTCTTTGTTTGGATTTTCTGTTGTTTCTATGTGATTTCGTGTGGAATTCGTGATTAAAATGATGCCATGAATGTATTGTTGTTATGATGTAGTTCCATGAAATCCCAAATCTAGAAAAGAATAGATCTAGGAAGATGATGAAAAATTGAGGATTTAGATGTAGGAATTCATTGTAGAATGATGGATTAACAAAATTAGATTGATACTATAAGTTATTATGTGTAGAAACATTATTTTGGAACCAAAGTTGGAGGTTGAAAGTTCTCAAAATGAGTTGTAAGCGAAATGGTGGGAATGCAAAAAATTCTGGAATAACAGACTGGCCATATATTTATGGTACGCATATGTGGGATGTTCCCAGGGGCCAAACGTGTATGGAACACGCGCTGACCCCAGTGCCAACGCGTATGGAACACACCCTGACCCCAGTGCCAACACAGCCTTCTACCGGTATGCGTATGATGCACGTATGGTGGGGAGGCCAAGTGCGCATGGGATGGTCATACGCGTATGGGAAGTTTGGGAGGATCTTGAGAAGAAAAACCTCTCTGGTCAAACGTGTATGGTATGCGTATGAGATCTGGGCGTTGGAGCGGAACGCATATGATATGCGTAGGGATTGGCAGAGGAAGGATCCAAACATGTATGGTACGCATATGAACATGCTGATGTGTAGATTTGTTTATTTTTACGATTTCTTTCCGTTTTTGCATGCAATGTAGTTTCTTTTGTCCTGTAATAATTAGTATGACTTAGACGAATATAGGAAGGTTTGTAATAATTTTAATTGTGTTGAAACATAGAATTTAGTGGGAATTTTGTATAGTGTTGATGTTGAGTGAGGTGACCTAACATGGGGTTGTTGTATGAATGATGTATGAAGGAATTAATTAGGATGTTATGTTGTTGTTATATTTGATGAAGTGTGATACGATAATGTTGTATTGTTGTATATATGCAAGTATGTTATTACTATTTGCTATTGCTATCGTTGCATGTATGGTGAGGGTTTATGCTTAGTTGGTGGCCTTTATTGGCAAGATGTTGTGGGCTTATGCCTTGTGGTTGTATATTTATGTTTTTGCATGTTGTTGTGCATGCGTTCATTGGTGAGGGCTTATGCCCTGTTGTTGGCCTATAATGGCATTATGTTGAGGGCTAATGCCATGTTGCTGCAATATTTTGCATTATAATGATGGCTTATAGCTTGTTGATACCACATGAATTGAGTAACTGGCGGTTGCATTGCATTGCACTATATTGATTTGATGTTGTCATATGTGAATGACATATGTGTTGCAAAGAATTAGGTGAACTATTCATTTTGTGAATTATGTGAATTGTGTGAACTACTACTCCTTAACATGTGATATTCAATGTTATTTATTAAATGTAGTTCTCACCCCTTTTATGTTGTTGTGCATGTGCTCTTCCGGGAGTACAGATAATAAGGTACATGAGTAGTGCTTGGAGTATAAGTTTCCTGATCTAGTCTTAGGAGTCGCTCTGACACGTAACATAGGATATTATGGGAATTTGTTTATGTTTTGTATTTGTTGTATTTGTTGCGTATCTTAACTTCAAATTTATGTTGAACCACGAGTTTTGTGGAGAATGTTGTTATTAATTTCGCAGTGCTATGAGAATGAATAATAAGATATTTTCGTTGTGTAAATAATTATTTTATGAGAAATAAAGTAATAAAATGATTTGAAATTTCATAAGTTTTTGAAAGATGTGACATCCTACTTATGTACTCTGGTATGTCCTGTATATTTCATTATAATTATTAGTATAGGGAAAGTGGGGTGTTACAGAGCGGATGTTAAGTGTCAACCTTTGGGTATTTTCCATATCATTTATTGACACACTTAAGATCTTTTATTTGTTTTTAATTAGGATAATTACTTATTTTAAGTCATTTTACTTAAATGTAAATAATCTTGGTAGATTTAATGTGTTTGTTAGTTTTTCAGCATTTTATATTCAGATGATGCGGCTTGAAGCTGGCTTCGAGTTGAAGAAACAAAGAAGTTCAGTGTCAACTTCAGGGAGCTTCACCCGAAGATATGGGGAGGTGAAGAAGAGATGCGCTGTCCGGAGACACAGGAGAGATGGCCCTTGCGAGAAGGGTTGCTTTTTGGTTTGGGTATGTAATGCGTCGCTGCTTGGATCACCAGGCGCAAAAAAAGTGAAGAAGGCTTCGCCCAGCGATGAATCCTGGTTGTCGGGCGATGGAAGATATTTTCTGCTTGTTTCATGTCTTGTATGCAGTCACGTGGGCATTTTTGTTGTGTCATCCAACGACACTTGTTAAGCGCCCGACGATGGTGTGTGGACATGCCATGCTTATATGCTACTTTTTTAGATATTTTGGGGTAGGATCTTCCATAACTTTCATTCTTGTAACCTAGAAACTCGGTGTGTGAAAAAAAATCCATTTTCTCCATTTTTGCTCAAAATCAAAGCTTTCCAACATCAATCTCTGAGACTTCAAGTTTGTTTTTTTATAAAGCTTTGTTGTTTACTTTTTGATCAAGCTACCATGATAATGGGTATCTAAATCCCTCTTTTGTGTCAAATTTAGTGATGGATAATCTAATCTTTGTATGTATTTAGCTTGATATTGTGTATGTGAATAACTTGATAATAAATAATGGTGAAATACACTTGTTTTATGGTTTATATTTGAGTTGATCATTATTGAGAAATATTTTCAGCTCTTGACCTATATTTTCACTTATCAATGAACAATTTCTAGACATAGTTTTGTGAGTTGATATTAACTAATATTGATCTTTTAAAGTTATCAAATTGATAGTTAGGTAGAGAGATCATCTAAGGATCAATTTAATAAAACTCATAATTTTTTTTAGAGATGAAACATCTTGAGAGGATATGTGATTATGTTTATTGTTGAAGAGTTCACATACTTTATTGAGAAAATACATATGAAATAGATTACCGAACCTTAATCTTGACACGCTTTTACCAATATTTAAAAACAAAACTTTATTTTACCGATACTTGATACTTTGCATGAAATCATAACTTTCCGTTACTAAAACCAAAACCAAACCCTTTTATGAAACTTAAGCTTAAAACGATTATAATTGTAGAACGATGATGATATCACAACAATCTCTGTGGAAAACGATAATTTAAATACTTGCCCTATAAAGTGTTTTCAACAAAATGGCGTTGCTGTCGGGGGTTGGAGTTTGATATTGCAAGAATTTCAATAGTTCTATTTTTTAAATTTAAATTATAACCTTATAATATATCTTGTTTTTTTTACTTATTTGGCTACTGCTTTTAGACTTTTGTTTATGTGAGAAAGTGTTTATGACGATCAACTCTTTTTTGGCCCTGAAATCGAAAGTACTTGAAGAAGATTTAATAGCAAGACAAGAAGGAGGAGAAATATAGCTAAGGAAATGAAAGAAAGAGAGGAAGCATATACTTCCTCAATAGTCCAAAATCTAGAAGAAGTTATGGCCGATCCACCACCTCTACCTAGAGGTCCATGCCCAAATAGTCTGAGACGGAATGCTCAGTTTTCTCGCCAAGCCAATGCGAGGAATTCTGAGATGAAAACTGGCATACGACAACTATTTTATGCGAATCCTTTCACTGGTCTTGATCATGTAGACCCGTACTACCATATCAGAAAATTCTATGAGATTTCTAGTTCTGTGAGAGCTCTAGAATCTGAAGAAGAGCAAGTATTTAAGAGACTCTTCCCTCATTCTTTGATGGGGAAGGCCAAATATTGGTATCTTGACCAACCAACTCAAATTATAACGAAGTGGAATGTTTTAGAAGAAAAATTTATAGAAATATTCTTTCCTCAATCTAGGTTTATGGAGGCCAAAACTGCAATATCTATGTTTTCTCAAGGTGAAAACAAATTCTCAATGAAGCTTTGGAAAGGTACAAGTCTATGTTGAGAAAGTGTCCTAGCCATGGTTTTGATGAGACTACGCAATTACACATTTTCCACAATGGTGTTCAACATCAACCAAAACTATTGTTGGATGCTACGGCAGGTGGTTCATTAATGTCAAAAAATTTGTAGGAAGCAATTGAAATCATTGGGGAGATGGCAAGAAATGATCATCAAGTTCAACACAACCGGCGTACCTCAAAAAGGAAGTCAGGAGTTCTTAAATTAAGAACAAATGATGATATCCTAGCTCAAAACAAATTACTTTAGAAAAAGTTCAATCTTGGGAGGAAGAAGTTAAAATTTTGAATAAGGAAGCTAAAGTAGAAGAATCTAAACTTGAATTGAAGATGTTTCTGTCTCACTTAAAGTATGAGTTTCTTGATGATAGTGGTAACAAACCGGTAATCATTAGTAATGCTTTAATGAAAAATGAGGAACATTGTTTAGTTCATGTTTTGAAATAAAATGAAAGAGCAATAGGTTGGGTTCTAGTGGATTTGAAAGGCATAACCCCGGCTTATTGTATGCACAAGATTTTTATGGAAGAGGATTTCAAGTCGGTATCTCAACCTCAACGTCGCTTGAATCTGACAATGAAAGAGGTCGTGAGAAAGGAAGTTGTGAAACTATTGGATGTCTGGATGATTTATCCTATTTCTGATAGTACTTGGGTGAGTCTGGTACATGTAGTTCCAAAGAAAGGTGGAATGACTGTGATAAGAAAAGAAAATAATGAATTGGTTCCGACAAGAACTGTAACGAGATGGAAAATGTGTATTGATTACTGAGGGATTAATCAAGCAACTAGGAAAGATCACTTCCCTCTTCCTTTTATGGATCAAATGTTAGAAAGGTTATTGGTTCAAGATTTCTATTGTTTATTGGATGGGTATTCCGGGTATAACCAAATTTTGGTTAATCCAGAAGACCATGAGAAATGGCTTTCACTTGTCTGTTTAGGAGTTTTTGCATATAGGAGGATGGCATTTGGTTTGTGCAATGCACCGACCACTTTTCAAAGGTGTATGCAAGCCATATTTTCCGATCTTATTGAGAAGACTATGGAAGTTTTCATGGACGACTTCTCCATTTTCAGGGCATCTTTTGATCTTTGTTTGAAAAATTTGGATACCGTTTTGAAGAGGTGTGTGGACACCAACTTAGTGCTTAATTGGGAGAAGTGTAACTTTATGGTTAACGAGGGAATTGTTCTTGGTCACAAAGTTTCATCCAAGGGGCTTGAAGTTGACAAAGCAAAAGTAGAGGTTATTGAGAAGTTATCACCACCATTAAATGTGAAAGGAATCGGAAGCTTTTTGAGTTATGCGAGTTTCTACCGAAGATTTTTCCAAAATTGCAAGGTTATTGAGCAACTTGCTCAACAAAGATAAGTATTTTATTTTCGATGATACTTGTTTGATATCTTTTAATAATTTGAAACACAATTTAACAACCGCACCCATAATTGTAGCACCAAATTGGAAAATGGATTTTAAACTAATGTATGATGCTAGTGATTGTTTCGTTGGTGCGGTTCATGGTCAATGAAAAGGAAAAAAAAATCATTCTATACATTATGCTAGCAAAGTTCTTAATGAGGCACAAATTAGTTATGCCACAACTGAAAAAGAATTGTTAGCTATAGTGTATGCATTGGAAAATCCTACCTTGGTTAAAGTTGTAGTCTACACCGACTATACGGCGATACAATATTTTCTTACCAAACTGGATTCTAAGCAAAGACTTATTCTTTAGATACTTTTGTTGCAAGAATTTGATCTAGAAATTTGCAACAAGAAAGGATCCGAGAACTTGGTAGTGGATCACCTATCCCGCTTGGTCAACCTAGATGTTACTAACCAAGAGAGTGAGGTTAGAAAAGAATTTCTTGATGAAAAACTTTTTATGGTATAAGTTAGACCGTGGTTTGCTGATTTTGCGAATCACAAGGCATCTGAATTGATATCAGAGAATTTAACTTGTGACCAAAAGAGGATATTCTTGACGGATGCGAAATTTTATGTTTGGGATAAACCTTATCTTTTTAGGCTTGATAGTGATAATTTGTTAAAAAGGTGTGTGTCATTAGAGGAGTCTAAGAATATACTTTGGCATTGTCACAATCCTCCATATGGAGGTCATTTTAATGGTTTACGTACAACAATGAAATTCCTTCAATCGGGCTTTTATTAGCCGTCGTTGTTTAAAGATGCATACTTGCATGCTAAGAATTTTGATAAATGTCAAAGGAGTGAAGGAATTGGAAAAAGAGATGAAATGCCTTTGAATAGCATGTTAGAAGTTGAAGTTTTTGATTGTTGGGGAATATACTTTGTAGGACCATTTTCTCCGTCTTTTTCGAATGAATGTATCCTTGTTGTGGTGTATTACGTTTCTAAATGGGTGGAAGTGATAGATTGTTCTAGAGCGGATGGAAAACGGTCATTAAATTTCTAAAGAAATACATTTTTCCCGTTTTGGCACACTACGCATTTTAATTAGTGATGGTGGATCACACTTTTGCAATACAGAATCTATGAAAACTCTGGTGTAAATAATAAAGTGGCATCCACAAGCTAATGTCCAAGCCGGTGTTTCAAATAGAGAAGTTAAGAGGATTTTGGAAAAGACTGTGTCAAGTTCATGGAAGGATTGATGGCTTAAGCTTGATGAAGCTTTGTGGGTGTATAACACCACTTATAAATCTCCTATTGGTTTGACACCGTTCCAAATGGTGTATGGCAAAACATGTCACTTTCCGGTAGAAATTGAGCACAAGGCTCTGTGGGCATTCAAATTCTTAAATTTTGATTCTAACATGTCCGAAGAAAAAATAAAAATTCAATTGCAGGGTTAAGATGAATTTCACAATGATGCATGCCACTTTAATAAGTTGTATAAAGAAAAAGTCAAATTCTATCATGACAAGAAAATCCGACACAAAGACTTCAAAGTTGGCCAAATGGTGCTTCTCTTCAAATTGCAGTTAAAAATTTTTCCGGGAAAATTGAAGTCCAAATGGCCGGGTCCGTTCTTGATCAAGGATGTGAAAGACTATGGAGCGACTATGTTGGAGGATCCAATCTCAAAGGAAATTTGGACTGTGAATGGCCAAAGATTGAAAATCTATAACGGAGGCAAGGTGAACCTAGAAACTAGTGTTATTCATCTTGGTGATTTGTGAAATCACCATAGACCATCGAGCTCTAACGACGTTAAACAAAGCTCTTGTTGGGAGGCACCCCAACATTTTAAGTATTTAATTTTCTGTTTTTATTTGAAGTAGAATTATACGGGGAAAATAGACAAATAAGTTTTGCAATTAAAACATGCAGCAGAAAGTTTTTTTCCTGCATCAGTTAAGTATCGTCTAGCGATAGTGTAAGTGTCATCGGGCGATGCTGTTTTAACAACTCAAAACTGCTGCATTTTTTTTCATTTTATGTTGGGTCCTCACTTGGGCCTATCAGTTGACCCATAATACTTAAAGTGTTTTGACCCACTTGAAGTCATTTTCACACTTTTGTCTTCTATGGAACACTAGTCGAGTTCTTCTTGCTCTCTCTTTCTCAATATCAAAAAAAAAATTGTAAGTTCATCTCTCATTTCAAGCTCCAAAGGTAAACATTAAATCTTCTTCTTCTTGTAAATTGCTTTGAAATTAGGTTTTTGAGTGAGTTTATTAGAATTCATGTGGTTAGGAATTTAAAACCCCATTTGTTTGAACATTAATCACCATGATATTTGGAGTGAAATCACCATGTGAAAACTATTGTGGAAATGATGTTAATGTTGGTGCTTTCATGAAAAACCTGTTTTATGCAGAAATTGGCCTGTTTGTAGTGAGTCGCCCGACAACATAGGATGCATCTCCCGATGATGCATTACAATTTCAATTTTTTTGGCCTTTTTTTTGCATTCTGTTGTTTTTAATTCTAACAAGTTTGGAGTTGTTGTGGTGCATTGTTTTGTTTGATTATTTTTGCAGATGCCACCAAAAAGAATAGTCGGATCAAAGAAGCAAAGAACTAACGTTGGTAGCGGTTCTAGCCAATTAAGAGAGTTTAATCAATGTTGGTTCGTTAGTGTGGAGGCGGAAGCAAGGTTCATCATGCTTGAGGGAAGGCAACATGTGTCAGAGTAAAAGTTTGCAATTGATATGAATGGCCCTTATGGGAAAGTAATAATAATTATATTGCAAAACAAGTGGGATGTTTTGATTGATATGATGGATAGAATAAGTTTTGACTTGGTGAGGGAGTTCTACGCCAATTCTCTTCCGGAGGAGGAAAGAAATTTCTTTACAGAACAACACTTCGAGGAAAAGATGTGCACTTTGATCGAGATGCTTTGAATGTGCATTTCGATAATACGCTTTTTATAAGTTCTATGATGACAGATGCCTACAATAACGAGATGGGGAAGATTAGAGACCATGAGGCAATTTCGAAAGCAATTCTCTTGGAAGGAAAGAGTGTGGAGTTGAATAACACGGGGCTGCCATTGAGGTATTGAAGGGACGATATGACAGCGGAAGCACAAGTTGTGCTCTTATTGGTTCTAAACAACATCAAGCCAAAGTTACATAGATCCATTATTCCTTTTGGTGTTTCTTTTCTTGTGCAATTCATCCTTAAAGAAAAAGAAGTGGATGTTGTCCTGATCATTGCTAAAGAGATGAAGAAATTTGTCGAGAACACAAAAAGAAATGATGTGAATACTCATAATCCTCTCATTTTTCCTTTTCTTATTAATGCATTATGCCTAGAGAAGAATGTTGTGATGCCGAAAGTGAATATTGAAAAAGTAAGGCCAGTGATCGATGATGACTATCTTGGAAGGTATTTCTTGGGAAAGTTGGCTTTAAAGAAGAAAAATGGTAGTCGTGGTGAGTCGTCAAGTGCTCAAGAGGCAGCGGAAGCTATTGAGGTGTCTCGGGATCTCGATTATGCTAATTGGGATCCAAGAATGAAGGAGACTTGCAACTTTACTTGGGATATGCTGGAGGCTCATCAAAGACCTGAGAGTTTTCTTCATGCTTCAATGGAAAAGTTGTACATTCACCAGTCTACTCCTCAAGAGGTAACTTCTTTTCCTTCTTAAGAGGAATATAATTATTTTTGTAGTTGGCTTGTGGGCAGGCGCCAAATGTTGGTGATGATGGAGATCATGATGATGGTGATGGTGATGGTCACGAGGGTATGGATCAGTGAAGGTTTTAGATGATCAAAAGCAAGCGACAAAGTAAAGTACTTTTTAGCTTTTGGTCAATTATTTAATCTTTCAGCTTTATTTTATTTAGTGCTTAGCTTTTGGAACAATTTCTTATGGTTTATTGTACTAAGTTGTTTGGTTGTATTTTAGGATTTTTTTTTTGTTGATACTTTTTGTTGGTGTTTTACACCAAAAGACCTTATATTTTATTTATGTTTAATTACGTATTAAGTTTTTGAATTTAAAAGTAGTAGTATTATATTTTTATTGTTGTTTGTACAAAGAAATTTTGTTTTGATTGTCCTTGTAAATAGTTTGGATTTAAGTGCTCAAGGTGCAACATTTAGTTTTTCTTGAGGCTTCATCAACTCTTAATTTGGGTGGTGATGATAAAAGTCTCAATGATATGCGCAAATAAGGTATTATTTTACCGTTTTGTAGAATGTTAGCATAATAATGAAAATAGTGTTTTATGCAAAAATCTAGTTATGCATTGTTGTGTAAATAATTATTCATGTTTGAATCAGTGGGACATAACCACAAAAGTGAGTGGCTTTCCATTGTTCACCAAATTGAGATTATTTTAGTAATTTTTGTTTTAACTCGTGTGATTCATGTTAAATCTTGTTTTTAAATTGAAATTTTGGAAACTTGAAAATGATCAAGGCATTGTTTTTGTACTATGAGTATAACCACCAATTCCAAAAGGGCCTCTTTCAACCTTGATAGTGTGAACTTTTGTGAACTCTTTTGAGCTATAAATTTTAATTTTTGGAATGAATCTATCAAAAGGCCAACAAATTATTAAGTACACCACTTAGTAATTTTGTTGATGATCAAAAATAAATTCAATGATGATTCATTCTAAGAAATTTTTCTTGTTTGTAAACACTTTACCCAATTGTTTGATTAACCTTGTTTGAAGAGCATTTTCTTGTCTAAAAAAGAAGAGGAAAGAAATGTTAAAAGTTAGGGAGGGGTTTTAAAAGAAAGAAAGAATTGCTAGAACAATGCATCCTTTGAGAAAATTCAAAAATAAAGAAAAATAAAAGAAATTGAAAAAGAAAAAAGAGTGTATAGAATCTTGAATTAAAAGGAAAGAAGCATTGTGAGAAAAGAAATCAAAGATTGTGATCAAAATAAGGATGAAGTAAGAATGAATGTTGTGAATTAATTGAAATGCTCTTCGCTATTTTTACCCATTTTGCTTTAATGACCTTACATATGTTACGCTTTGTTTTTAACCTAAGCCAAGTTACAACCAATAAAATTACTTTTATGATATATGTTTCCTTGATCTTCTTTTTAACTCATGAGATGAATTCGTGAATTGTTTTGGATGTTAACACAATTACTAATGAGAGTGTTGTGTGCCTTGTCATTCTGTACATAGTTCACATTTTATTGATTAAGAGTAGGTGATTCAAATATGAACATGTTATTACTAATGTATGCACTACTTTATGTTGGTGTTTAGAACTTATTTCATTATCATGTATTGATACGTGAAGAAGTTGATATGTATTTGTGAGCGCATCAGTTGAGTTTGAACCATCCAAATTTCTCTAGGTTGATTTTGTTCTTGTGAGCTTCTTCTTGTCCTTGGATTTTACCTTTGATTTTGGGACAAACAAAGATTTTAGTTGGGGAGAGTTGTTAATGTCAACTTTTGGGTATTTTCCATATCATTTATTGACACTTTTAAGATCTTTTATATGTTTGAAATTAGTATAACCACTTATTTTAAGTCATTTTATTTATATGTAAATAATCATGGTAGATTTAATGTGTTTGTTAGTTTTTCAGCATTTTATGTTCTAATGACGCGGCTTGAAGTCGGCTCCGAGTTGAAGAAACAAAGAAGTTTAGTGTAAGCTTCAGGGAGTTTCACTCGGCTATGTGGGGAGGGGAAGAAAAGTTGCGTCGCTCGGTGACACATAAGCGATGGCCCTGGAAAGAAAGGTTGTTTTTGTGTTTGGGTTTGCAATGCGTCGCTGCTTGGATCTCCCGGCGGAAGAGAAGCGAAGAAGGCGTTGCTCGACAATGAATCCTGGTCTTCGGGCGATGGAAGATATTTTCTGCTTGTTTCGTGCATTGCATGCAGTCACGTGGGCATTTTTGATTGTGTCTCCCGACGATGCTTGTTGAGCGCCCGACAACGGTGTGCGGACTTGCCATGCTTATATGCTACTTTTTAGATATTTTGGGGAAGGATCTTCCATAACTTTCATTATTTTAACCTAGAAACTTGGTGTGTGAAAAAAAGGCCATTTTCTCCATTTTTTACTCAAAATCAAAGCTTTCCAACATCAATCTTTGAGACTTCAAGTTTGATGTTTATAAAGCTTTGTTGTTTACTTTTTGATCTAGCTACCATTATAATGGGTAGATAAATCCCTCTTTTGTGTCAAGGTTAGTGGTGCATAATCTCATATTTGTATGTATTTAGCTTGATATTTTGCATGTGAATAACTTGATGTTAAATATATGATGAAATACACTTGTTTTATGGTTTATATTTGAGTTTATCATTATTGATAAATATTTTCAGCTCTTGACCTAGGTTTTCACTTATCAATGAACAATTTTTAGACATAGTTTTGTAAGTTGATATTCACTAATGTTAAGCTTTTAAAGTTATCCAATTGATAGTTAGGTAGAGAGATCATCTAAGGATAAATTTGATAAAACTCACAATTTGTTTTAGAGATGAAACATCTTGAGAGGATATGTGATTATGTTTATTTTTGGTGAGTTCACATACTTTATTGAGAAAATCATATGAAATAGATTATCGAACCTTAACCTTGACACACTTTTACCAAACGTTTAAAACCAAAAATTTATTTTATCGGTGCTTGATACTTTGCATGAAATCAAAACTTTGTGTTACAAAAACCAAAACCGAACCCTTTTATGAAACTTAAGCTTAAAACTATTATAATTGTATAACAACGGTGATATCACACCAATCTTTGTGTAAAACGATAATTTAAATACTTACCCTGTAAAGTGTTTTTAACAGAGGCTATGATAAAAGAAACTTGAGATATATAAAGTGACTATCATGTTGATAATAATTAAAGAGAAGTGTCTATGGTGAAGTCCCTTCCTTATTAAAGTAATAAAATAATCAACATGTCCAATCACATGTTACAACATTCTAGAAGACATGATCAAACGTGGTTCAGAATTTACTCATCAAGTTGGATATGCCATTATTGTGGTGAGCACGGACATATAAAGCCTTTCTGCTATAAACTATGTGGAGATAAAATAAATATTTAGTTCCTTATAAGGATGAGAAAGTGAGCAAAAAGAGAGGTGTTGATAATATGGATATGAACTCTATTACTCATACATCCTTAAGAAACTCAAATGGAAAAAATGGGAATGCTGATTGTTGGTGCGCTAGGCACATGACAGGAGTTCATAAGTTAGTGTTGAATAATAGGTCTCATCCCACTGGATATGCAAGACTTGGTGATAGGGTCAATAATTAAATCAATCGAGTTTAGAAGCTGATGTGTGATGGTTCTTCTACCTTGAAAAATGTTAGCATGAGTCAGGAATAGGACCGAAGATCATCGGTCATTTTCTCAAAATCAGAATGCTTAGTCAAAGATGAGAAAAGGTTTGTTTAATAAAGGGTAGAAGGTATAAGGATAACTATTATCTAAAGGAACCTCAATAAAGTTCTTATTCTTCCTCGGGTTCAAAAATCAGTAAGGATGAAGTAAAGTTATGACACAAGAAACTTGAACATCTTCATCTCAAAAGAATGAAGGAAGTCATATCCGAAGGAGCCTTTAGAGATATATAAGAGCTAAAGATTAAAGAAGGGATAGGTTATGGTGAGTGTGATTTTAGGTCTCAATTCATGATGCCACACAAAATGTTGTAGCATCAGACTACTTCTAGGAGGTTAGAACTTCTTCACATGGACTTAATGGGACCAATGCAAGTTGAAAGTATGGGTGGTAAGAGGTATACTTATGTTATCATAGATGATTTTTCTGGATATACTTGGATAAACTTTCTTTGAGAAAAATCAGATGCTTTTGAGGTCTTCAAGAACTTGTGTCAAAGTATTTAAGAAGAAAAGAATGGTGATATTGTGAAAATTATAAGTGAAAATGATAAAGAGTTTGAGAATATAAAATTCTATGAATTTTGGGCTTCTAACAATATTAGTTATGAATACTCTCAACAAGGGGGAATCGTTGACCAAGTGACTAAGGGGTTTCTAGAATCAGCTAGAGTCACGCTTCTTGCCAAGAATTTTCCTTTGTACTTTTGGGTAGAAGCCATGAATACTGCGTGCTAAGTTCATAATAGGGTTACTCTAAGGAGAGATACTTCAACCACTCTTTATGAGATATGGACAGGAATGAAGCCTAGAGTAAATTACTTTCATATATTTGGAAGTAAATGCTACTACTTGACTTACCAAAGTCAGAAGGGCAAGAAGAATCCCATAAGAGATGAAGGGATATTTACGGGTTACTCTTTAAATAGAATAAATTATAGAGTTTTCAACTCCAGAACTGGAATGTCTTTGGAATCTATCAATATGATAGTTGATGATTCGGTTACTGAAGGGAAAATGGATGTTAGAGACAATGTTGGAACATCCTATGTGCAAACTGATGAAGCACTTAGGGAGGAAATCTATGAATGAATGATAGAAAAACACAAGAAAGGGCGATTTGAATTGGGGTTTTGAAAAATTAATGTTATAAAACACAATGGTTATCCTGGTTCATTTTGAACTCAAAACTACTCCAGTCCACCCGCCAAGGTGATTTTGCCTCTCTCAATTGAGGTCTTAATCCACCAATCAAAAATTGATTTACACAACACAAAGACAACTGTCAACATTTTCTTAAGATCAAACCACAACTTGGTTTCTCAAGGAATTACAACTTTTCTATAAAAAATAATGTGTTTAACAAATGCTTCTAAAAAGTTATATCATAACTATGATGTTTACACAAGATTAAAGCACTTTGGTAACTCAAGAGATAAAAATAAGAGAGAATGTTTTTGATCACTCTTATTGGTATGTGTGAGTGATATCTGATTCTTCTTCATAGTCTTCTTTATATAGGAATTTGATCCAAGAGATCCGTTGGAAACATGAGAAGATGTTTTTGGAAGGTTGATAAAATGTTGTTAATTCACTTTCCAAAAATAAATATGTTGTTCCCAATCATACTTATTCAGCCATTACTTTCTTGATCTTGTATTGATTGTCATTAATGTGATGTTGGATCTTCAATCCTTTCAGAGTTTCTTGAGCTTGACTGCATGTAATCAGAACTTTGAATGTAACAGACATGTTGAAGCTTGTTTTTTCTTTGGAATTTCACTGCCAGAGTATAGCTTGAGCTTAAGTGCTGAGTCTTAGAACTTCAGAATAGATAACTGCATTGAGACTTCCTTTGGTCTTCCGAAACTTCACTTATCAGAGTATAGCTTGCAGTTTGGTGCTTTAGAAGTTATAACATCAAAAATTCTTTTGTTCAGGCGTAGTACAGGAATTTGCTTCTAAGTTTGTACGCTTCGTCTTTACAGAACTTCAAAATGTAATTCTCTCATCATCTTCTATTCTCTTTCATCAGAAATTCTCTGTACATTTAAATGATTTATTAGAGAGTGTAATTGTTCTTTATATATATATATATATATATATATATATATATATATATATATATATATATATATATATATATATATATATATATATATATATATATATATATATATATATATATATATATATATATATATATATATATATATATATATATATATATATATATATATATATATATATATATATATATATATATATATATATATCATGTATTTGTTATCACTAGAACTATTACTAAGATGTAGAACCAAACTATGTTCCAACAATCTCCCCCTTTTTGATGATGACAAAAACTTATATATTTTGATGAACAAGTAAGAACATAAAGCATTATATTTTCCCCCTAAGTTGAATACTCAGATAAAGAAAAAATATATACTTCCTTGAAGATGTTTGATCAGAGCTTTTGATGGAAGTTCTGGTAAGTCCATGTGGAAGAAGTTACTTTTTAGAGAAACTTTTCATGTTTGCTTTTCAAAAAGTGAAACATAAGTTATAATATCAAAAATATTTGAGAATTATTCCGGCACTGTTATATTCAAAATATCTGACGTTCTCCCTCTTTTTATCATTAATTAAAAAGCAACAAAAACATGTAAAGACAACAAGAAGTTTATGCATTCAAGAATAGAGATTAATAAAAACAGAAGCAGACAAACAAAAGTTTAAACATAAGGCATAGCAGAAACAAGCAAATACTAGATCTAAGGTTGTGAAGGAGGTAGAAGTCGTGTGAACAATGCTTCTAGGCAACTTTTAATCTAATTGTTTGATTCTTCTTGCTTGCCAAGCATCCCCTTAATCTCTTTGTTGGTTTCATCCTGCTTATCCAGTCTTTCTCTAACAGCCTCATTCTCTTTCTTCAACTCATCCAGAGTTTTCAACATTAGAGAAGATGCAGTTGTTTCAACAGTAGAAGCCATATTTTCAGAAGTTACTGCAACAAATTCTTTCTCAAAATATTCTTCAACTGACTTGCCTTTGTCTTCAAAAATGACCAAAGGTTGAGGTTGAGTTTCAGGAGATGGTTCCTGAAATTCTGATTTTTGTGGAGCTTCCCAAGGAGTGTTTTCCAGATGAAGAAGGGGTTTTCATACCCAGAGACATAAAACTTGATCCTTGAAGATATTCAGATGATCGTAGAAGTTATGTTGAGAAATTTTGTAACTAAGTTCCTTCATCTACAGAGATTCAGAATTAAACCATTTTCCGAACTGCGTCCAGAGAAAATCAGAAGCAGCCGAATTAAGATTATCCACACAAGCTTGCTTCAGAGAGTTAACCCATTCCTGCATTTCTGTCTCAAAAACCAACAGATATTTACCAACATCTGATTTGGATGGTTTTGGTGTTGGTTTTGGAATGGCTATTTTCTGAGAAGATGGAACAAGATTTTCCCAGGCTTCTAAGTCAATTATGGTTCTGAGAGGATCTTCTGAGGAGTCAGTGGAAGTAGGAGAGTTGGAAATGATGATAGGAGTTTTAGGTGGTGTTGAATCATAAGGAGAGGGAATATCTGGAAGGAAAAAATCTTGTGAAGGTTTGGTGGAGATATTTGGTGGTTGAGATGTGTTGAGAGGGCATGTGATTCTTGGAATGGCTGGTGTGGTTTCGGGCATTTGTTCAGAGGTAGTATTTTGATTTTCTGTTTGGGGAGCTTCAAAGAATGAATCAAATTGATCAATATCAACTAGAACTTGTGCATGTTCTGGCTGAGTTTGAGCAAATTGGGTAGAATGAGGATTAATCAGAGGATGATTAGTGGTTATGGTGGTGTCAATTTCTATGTCAAAGTCATCAATAGTTTGTGGTGAGGGATTTACATCAGGTTTTGGAGATGAGGAGGGTTCATATGTTGATAAGAATACTGATTTGACAAAAGAAATGAAAGAAAAGTTACTTATCTTTTTAGCAGCTTTAGGAATTTTTTGAGAAGTTCCTTCTCCAACAGCTTTTCTTTTCCTTGAATTTCTGGTAGAAACTTCTAGAGGTTGTTTCCTAAGATCTAGGATATTGACATCCAGCATTATTACATCACTTTTGCAAGCTTCCAGGTATCTGAGGATAATTTTTGGAAATGAGTCCACTTGAGTGAAGAGAGGAAAATCCTTCAGAAGGACTCTTCTGGTGGTGATGACTTCCTTTGCAGTAAGTGTGGGATCCTTCTTAATGGTTTTCATAATCTTCATCTTCTTGAGGTTCTGTGTGTTGAGAGGCTTTCCAGCATAAGATTCTAGAACACTAGCTTGTTGATCTTCACTCAGATGTTCTATAAGCTTGTTCTCTTCCAGAATATCTGAGATCAGCCTTCCCAACAGAATCCAATCGCTTTTAGTTCTTTCTTCTTCTCTTGTTTCCTTGACATTGGTCTTTAGATGATTGAAAAGAATATGACGGAGGTAGGATTTGGCCTTGGTTGTTATGAAGTATAACAAGTATTTTTGATCAATGTTAATTTAGTCTGGAGAACTAGTTGATTTTCTATGATTGATACACCCCATAATTATTCTATACCAAATTCTGAGATAGTCTTTCAGATCTTTGATCTTGTTGGAGGGTTGTCTAGAAGAGAAGATTTCTTTGGATACAATGGTTAGGTCAGAAACTTTATCTTCCATTTCACTGTACCTGATGCTGCTTCCATCATGACCAATGAACTTTCCAATGAGATCTTCGGTGATGACAATCTTCTTTCCCATTACATAAGAAGTTACTTGTTGATTTGATACAGTAGCATAAATCCAAAATTCTTTAACCAGTTTGGGAAAAACTGGACCAATTAACTGATCAAAGTATTTTTTTCCACCCTTGAAACTCAACATCAGCAGTAAGGTCATACCCATTTTCTTTCATGCTTTCAAAATCAACTATGAGTTCACAAAGAACTTCAAGAGTAACAACCGGAGTAAGGAGAGTTCTTGTAGGTTCAACATACCTTTCTTCATTGGAAGTAAAGGATGAACCAAGGATGTTGATTTGATGAGCAGGATCTTGAGACTTTTGTTGTTGTTGAGAAGAAGAAGCCATTGTTCACAGACTTAGAGTTTTAGAGCACATAAAAGGGAAAAAAAAGGTACAAGTTCAGAGAAAACAGGGTGAGTGAGAGTGAAGGTGTGAAAGTGATTTGTGGTGAAAGTGAGGTATAAATAGCCAACAGAGAGAAAACATGAAATTAAATGCAATTAATAAAATAAACAAAGTGATTAAAAAAAATAATGATTTCTGATAAGGGGATGGCAAAGATTTTGTAAACAGTTATCGATGTGACTTGCGCCTCAATGCATCAACTCAAACGTTTCAGCCCTTCAGATTTTGAACATGTGTTAAGCCTCAGAGAGTGACTTATCGTTTAGGGTTGAAAAATGTTTATGTGGTGAACTGCTTGCATCTATCTTTAAAATGAAGCATTTTCAGAAAATGTTTAGATCTTCTAGATAGTTTGAGACAATTTTCCTTCTCACTTCTGAAGAACTATTGTTCAGATGTTCACAAAAACAAATCAAAAATTCTGAGGATTAAATATACAAAAACTACATTTTCATTCTGGGCATGATTCCATACTGAGGTATTTCAGAATGAAATTAAATCTATCTTCAGAAAGGGGTTTTGTGAAAACATCATCTCATTGATGGTATGTGTCTATAAATTTTAAATAAAGAATTTCCTTTGAGAATAGTCCATAATGAAATGATGCTTAATTTCTATATGTTTAGCCCTAGAATGTAAAATAGGATTTTTAAAAAGACAAATAGCAGAAGTATTATCACAAAGGATAAGAATGTTACTCTCATAAATATGAAAATATTCAAGACGACTCTTCATCCAGAGCATCTGAGTACTACATCTAGCTGCAGATATATATTTAGCTTCAGCAGTTGATAGTGCAATTGTGGATTATCTTTTGCTGAACCAAGAGATTAATTTATATCTTAGAATGTGGAAGCTTCCATAAGTACTTTTTCTTTCTATTCTATCTTCGGCAAAGTCAGCATCACAATACCCTACTAATTTGTATTTTCTGAATTTTCTATAACAAAGACCAAGATTAGTAGTACCTTTCAGATACTTGAAAATTCGCTTAACTTCTGTTAAGTGAAATTCTCTAGGATCTAATTGGAATCTGGAACAAAGACAAACACTATATAAAATATCAGGTCTTAAAGTTGTTAAATATAGGAGAGAACCAATCATACATCTTAGAGCTTATGTTCTACTTTGTTACTTACCTTTTCCTTTTCTAGAATGCGTGTAGGATGCATAGGAGTTTTGGATGGCTTACTTTCTGACATATCAAATTTCTTCAAAAGTTCTTTAACATACTTGCTTTGATGTATGTAGGTTCCTTCTGGAGTTTGATTGATTTGAATTCCCAGAAAGAAATAGAGTTCACCCATCAAGTTCATTTCAAATTCTTCCTGCATAGTATTAGAAAATTATTTGCCCAACGAGACCTTAGTAGATCCCAAAATTATATCATCTATGTATATTTGACAAATCAGAATGTCATTTTTAAATGATTTACAGAATAGAGTTGTTTCCACCTTCCCTCTGGTAAAATCATTTACTAAGAGAAATTTACTTAGTCTTTCACACCAAGCTCTGGGAGCTTGTATCAGACCATATAACGATTTCTTAAGTTTATAAACATATTTTGGATGTTTTGTATTTTCAAAACCAAGGGGTTGGTGCACACAAACTTTTTCATCAATCTAACCATTTAAAAGGGAGCTTTTGAAATCCATCTGATAAAGAGTGATGTCATTATTTATAACAAATGAAATTAAAAGTCTGATAGATTCTAACTTGGCGACTGGAGCAAAGCTTTTTGTATAGCCTATCCCTTATTGCTGACTATAACCTTGTGCAACCAGTCGTGCTTTGTTTCGGACAACTTCTCCTTGTTCACTTAGCTTGTTTCTGAAGACCCATTTAGTTCCAATGATGTTGAGGCCTTTTGGTTTAGGAACTAGATCCCATACATCGTTTCTGGTAAATTGATTTAATTCTTTCTGCATTGCAAGTATTCAATCATTTTCTAGAAGTTCTTTGTCTATGGAAATAGGTTCAATCAGAGACACTAATCCCATGAGAGACTCTTCAATATTTCTGAATGTAGATCTTGTTCTGATTGGATCATCTTTCTTTCCCATGATCATGTTTTTAGGATGTGCTAAGCTGCTTCAGGATTGTATTTTCTGGACGGATTCTTCAAAAGTTGTTGTAATCATTGTGATGTCTTCTTCTGTATTTGGCCGAAGTTATGAACTTTTATTTTCTAAAGATTTATCTTCAGTACCTGTAATTTGAAATTTTATACCTTCAAAAGATTCACCTTGCTTTGACTTTTGAGACCCAAGCTTATTATTAAATCTAACACTAATAGATTCTTCCACAATTCCTATTTTTGTGTTATATACTCTATAACCTTTTGAACATTCAGAGTATCCTAACATGAAACACTTTTGTCCTTAGAATCAAACTTGTTCAGATGATCTTTATCATTGGTTCCAGAGCCAATAATATTTCCTTTCTGATTTCCTATGAAACCTATGTATCCTCCAGATTTAAGTTATAGGCTTTGGAACATACGCTTTCTTCCCGTCATGTGTCGAGAGCATCCAGAGTCCAGGTACCAAGACTGGTGTTTCAACCTTGTTGTTAAAGATATATGCAACATAGATGATTTTATCCTTTGGTACCCATATCTTTTTGGGTCCTTGTTTGTTAGAGTTTCCAAAATTATGATTGAATTTGGGTTTCACAATAGAATTTGCAAATTAAGATTCACTAGTATATTTTATATCATGTGTGTGTCCATATGTGAAGTGTGAGTTGAAAGATGTGTGTTTTATGACCATATCATAAACTTTATTTGGTTAATATGGTTCTTCTCCTTTTGGTTTCACATATCCTACGCCTTTTTTGTCGTTTCTTCTAACTCCATAGATCATTGAAGTCATCTTGCTTCTATCTATGTTTTTAGCTAGAAATTTATGAAAACAATAATCATATTCTTTTATGATGCTATCATAATTTGAAGAAATTTTCTTTCTAATATTTTTGTAACTCTTTTTTAATAACAGAATTTTTATCTTTAAATTTAGAGATGATTTCTTTTAGCTCAGAATTTTCTGCTTTTAGTTTCCTAGTTTCTTCAGAATCAGATACTAGACCATGTTTCAGGTTTTTGTATTTGAATTGAAGTTGCTCATATTTTTCAAGAACTTATGACAAACTATCTTCTAATTGAGATCTAGAAAAGTTAGAGAATACCTCTTCCGCTTCTGATTCAAATGAATTAGTATCATTTGATATGTTGGCCATTAAAGCGATATTGGCACGTTCATCTTCTGATCTTGATTCTGCTTCGGAAGATTCTTTCTAAAGTTTAGGACAGTCGCTTTTGTAGTGACCAGGTTCTTGCATTCGTTACAAACAACATTTTTGTTTCTTGACTTTTTGTAGCCAGAGGATGATTCAGAATAACCACTTGATCTCCTAGGATTTCTAAATTTCTTTTGTCTATGCTTCCATAGTTGTTGGACCCTTCTGGAGAGAAGAGATAATCCGTCTTCTTCTGATGAGGATCCTCCAGAGCTTTCTTCTTCCTGAAAGACTTTAGTTTCATATTTTTTATTAGATTTAAGAGCAAGAGACTTACCTTTTTTCTGGGGCTCATCTTCTTCTAGATCTATCTCGTGACTTCTCAAGGAGCTGATAAGCTCTTCAAGAGATATTTTGTTCAGATCTTTGGAAAGCTTTAAGGTTGTGACCATGGGTCTCCATTTCTCTAGTAAGCCTCTGATGATTTTCTTTACATGATCTATTGTTGAATACCCTTTGTCCAGAACTTTCAACCCAGCAACCATAATTTGACACTTTGAGAACATTGTCTCAATTGTTTCATCTTCTTCCATCTTGAAAGCTTCGTACTTCTAGATGAGTGCAAGAGCTTTGGTCTCTTTGACTTGTGTGTTGACTTCATGCGTCATTCTTAGAGAGTCAAACATGTTTTTAGCAGAATCTTTGTTTGTGATATTCTTATACTTAGTGTATAAAATGGCACTCAAGAGAATCGTTTTGGTCTTGTGATGATTTTTGAACTCTTTGCTTTGTTGATCTGTCATTTTCTTTCTATAAATTTTAACTGTTTTCATCACTAGGATGAATGTAGCCATCAGTCACCATATCCCGGAGATCAGCGTCATGATCTAGAAAGAAACTTTGGATTTTGTTTTTCCAATAATCGAAATTTTCACCGTTAAACATTGGGGGTCTGCTGTTGATTTTTTCTTTATCATCGTTGTTGTTCTGAAATGTTTCCACCATAGTGTTTTTCTTGCCAGGGTCTTTTTCTGACATGGTTAAGTGTTAGCACCCAGAACCATGCGCTCTGATTCTAATTGAAACATAGAAAAACATAAGAAGTGGAGGTTTGAATCAGGGTTTTAAAAAATTAAGGCTATAAAACACGTTGGTTATCCTGGTTCATTTTAAACTCAAAACTACTCCAGTTTACTCGCCAAAGTGATTTCGCCTCTCTCAATCGAGGTCTTAATCCACTAATCAAAAATTGATTTACAAAAAACGAAGACAACTGTCAACGTCTACTTGAGATCAAACCACAACTTGGTTTCTCAAGGAATTACAAATTTTCTATAAAAAATAATGTGTTTAACAAATGCTTCTAAAAAGCTATATCACAACTGCGATGTTTACACAAGTTTAAAGCACAATCATAATTCAAGAGATAAAAATAAGTGAGAATGTTTTTTATCTCTCTTGTTGGTATGTGTGAGTGATATCTGATTCTTCTTCATAGTCTTCTTTATATAGGAATTTGATCCAAGATATGCATTGGAGACATAAGAAGGTGTTTTTGGAAGGTTGATAAAATATTGTTAATGCACTTTCCAAAAATACATATGTTGTTCCCAATCATACTTATTCAGCCATTACTTTCTTGATCATGTATTAATTGTCATTAATATGATGTTGGATCTTAAATCCTTTCAGAGTTTCTTAAGCTTGACTGCATCTAATCAGAACTTTGAATGTAATAGACATGTTGAAGCTTGTTTGTTCTTCAAAATTTGACTGTCTGAGTATAGCTTGAGCTTAAGTGATGAGTCTTAGAACTTCAGAATAGATGAGTGTATTGAGACTTTCTTTGTTCTTCCAGATCTTCACTTATCAGAGTATAGCTTGTATCTTGGTGCTTTAGAAGTTATAACATCATAACTTCTTCTGTTCATGCGCGTTACACAAATTTGCTTCTAAGTTTGTATGCTTCATCTTATCAGAACTTCAAAACGCAATTCTCTCAACATCTTCTATGCTCTTTCATCAGAACTTCTTTGTATATTTAAATGATTTATTAGAAAGCATAATTGGTATATATATATATATATATATATATATATATATATATATATATATATATATATATATATATATATATATCATGTATTTGTTATCATTAAAACTATTACTAAGATGTAGAACCAAACTATATTTTAACAGTGAATTCACACACTCTAAAATAGTGAATTGTAAATCCAGAAAAAGTCTGTCTACTGAAAAACAGATATAACAATCCAACGAACTGACTACAACTTAGTCTAATGAAGGAAGCATCATTGGTTTAAATGTGAATGTATCAGATAATGATGGATTTTTTTCCTTGAGAAATAGTTTAGGTTTCTGGGTCAGTAAGAAACAGGAAGATACTTCTTGGTATACTACTGAAGATGAAGGTAGGGAAACAAAAGAAAGTTTCTCTAAACTGTTGTTGAAGAGACATGAAGTCAAGAGAGATATCATGACACTTTGTAGTGAAGATAAGAACTCCTTCATATATCTGATTCAACATGACTGGGACAAGGATCTTGGTAGTTGCAAAAAATTGATCAATAATCTTATTAAAGGGAAGGTTATAACTCTGGAGCAGATGAAAAACAAGGAACAACTTATTGTTACCAAAATCAGTGGGATTGAAACTTGTACTGTTAAGGAGTTATAGAAATTAGAGAAATGGAGAAATGAAACTAATTATGCATCTTTCCTCTATATTCCGAGGCTTGAAATGCCTGGAAAAATTGCCACTGAGAATGGATGGAATGAAAGTGTTCTGCAAGATAGTGGTGCTGGTTACAACACCAAGGAACGCATGAGGCTCTTTGATAGGGGAAAGAGGCTTTTTGATAGAGGCAAGGGATGGAAGACCACATGAAGCTGGAAAATAAGTTTGTTTCCATCTGGTACTCATGATTGGTTGTTTTCATGTTTGTTTCCATCTGTTGTATTTCTCGGGTGCAATGTGTTCTATTGTACTCTATGTTTCCACTTCTTATGTACATTTACTCCAGTTTTTTTTCCAATGTTTTGTCTAAAAATGGAGAGTAAAGTGTTGGTGTATGCTTTGTGTCCTGATGTTACATCATATGTCTTGACATGTTGATGTAACATTGTGATAGGATTGTGTGCTACTGCTTTTGGGAGAATAGTTATTTGTGATTGCTTATGCAATCATTCAAGTGGAGTATGGTTGCTCATGCTTTCTTATGCTGAAGCTATTACTTCTGCTGTTCTGATGCATGTGCTCTATTGTATGGGTTTTTCTCTTGAGGGGGATGATTGATTGTGTATGACATGGGGTATTGGATATGTCTGATTGTACAAGCCTTTGAGTTTTGTTGTTTTTACATAGTTTACACGGTTTCATGAAACTTGTGTTTGTGGTTTTATTCCTCTCTCCAGAATAATTGGCCTTTAGTTGTTTTAGGCAAAAAAAATTCCAAAGAGGGAGATTGTTAGATCTGTGATTTTATGGTTGGCAACAATTTTGGTAAAACTAGTAGTTGGCAAAAATTTTGTCAAAATATTTTTCATTAGAAAAACATGTATTGCAACCTAATGTTGAAAAAGATGTCATAACATCTTGACCAGCTGGTACAACAGAGTTTGCTGGTACTTATTTGACAAATGTTCTATCAAATGTTCTAACATGTTGCAGCAGAACGTCATGACAGTACAACGGAATAATATCCTTGAAGATTTGATTGAAAAATATAAGATTATGGAGGTTTCTAGTACTCATAACATGCGCAAGCAATACAAGACTTTTAGGAGCAATTGCAAATTTGATTTGTTTCATAAAAAGGTTCTTTGAGGATTTTTAGGAAATATTTGAAAGATTTGTTTTTGTTTATATTTTTTGGAGAAGATTATCTAGGGATTTAGAGCTGAAGATTATATTTGATTGAAGAGTGTAATTCTAACTGCAGAAGTATATATAAGGAGTCGTCCAAGAACTAGTTTTTAAAAAAGAAGCATAGTGTTATTGTAATACCTTGTGAAAAATAAGGGTTTAGGTTTTAGTAGTTCTTTAGGTTCTCCGTGTATTTCTTATACGTCTTCATGTATCTTTGATGCATTTGAGGTGACTGATTGTTACTTGTTTATCAAGTTATTGTTCTCCTATAAGCTTTTAAGTAAAGATTTGACTATATTTCTTAGTGAAGCTTTTAAGTAATCTAATTTTTTGTGTTTTGGAAGAGTGTTCTTCTTTTTGGTTTCTTGAGACATTTTTTGGGATTAGGATTGTTAAATCTAGTCACAAGGTTTGTGACTGTAGGTTTCACTGTGGTGATTCAAAGAAAGAGGGGTTCTCATATCTAGGAGATGCCTAGGTAGAAGTTGCACTGAGTAAGGATTAAGTGAGAAGTTTAAATTGGGATTGTTTAGCTTCTAGTTGGTACTAATGATAATGGAGTTCCTTCCTGGCTTGGTAGCACCAAAGTATTTGAGTTTGAACCGAATTGGTTTAACAATTGATTATATTCTTAACAAAACAAAGAGTTCAGAAATCATTACAAGGCCAAAACGATTCTCTTGAGTGCCATCACTAGCATGAATGTAGCCATCAGTCACCATATCCCAGAGATCAGCGTCATGAACTAGAAAGAAACTATGGATTTTGTCTTTCCAGTAATCGAAATTTTCACCGTTAAACATTGGGGGTCTGCAGCTGATTTTTTCTTTATCATCGTTGTTGTTCTGAACTGGTTCCACCATAGTGTTTTTCTTGCCAGGGTTTTTTCTGACATGGTTAAGTGTTAGCACCCATAACCAAGCGCTCTGATTCTAATTGAAGCATTGAAAAACACAAGAAGTGGGGGTTTTAATCAGGGTTTTAAAAAATTAAGGCTATAAAACACGTTGGTTATCCTGGTTTATTTTGAACTCAAAACTACTCTAGTTCACTCGCCGAGGTGATTTTGCCTCTCTCAATCGAGGTCTTATTCCACTAATAAAAAATTGATTTACAAAAAATGAAGACAACTGTCAACGCCTTCTTGAGATCAAACCACAACTTTGTTTCTCAAGGAATTACAAATTTTCTATAAAAAATAATGTGTTTAACAAATGCTTCTAAAAAGCTATATCACAACTGTGATGTTTACACAAGATTAAAGCACAATGATAATTCAAGAGATAAAAATAAGAGATAATGTTTTTGATCGCTCTTGCTGGTATGTGTGAGTGATATCTGATTCTTCTTCATAGCCTTCTTAATATAGGAATTTGATCCAAGATATGCATTGGAGACATGAGAAGGTGTTTTTGGAAGGTTGATAAAATGTTGTTAGTGCACTTTCCAAAAATACATATGTTGTTCCCAATCATACTTATTCAGCCATTACTTTCTTGATCTTGTATTTATTGTCATTAATATGATGTTGGATCTTCAATCCTTTCAGAGTTTCTTGAGCTTGACTGCATGTAATCAAAACTTTGAATGTAACAGACATGTTGAAGCTTGTTTGTTCTTCAAAATTTCCTTGTCTGAGTGTAGCTTGAGCTTAAGTGATGAGTCTTAGAACTTCAGAATAGATGAGTGCGTTGAGACTTGCTTTGTTCTTCCAGATCTTCACTTATCAGAGTATAGCTTGTAGCTTGGTGCTTTAGAAGTTATAACATCATAACTTCTTCTGTTTAGGCGTGTTACACAGATTTGCTTCTAAGTCTGTATGCTTCATCTTATCAGAACTTCAAAACGCAATTCTCTCATCATCTTCTATATTCTTTCATCCGAACTTCTTCGTATATTTAAATTATTTATTAGAAAGCATAATTGGTCTTTATATATATCTTGTATTTGTTATCATCAAAACTATTATTAAGATGTAGAACCAAACTATGTTTTAACAGTGAATTCACACACTCTAAAATAGTGAATTGTAAATCCAGAAAAAGTCTGTCTACTGAAAGACAGATAGAACTATCCAACAAACTGACTACAACTCAGTCTAATGAAGGAAACATCATTGGTTTAAATGTGAATGTATCAGATAATGATGGATGTTTTACCTTGAGAAATAGTTTAGGTTTCTGGGTCAGTAAAAAATAGGAAGATGCTTCTTGGTATACTACTGAAGACGAAGGTAGAGAAACAAAAGAAAGTTTATCTAAACTGGTGTTGAAGAGACATGAAGTCAAGAGAGATATCATGACACTTTGTAGTGAAGATATGAACTCCTTCATATATCTCATTCAACATGACTGGGACAAGGATCTTGGCAGTTGCAAAAAATTGATCAATAATCTTATTGAAGGGAAGGTTATAACTCTGGAGTAGATGAAAAACAAGGAACAACTTATTGTTACCAAAATCAGTGGGATTGAAACTTGTACTGTTAAGGAGTTATAGCAATTATAGAAACGGAGAAATGAAACTAATGATGCATCTTTCCTCTATATTCCGAGGCTTGACATGCCTGGACAAATTGCCACTGAGAATGGATGGAAGGAAAGTGTTCTGCAAGATAGTGGTGCTGGTTACAACACCAAGGAACGCATGAGGCTCTTTGATAGGGGAAAGAGGCTTTTTGATAGAGGCAAGGGGTGGAAGACCACATGAAGCTGGCAAATAAGTTTGTTTCCATCTGGTACTCATGATTGGTTGTTTTCATGTTTGTTTTCATCTGTTGTATTTCTCGGGTGCAATGTGTTCTATTGTACTATATGTTTCCACTTCTTATTTACATTTACTACAATTTTTTCCCAATGTTTTGTCTAAAAAGGGAGAGTAAAGTGTTGGTGTATGCTTTGTGTCCTGATGTTACATCATATGTCTTGACATGTTGATGTAACATTGTGATAGGATTGTGTGCTACTGCTTTTGGGAGAGTAGTTATTTGTGATTGCTTATGCAATCATTCAGGGGAAGTATGGTTGCTCATGCTTTCTTATGCTGAAGCTATTACTTCTGCTGTTCTGATGCATGTGCTCTATTGTATGGGTTTTTCCCTTGATGGGGATGATTGATTGTGTATGACAGGGGGTATTGGATATGTCTGATTGTACAAGCCTTTGAGTTTTGTTATGTTTACATAGCTTACATGGTTTCATGAAACTTGTGTTTGTGGTTTTATTCCTCTCTCCAGGATAATTGGCCTTTAGTTGTTTTAGGCAAAAAAATTCCAAAGAGGGAGATTGCTAGATCTGTGATTTTATGGTTGGCAACAATTTTGGTAAAACAAGTAGTTGACAAAAATTTTGTCAAAATATTTTTCATTAGAAAAACATGTATTGCAACCTAATGTTGAAAAAGATGTCATAACATCTTGACCAGCTGGTACAACAGCGTCTGCTGGTACTTATTTGACAAATGTTCTAACATGTTACAGCAGAACGTCATGACAGTACAACGGAATAATATCCTTGAAGATTTGATTGAAAAATATAAGATTATGGAGGTTTCTAGTACTCATAACATGCACAAGCAATACAAGACTTTTAGGAGCAATTGCAAATTTGATTTGTTTCATAAAAAGGATCTTTGAGGATTTTTAGGAAATATTTGAAAGATTTGTTTTTGTTTATATTTTTTGGAGAAGATTATCAAGGGATTTAGAGCTGAAGATTATATTTGATTGAAGAGTGTAATTCTAACTGCAGAAGTTTATATAAGGAGTCGTCCAAGAACTAGTTTTTTAAAAAGAAGCATAGTGTTATTGTAATACCTTGTGAAAAATAAGGGTTTAGGTTTTAGTAGTTCCTTAGGTTCTCCGTGTATTTTTTATACGTCTTCATGTATCTTTGATGCATTTGAGGTGACTGATTATTACTTGTTTATCAAGTTATTGTTCTCCTATAAGCTTTTAAGTAAAGATTTGAGTATATTTCTTAGTGAAGCTTTTAAGTAAACTAATTTTTGTGTTTTGGAATAGTGTTCTTCTTTTTGGTTTCAAGAGACATTTCTTGGGATTAGGATTGTTAAATCTAGTCACAAGGTTTGTGACTGTAGGTTTCACTGCGGTGATTCGAAGAAAGAGGGGTCCTCATATCTAAGAGATGCCTAGGTAGAAGTTGCCCTGGGTAGGGATTAAGTAAGAAGTTTAAATTGGGATTGTTTAGCTTCAAGTTGGTACTAATGATAATGGATTTTCTTCCTGGCTTGGTAGCCCTAGAGTATTTGAGTTTGAACTGAATTGGTTTAACAATTGATTGTGTTCTTAACAAAACAAAGAGTTAAGAAATCATCACAAGGCCAAAACGATTCTCTTGAGTTCCATCACTAGGATAAATGTAGCCATCAAGCACCATATCCCAGAGATCAGTGTCATGAGCTAGAAAGAAACTTTGGATTTTGTCTTTCCAGTAATCTAAATTTTCCCTGTTAAACATTGGGGGTTTGCCGCTGATTTTTTCTTTATCATTGTTGTTGTTCTGAACTGGTTCCACCATAGTGTTTTCTTGCCAGGGTCTTTTTCTGACATGGTTAAGTGTTAGCACCCAGAACCATGCGCTCTGATTCTAATTGAAGCATAGAAAAACACAAGAAGTGGGGGTTTGAATCAGGGTTTTAAAAATTTAAGGCTATAAAACACGTTGGTTATCCTGGTTCGTTTTGAACTCAAATCTACTCTAGTTCACTCGCCAAGGTGATTTCGCCTCTCTCTCAATCGAGGTCATAATCCACTAATAAAAAATTGATTTACAAAAAATGAAGACAACTGTCAACGTCTTCTTGAGATCAAACCACAACTTGGTTTTTCAAGGAATTACAAATTTTCTATAAAAAATAATGTATTTAACAAATGCTTCTAAAAAGCTATATCACAACTGTGATGTTTACACAAGATTAAAGCACAATTATAATTCAAGAGATAAAAATAAGAGAGAATGTTTTTGATCGCTCTTGTTGGTATGTGTGAGTGATATCTGATTCTTCTTCATAGCCTTCTTTATATAGGAATTTGATCCAAGATATGCATTGGAGACATGAGAAGGTGTTTTTGGAAGGTTGATAAAATGTTGTTAGTGCATTTTCCAAAAATACATATGTTATTCCCAATCATACTTATTCAGCCATTACTTTCTTGATCCTGTATTGATCATCATTAATATGATGTTGTATTTTTAATCCTTTCAGAGTTTCTTGAGCTTGACTACATGTAATCAGAACTTTGAATGTAACAGACATGTTGAAGCTTATTTGTTCTTCAAAATTTCCTTGTCTGAGTATAGCTTGAGCTTAAGTGATGAGTCTTAGAACTTCAGAATAGATGAGTGCATTGAGACTTTCTTTGTTCTTCCAGATCTTCACTTATCAGAGTATAGCTTGTAGCTTGGTGCTTTAGAAGTTATAACATCATAACTTCTTCTGTTCATACGTGTTACACAAATTTGCTTCTAAGTCTGTATGCTTCATCTTATCAAAACTTCAAAACGTAATTCTCTCATCATCTTCTATGCTCTTTCATCAGAACTTCTTTGTATATTTAAATTATTTATTAGAAAATATAATTGGTCTTTATATATATCATGTATTTGTTATCATCAAAACTATTACTAAGATGTAGAACCAAACTATGTTTTAACAGTGAATTCACATACACTAAAATAGTGAATTGTAAATCCAGAAAAAGTCTGTCTACTGAAAGACAGATAGAACAATTTAAGAACTGACTACAACTTAGTCTAATGAAGGAAACATCATTGGTTTAAATGTGAATCCATCAGATAATTATGGATGTTTTGCCTTGAGAAATAGTTTAGGTTTCTGGGTCAGTAAGAAATAGGAAGATGCTTCTTGGTATACTACTGAAGACAAAGGTAGGGAAACAAAAGAAAGTTTCTCTAAACTGGTGTTGAAGAGACATGAAGTCAAGAGATATATCATGACATTTTGTAGTGAAGATCTGAACTCATTCATATATCTTATTCAACATGATTGGGACAAGGATCTTGGTAGTTTCAAAAAATTGATCAATAATCTTATTGAAGTGAAGGTTATAACTCTGGAGCAGATGAAAAACAAGGAACAACTTATTGTTACCAAAATAAGTGGGATTGAAACTTGTACTGTTAAGGAGTTATAGCAATTAGAGAAATGGAGAAATGAAACTCATGATGCATCTTTCCTCTATATTCTGAGGCTTGACATGCCTGGACAAATTGCCACTGAGAATGGATGGAAGGAAAGTGTTCTGCAAGATAGTGGTGCTGGTTACAACACCAAGGAACGCATGAGGCTCTTTGATATGGGAAATAGGCTTTTTGATAGAGGCAAGGGGTGGAAGATCACATGAAGCTGGAAAAGAAGTTTGTTTCCATCTGGTACTCATGATTGGTTATTTTCATGTTTGTTTCCATTTGTTGTATTTCTCGAGTGCAATGTGTTCTATTGTACTCTATGTTTCCACTTCTTATGTACATTTACTCCTTTCTTTTCTTCCAATGTTTTGTCTAAAAAGGGAGAGTAAAGTGTTGGTGTATGCTTTGTGTCCTGATGTTACATCATATGTCTTGACATGTTGATGTTACATTTTGATAGGATTGTGTGATACTTCTTTTGGGAGAGTAGTTATTTGTGATTGCTTATGAAATCATTCAGGGGGAGTATGGTTGCTCATGCTTTCTTATGCTGAAGCTATTACTTCTCCTGTTATGATGCATGTGCTCTGTTGTATGGGTTTTTCCCTTGAGGGGGATAATTGATTGTGTATGACGGGGGGTATTGGATATGTCTCATTGTACAAGCCTTTGAGTTTTGTTATGTTTACATAGTTTACATGGTTTCATGAAACTTGCGTTTATGGTTTTATTCCTCTCTCCGTAATAATTGGCCTTTGGTTGTTTTAGGCAAAAAAAATCCAAAGAGGGAGATTGTTAAATCTGTGATTTTATGGTTGGCAACAATTTTGGTAAAAGAAGTAGTTGACAATAATTTTATCAAAACATTTTTCATTAGAAAATATGTATTGAAACCTAATGTTGAAAAAGATGTCATAACATCTTGACCAGCTGGTACAACAGAGTCTGCTGGTACTTATTTGACAAATGTTCTATCAAATGTTCTAACATGTTGCAGCAGAACATCATGACAGTACAATGGAATAATATCCTTGAAAGTTTGATTGAAAAATATAAGATTCTGGAGGTTTCTAGTACTCATAACATGCGCAAGCAATACAAGATTTTTAGGAGCAATTGCAAATTTGATTTGTTTCATAAAAAGGATCTTTGAGGCTTTTTAGGAAATATTTGAAAGATTTTGTTTGTTTATTTTTTTGTGGATAAGATTATCTAGGGATTTAGAGCTGAAGATTATATTTGATTGAAGAGTGTAATTCTAACTGCAGAAGTCTATATAAGGAGTCGTCCAAGAACTAGTTTTTAAGAAAGAAGCATAGTTTTATTGTAATACCTTGTGAAAAATAAGGGTTTAGGTTTTAGTAGTTCCTTAGGTTCTCCGTGTATTTTGTGTACGTTTTCATGTATCTTTGATGCATTTGAGTTGACTGATTGTTATTTGTTTATCAAGTTAATGTTCTCCTATAAGCTTTTAAGTAAAGATTTGAGTATATTTCTTAGTGAAGCTTTTAAGTAAACTAAATTTTTTTGTTTTGGAAGAGTGTTCTTCTTTTTGGTTTCTTGAGACATTTCTTTGGATTAGGATTTTTAAATCTAGTCACAAGGTTTGTGTCTGTAGGTTTCACTGTGGTGATTCGAAGAAAGAGGGGTTCTCATATCTAGGAGATGCCTAGGTAGAAGTTACACTGGGTAGGGATTAAGTGAGAAGTTTAAATTTGGACTGTTTAGCTTCAAGTTGGTACTAATGATAATGGATTTCCTTCCTGGTTTGGTAGCCCCAGAGTATGTTATTTTGCACCGAATTGGGTTAAAAATTGATTGTGTTCTTTTAGTTTCTGCAATTTACTTTTCTGCACAATCTTTCTATTTTAGAAAGTCTATTTTCTGTCAACAGATGTTATAACATCTGTCATGACATTGTGTGTTATTGAGACATCAGTCTTGACTTCTGATATTGTGTGTGCCAGAATTTTAACATAGAATATTAAAATAATAATTAATTTTTCCATGTAGATCATATGTTGGATCTTCGAATCCTTGATATTTGGGGAAGTTCAAATGTTGGGTGCAAGTATATTCTCAATGGAGTTTGCTTGCATTTTTTCCTGATATAAACAAATAAAGGGTTAGATAAATAAATGATTTTCTTCTCAAATAAATACTTAATAACGTAAACCTTAAACCCAAATAATTTTCAACTCTTTTAATCTATCATAGATAACTCTTCATGGAAAATACTCTTCCAAACCTTAAAGTGGAGGATGTAGATAATTTCAATTGATTCATGTTGTTTCCTTATCAATTTTAAATATCATAATTCTTTTATAATGAAAATTTTTTAGGTTTTAAATAGATCACAAATGGTAGTGTCTTAAGCGTTGATACTCGTGAAATGGACGACACAAATTTGTTTAAGGACAGTGATCAATATCATCAATTTTCACGCTAAATTATAGCCTCAGTTTTTATAAAAACCAAGGTGAAAACTATTTTTTATACATTACATTATTTACATAGAATATTAAAACACAATATTACAACAAATCTAGATTTTTGGAGAATAACAAATCTTTGTTGTAAGGAGATCTCTGTTTCGAACATTGAAAATGTTATATAGATTTTTTGCATTCAACTCCTTAAGGAGTTGTCTGTTAAAACCATTTGGAAAAAAAAATTTGCACTTGCAATCCATCATAGAGAGCTTTTTCAAGCTTCTTACACAAATTCTTTCATGGAAATATTGAAGAAGTGAAAAACACAAGAAGGGGGGTTGAATTGTTAAAACTTGAAATCAATTTGCAATGACACGATATTTTTATCCTGGTTCGTTTGATCTCAAACTACTCCAGTCCACCCGTCAAGGTGATTTCGCCTCTCTCCAACGAGGTCTTAATCCATTATATTCAACTGAATATTACAATCTTCTTTAACAACTTCTAAATCCTTCTTGATGCAAACCACAAACCGGTTTCTCAAGGAATTACTTTCTTACAAAGAATTGAAATCTAGGTGTGTGAATGTTTTCTACAAAACTGTGTATCACAACTGTGATACTACACAAATTAAGATTATGGAAATTAGATTGCTAAAATAATTGAGTAAGGAATTTTGGAGCTTTTAGCAAACTGAGAGTGAGGAAGATGATGAATAGCTTTTAGTCGTGTAGATTGGTGTAGAGCATTAGCCAATTCAATCATCATTGACTTTTTTATATAGCATTGGGATTAGTGTACGTTGGAGTAATAATTCTGTTTCAATGCCAATAACAATCTTTCCTTATTAAGCAGATCTTGTCTGGAATGATGTCGTTGGTAATAACTCATCTTGAATGCACAGTACCGTTGTCACTTAAGCGTGTTCTGGCTTTGGCTCATTCTGACGCTGCTTAAGTGTTGATGAACTGTTGTTGTCTTTATCAGAGTTCAGAGTGTTGAGCGTAGATCTGCTCATCAAGCTTCAGCATAAGCGTAAGTTGATCTTCTGATTCTGGTATCTGATACAACATCTTCTGATGCTGATGTTGATATCCAGTTTTCTGATGCTGATTATGATGTTCTCTTGCTGATACCCATCAGAGTTTCTGTAAAACAGAAAGTAATTTTTAGGTAGCAAATAGTTCTTACATGAATCACATAATTAATATATCTTTTCATTTTGTTATCATCAAAACTTAAACTTAGGGTAGTAGATTCAAACTTTGTTCTAACAATCTCCCCCTTTTTGATGATGACAAAAACTAGATATTTTTAATTGAAAATTAGCGTGAAAAGTATCAGAGATAACTGAATGATAAGTTATATCAGAATTAAATAGGAAGTTATCAAAGATGAGGGATAAAGAGATATCAGAGTTGAGATCGGAGATACTCCCCCTGAATTTATTACTTCCCTTTTTAATTCCGAGAGTCTTCAGGATCAGATATTTATTGATTTTTTGAACATCAGAATATCAGAGCTTTGACTATCAGAACTTCAGATCAGAATATCAGAGCTTCAGAGCTTCAGTGTATCAGAGGTGATTACCTTCTTGTACCTGTAGGCTTATGCAAAAACAGAAAACATATTCAAGTATATCAGAGTTAGAATGTTTGAGACTTTTTTTCTCAGTAATCCGTTATTGAAAAATATCATTCTTGTTCTCCCCCTTTTTGTCAGCAATCAAAAAGTGTAAGTGATGTGCCAAAACGATCAGAGCAGAAAAACTGGTTATATTAAAAATCAGAGCCAGACAAAATAGTACAGATGATATGCAAAGAAAACATTGAAAATATCATGAATGAAAAACTAAGGTTGGGGTGGGAGGCGTGTGAACAGAGTCTCCAGCATTGCCTTAATCTGATCAGAAGTTTCAGTCTGCTTGTGCACCATGCTGACTATTGTATCTATCTTGCTATCTTGCACATCCATCCTTTCCTTCATCTTCTGATCATTTTCATCCATTCTTTGCTGCAGACGAATACCATTCAGCTTCAGCTCTTCCAGAGTTTGCCTGTCCAAGGCAGCTTGAGAAACATCAGAAGCAGGAAGCTTCTGAGAGCTTTCTGCAACATCTTCAGCTTGACTGACTTCAGCTTGAGTAGTCTAATCTTCTGCTGGCTGCACTTTTGAGGCTGGGCGCTTCTCAGACCATGGCTCACTATCCAGAAGGAGCACTTCATCCTGTGGCAGCTGACTTTCAACTTCCTTCAGCAGCTTGCTGAAATTCTGTTGTGCCTGCTCATAATTTATGTCTTGAAATTTGAGGGCTTCAGCACGTACCCATATTCTGAAACGTGTCCAGAGTTGGTCTGAGGCAGCAGGGTCAATTATTTCAGGACAAACTTGCTTTAGAGAAGCAATCCATTGCTGCAAACCTGTTTCAAAATTTACAATGCCAGAGCCAACATCTGGCTGTTTTGGTTTGGGAATGGCTATTTTGTGTTTGAGATCAGCAAGACGGTCAAGGATTGTTAAATCGATGAAGGTCCTACTGGGGTCTTCTGTAGTTTGTTTGGGAGATGGAGTGGGAGAATCAGAAATAATAATTAGACTGTTTGGAGTTTTTGGAGTATTTGGAGGGGTAGTTTCTGGCGAGGATGGCAGCTGGGCCATGGTTACAGTTGTTCCACATGGCAGATGAATTGCCAAGGGTTGTGACTCATAGGATTGAGGAGAATGAGGTTCAGGTGATGGAGTTTCAGAGTGATGAAACTCAGTTTGTGGAGGTGATGGTTGAGGTGATGGTGGATGAATTTCTGGTTGAGGAGAGGGAGGAGGAATTGCTGGTTGTGGAGAAGGAGGAGGAATTTCTGGTTGAATTTCTGGTTGTTGTTGAATTTGTGGTTCTTCTGGTATGGGTGAAAGAGGTTGTTCTGGTTGAGGAGAGTGGACAATTTCTGGTTCAGTGTTTGGGTTTGTTGAGAGGTGATCAGAAACACGTTGATCAATGTCAGACAGAACTTTGTCAAGTTCTGATGCTGTTGATGTTGTGGGTTTTGGATGTTTGGTGCGGGGTCTCCTGAGAGTCAGTGACTCAGAAGGGTCATCTTCTTGTTCGGTTTCATCAATAGTTGGTATGGGGATTGGAAGTTCATGTGAAGCTGAGGTTGGGATTGATGTTGGAATAGCAGAAGAATTTAAAACAGAAGCAGCAGATAAATTACCTCTTTTCTTAGGAGTCTGCTGGGATGGTCCTTCTGAAGTGGCCTTTCTTTTCTTCGTCTTCTTCAGTGTAACTTCTGGTTGTTGTTGGTGCAGATCTTTGATATTCAGTTTGGGATCTGTACCATCAGCCTTGCAAGCGTCCAAGTATCTGAGAACCACCACTGGTTTAGATTCTATCTCAGAAAATAATGGAAAGTCATCCAGAGGGACTCTTCTCCTGGTGATGTCAGCAAGAGGAGTAACACTGGGCTCCTTTCTGATATTCTCTATCAGTTTCATTTTCTTCATATTCTTGGCGTTCAGAGGCTTGCCAACAGTTGGTTCAATAGAACTTAATTCCTGAGCTTCTGTAAGGTGCTCTATCAGCCTATTCTCAGTCAGAATATCTGATATTAACCTGCCAAAGGGTATTCAATCCCTCTTTGTCCTTTCTTCTTCCCTTGTCTCCTTGACGCTGGTCCTGAGGTGATTAAACAGAAGATGAGCCAAGTTGATTTTTACCTTCTGATTAATAAAATAGATCAGAAACTGCTGATCTATATTTATATAATCAGGGGAGCTTGTTGGCTTCCTGTGATTAAAGCACCCCAGAATAATCTTCGCCCATACTCTGTCGTGATCCTTTAAGTCTCTGATCTTGCAGCTGGGAACCCCATGGGTGAAAATCTGCCTTGCAATGACAGCAACGTCAGAGCATCTTTCAGCCATATCGATACAGCGGATACCACCGCCACTGTATCCAATCAATCTTGCTATGTGATCCTCAGTGATCACAATCTTCTTTCCCATTATGTAGGAGGTGACTTGATGCGTTGATGAGTACGCATGAATCCAGAACTCCTTGACCAAGACTGGGAACGTTGGTCCAACCAACCTATCAAAATATTTCTCCCATCCCTGTGCCCTAACTTCTTCTGTCAAGTCAAATCCATTTTCTTTCAGACTGGAGAAGTCAACAATCAGTTCAGACAGCACTTCCAAATTCTTCACTGGTGTAAGGAGTGTTCTGAAGGGAACTTGGTACTGTTCAGAGGAAGCTTCCTTCTGAGAACCTGCAGAAACATTGTTGGAGGTTGCCATGTTCACACTTAGGGTTTTTCTGAGAAAACTGAAAAATTGGTTTCTTTGAGAAAGATGAACACACAAGGAAAATGCAGAAAAATATTTGTGAGATTGTAAGAAACGGTAAAAGATTAATGTGAGATGTTAATGTGCTTAAATAGATTTCAAAATAATTTTTGAAAGTGTAAACGGTTTCAAGAAAGAGAAATAATTCATGATAACGTTTTTAAAACATGATTACTTTCATTTAATGCTTGCTGATTTTGGGGGATTTGAGAAAGATACTTGAAACGGTTACCAGACATGTGTCTCAATGCACCCAATCAGTGTTTTGCCTTCTCAGAAGCGTGCACGCATTCTGCTTCAGAGATTTGCTGATGATTGGATGACACTTGTTTGATTAAGTGAGCAGCACGTCTATCCTTTAGCTGAAACGCTCAGATCTTTAAGAATAACATCTGATACAATCTGCATGTTCTATTTTTTTAAGCAAATAGCAGAAGTATTGTCACAGAGTATAGGGATGTTACTCTCAAAAATCTGGAAGTCTTCAAGCTGACTTTTCATCCAGAGCATTTGTGTGCTACATCCTGCTGCTGCTATGTACTCAGCTTCTGTTGTTGATAGCGCAATTGTGGATTGCCTTTTGCTGGACCAAGAGATCAGATTTTCTCCCAAAAACTGGCAGCTTCCAGAAGTACTTTTACGCTCTACTCTGTCTCCAGCAAAGTCAGCATCGCAGTAGCCTACTAAGCTGTAATCACTAGATTTTCTATAAAATAAACCCAAATTAGTAGTACCTTTCAGATACTTGAAAATTCGCTTAACAGCTGTTAAGTGAGATTCTCTAGGATCTGATTGGAATCTAGCACAGATACATACACTGAATAAGATATCAGGTCTTGAAGCTGTCAGATAAAGGAGAGAACCAATCATACCTCTGTATACCTTCTGTTCTACCTTTTTGCTTACCTCTTCTCTTTCCAGAATGCACGTAGGATGGATTGGAATCTTTGATGGCTTACATTCTGATGGATCAAATTTCTTCAGAAGATCTCTGACATATTTGCTCTGATGAATGTAAGTACCCTCTGGAGTTTGATTGATCTGAATTCCTAGAAAGAATTTCAGTTCCCCCATGAGGCTCATCTCAAATTATGCCTGCATACACTTAGCAAATTTTCTTCCAAGAGAAGGATTAGTAGATCCAAAAATAATATCATCAACATAAATTTGACAGACTAAGATGTCATTCTTAACTGACTTACAGAATAAGGTAGTGTCCACCTTCCCTCTGGTGAATTCATTTTCTAACAGAAAGTTACTTAGTCTTTCATACCAAGCTCTGGGAGCTTGTTTTAGACCATATAGTGACTTCTTTCGTTTGAAAACATGTTCTGGATGTTTTGTATTTTCAAAACCAGGGGGTTGGTGCACATAAACCTCTTCTTCTATATAACCATTTAAGAATGCACTTTTGGCATCCATCTGATACAGAGTGATGCCTCTATTAACAGCAAATGAGATTAAAAGTCTGATAGATTCTAACCTGGTGACTGGAGCAAAGGTTTCTGTATAGTCTATCCCCTCTTGCTAACTATAACCTTGTGCTACCAGTCGTGCTTTGTTTCTGATGACTTTCCCTTGTTCATTTAGCTTGTTTCTGAACACCCATCTTGTTCCAATGACGTTGAATCCTTTTGGTCTGGGAACAAGATCCCATACGTCATTTCTGGTGAATTGATTCAGCTCTTCTTGCATTGCTAGAATCCAGTCGTTGTCCAGAAGTGCTTCATCAATAGAAGAAGGTTCAATCAGAGACATAAGTCCCATGAGGGTTTCTTCAGAGTTTCTGAAGCTTGCTCTTGTTCTGATTGGATCTTCCTTTCTTCCTAAGATAGTTTCTTCTGGGTGATCCAAGCTGCTTCTGGGTAGTCTCTTCTGAGGTTGATCAGCAGCTGTTGTAGGATTGCTAGCAGTGCTCCTTTCAGATGTTGAAGGAGTGTCTGTGTTGAGAGCTTCTGATGACTTGTCTTCAGAACCTGTAAATTCAATTTCCATACCTGCAAAAACTTCATTCTGCTTTCACTTTTCAGAGTCAAGCTTATCATCAAAGCGAACACTGATTGATTCTTCCACAATCTGTGTTTCTGTATTGTATACTCTGTACCCTCTTGAGCGTTCAGAGTATCCTAACATAATACACTTCTGTGCTTTAGAGTCAAACTTGTTCAAATAATTTTTTGTATTTAACATAAAACAAGTACATCCAAATGGATGGAAATATGAAATGTTGGGCTTTCTGTTCTTCCACAATTCATATGGAGTCTTTTCCAGAATAGGTCTTATTGAGATTCTATTCTGAATGTAGCACGATGTGTTTATTGCCTCTGCCCAGAAGATCTTAGCAACGTTTGTCTCATTGATCATGGTTCTGGCCATTTCTTGCAATGTTCTGTTCTTTCGTTCTACAACTCCATTTTGTTGGGGAGTTCTAGGACAAGAGAAATCATGCAGAATGCCTCTGTCATTAAAGAATGACTCAAAATCTTTGTTTTCAAACTCTCCACCATGATCACTTCTGACTTTAACGATTCTAAGATCCTTTTCATTCTGAACTTGGTTACATAAGGTAACAAACACAGAGTGTGACTCGTCCTTGTGTCTTAAGAACTTTACCCATGTCCATCTGCTATAGTCATCTACGATTACTAACCCATACTTCTTGCCACTGACTGAAGCAGTTTTAACTGGTCCAAATAAGTCAATGTGCAGAAGTTCTAATGGCTTAGAGGTAGAAACAACATTTTTAGATTTGAAAGAAGGTTTTGCAAACTTGCCTTTCTGACATGCTTCACACAGAGCATCTGAATTGAACTTCAAATTAGGAAGTCCTCTGACCAGATTGAGTTTGTTAATCTGAGATATTCTTCTCATACCAACATGCCCCAATCTTCTGTGCCAGATCCACTGCTCGTTGTTAACAGACAGAAGACACTTTACATTCTGACTTTTCAGTTCAGAAAGTTTGATTTTATAGATGTTGTTTTTCCTCTTTCCATTAAACAAGATAGTCCCATCTTTCTGACTAACAACTTTACATGATTTTTGATTAAAGATTATATCATAACCGTTATCACTTAATTGACTTATGGATAACAGATTATGCATTAATCCATCTACTAGCAGAAAATTATTTATAGAGGGAAGATTTCCATTACCTACAGTTCCAGAGCCAATTATCTTTCCCCTCTGATTGCCTCCAAAGCCAACGTGGCCTCCAGGCTTAAGTTCCAGGCTTTGGAACATATGCCTTCTTCCTGTCATGTGTCGCGAGCAGCCAGAGTCCAGGTACCATGACTGGTGTTTCTGATTTGCTGCTAAAGATATCTGCAACATGTATTATTTTATCCTTAGGTACCCAGATTTTCTTGGGTCCTGATTTGTTAGATTTACCAAAACTCTGGTTGAATTTTGGTTTCACAGAATACTTACTGCTAGTGTATTTAATATCATGTGTGTGACCATACACAAAATGTGAGTTCAGAGGAGTGTGTTTAATGGTTAGATCCATGACATTCTTTGGTGTAGGAACCTTACCTTGGTATCCTATTCCCTTCCTGCCGTTTCTGCTAACTCCATAGATCATTGAAGCCATTTTGCTTCTATCTATGCTTTTAGCAAGGAACTTCTGGAAACTGTGATCATACTCCTTGATGATCTCATCAGTGCTGCTGGGAGTTTCAGAAATTGGTTCCTTCTGAGAGTTTTGTAAAGTATTTTCTAATTTTGAAATTTTATTTCTCAGCTCAGAATTTTCCAATTTAAGACTCTCAGTCTTATTAGAGTCAGATTCAAGATTCCTTTTCAGGTTTCTGAATTTAACTCTAATCTGCTGGTACCTTTCCAGAATTTCATTGAAGCTTTCAGCAAGTTCAGCCTTAGTAAAATAAATTTCAAAGTCAGGAAATACCTCTTCAGTATCTGATTCTGAATCTGATTCAGAAGCTTCACTGTCTTTTGAAATGTTGGCCATGAGAGCTATGTTTGCTCTCTCATCATCTGATTCTGAGTCAGCTTCAGACGAGTCAGAGTCATCCCATGTAGCCATGAGACTTTTCTTCTTTTCTCTTCCAAATTTCTTTTTGGGCTTTTCCCTCTGAAGCTTTGGGCAGTCACTCTTGTAGTGTCCTTGCTCATTGCACTCATAGCAGATGATGTCCTTGGTGTTTGGCTTTCTGCTTCCTGAGGAGCCTTCAGATCTTCTGTATCCAGAGGAAGAATCTGTCCTTCTGTATCTGGAAGAAGACTCGTTCTGATCAGATCTTCTGGGATTCCTGAACTTCCTTTGCCTCTGCTTCCACAGTTGGTTCACTCTTTTAGAGAGAAGAGAAAGTTCGTCTTCTTCTGATGAGGATCCATCAGATGTTTCTTCAACTGCCTGCAAAACTTTAGACTCAGATTTTTTGTTAGATTTTAATGCTAAAGGCTTACCTTGCTTCTGAGGTTCATCAGCTTCTAGCTCTATCTCATGATTTCTGAGGGATCTGATAAGTTCCTCCAGAGAAATTTTGTCGAGATCTTTTGCTAGCTTCAGAGCTGTAACCATTGGCCTCCACTGCTTTGGTAAGCTTCTGATGATCTTCTTGACGTGATCAGCAGTAGAGTATCCTTTGTCCAGAACCTTGAGACCAGCTACCAGAATTTGGAATCTTGAGAACATTGTTTCAATGGATTCACTTTCTTCCATTTTGAATGCCTCATACTTCTGAATGAGCGCAAGAGCTTTAGTTTCTTTGACCTGAACGTTGCCCTCATGCGTCATTCTGAGTGAGTCAAACATGTTCTTTGTTGTGTCTCTGTTAGAGATCTTTTCATATTCAGAATAAGAGATGGCGCTGAGAAGGATGGTTCTGGCCTTGTGGTGATTTTTGAAGTCACACTTTTGTTGGTCAGACATTGCTTTCCTATCAATCTTCTGACCGCTTGCATTCACAGGATGCGTGTATCCATCTTTCACCATGTCCCACAGATCAGCATCATGTGCCAGAAAGAAGCTTTCAATTCTGTCTTTCCAGTAATCAAAATTTTCTCCATCAAAGACTGGAGGTTTACCGCTGAATCTGTCTCTGTCTTCATTGTTGTCATTGCTGGTGTGTTGATAAATTCCTGCCATTGTGTTTTTCTGACGCTGGATCTTGTACTGACACGGTTAAGTGTTTTAGCTCAGAACCAGGCGCTCTGATGCCAATTGAAGAAGTGAAAAACACAAGAAGGGGGGTTGAATTGTTAAAACTTGAAATCAATTTGCAATGACACGATATTTTTATCCTGGTTCGTTTGATCTCAAACTACTCCAGTCCACCCGTCAAAGTGATTTCGCCTCTCTCCAACGAGGTCTTAATCCACTATATTCAACTGAATATTACAATATGCTTTAACAACTGCTAAAGCCTTCTTGATGCAAACCACAAACCGGTTTCTCAAGGAATTACTTTCTTACAAAGAATTGAAATCTGGGTGTGTGAATGTTTTCTACAAAACTGTTTATCACAACTGTGATACTACACAAATTAAGATTATGGAAACTAGATTGCTAAAATAATTGAGTAAGGAATTTTGGAGCTTTTAGCAAACTGAGAGTGAGGAAGATGATGAATAGCTTTTAGGCGTGTAGATTGGTGTAGAGCATTAGCCAATTCAATCTTCATTGACTTGTTTATATAGCATTGGGATTAGTGTACATTGGAGCAATAATTCTGTTTCAATGCCAATAACAATCTTTCCTTATTAAGCAGATCTTGTCTGGAATGATGCCCTTGGTAATAACTCATCTTGAATGCACAGTACCGTTGTCACTTAAGCGTGTTCTGGCTTTGGCTCATTCTGACGCTGCTTAAGTGCTGATGAACTGTTGTTGTCTTTATCAGAGTTCAGATTGTTGAGCGCAGATCTGTTCATCAAGCTTCAGCATAAGCGTAAGTTGATCTTCTGATTCTGGTATCTGATACAACATCTTCTGATGCTGATGTTGATATCCAGTTTTCTGATGCTGATTATGATGTTCTCTTGCTGATACCCATCAGAGTTTCTGTAAAACAGAAAGTAATTTTTAGGTAGCAAATAGTTCTTACATGAATCACATAATTAATATATCTTTTCATTTTGTTATCATCAAAACTTAAACTTAGGGTAGTAGATTCAAACTTTGTTCTAACAAATGTTCCATTATTTGGGAATAAATTTCTCAATGATGTAAAGGTTATTCCCAAAGAATGATGTGTATGAGTTAGGATTAGGTAAATTTTGTTTAACTAGTGCTTTTATAGTAAAATCAGATTGTTTTATCCCTCGGTTATTAAGGAAACCGACGGGATAGATCATTTAGTATACAAATAAAAAGTATACTAAAAAGAAAGTTTCCTGAAATTTTTCCCCCCTCGGGTATAAGAAAATGCGAGGTAATAATTGGATTAAAAATTTTGCACTAGAATAACAATGATCATCTATATTCAAAATGTAATGTATCTTTTGGATTTTCAAGGAGGCGTTTGAGTTTCTATGATTGGTTCACTTCCTATTCTCCATTTTATTTAAACATTATTCCTTGTTTCAATGTCTCATTTCCAACTCTTTGTGTCTTCAAACCTAGTTTAGAAGTCTTTTCTTTTCTTCAAAAATGTCTTCAGAAACCTTAGATGAAAATATTTTATTCGTTATCAATGAAAAGTTTGTTGATTTCGATGATTTGAAAGACAAAGGTTTAGATATAAGGAAAAGTATATCCAAACAAAACTTGAATGGTTACTTTGACATTCTTCATAGATCCATCTACACTAAACTCGTTAAAGAGTTCTGGTTAAACACCTCCATTTTACCATCTGGTCATAATGAGTCTATCCAATCCAATGTCAATGGCTTTAATATCACCATTCACTACGACAGAAAACCCAATTAACCACGGTTGAGAAAGATATATAACAACACGGGCCCAGGCATTATTATGTAGAGTGTCATTGAGTATATGATACTTACAATCACGGCCCAATAGCCATTGTAATAAACTGGAAAGTGCACTACTTATCACAACGGTTTTCCAAAAGACCGTTGATAAATTTGATGATCTTGGGTTCAACTCCCAGATGTGTCGTTTTGATACTTATTTTTTTCTTGACAGCGCGCAAGATATTATAATGGTTATGACTATAACCGTTGTTAAATTTTTTGCATAATTAACAAATATTATATTGCTTTTATAATTAATCCCATTTTTAACCTATATTATTGTTCACCATATCACATCAGAAAATAAAACTCACATTTGTGATAAAGTTATCTGAATAATATTAATTGTATCATATTCATAATATGACATAATTGTATCATATTCAATTGTACCATAACAAACATCCTACAATTTATCATAACAAACAATCTAGAGTTTACACATTACATAACATCATATAATTGTAACTTGGTGTTTTCTTGTATTGTCTCTTGGTGTTTTCTTGTCTCTTGGTGTCTTGACTCTAAAGACCTATAATTTCAAATAATTACACTTCTTAGTAAAAATACTTGGAAACTATAACATACATGAACATATTATGAAAAAAGATTAAATTATGCACCTGTTAATTTTCCCAAATGCCTTCTTCATGATCGATTCAAATAACATGGACAACATCTCCATCAACTTCATCATATGAGGTAGGAACTTGTGTTGTGAAAGAAGGTGTGGACGGAATATCAATACTTTCATCACTAAGAGGAATGTGTTTTCCTTGGATAACAATTGAACATTTCCCCGATATGTTCAATGAGTCGGTAACATAGAAAACTTGTTTTGCTTGAGAAACCATGATAAATGGTTCGGTCATAAAAATATGCCTTGCCAAGGTCGACCCAGGTAAATCCTAAGTTATCAATGTGTACACCATTACTATTATTGGGAATCCACTTGTATTTAAATAAATCCAATTTAAAAATAACATAATCAATCTCCCAAATCTCATCAATGACACCATAAAATGTGGTAGTTGCCAATACATGATTCTTCTCTTTAGAGCTAAAGAAATACATCAATTCGGCTTCAACCATAACCCCACTATTTTGAATTGTATTATGGTCATATTTTGATTTTGTATAAAAGGTATAATGACCAATGTTGTATGCATTCAAAGTAATGACACAAAACTTTGGCTGGTACGAGAACTATTTAAGTATATCAGATGCACTACGATCATTAGATACACTTTTATTAAACCAATCTATGAATCTATTGTTATGCTCTATCAACAACAACTTGTCACTCATTCGGGGATATTTTTTCCTCAAAAGTAATTTGTGAGTATCTATGAAAGGTTGAAATTCAAGTATATTATTCAATATATATAAATGTGCTTGAATAACTACATCTCGAGCCATTGAATTAACATTTAGACCTTGAATACCGCTTCCATATGTGTGATCAGCGTGTCGAGACTTTGGAATGCTTATAGAATCTTCTTCCAACAAATAGTTTGTACAAAACTCAATATCTTCTTCAGTGTTGTCCCTTTCAACAATCAAAGCTTCCATTCGTTGATGATTCTTCATATATCCTTTAAAGATCTTAATATATCTCTTTGTTGGATACATCCATCTTAAATAAACTGGACCACAAAATCTGATTTCTCTGGCTAGATGAACAAGTAAGTGAACCATAATGTCAAAAAATAATGGAGGAAAATACATCTCCAACTCGCACTATATTATGGCAGCCTGATCTTCTAATTCGTATAATTTTTTTTGAAATCAAGAGCTTTATTACATATGGAGTTAAAGAATAAGCACAATCTCATTATAGTTACTCTCACATTCTTTGGTAGGATCCCACAGATAGCCACTGGTATAGGTTGTTGCATCAATACATGACAATCATGAGATTTTAAACCAATTAACTTGATATCTTTCATTCATAAAGGTTTCTTGATGTTTGATGAGTAATCTTGTGGAACTTTAATACCTTGCAAATACTCGCAGAAAATTTTCTTTTCCTTTTTAGATAGAGCGTGATATGCTAGAGGCAGATACATTCTTTTTCCTTTCAATATTGGAGCAAACTGTTTTTGTATACCCATAGCTTCCATATCAAGAAGGGAAGCCTTACTATCTTTAGTCTTGCATGGAATATTTAGAAGTGTGCTAATCAAACTATCACACGCATTTTTCTCCACGTGCATCACATCAAGACAATGTCTAACATCAAGACTTGACCAATATGGAAGATCAAAGATGGACCTTTTTTTCCATATATATTTTTTGTAATTGCCCCTTTTTCTTTTTCTCTCTTCCCAAGGACAACATTAATGTGTTCAAGCCGTTCATAAACTTCATCCCCGATTAAAGGTTCAGGATCCTCATCAAACTCTTGCTCTTCATTAAAGCCTTCTGCAATCTACGATAAGGATGACCGGGTTCTAGAAATTTTCAATACCCTAGGTAAACTGTCTTTTTTCCAAACTCAAGTTGGTGATAACAAGTATTATCTTCACAAATAGGACATGCTTTATGTCCTTTGACACTATATTCAGCCAAGTTACCGTAAGCAGGAAAGTCGTTGATTGTGCAAAATAACATTGCACGCATCTTAAAATTTTCCCCAGAATATGCATCATCAACCTTAACGCCTTCATTCCATAAGAGTCGTAAATCATCAATTAATGGACTTAGATAAGCATCTATGTTGTTACCAAGTTGTCGTGCTCCAGAAATCATCATACTTAACAGTATATACTTGCGCTTCATGCACAACAAGGGAGATATGTTGTAAATAGTGAGAAGAACAGGCCACAGAGAATGATTAGTGCTCATATTACCAAAGGGGTTCATTCCATTGATGTAAAGCCCAAGCCTAAGGTTTCTTGGCTCAACTCCATAATCTGGAAACAATGAATCAATTTTCTTCCATTGCAACGAATCATCTACATGGCGAATGTTTCCATCACGAGTCATTTCATCTGTATGCCATCTAAGATTCTTTACATCATTTGAATTAGAAAAAAGTCTCTTAAATCGTGAAATTATTGGCAAGTACAATAACACTTTAGCAAGAGGATGCTTCCTACTAACATTGTCATCACCATTGTTGGCCTTTAGCTTGTAACGCGACACACGATATTTTGGACATTGATATAAGTCTTCATACTCTTTCCTGTATAATATGTAATCATTAGGGAAAACATGTATTTTGATATACTCCAGACCCATTAGACACTATCTTCTTGGCCTCATAGCAATGGTCCAACAATTTGTTATCTTCTAGTAACATTTGCTTTAGCAATTCAAGTAATTTCATGGAACTTTTATCCGACCATCTTTTTTTTGCCTTCAGATTAAACAACATTAACACCGCCAACAATCGTGTAAAATTTGTGAATCCCTTATATAAAGGGGTGTCTTTATCACTACATATAGTATCATAAATATGAGCTTTATTAAAAGAAGATTCCCCAATATCACGGAACATATCCTATAGTTGATCTTCCATATATTCATATTCATCCACTCTTTGACTTTATGACGCCCTACTTTCATCTTTATCCACCTCACCATGCCACGTCCATATTATATAATTTTGACATATATCATCACAGGAAAGGTGTTGGAATATTTCTTCCTTTGTACTCATATCTATATTCACGCAAATAACACAAGGACAATAAAAGATACCATCATTGGCAAGAAGATGTTTATCAGCGTATCCAAGGAATTAAAGAACTCCTTTTTCATAAACCAGACCTAAGCTATTGGCTTTCATCCAACTAAAATCCATAACAAATTCTGAAATTTATACACGTATAATAATGTGAATTACACACCAAAATATAATCCAAAAACTAACTTGAGCATATGCAAATCTAAACCTAAAGCATATCAAAAATGTACTCTCATACTGACTTGAGCATATAAACAAAGAAAAAAGGATTGAAGATGTTGAAGAGTACATTACTTTGAAGCTGAAGAATCAAAAGAACGAAGAGGGTGAAGATTTACGCATATACAACATAAACCAAGAAAAAACGAATGAAGATGTTGAAGCGTACCGTACTGTGAAGCTGAAAAATCAAATGAACAAAGAGGGTGAAGATTTGATCATATACAATATAAATAAAGAAAAAAGGAATGAAGGTGTTGAAGAGTACCGTACTAGAAAACTGAAGAATCAAATGCACAAAGAGGGTGAAGATTTGAGCTCCAAATGAATGGATACGAAGATTTGAGCCCCCTGTAATATAGTGGGAGAACTAACTTTTGGTTTTGCATTTTATCGCAAATGTTGCGGATAGCAAGATTCTCCACCAACTTTTCTTTTATCCAATAAGGAAAGGGTGAAAAGAACAGGAAATACCTTTTAGAATTTTTGAGTAAGGGGGTAGGTTATGAAAAGGGAAGGTGTTAGCACCCTTTCCATCCGTAGTTATCTACGGGCTCTTAATCGTTAACTCACTTTTGAAAATGCTTTGTGTTTGTGTGTTTTGAAAATATTTTGAAAAAAATGCCTAAGTTCGGCAACTTTGTAATGATTCTCGTATCAGTTGAGATTGCATACAAAGTGTTTGTTTTGAAAATATTTCAGAAAAGTGTCTTGTGTGAAAAATGTTTTGAAATGTTCGCGAGCAAGTGATTAAGAACTATCTACCTACTCAAAAGTCTGTGTTATTTTCCTCTTCCTTTAGATAGTGATATCCTATCATTAGTTAGTAGGAAACCATATCATTGGATGTTTGAGAGACAGGAGCGGGTCATCGTACAGTCATACAGACAACTGTAGGACACTTTAGCAATTTATCCTATGGGACTAAGATCATTTACCGAGACAACATCGAAGGATCTTCGAGGGACTACGATATTTTAATTGAGGATCTTTGCTAAAGCGTCCCGTATTCGAGGGACATGAGTGTATTTTCCAAAAGCAACAAGTGGAGTCACCCTAGAGGTGCATGTGTGAATGGTGCTTTTGATTTCAGTTATATTATCTTGATTATTAGGGTTAGCTATGGTTGCTTTTAGTCTTTCTATACAAGCCTATTAACATACATCTAGCAGAGTTTATAAGGAAAGTGGTAAAGACAGAAAATAAATTTCCTACGCTATTACAACGCTTCGGGAAAGGGGATACAAAACCATAAAACGGAAGAAAAAAATAGTAAACCCTAGTTTAAGCTATTACAAACCATCAATAATTACATGATTATGAAAGAAAACGAATGCGAAAATTAAAGAGCGTGCGGAGATTGCGAGAAGACACGAGGAGTTTATTTGGTAAAAAGTAAATGATGATTAATTGATTTTTTTTAATTTTAAATTGAGAAAAAAGAATTAAAACCTAAAAAAACCTAAGTTATTTTTAATTGAAGAAGAGTTTAATGAATAAAACCTAAAAGAAACTAAGTTAATTTTTCCAATTAAACTAAAAAAAGTTAATTTAATTAATTTAATAAAAAAAGGTTAAGTTAATTTGATTTTAATTAAAAAGATTAAATTGATTTAATTAAATAATTAGAGAAAAAAAGTAATTATGTAAAAATAAAATTAAAACAAAATAAATAAAAAGAAATGAAAGATGGGTCTCAAATAGTAAACTGGGGAGGAGGTGAAAGAATTTGAAATTCTCTGAGCCCAATAACATATGCCTAGGCGCTGGAGGAAAGTCTTCAGAATCATGTGCATCTCTCCAATGAGGCTTATCGTGAGTGCTCAGATTTGAAATACTACATCTGGATATGTTGAGATCTGATGGTGTTGATGTGAGAGCGCATGGTGAGCATATGGACCTGGCTTAAATTGGATCTAAAACAAAAAAATATGTGAAAATAAAATACCAGGGGCAGGGATCGAATCCATGGCCTGGTATACTAACACCCTAACATGTACGCTTCTACTGTTGGGGCGGCTTTACATCCTCTCATATAAATCAACCAATAAAAATAAATATGAAACATGGTTATACTGGTCGGAGAAGCGACGAAGCCCTAGCTCCAGTTGTCTTCTCTGGTGGACTGCTTCCATAAAACCTGTGAAATATAAAGCATTAGTGATCTAAAAATGCCCTATCCCCCTAAATCAAGGGTTGCAATTTCAATAATCGTGTTATTTTTGCCTGAATCATCCTATATTGTGAGATCCAAAGTAAGGTGTTCTTGACTCCCTAATAATGGCATTCACTGATCCTGTCGTTAGAGCTTGCATCTAATGGTCCTATCCTGTATAAAGCCTTATAACAAACACATATGAACATACAGGATCAATTAGATATGCATAGATTAACATTTCAATTTTCAAAATTATACCTACGACCGATGTGCTTGGAGAAGTGATTCTGGACGTGGATAGCTTCGTCCATGGACCTGGTGAGACCTCTGAGAGTCTCAGGAATATGTTTGGAGGCTTAGTTTTTATTGGGAGCGGATGGATCATGCGCTATAAGTTTGCATTTTTTATATAGAATTTTGTGAATTCTAGAGGGTTTTTTCAGGCAGTATTTCGTGTCTTGTGCTTCTGATCATGAATGTATATATAAAGGAAGAAGTGAGGGTGAATAAGTATGGAAAGAAAGTAATGAATTCATGGATTTTGATACAAGAATCAAACAACTTTAAAAGCTTCAATTTTTGAGAAGTTCTTGCCCTTTTGAGCTTCACATGGTTTTGGCAAGGTGGTCAAATGTTCTTCAGCCTGAATTCATCCAAAGGAGCAAGCCCACATGCCTTACAACATTACCTCATATTTTATTTGTTTTAATTTAATTTAAATGAATAAAAGTTCAAATAAAGAAAATAAAAATCATGAAAAAAAATGTGCATGTATTTATAGGTCTTATAATACCTTGTGAACATGTTTGAACATCAAAAGTTAGGTACACTAGTTCAAAATTTCAAGTTTGCTCACTTTGCATTTCATGCATTTCCTCAAAATTTATCCACTTGAACGGGTCATAAATCTCTCAATTTTCATCTTTTGAAGGTGATCTTTGACTTTTTGGAAAGCTCAAGATTTCCTCTTCAACTTCTCTTTTATTCATTTTTGCATTTGGAGACTTTATCTTGATGTAAGTTGCCTTGACAAAAAGTTTCTTTTTGGAAACTTTTGAAATGACCTATAATGTATGGGCTCATATCTTTCAAATGAAGCACTTTTTGGACTTGAGCATAAATAAAAAGTTGTATAAAATTGAATTTCCTTCAAAATGGGCTTTGGTTGGGGAAAAGTTAATGAAGTAACTAAGGAAACCCTAATTTAGCAACTTTTGACTTTTGATGATTTGAGGGTTTTTCTGGAGGAATCATGATCAACCCTTGATCAAATGATGAATATCACTTCAAAATGTTGAGCAAAAATCTTGAAGTTTGACTGTATGTTGACCATGGTTGACTTTTTACCCAATATAGTTAACTTTCACTCATATAAGCTATTGACTGAGCAAACTTGTGATACAAGACTTGAAACTTGATATGAGCATTGTTGAGAATCTATGGAGAACCATGGAAACCACTTGAGACCTTTGCAACCTAATATTCCTTGAGAAAATCAGAACCCTAGTTGTAGACCCCTTGCTTAGGAGGAGGTTTGACTGGTCAACCCTTGAGTATCCTTGAATATTTGAGACCCTTAGAAGAATGTCTTGAAGAAAAAGATGGGAGGGAAAATTTTGGGATACAACACCACCGTTGTCGTCTCTGGCTTGCGGTTTGAAAAAGAAACCGTAGTGGAGACTTAAGTCCTCTAACAACGGTGGACCTATTCACCGTTGTTAAATCATTTACAAATTATTTTTTAAATAATGGAGATAGGTTACACACGCTTAGTGTACTCTAAAAATGGAAAAAAATGAGCTTGTTGGAAATTGAAGCGTGCTACACATCATTTTTTACTATGATGTTTAAAATCAACCATCATTAATAAATCCAGCAACTCATTAGACACAAAAAATTTAATCTATTATTGCGGTGTATATGGATACATCGTGAACATAGCGTTGTTGTTTGCACGTTTTGTAGTAGTGATTACTCCATCATTTATTACTCAGACAATAAATTGTGAAGAGAAAGGTAGTTATGTTTAACATTATAGATTCAAAAATGTCTACTCAACCCGCCTTTACCAAATTTATGTCAATTATAATCAGCTCATTAGTCCTGCTACTCCACTCCCACTTGGAAAAGTTTGATATCAACTTCTAGTGTCAAATCTTTGTCCAAGAGAGAAACGACTGAAAACGCTTACTTGGGATGATAAGCATCTCTTTTACTTCCTTACCTACAACGTTAGAGTTAATCTTCCTCTTACCATTTTTAACTTCTTAAAGAAAATGATAAAAAACTCTCGTGAGGAAGTGACTTTCCTCATACCATATGGAAGAGTTTTTTTAGGATTTTCTTTCAATTATGGATAGTTAATAGTGATACTATTGGAGTTGAATGGAGTCAGAAGTTTGAATATGTGGAATAGTTATATATTGTCCTATTTTTTTGTAATTTTATAATTGATTATCAATGAAATATTTCCTTTTCTATTAATTCTTATTCTTGTTTTATTGATAACAAAGGTTTTGAGAACTACTAATTAACAATGAAAAAGACTTTAAATTCAGTAACAGGGATTCAAAATGAAGTACCTTATAGCTATACTCCATCGGTTTTCCAAAATATTGAGGGGACATGTTTATTATTTTTTATATGGATAAAACATGATGCTCACTTATAGCTATATTATCTGAGTTTTTAAGAAAACCGAGAGAAAATGATGTTTATTTTTTAAAATATGATGGTCTCAGGACCTATACTTTCAGTTTTTAGCACGTTCGAGATGAAAGCTTCGTCATAAAAAGTGTAATTTGTAATAAGGGTTAATACCTATTTTCACCCCTGACATATGGGGTGTATTTGAAAAACCCCCCTGCCAAAAAAAAAGTTCCAATTGTTACCTTGACAAATTTTAAAAGTTTCAGTTTTTACCTTGAGGATGCCACATCACCTAAAAGGCTGATGTGGCTTATATTTTTGTTACATTTGTAAGTTTTTGTTATGCCATGTCACACAATACCAAATAAAATGTCCAGAATGCCCTTTTCTTAAAATCCAAAATTATTTGGCAAATGTTATGTTTCAATTCAGACCCTCCAAATTAGGGCGCAACCATCCATCTTCATTTGTTTGCAAAATTATTTTACAAAAAAAGCCAGTTTCAATTCAGACCCTGCGATTAGGGTTCTTCATCCTTGCAAATGGGTGTGTTTAATTTAGTGTTTCATCATGGGGGAAGTTTCGTGCAAGACGGCCATACGTATTATAGAGGAGGTAGTGAGACTACTGTTGAAGGTCAGGACGAAGATAAATGGAGCTTTTTTGAAGCTGTTAGTCTGGTTAAAGATTGGGGTTATGAAGGGACCCGAATGACCAATATTATCCTTTGGCATTTGGTGTGGTGGAGACTGAGACAAAAGAAAGCTGGAGATGGTTTATGCAATTGCTAATGGAAGACATTGGAGAAGAGAGAAAGTATGTTTTTATTTCAGACCAACAAAAGGTACAAATATGCACTAATTACCTTTGTTATTCACATTTATGAAACATGCACTAATTCTGCACTAATATGCACTAATTATGCTACTGTAGTATGTCTTAATTCTGGTACTGAAGTATGTCTAATTCTGCACTAATATGCACTATTACCTTTGTGACATAGTTCTGGTTTATACAAAGTGCACTAATTCTGGTTTATACAAAGTGCACTAATTTCTGGTTTATTTCCCTATATGCACTACTTAATTCTGGTGCTAATGTTCAACATTTATCAGAACCTGCTGCTAATGTTACATGCCTTGTTCTGTTGCTAATGTTCAACATTTATGAGGAATATATAAGTTGCTAATGTACATGCTTTTTTCTATTGTCTTGTTGTTTTTAGGGACTTGTTAGTGTCTTTGAGGAAATGCATCAGCAAGTTGAACACAGGGTCTGCCTCAGACACCTGTATGCAAATTTCAAGAAGAAATTTGGAGGGGGAGCTGCCATTAGAGACCTGTTATTGGGGGCTGCAAAGGCTACTTACTTCCAGGCTTGGGAGAAGAAGATGAATCAACTTAAACAAATTGATAAGAAGGCATGGGAATGGCTGATGGGAGTGCCAACAAAACTATGGTGTAAGCATTCATTTTCATTTTACCCTAAGTGTGATGTTTTGATGAATAACTTGAGTGAATCTTTCAATAGTACAATATTACAAGCTAGGGATAAGCCAATACTCACTATGGTAGAATGGATTAGGAACTACGTGATGAATAGGATTTCTAATAGTGTTGTTAAGCTTGATAAGTGGAAGTACAATGTCATGCCTAATCCTAGGAAAAGGCTTGATAAGGAAACATATCTTAGTGGAGAATGGCTGCCTACATGGAGCAGTGGTGATTTGTGGCAAGTCCATCACCCATATAATGGATTGCAGTTTGTTGTTGATATTGGGAAAAAAACCTGTACTTGTTGTTTTTGGGATCTTGTGGGCATACCTTGTAGGCATGTTGTTTCTACATTACAGTATCAAAACTTAGATCCTGAAAAATGTGTTGACCCTTGTTACATGAGAGAAGCTTACAGGGCATGTTATGAAAACAATGTTAGTCCAATAAATGGCATGGACATGTGGCCAACTGTGGATGCTGAAGAATTGTTGCCACCACAATACAAGAAGGGACCTGGTGTTGGCTCCTAAATTCGACACCCTTGTTTTTATTAATATCAACCATTAAAGCTGAAGGATGGTTTCGACCAGCTGGGTCTGTCGAAATGCTCATCAGAAGATGGCAATGTACTTAGAGAATTTCTTCCAAGGGAGAATTTGGTTGCCTTCGACGTCGAAGGTGTGGCTCGTCGAAGATGCCTCTCGACGAAGGTGTTCGATTGCTCAGAGTGGGACGGTTTGAAATTCAAACGTTTGGAGGGAAAACGGTTCCCAGCGGTTACCAAGTGCAACGTGCAAAGATCTGGAGCGTCGAACGCTGAGAACGTGCCAAGTGGAGTCATCTCGAAGCAGTGTAACTGCCCGACGGTTACTTGGGATGTTTAGTATAAATATTAGTAGTTCACGCAGTTTTTCGCGTGTGTTCACAATTATATACAAGTCACTCATATAGATTCGAGTACCCAGCGTGTGAGAAAGAATTGTTGAGAATGTATGTGTGAAACACCACTTTATTAATCAAAGTCATTTATTTTCCAGAAACTTTACTTGCTTTCTCCTTTACTTTTCCAGTCGAAAGCCTTTATTTCAAGCCTTCCTTTATTTTATCAAGTTCTCTTCTTCATGCAATTTACATAAAGCTTCTTTATTTTCTTGTCATTTAACCATTGTCAAACTTAGTCAAAACCCCAAAATCAACCATGTCTTAGGATCAATCTGATCGATCCTGCGAGTCACCAAATAAGTAACCATTTGGAAGATCAGCGGTTGTTTACCAATTCCCACGGTAAACAAATTGGCACGCCCAGTGGGACTGTGTGTTGATTTTGAAGTTTAACCTTTTTACACAGAATATCATCTTTTTCGAGAAGTATTGCATGTTATTGAGAAGTGGTAGAATATACACTAACAATACCAATACTGCCAGAAGAAGAGAAGAGATGGCGAATCCGCCAAACAATAACGAAATCCCACAAACGAATGTGGGATCAACGGTTATCCCAACCGTAAGTGAAGCGATAACCGCTGGTTCAACACCAGCAGTAACGGTCACAACGATGGGGCCATTACCTCCGTTCACTGGCCCCAGAGTGCCTTTGGGAACCCCCCCACCAAGGGGAAATTTAGGCACAAGGCCTTATGTTCCCCCAGGATTTATGACAGGCGGTCACAATCGAGAACCACTCTATGGCATGCCAACTTCTGACTTGGCTAGCCTGACGAACGCTGCGTCCACTTTTTCAGACCCTTTAATGAGTGCCTCTTCACCACTCCAAGGTTCTGGAGTAGGTATGGCGAACATAAATAGGACCCAACTCTTAGGAGGAACGTCCCAAGTAGCACATGGCCTTACAAATGCCTCGACAGCAGTCTTGAGGCAACAAATGGACGAAAGCAACCATGATATGGTTCAAATGTTGGCACAAACTTTAAGTACAGTGCTGAATCCTCTAATACAAAACACCACCCAATCGAATAAGCAGATGACAGCGCAAATGACGCGTTTGGCTGATTTTTTTGGAGTACCCCAACCTATTCGACAGCCCCAAAGGGCGCCAATAAGGGGAAACCAAGGTATACTCTTAGAGGAAGAAACCATTATCAACCAAGGCCAGCAGCCTGTCGAAGAAAACCTTAGGGCACGATTGGAGCAGCCTGTCGAAGAACCTAGGGTAATAACCCCAGAGGTAAGGTTAGTTAACAGAAACCAAAATGCTGACGAAGTAGTTCAGCATGTCCAATACCAAAATATGGGTTTGGAAAATAATCTGGCAGCCATGATCGAAAGAATCATGATGCAAAATGGGATGAACATGGGCTTTCGTAGGCCCAACTTCACATCCCCACTGTCAGAGTACGTGTTACAAACAGACTTACCTCCTAGATGTAAAGTCCCTAAGTTCACTAAATTCTCTGGGGACACGACAGAATCTACTGTCGAACATGTGGCGAGATACTTGATCGAAGCAGGAGATATTTCAAACAACGAAAACCTGAGGATTAAGTACTTCCCAAGTTCTTTAACAAAGAACGCTTTTACTTGGTTTACAACTCTCCCCCCCAATTCGATCCATCATTGGACCCAGTTGGAGAGATTGTTCCATGAGCAATTCTACATGGGACAAACCAAGATAAGCCTGAAAGAATTGGCCAGTGTAAAGAGACGTTTCACTGAACCTATAGACGAATATCTAAATAGGTTTAGGTTGCTCAAAGCAAGATGTTTTACACAAGTGCCAGAACATGAGTTAGTCGAAATAGCCGCAGGCGGCTTAGATTATTCCATTAGGAAGAAGCTAGACACTCAATACCTGAGAGACATGGCCCAACTAGCCGATAGAGTTCGACAGGTCGGACGCCTTAAAGCTGAGAAAGCCAAGGCAACGAAAACTCATAAAAGAGAGAGGATAGCGTATGTTGAGATGGATGACGAGGATCCAGAAACCTTCAACGAAACTATAACTGTCGAAGAAGGCGAAGTCGATTTAGCAGAACTAAAACAAGGACCACCATATTCTTGCAAACTGTTAGTCCCCTCAAGTGGAAAAAATCCCACTGGTCCAGAAAGGACCAACGATAGGTTCCCCAAAAAGACTTATAGTTTTGATATTACAAAATGTGATGAAATCTTTGACTTGCTTGTAAAAGATGGCCAAATGATAATACCCCCAGGGGTAAAAGTGCCTCCTCTTGATCAAAGAAAGAAGAGAGGCTTTTGTAAATATCATAATTTTCTGGGCCATAAAATGTCTCAATGTTTTCTATTCAGGAATCTTGTGCAAGACGCTATCGAAGAAGGTAGGTTGAAGTTTGCTGACAAGACCCCCATGACTGTGGACTCTAACCCGTTGCAGGCTGAAGCCCATTATGCTGAACCTTCAGAGGTGAACGTGATCGAGGCATCCAGAAGCCAGTCGAAGAGGCCAGGAATCACAATGGTCGAAGTCTCAAAGGACCATGTCAACATGCCAATCTTTGGCAGTTTTTCTGGGAATCTATCCAGAAAGACAATTGAAGCGGTTCAGAAAGCGGTCGAAAGCTCAAAGCTGGAGACAGTTGGAGCCCAGAAATCTGGAACAAAACCCAGTTCTCACTTGGCCGCAGTTCAAGGCCAGACAGAGGGCTTGGAGATTCAAATGAAGCAGTTGACTCTTACCAACAAAGATACCATGAATGTCAACATGGTCGAAGTCTCTGAACCAAAAGCATCAGAGGAGGCCATGAGGCAAGAACAAGCCAACAAAACTGCTTTCCCTCGGGAAAATGAAAATCTGGCAGATTTCCTGCAAAGATGCCAGAAAAAGAAGTCAGAGGTGATGCTGTGTCCCAGATGCAGTTCGATCTTCGACAAAAAAGCTGCTGAACATATTCAAGGTGTAAGAGCAGCAAATAAAAAAAGGGAAAGTGTTGATCTTCGACATGATCCCAGAAGAGCCTCCCAAAGAGGTTCAAACCAAGAAAAGAGGCCACTGACTTTCAGGCCTCCAACTAATGTGCCAGTAGATACATGGTACAAAATATCTGGTCGAAAGAGGCCAAGCGAGGAAAGATGGCACTCCTTTGATGTGCCAATAGGTTCATCTTTAACACATAAGAAAGAGCCTCAGGTTGCTGCCCCTAAAGTGACACAGGTGTCAAGCAACTACAAAGGGAAAAATCCCATGTCTCGATCTCAATGGAGGAGATACCAGAGGCGACGAAAAGCTGAGAGGGAGGCTGCTAATGAACCAAAGGCGGAAACCAGTTCAAATGTTCCTCAAAGAAAGCAAAGGAAACCTCTGGAAAGAGAACCAATAACCAATAGGCTAGTTTGGCCTAACCAAGGCGAAGTCGATAACAAAGATGGTTCTGAGTCTGATGACACTTTGGACATCATGGTGAACATAGTCTCAGTTCTGCCCAGGGAGTTCAACCGCCAGGTGGAGGTCGAAACAAGCGATTGGGAAGTGGAGCAAGAAATGGCCAAACATAGGCCAGTGTGCTATTTCGTCATGGATAATGGCACTACTGAGGAGCAGAATGGGTTCTTCGAACCACCTACAGAGGCGATGAAAAATCACCTCAAGCCTTTATTTATAAGGGCTAAACTCGAAGAAACCACAGTAAATAAAATCTTGGTGGATTGTGGGGCGACCATCAACATTATTCCTCACTTTATGCTAAGAAAAATAGGCAAAAGTGATGAGAATATCAAGCCTCACAACATGGTCCTGTCGAATTATGAAGGCGGCATAGGGACCACAATGGGTGTGATCCAACTGGATATCAAGGTGGGATCTATCCTTCGACCAACTATGTTTATGGTCATATCGGCCAAACCTAACTATAATCTTTTGTTGGGCCGTGAATGGATTCATGGTGTTGGAGCTGTACCATCATCGATGCACCAGAGGTTGCTGCTATGGCGTCCTGATGGGATGGTCGAAAACATAGAAGCGGACCAAAGCTATTACCTGGGCGAAGTAAATCACCTAGGGCTGGCAGACTTCGACAAGAACTTGGCTCATATTGGGCCATGCCCAACACCTGACTTCGACTTGGCGCCAGCGCCAAATACTTTTTGTTCCCTATACCTGCACCCTGAGCATGGTTTTCAATGGGACAGAGAAGACTTGTCCCACATTGACTTCAGTGGGTTAACTGATATCCAACCAACTGGTTGGGGAAGTGAATTCAGTGATAATGACTGAGTCACAATCATTGCAGCGAATTTCGACTTACGTAGCCGAAACAAAGATGATAACGGCTCTCGAAGCCGAAGTAAAGTACATGGCCACACAGGCCAATGATCAACAGTTATCTTCTACACAGGCCAATGATCAACAGTTATCTTCTACAGGTCCTGGAAAGGACTTCGATCCAGAACCTCCTGATATTGTGCCAGAAGGGATGCAGGAACAGAGGCTCGACGCCATCTACGATGATGAGCCTTTGGGGTTCGAAAAGGACCCCTTAGCGAATAACATCAAGATGCTAGCACAGGATCCTTTAGAAGAAATCAACTTGGGCGAAGGGTCAGAGAAAAATCCAACTTACATCAGTGCAAAAATTGACCCAGAACTCAGGTTGGAAGTAATCCAATTGTTAAAAGAGTTCAAGGACTGTTTTGCATGGGATTACGACGAAATGCCTGGTCTCGACAGAGGATTGGTGGAACTTCAGTTGCCAATCAAACCTGGGAAGAAGCCAATCAAGCAAAGTCCAAGACGCTTCGCCCCAGAAATACTGTCGAAGATTAAAACGGAAGTCGAAAGACTGCTGAAGTGCAAATTCATACGCGTTACGAGGTATGTCGAATGGATTGCAAACATGTGCCAGTAATTAAGAAAAATGGTACATTGAGGGTGTGCATAGATTTCAGAGATTTGAATGCTGCTACACCCAAAGATGAATATCCTATGCCTGTGGCGGAAATGCTAGTCGATTCTGCCGCTGGCTATGAGTACCTGAGTATGCTCGATGGTTATTCAGGATATAATCAAATATTCATTGCTGAAGAGGATGTGTCGAAAACAGCTTTTCGATGCCCTGGGGCTTTAGGCACTTACGAATGGGTAGTGATGCCTTTTGGCCTAAAGAACGCTGGGGCAACATACCAGCGAGCAATGAATTCTATCTTCCATGATTTTATTAACACTTTTATGCAAGTATATATTGATGACATTGTTATAAAATCTGTTTCCAGGAAGAACCATATAGACCACCTTCGACAATCATTAGAAAGAATGAGAGAACATGGTCTCAAGATGAACCCTTTGAAGTGTGCATTCTGTGTGAAAGCTGGAGATTTCTTGGGCTTCGTTGTCCACAAGAAAGGAATCGAAATCAACCAGAACAAGACGAAGGCAATTCTGGAAGCGAAAGCGCCATCGAACAAAAAGGAACTGCAATCTCTGTTAGGCAAGATAAATTTCTTAAGGAGATTCATATCTAACCTAAGTGGGAAAGCTCAAGCCTTTTCACCCTTGCTTCGACTGAACAAAGAGGGATTCGAATGGGGGCAGGAACAACAAGAAGCCTTCGACAAAATCAAAGGGTACCTCACAAAGCCACCTATTTTGTTGCCTCCTTGTAGCAACAGGAGTATGAGATTGTACATAGCTGCATCCGACAAAACTTTGGGAAGCATGTTAGCCCAAGAAGATGAAAATGGAGTCGAAAGACCCATTTACTATCTTAGTAGAGTTTTGAACGATGCAGAAACTAGATATAGCGAAGTTGAAAAATTGTGTCTATGTCTGTATTTCTCTTGTACAAAACTCAAACAATATATAAAACCAGTTTATGTGTATGTTTCGTCTCATTTTGATGTTTTCAAGTACATGTTGTCGAAACCCATCTTGCACAGTCGAATTGGCAAATGGGCACTAGCATTAACTAAATACTCCTTGACCTTTATGCCTCTTAAGGCAGTAAAAGGACAAGTGGTGGCAGACTTTATAGTCGACCACTCAATTCAAGTTGAGAGTATTAATTATGTGGAGATAGAACCTTGGAAATTCTACTTCGATGGTTCCAGCCATAAAGATGGAACAGGAGTAGGAGTCTTGATTATTTCTCCAGAAAAAATTCCAACAACATTCAAGTACAAGATATCAGGTTCTTGTTCGAACAATGAGGCTGAGTATGAAGCTCTAATTACTGGCCTTGAGATATTGTTGGAATTGGGGGCAACTCGAGTCGAAATAATGGGAGACCAGAGTTAGTCATTAAGAGAGTCACAAAAGAATATAAATGCATAAGAGAAAATCTCATTATGTACTTTGTGATAGCAAATCGTTTGTTGAAAAAATTTGAAATGGTCAATATTCGACATATACCGAGATTGGAAAATCAAATAGCCAACGATTTGGCACAAATTGCATCTGGGTACAAAAGTTCAAAAACGAGATTACAAAGAGAAATCGAAGTTCGAGAAAAGATAAAAGCAACTTGTCTGTCACCAACAGACTTGGAGTCGACAAGACTAGGATATGCTGATCAAAGTAACTTCGAAATTTCGTTCATAGACAATTTGTCAGAGCAAGATTGGAGGAAACCCATTGTGGATTATCTTCAAAATCCAGTAGCTTCGACAGAACGAAAAACAAAGTATAGGGCGTTGAGTTACGTACTCATGGGTAATGAGTTATTTAAAAAGACGCCTGAAGGGGTATTGCTAAAATGCTTAAGTGAAACTAAAGCATACATAGCCCTTTCGACTACGCACGCTGGAGCATGTGGGGCTCACCAAGTAGGCCATAAGATGAAATGGTTGTTGTTTCGACAAGGACTATACTGGCCCACCATGTTGAAAGATTGTGTCGAGTTCGCCAAGGGTTGCCAAGAATGTCAAGTCCATACAGGCATCCAGCATGTACCAGCGAGCGAACTTCACTCGATAGTGAAACCTTGGCCCTTTAGAGGATGGGCGTTGGACCTTATTGGAGAGATTCGACCAGCATCATCAAAGAGCCAGAAGTATATATTGGTAGGCATTGATTATTTTACTAAGTGGATCGAAGCTATTCCGTTAGTCAATGTAGACCAAGAAAATGTCATTGAATTTATTCAAAAGAACATTATCTTTAGATATGGAATCCCTGAGACTATAACTACTGATCAAGGATCAGTTTTCACCGGTCGAAAGATGCAGGAATTCGCTCAAGAAACAGGCTTTAAACTCCTAACATCAACGCCTTATTATGCACAGGCAAATGGTCAGGTCGAAGCAGCGAACAAAGTAGTGATTGGCTTGACAAAAAAGCATGTTGGGAAGAAGCCAAAAAATTGGCATAAGACGTTAGACCAGATTTTGTGGGCCTGTCGAACGTCCCTAAAAGAAGCCATAGGTACAACACCATATAGGCTAACTTTTGGTCATGACGCAGTGTTGCCAGCAGAAATTTGTCTTCAATCTGCAAGGGTTCAGAGACACCATGATATTCCCTCTGAAGTTTATTGGGATATGATGTTATACGAACTAGTAGATTTAGACGAAGAAAGATTGCGCGCTCTCGACCTACTAAGGCTTCAGAAGAAAAGAGTGGAAGTCTCTTACAATAAAAAAGTGAAACCTAAGGCATTATCGCCTGGAGAATTAGTTTGGAAGGTGATTCTTCCCATGGATCGAAGGGATCGAAGCATGGAAAAATGGTCACCCAAATGGGAAGGACCATTCAGAATTATTCAGACTTTTTCTGGTGGAGCTTATGAAGTCGAAGAGTTAGGTGAAGATAAAAGGCTCTTGAGAGTAAATGGCAAATATTTAAAAAAGTATAAACCTATGCTCCAAGAGATAAAAATAAATAGCAAGTAATGACTAAATTAACCATAAATAAGCCAAAATGGAAAATTTTATAAATTATCCAAAATGGCAATATTGTCAAATACATATTACAATATATGGTTAAAGGGCTGAGTCAATCAGAAGGGGATCGAATCTTTGAGTCGAAGGTACTTCGCCTGCTGCAACTCCAGTCTTTTGTTGCACAAGGCATTCGCCTGGGCAAGCTTGGCAATTTGGTCGTCGAAGGCTTGGGCTTTCTCAGCAAACTCTAGGCCTTGTGTTATTTCAGCTTGACTCTCGGTGTCTGGAACAGTCGAGAGAAGTTCCTCCTTGCGCTTAGTATTGGCATTCATCTTGGCCTCTAACTCTTCAATTTGCGCCTTTATGGAAGCATTCTCTCGATCTATGGCATCAATTTCTTCCTGCTTAGATGCCTTTTGCTTCGACAACTCTGCAATTCGAGAAGTCGTCTCTGCTACAGTAGTCCATGCAGAAGAGCTTTTGCCATATAACGCTTCAAGCTGGCTGTTGAAGCCCCTTTGTCGCCGATAGTCTGCTGAGACTTGATCAATAATGGAGTGTAACTCCATGATAAAGCTTGAAACCTCTGGAGTCACAGCTAGCAAGTCTACGGCATTCAAAACAGCCCCCAAATACGATGGAGCAGTAGGGTCCCCCTCCAAAGCTTTCATCAAATCTTTCTTGAAGAACTGAGCCTTAACCTTCGTCAAAGCCTCATCGAGAGGAGAAGTCTCAGTGGAATTCCCCGACTGAGTAGAAGCCTCCTGACTAATATCAGACGAACTTCCCTTGCTCTCGATAATGGCATTCAGATAGCCAACTGGATCAGTTTGCTTCAAGAGTGCTAAGTCTTCTTTCTACCTATGCTTTGTTGAGGTGGTAACCTTCGCAGCAGCATTGCCTTGGGGTTGAGGCTGTTCAGTAGCATTTGCCTCGACTTGACTTTCTTCGACTTGAAGATCAGCAGTACCAGCATCAGCATGACCTCCTTCGTCATGTTGTTCCTCCGACAGATCAACCACTTGAATCTCTTTTGGTTGTTGCTCTTCTGTTTGTGGATCTTCTGTTTGTTGTTCTTCTGTCTCAGCATTGGCTTCATCTGTTTCAGCATTGGCTTCATCGTTCGCCAAGTCTTTTTCTTGTGGCCTACTGAGTTCAGCAGAATCTAACGTTTCAGAAGTCTTTGGCGCTGAGCTTTCAGTGGTTTCCTGGAAAAAGCAGAAGAAGAATCTTCTAAGTTAGGAAGGGACATAATCGAACGTGGGTATCGACACCTGAGTTAAAAAAGGGTCAAAGAAATTACCTGCAGAGGAACTTCAGCCCCAGGGCTGGAATTGTCACTTTCGACAGGTTTATTGAGAAGAACATTTAGTTCCTCCTCCGTTGGCTCTTCAATAATTACTGGAGGTGGCCTGGGTTTTCTCCCAGCAACCTTTATTCTGATTGTTCGAGTCTCAGGAGAGGGAACATCCTTCTTCAGTTTTCGCCTTTTTAGAGGGGCGGGGGGAGAGTCATCTTCTTCGTCACTCCCAGATTCGACCGTCAGAGCAGGTCGTTTCTTGGGTGAAGGTGCCTAAAAACCAATTGGAGTTCGATTTAGAAGCTACATCGAAAGTCAGAATGTTAAAGCCAGAAGAAAATAATAAAAGTCTGGTTACCGGTGCAGAAGGCTTTTTCGAAGGACCTTCCCCCTGATGGCTTGTTGTAGTCTTCGTCGGTGCTATAGTCTTCGCCGGTGGTGGAGGTTTTGTCAAGGGACCTCCTCCCTGATGGCCTTCTGCAGCTTTCTTGGCTGCAGGCTTTCGAACAACTGAAAGAAGACAAAATAATTAACAGGCTACCAGTCGAAAGGGAAAGACAAAATAATTTGGAAGAATGAACTTACATTTCTTTATTTTGTCCAAGACAAGAACAAAAGACTTCTGAAGTTCGTCCGCGAAGTCCTTATCGTCGAAGAACTCTTCAGCGTAGTAACTTTTCCACCACTCTTCGAAGGATGGTGAGCAGAGAAAGTTAAGCCGATAGTCGAACAACGAAAGGACTGTTCGACCAGCATACTTGCCGATATGCTTGGTGGCAGCGTCTTCAGTGTAGTCGTTGCAAAAATATAACATAGACTTATCCCTGGGAAAAATAGGAGAAGGAAGTGTTTGAATGATACCAAACTGGTGAGAGACCAAGTTTGGTTGGTACGCGATCAGGCTCAAGTGAGTCTTAGAGCTCTTGAATCGCAGGGGCATTATTCTTGGTGTGAGAAAGGCTTCCCACACTGTTGTATGTTCTTCGACCTGAGGGCCACTTTACGACTTAGGATGGGGCCTCGTGAACCATTCTGGACCAACCTTTCGTCGAACAAAGGGAGCCATGGTCGAAACAAATTCTTTCCTTTTTGAAAACATCAGGACGAAGTTTACAAAAGTTTGTTGAAGCTCCAGCCCATCCTCAGTCGGGGTCAGTAGAGCTAATCTGGTGCCTTCGATGTGCCTGTTTGCTATCTCCGGAGCCTGCTCATTTATTTGAGTCTTCTGAGGTAAGAAAGACTCGAAGGTGGCATTGAGCCACAGCTGAAGTAGCCAAAAAGGTCCTGCAAGCAGCAGACTAGCTCTATTCTCGATGATCTTCAACAGAGTCGCTCCGCTGCTAATCGACTCGTACAGATTCGCCAAGATCAATTCTGCCAAACAAATATTTTGGCCATGGTGGAGTTGGGTGGCGAGGGTGACCATCTTCTTTGTCACCTGTAAAGACTTTGTGCAAAACACAAAGCGTGACAGCCATAAGGCTAGAAACGCGATATGCTCTACATCCGACACAGTGGCCGTCGACTTATCGTGGTAATGGTTGATATAGGTGGTGTAGGTTGGTTTTGTGGCAGAGAATCCAATCTGATCCTCCGACATTTCTTCTGGGTCGAAATAATCCCCAGTGGGTCGAAGGCCAGTGATGGCAGCCACGTCGAACAGCGTAGGTGTCAGCATTCCACAGGGAAGGTGGAAGGTGAAATGAGTGTAATCCCAGAAGAGTAAAGAAGCTATCAACATTTCTGGGGAGTAGTTGAGACCCGTCTTCGACAATATAACTAGGTCGAATATCCCCAGGTCTTTCCAGATCGAAGCCTGGCTTTTCTCCATTTTTTCCAGCCAAGCACTGTAGTCAGGAGTGAGGCTAGGGCTAGACCTGAAAGCCCTAACACCCCTATTGAAGAAGCGAAGATCGATTTTCTCCTTAGCGGGATCTTCGTTATCCTCTGCATCTTTCTTAGAGCATCCAACAGGTTTGAGCTTTTCGAGCACTGGAAAGAAGCTTTTGATCTTCATGGCTTCAGCGATGCTTGGGTTGAGCGGGCCAGACATGGCGAAGATTTGGTTGGAGTATCCAACCGGAATCATGAGTTGGTGTGAATAAGCGTCACGTTCAGCAATGTCTAGGGGTTCAGGAACCCTTCATTGGCCTGTAGGAGTAACTACGGGGGCAGTGGAGAAAATCTTGGGTTTAGCATTTCTGGAGGGGATGTTAGAACTAGGAGCGGTGGAAGAACTGGACGCCATTGTTGATGTTAAGGTTGAAGATGAAGTGAAGAATAAGTTGTTTGCAAAGTGTGTAGAGAGTTTGTATTCAACAAGGAAGTTTGAAGGCAAGATAGCGTGAAAAAGTCCCACAATGGGTACTTGACGCTATTTATAGTAGTTGGGAAATCCCCAAATTCGAGGCCATTTAATACCATTTAATGTTGCAGAAGGTAGTGGGACACGTGGTGTCCCCCTGTTGACATAGCCGTTCTGCAGAAATGAAAGGGTGCAGCGTGCGCCCTCGTTTTTGGGAATTGTCATGATGACATTTTGTGAAAAGACATTTGGCACGCTGCACGCCGTACTGAGGTGACGTCTTAGGTACAGATGAAATGATGGCTTTTTCTTGGGATTGTCAGTGGTTGGTAGAATGAAAAGACAGGTGTCGAATGGAATTTCAAAGAATGCCTTTTTCTTTTCAGAGTCGAAATAAGGCATTCTTGGGGGGCAATTTGTTGGCTCCTAAATTCGACACCCTTGTTTTTATTAATATCAACCATTAAAGCTGAAGGATGGTTTCGACCAGCTGGGTCTGTCGAAATGCTCATCAGAAGATGGCAATGTACTTAGAGAATTTCTTCCAAGGGAGAATTTGGTTGCCTTCGACGTCGAAGGTGTGGCTCGTCGAAGATGCCTCTCGACGAAGGTGTTCGATTGCTCAGAGTGGGACGGTTTGAAATTCAAACGTTTGGAGGGAAAACGGTTCCCAGCGGTTACCAAGTGCAATGTGCAAAGATCTGGAGCATCGAATGCTGAGAACGTGCCAAGTGGAGTCATCTCGAAGCAGTGTAACTGCCCGACGGTTACTTGGGATGTTTAGTATAAATATTAGTAGTTCACGCAGTTTTTCGCGTGTGTTCACAATTATATACAAGTCACTCATATAGATTCGAGTACCCAGCGTGTGAGAAAGAATTGTTGAGAATGTATGTGTGAAACACCACTTTATTAATCAAAGTCATTTATTTTCCAGAAACTTTACTTGCTTTCTCCTTTACTTTTCCAGTCAAAAGCCTTTATTTCAAGCCTTCCTTTATTTTATCAAGTTCTCTTCTTCATGCAATTTACATAAAGCTTCTTTATTTTCTTGTCATTTAACCATTGTCAAACTTAGTCAAAACCCCAAAATCAACCATGTCTTAGGATCAATCTGATCGATCCTGCGAGTCACCAAATAAGTAACCATTTGGAAGATCAGTGGTTGTTTACCAATTCCCACGGTAAACACCTGGAAGGCCTAAGAAACTGAGGTTTAGAGAGTTGGATGAGAATGGTTCAAGGATGAGGAGGGTAGGTGTAGCATATAGATGCACGCATTGTGACAAATTTGGCCATAATTCTAGGAAGTGTCAAGCTAAGTAGCAAGATCCTAATGCACTAAAGAGAAAGGTATTGTGTTCATGAATCTGTTAGTGAATAATATTGTGTTCAGCATATTGAAATGTCTATTTATATCTGTTTCTGAATAATGCAGAGAAAGACACCCAGGACCAAAGTGTCAAAAAAATCTGATGGGACTGTGGATGAAGGCCCAAAGATGGATGCAAATGTTGATACAACTGCAACTGGAGGTGGAACTGTGGATGAAGACCCAGAGATGGATGCAAATGTTGATACAACTGCAACTGGAGGTGGAACTGTGGATGAAGACCCAGAGATGGATGCAAATGTTGATACAACTGCAATTGGAGGTGGAACTGTGGATGAAGGCCCAGAGATGGATGCAAATGTTGATACAACTGAAACTGGAGGTGGAACTGTGGATGAAGGCCCAGAGATGGATGCATTGCTGAATAATATGATGGATCTTTGTGAAGAACAACAATCACAAGTTGACAATCCCACACAACCTACTGCTATGCAACCTCCCCCAACACATGAATCACAACCTGCTGCAATGCAACCTCCCCCAACACATGATTCACAACCTGATGCAATGCAACCTGACCCTGCTGCTACTAATGTCAAAAAACCTTCAGCTAGGAAAAAGGCCGTGGCCGTGCCTTGGAAGCGATCAAGAAAGAGAGTCACTGAAAGATTGAAGGAAGTGAGGAATGCCAAAAGACATGGTGGGCCTGGATCAACACCTGATGCACCTTTGACCATAGGTGAAGAAACTGGTGGTAGTACCTCAAAGAAGATATCAAGGAAGAAGAGGAAGGGCATTGATCAGTAGTTGTGCATATAGTGTGCTATTTTGTAAAATTCAATTTGAAAGTTTCCTGTGTCATTTTGTTACTTTGACTTATTATCAGAACAGGCTTGGCTTAAGTTATGTATCATGTTATTGTCATTTTGTATCACAGATGTACTTGACTATGTATCACAACAGATTTGCTTGACAATGTTAAAGTCATTTTGTATCACATATGTACTTGACTATGTATCACAACAGATTTGCTTAACAATGTTAAAGTCATTTTGTACAACAGATTTGCTTGACTATGTATCACAACAGATTTGCTTAACAATGTTAAAGTCATTTTGTACAACAGATTTGCTTGACTATGTATCACAACAGATTTGCTTAACAATGTTAAAGTCATTTTGTACAACAGATTTGCTTGACTATGTATCACAACAGATTGGCTTAACTATGTTATTGTCATTTTGTACAACAGATTTGCTTAAGAACAGAATTACTTAACAACAGATTTGCTTAACAATAGATTTTGTACAACAGAATTACTCAACAGAATTGCTTAAGAACAGATTTCCAAAATATTCCAAAACAGTTTTACTTAACAATATATCAGAACAGACTTAAGCAAATATATTCCATATTCCATAACTCAACTAACCAAAACTCATGAGAGTAATATATTCCATATTCCATAACAAAGAAATATAATTCATGAACTAAATTTTACATAAGTTACAACTTCCTAGAACATAAGCCACAACTTCATGAATTTTTACATGAACTAAGTAAGAAATGAACCAAAAGACAAATAAACCCAACTAAAACATAATTCAGCTTCTTTTTTAACTCATCCATTTTTTTCTCCATGGCTTCCATCTTCAATGCGATATCTCTCTCCAGTTTGCTCATCAGTTCTACTGAAACTACATCCGAATGGCCGTTATCACCGAAATCATCAGAAAATTCATCATCCCAAACAAATGCGTCGCAATCATCTCCTTTACCCCAGAACTTACACTTCCAGTATTTTCTCTTGGGATTTGCAACCGATTTTGAAACAAATAACTTCATGGAGACATTGTGGCCGCATTTGGGAGTTACTCTACCATTTGAAGATAAGCTTGAAGTAGAACAATTTGGTTGACTCATGTTTATGAAATCAAAGAAAACTTAAAGATGAAGAGGAAAGCAAAAGTTGGGTTGCTGAGATGAAGATGGCTGCGCCCTAATTTGGAGGGTCTGAATTGAAACATAGCATTTGCCAAATAATTTGGGATTTTAGGAAAAATGTAGAAAGGGCATTCTGGACATTTTATTTGGTATTGTGTGACATGGCATAACAAAAACTTACAAATGTAACAAAAACATAAGCCACATCAGCCTTTTAGATGATGTGGCATCCTCAAGGTAAAAACTTAAACTTTTAAAATTTGTCAAGGTAACAATTGGAACTTTTTTTTTGGCAGGGAGGTTTTTCAAATACACCTCATATGTCAGGGGTGAAAATAGGTATTAACCCTTGTAATAATGATGATATCTTCGTCGTTGCATATGGGTGGATCTGACAAACTAGTGGCGAAGAATCGGCTGTAAAGGCAGATCACGCAAAAGAAAAAAGAAAGAGTAAAAACTTCCTCATCATATATGGGTAAAAGGAAGGAAAATCATAGTGCGAATGCTTAATTTAAATAGGAGAGATGATATTCAATGACATAGAAATACAATCACAAATAAGCCAAATGAAGAACAAGAGACATAACCAACATATTTTAATGGGAAATCTGTCAAACATTAATGACTCATATTAAAAATAAGAATGTCAATTCATACATCACTCAATAATATAGACACTAAATTCCCGAAACAGGAAAATTATTCTCTAAAACAAGATAATTAGACTGACTTAACGGTAGCGGGTATCAAAGTGTTCTTAAGCCAAGATAACATTTAATGCTCATGTTCTCCGGTACTCTTTAAAAAAAATTCTAGGTGTTCCAATTTCATTTCACATTGGATCTCTCCTAGAAGGGAAACTGAAGTTATTTAAGGCCCCGCGTGGCTCATTTTGTGCCTGGCAATATATGCCTTAGGGTGAATTGTTCTAAACCGGCCAAAAAACCCATTATACCACGACCCAATCCATCCTAAACCCACTTTACTCGATCCAAAATATAAAAAACAGTTTATACGTTAAAAGAAGGTACACAATCTATGATATATAATTTTAGTTTACTCATCTTGAATCTTGAACGGACTTGAGCGTTAGAGTGCTAACCATACAGGTCCACCCTGCGCCACTGTAAAGGATATTGGAACCACTATCCAAACTTAAAAGTTATTCATCTATCATTATTTTTAGTTCCTTCGTGAAGGCGAAACATTCATTACTAGTTCCCAAACGTAACACACACACGCACACACATACATGCACACACGCATATACATACACACTAACACATGCACATATATATATATATATATATATATATATATATATATATATATATATATATATATATATATATATATATATATATATATATATATATATATATATATATATATATATATATATATATATATATATATATATATATATATATATATAAACCATTAGATATTGATAATGATACCGTTATTCACAGTTTTTGTTTTGAAAAATAAATTATGGTTAATTGATACCCTAGTTACTACAATTCGTTTGACAATACATGTAACAATTATATAATCGCCATAGCTTTTATATATATATATATATATATATATATATATATATATATATATATATATATATATATATATATATATATATATATATATATATATATATATATATATATATATATATATATATATATATATATATATATATATATATATATATATATATATATATATATATATATATATATATATATATATATATATATATATATATATATATATATATATATATATATATATATATATATATAAAACCAAGTGTATCAAATTAGGTTTACATCACAATTATTAAATCATTTTTAAATAGATTTAAATGCTTTTTTATCCTCTACTTTGATTATTATTTAAGTTTTACTCTCCTTTTAAAAAAAATCAACTTTTTAATCTTTCTAAACATTACTTCTTGTGTTTTCTTTATCCCCTTCAAATTGGCAGAATTGACAATGTCACTTGGCGCCAAATCAGATAAAATTTTATCATGTCACTTTTTTAAAATAAAATATATAGTTTTTAATATTATCTAATATAATAATATAATATATTATAAATTATTTTATTATAAAAATTACATTAAAATTATAAATTATTTATATTGTTGATAGAATAAATATTATTTTATAAACTCTTAAATTTATTTTAAAACTTTGAAGAATTAGTTATTATAATTTGAGAAAATAATAAGTTATAAGTTACAAAACAAATTTTGGCATGGCTGGAAATTATAATTATTTTGGCATGGTATCATTGTCGTTAATTCATTATTTTCTGAAATTATAATTAACAATTTCTTCAAAAATTCAAAAATAAATTAAATAGTTAAAAATATATTTATTCTATCAACACAATAAATTATTTAAAATTTTAATTTTATTTTTAAAATATAAAATAATATATTAAATTATTATATTATATTATTATATTATATTAGTATATTAGATAATTTAAAAAAAAATCTATTTTAATTTAAAAAATGTGACATTGTAAATTTATGTGATCTGATACCAATTGGCAATGCCACGTCTACAAATCTCAAGGGATAAAAAAACAAAGAAATATTAAATAGATGGACCAAAAAATTGGTTTTATCAATGAGACTAAAAGATTAAAAAAATTAAATTAATAAATCAAAAATACATTTAAATCTTTTAAATATATAACTTATCTGTGTGACATTAACTAGCACCATAATATTTAATTAGTTTTTAAAAGGATAAGTTAGTCCTTCATTTAAAAAAGAAATAAAAAATAAATAAAATGAGTTGAACTCTTTCAGAAAATAGAAAGAGAACGAACTAGCATTCACTCTTCGGTCTCATATATTTCATATTTTCTCCATTGTTGTTTGTTCTTCTCCCATACGACACGACCACATCCTTTTGTTCCCATCGCGATTATTTTTTATGTTATAGACAACTGAAAACGAAGACAAAGATAGTGGAGAATAGTTTTTAATAAAAATTTAGAATCAACACTAACATTTTGTAGAATATTTAATGATATATTGGAATGATTTAATAGTTTTTTTAAAACTAAACTCAATTAGATTTTATAAGAAATTAAATATGATTTTTTTGCATGAGATAAAATTAGACTGTGCCATTTTTTTTAGGAATGAGAATAATCTTCACTCAAAAGCTTATGAGAAAGTAAAATGGACACTATAAACTCTTTTAAATGAGCTCCTATATGTCAAACATGATTAATTATGGTACGTGAATTTCTATGAATTTTCCTGTCAAAATATTAAAAGCAATATTTGTAAACCCTACCTGAATTTTATTTATTGAAGAAGACATACTGCTACATGATCTGATATCATATGGTAGCCACTCAAAATATACTAATTCAAATACTCTATTATAAGTATATAGTTTTTTTAAAAATATTTTCAAGTACCCGCCAAAGCAGGACCACCTCAAAATTTGAAGCACTACTAGTCTTTCTCTCTATTTATAAGTTTAAAATATAATATAGAATAGTATATAGCATTGTGTAAGAGGGCCAGGCCAGGAATAATGTAAGAGGAATCTGCCAAAGTTAGCGCAAAAATTGAATCTTGTTCTGAATATGACCTCATGTGCTCATTCAACAGGAAAATTATAACTATATAGTATATCATCATTTAATGTCCATACTTTATAAATATTTATAGAAAAGGTGAGTATAATGGATAAGATGTTAGATTCAAAATAATTTTTTAGTAGAGAAAGATCACTAACTTTTTAACCATTTAAATAATATTTTTGATGATTTATTCATTTATTTATTTGTTATTCCCATATCTTGCTTTGAGCATGCATTAAGAAAAGAGTATTCAGATTGAGTGCCAATATTTTCTAATGGGCTAAACGTAATTTGCGCGAGTAAAAATTAAAGTATATTCATGTTTGGGTTGGTTAAATATAAATTAGGTAAGAAAAACAAACTTTTTTTTTAGTTAGATTTAGATGAGTGGTGACTGTTTGTCGATATTGTAAAGTTGAAGATGTGGTGTCTACAAATGCTCTCACAATCAAGTAAATTATATTCATGAACTACGAATTAGGTTTGATGATAAAATGATTAGTGTTAGGATCCATAACTCTAGCTGGACATCTTGATGTGAGAATAAATGGGGTGAAATTAAAATGAAAACTTATTAGGGTTCTAAGCTGCTCATCAATAAACAGGTATATTTGTCTTGTTTTTTCTTGTCTCGTCAAAGCTCGTCAAACAATAGAACGGGTAGAACAGATAAAATAGAGAAGACATATATAAAATTTTGTCTCGATTTGTCAAAATGTCATGTTAAACGGACGAGTCTACACTGGTTCAACCGTTTTTGACAATTCTAAAGTTTAAAATGACAAACGATCATGTCTTTTCCATTTAAACTCGTGCTTAAAAAAAAAATTAAATTGATCTCAGTGAATAAAAGAGAGATAAATGGTTCGAGAACTTAGACAATTTAAATAGACAGATTCGTGAACCCGGTCTATTTTATCACACTAATAATCTAATGAACATCAAAGATGTACTTACGATACTGTTGATTTGTTATCTTTAGATGTAAAAGACTATATGTAAACAAGTCAAAATCAATTTTTATATATTATATAAAAAAATGGAATTAAATAATAACTTTTGTATTTTCAAACACTATTATAAATAAGGGAAAAGACAGCGTTTTTTTTTCTTTTAACAGCGTTTTAAAGCACTGCCTAAAGCAGTGTTGCTAAAATAAAAGACAGCGTTTTTTTCAATGTAAAAGCGCTTTCTTATGCCCACTTTAGACAGCGCTTTTAGAATAGACAACGGTTTTTTACATACCCCTTTAGCAGTGCTTTTGCTTTAGACAACACTTTGGTATTTTCTAAGTTAGGCTTTAGACAGCGTTTTCCTTTAAAACTGTTGTCTATTCCCCCACTTTAGACAATGCTTTCCCACTTTAGGCAGCACTTATTTTTGAGTTTTTACAGCGCTTTTCTCTTAAAGCGCTGTCTATTGGTCACGATTTTTTTTAATAAAATATCTATTTTGACTTACAAAAGCGTTGTCCAATATATATAATGCATTTTAATCAGAATTTTAACCATATTTGAACCAGATTTTCACCATATTATGCACCATATTTGATAGCTACATTCTAATAAAATATGCATATATAAAAATTACACACATATATATATATATATATATATATATATATATATATATATATATATATATATATATATATATATATATATATATATATATATATATATATATATATATATATATATATATATATATATATATATATATATATATATATATATATATATATATATACGACAACAACTACAAAACTTATGATACAAGCTAAAATTCTACAAGTTAAAAATCCTGAAATTCAAAATTGATGTTACATCTACATCTTACTATCTTCGAGAATTCTCATGAAACAACAACAACATGAATATCATATCTCTATCTTCTACACATGCACCTATAAACCTGGAAAAAAAACCAAATGATCGAAATTTATAACATGATAATATTAATGTTGCACTTTATTCAAATTTATATACTCAAAACTCGAAAGTTCCCATCAAAGGAAATAAGACAATATACTTTAGCTTATAAAATTCTCAACCCAATAATGAATTGACACCATTCCTCCATAAGTTCATCCAATTGATCTTTTGAATAATGTGCTTAATTGAATTCCTCAAAGTACTACATATATAATAATATAACACAGTATGTGATTTAGTTAAAACAATATGTCATTTTATGAGAAACATAAAATATGAAAATAGTATGTAATTCCTAAGTTAGAAATCCATACCGTGGATGGAATCTCTAATCGATCCAAAAGAATAGTTTCTTTCATAAACCTCAACATTAAAGAGTCGCAATCTATACCGTTACGCTGGCGAGGACACTACACATGGAAAGAAAATACGAATATTTATCAGGATATACCCCTTAAATTGTTTTATCAAGTATCATCACTAATGTAATCAAAACTGAATATCTCTTTGTGAAAATATACCTCCACTCTGATCCATGTAACATTGTTGACTCTACTTTTTGGCACTTGAATATCTCTTTGGGAGCGAAAAATTAGTAGAACGTTATAATAAAATATAAACGACTGCTTAGAACAATCTCACATAGAAACATAAACATAAACACAAATCCAGATATGTTGACCATAAACATAAACATAAACTTGAATATCTCTTTGGGAGCGAAAAACTTCTGTGTCAATCATCTGCATCAAATCTGGATATCTTGACCAATTATTGTATAACGAATCCAGATAATACACAGTTTCTCTCATAGGATTAATCGCAACCAATAACCAGTGTCCACTGCAAGATTAAACAAAGATTAAACAATGGCCCAAAACGGAAAATTATAATAGATCAAATTAGGATGAAAATCTAACCCGTTGCCAGTATTATATGGCAAAAAGAACAACTTCTCAGTATCTTTGCTGGCCACGAATAAACCGAGTACATATGCTATGACATCATCTGGTCTTGTTACGATTAACCCTGAATTGATAGTGTTGGGAGCTAAGAAGCCAAATCATGCTTCTAATCCATGCGGGTGCACAATGTTGTCATACATAAACCTTAAATCAAAACATCATTAACATTATACTATATTCATTGAAATGAGGAAATAAATTATTAATCTAATTAAACAAAGTTGATCGGAGTATACCTGATGTATGTACCGATAACACCGAGGCCTAATTCCAAATGTCTAAAAACTTGCTTCATATCCTCTCTACCAATTTCTTCCAGGTATTCAAAACCAAAGATGTCTGCACTCATAGGTATAAGGCGGGTACCACCATCCGGAATATTTGTCATTCCTAAATATGTCCGAAGGCACGACCTGAACTGAGGAGTAGTTTTTTTGCTAGCCACGGTCTTCTTAGAAACATTCTTTTTTTGTGTGGAAATATTGCTAATTTCAGGCGCCTTACCCCTACTGACTTGTGCAATCTCTTTAGCATGAATCTAGTTATCATATAATTAGTTAGGGGAAGTATAAAACCACAAATTAGCATTTCTCATAGCATAAATATCATATAATTGTGTTGTACCTCAATTAATGCAATTGACTCGGTTTCCCGCCTAATCCCCTTATCTTTTGGAATAGATTTTGTTGGAGTCTAACATTACCATGTAAACAAAATTTAAGTAAAATTGCCTTAAAAAATTTGAATAGTAAACGATTTTAAGCATATCTCATTATCTATGCAAACGAGGCTTCATGGCCATTCAATAAACGATCCTATTGCATATGCCGCCAATGTTGCATCCGCCACATCGTCAGGTAGTGGTAACAATGCACCCCCCTCTAAAACAACATCAACCGATACTTTCAAAAATCCATTTCGGAGCGGTTTATGGTGAAGCATTTCTCCCAAAGTATTATACACTTTTCCCTTGCCAACCATCCGATAAGTCGGTGCCGACAAATAGAGTTGACACCGGGAAATGCCCTATAACCATTAATAAATATGGTTATATAATTAATAAATATGGTTATATAATTTATAAATATGGTATATAATTACCTCGGGAATATTCTGTCCAAAGTTACCATTGATACTACCTTTGTCACTAGTATCTTTAAAACCTGTAGCTTGATCTATTTCTTTTTCCTTTCTCAGCTCATAAACTTCTTGTTGTAACTTTTCCAACTTTTCCTGAAGTTCTTTATTGCTAGGAGCTTTTGTCTTTGATTTTTTCTTCAAGGATGTTGGAGTGATCCCAAATCCCTTACCCCTCACCCGACCAGAATACTCACGAATATGTAATTCTCGTGAGAGTATTCTCCTGCAATCATTATCTTCATTTGGAGGTATAAACTGAGAAAGAGTCTCCTAAAATTCATATAAATATTGTAATTAAAGAATGATATGTTAATAAAATAATGATGTAATTAAATAAATAAAAGTATGACGTAATTAAATAAATAATGTTATACTTATACATCTCTCAAAAATTTTGAACTTTTTCTTCAACAGCTCCATCCTTACACACACGGGCTTCCTTCCACAAAATATGTTCCAGAAGAGATGCTTCAGAACTATTCTCCTTTGTTAACTACACATTAAGCCAAATAACATGATCAAATATAAGCGTGCATATATTATAGATACTTTACAATTTATAGATACTTACAATAGATTGTTGTAAGCGTGCATATACCATACGCCCTTTTCTATATGGATATGCTAGATTTGATGCTCGTTTTCGATTTACGACACTTAAACTCTCAAATTTCTGGGTATTTCTTTTGGATTTAAAATTTTCCCATTCTTCAGGTGGAAACAAATCTGCATATTTTTTTGGAAGCTCTGCATCAACAAAATTTTTATCTGCATCTCTAAGAAACTTGTTTGATAAAAAAGCTATAAACCCTCTATGTAGTTTCCCGGCCAATTTGAGAATATAATCTCTCCTGGTATCCTCAATGTTGAACGACCTCTACAAAAATCATACACAAAGTGCATTAGCATAAGTAATTTAAAGACATAATCGTCATTAAAAATAAATAACATAACATATGGTACATGTATCTCACTCCATATTTTATCTTTAGCGTCGTCCAACACTCTTTCTCTCCAATCTTCACATGTAATTGGAATTTCTCTCCTTACCACCGAACCGATATGACTCGTCAATGTTGAACTGTTAGGCTCAATTAGTTGGCCTTCTTGACTCCAATGCACATCATACTTTATGCCTTGATCTCTATCTCGAATGATTCTCTTCATTATTGTTATTCCTCGTCTATATTCCATTTCCGTTTTATTAACAGCCTTATCTCCATCATGCCCAGAATCATCATGTGGGTGATCCTCATTAGTAGCCATCTAACTTGTAATAAACATAAACATAAACCCAATATAAAATTCCATAGTCATTTAAATATATATATATATATATATATATATATATATATATATATATATATATATATATATATATATATATATATATATATATATATAATATATATATATATATATAATGACAATGCCAAAAATTAACATAAACATAAACTTAAACGTAAACACAAACATAAACATAAACATTTTAATATGCTACCTTTTTCACTAACATCTCTTTCTTTTCTTGGTTGGAACATGAATTACTTGTTTCTTAACAATGCAGACGGATGGATTTATCCAAATTCTCTCATTATGATCATTTCTGATATATGATTCATCCACTATAATATTCTCATCTTGATCATTTATAATATACGACTCATTCCGTCTAATACATGACTCATTCTCATCATCAATATCACCTTGGTCTACACCGTTATCATCAACCACTTTGTTAGATAAAAGCACTATAGACCATTTTATACTCACCGGGTCAGTGACATAGAACACTTGTTTAGCTTGAGAGGCTAGAATAAAAGGCTCATCTTTTTACCCCTCCCTATTAAGATCCACTTGTAAAAATCCTAACTTATTCATTCGTATGCCACTACTAGTTACCCACTTGCAACCAAAGATAGGAATCTAAAACTTCTCATAATCAAACACCCAATTATGCTTGATAACCCCAAAATATGACATATTTTCATATTTGAGGTTTAGGTCCTTCATACTTGAAATCTGCATTGCTTCAACAAGCACGGTGACACCACTATTTTGCATAGTACTTTTATCATCTTGTTCTTTGGTATAAAATGTGTATCCATTAATTACGTATGCGCTATAAGAAAACACATGCAAACTTGGACCATATGCCCAACATCTAAACCTTTCTGTTATTGAAGCGGGATTTGAATGAAGCTTTAAAAAATATGATCCTTAAACCATGGTATAAAAATTTGATTGTGCTCCCGTACTATCCAATTTTCATTTCTATTCTGATTTAACCCTCAGAGTACATTCTTGTGCATTTCAACATATGGCTCAACCTCACTGTCATTGTGCAGAACATACAGATGCACTTGATCCCGTTCATCTTTTGATATTGTCACAATTTTATTTCCAATTAATCTTTTACCTTCCTTTTTTTCAAAAATATGACTTTTGGGGAGTCCGATGTATTGAACTTTGGACAAATATTCAGTACAAAACTCAACTGCTTCTTCAAGAATGTATCTCTCAACAATACAACCCTCTGGGCGACTTTGGTTTTTCACGTACCCTTTTAATACTTTCATATAACGTTCAGCAGGGTACATCCATCTCATATAAGCTGGTCTGCACAACTATGTCTCTTTCACAAGATGAACAACTAGATGTACCATTATGTCAAAAAATGAGGGAGGAAAATACATTTCAAGCTCACACAAAGTAATAACAATTTCTTTTTGCAATGTTGGTAAGATCTCAGGATCAATCACCTTACTACAAATTGACCTAAAGAAAAAACACAACTTAGTTATCGCGCTCCTTACTTTATCTGGAAAAATAGAACGTATATCTATTGGTAGAAAATGCTCCATTATAACATGTCAATCATGTGTCTTTAAACTCTTTAACTTGAGGTCTTTCATAGACACAAGTGTTCTAATATCTGAAGAGTATCCTTTTGGAACTTTAACTTCACTTAGAAACTTACACAATATCTTTTTCTCCTTTCTAGATAGAGTAAAAGCAGCTGGTGGTAGATATGTTCAGCTTCCTTTCTTCACGGGTCCTAGTTCAGTTCGTATTCCCATCTTTAACATGTCCTCCCTTGCTTTAAGGCCATCCTTATACTTCCCTTTAATATTGAGTAACGTACCAATAACACTTTCAAATACATTTTTTCAATATGCATAACATCGAGAAAGTGTCTCACATACAGAGACTTCCAATATGGCAATTTAAAAAAAAATCGATCTCTTCTTCCACCCATCTTTGACAACCGTATGAGCAAAAGGCTTGACAAACTGAGTACACACATCTTTCACCTTTTCAAAAATTTGGTCACCTGACAATGCAGGTGGAGCTTTACGTTGTTCAGTGTCTCCATTAAATGCTTTTCTCCATACACGGTAGTAAGTTTTTAGAATGTAAGAATCTACGATGACCGAGAAACACATTCTTCTGACAAAGTTCCAAACACTTCGTATTGGTTCCATCTTCACAAACAGGACATGCACGTTGATCTTTAATGCTATACCCAGATAGATTCTCGTATGTTGGAAAATCATTAATTGTGCCAAACAACACCACCCTCAAATTGAAACTTTGTTTCCTATATCCATCATAAACCTCCACCCCGTTCTCCCACAAAATCTTTAAATCTTCGATCAAAGGTGTCAAGTATACATCTATGTCATTCCCTGGGTGTTTAGGCCCAAAAGTTAGCATAGATAACATCATGTACTTACGCTTCATACATAGCCATTAAGGTGGGTTATAAATCATAAGAATCACATGCCATGTGGTATGTGAGATACTTTGAAGACCATGCGGGTTCATTCCATTAGTAGATAAAGTCAAGCGAAGGTTTCTTGCTTCTTCTCCAAAATCAAGATAATCATTATCAATTTTCGACCACTATGGTGAATCTGCCGGATGTCGATACTTTCCATCAACAATTATTTCATCTGCATGCCAAGTCAGGTGTCTTGCATCGATCTCACTATAAAACATGCGCCTAAATCTCGGAATTATAGGAAAATACCATAAGACTTTTGTTGGAGACAATTGTTTCTTATATCGAGACAAACCGTATTTAGGGCACTCATTTAACGATGCATATTCGTTTCGAAACAAAATGCGATCGTTTGGACAAGCATGTATCTTGTCATAGCTCATGCCAATAGAGCACAACATTTTTTTGGCCTCATAGGTTCGATTAGGAAGAACATTATCCTCCAGAAGCATATCTCTCATAAGGGCTAATAACTCTATGAAACTTTTATCTGACCATCCATTGTCTGCCTTTAAGTTGTACAACTTTAATACCACAGACAGTCTTGTGAATTTAGTGCAACCTTTATACAATGGTTTCTCTGCATCGCTTACCAATATCTCATACATTTTGGGATAATCCTGAAGATCTTCTTCAAGTGCATCTGCAATCTCTTCGACTCGATCAAAATCGTATGTATCTGTGTCCATGTCGTCTGAAGCATAGGCCGTACTACTTTTCTCCCCCGATTCAACGTTGTCATTACTTTTTTCATCGGGAAATATCCAACACGTATAACTTCTAGTAATTCCATGCATTAGTAAATGCGATTTCAATCCATCTGCATCAATCCAACCCACATAACAACTATCCAAGCAAGGACACTTCATTTGACTGGGGTCTTTGGCGTGTTCAACAACAAACTTAACGAATTAAAATACCCCATTCTCGTACTCTTGTGACAATCGATCGGCAGACATCCATTTTTTATCCATTTTTTTCTACTAATTCAAGTAAACAAAAACACTATAAACGGATTATGCCCTTTTTATTTGAATTAAAAGAATTATTTCTAGAAATTTATTTCTAGAGTTAATAACATGGACTAAAAGTAAATATATCTATATAAAAATAATTGTGTTTTTTAATTGATCGATACAGATAGAATTTGAACTTGACTTACCAAAGAAAGAAAAGGGGTTATTGGTGTCGACGGCGGATGATGCGGCTTTGATGTTCTTCGAATCGGTGATGGTCTTCGACTAACTACACCAATACAAAGGGATCATCAAAAACAAGTTATATATATATAGGGCTATAATAGCTTAAATCCACAAACCTTAAGAATTTGTTCTTAGACATGTTTTTTATGAAAAATTGTATGAGAAACAAATCCCTTATGAATCTTTTGTATCATATTATATTTCTTTCCAACAGAAACACAATATTTAGGATTAATAATGCTTAAACAATTCTGAAATTTATATCAGTAAAATAGTATTAAAAATAAAGAAACCAAGCAATCAACAAGTAAAAAAATACTAGTTCATGGAGAATATAAACATGATAAACAATTCAGAAACCAATTAAAATAACAAAAAACCCATCATCATCTTTTTTATTCCAAAACAAATAACCAAAAGAAAATGCAATAATGTTAAATGCTAAAAGTGTTGCTGTTATATATCAAGCCCTACCAAGAACCGAAAAATCAAAATGGATACCTATAACTCAGTTATGCATATCTATAACTCTGTTTGGACATCAATAGGAGGATAATGTCTTAGATGTTAGCATAGTACATTATCAATAGGAGGATAACTCAGTTTGGACATCAATGAAGATAAAGACATTTTCAAGAAAGAACCTACCTTGAGAACCGACTGGTGTGGGTGGAGGACAACTGAGAGAGACGGTGGAGAACATAGGGAAATGGTTGGTTCGACAACGAAGAAAAGGGTTTTTGTTCGTGAGAATGAGAGAGAAAGGGTTTTTGCTCGTGTTCGTGAGTCTGTGAAAGAGAAACAGTACACTGATTCTATATTTTAATTTTCATTTATATGGCTTTAGACAGCGCTGGCTAATATGGGCCTTTAGTAGCGCTTTTGAAAAGCACTGGCTAATAGGGTCCTTTAGCAGCGCTTTTCATATTTTTTTTTTAAATTTTATATGACTTTAGACAATGCTTTTTAAAAGCGCTGTCTAAAGTGGTCCTTTACCAGCGCTTTTGATAAAGCGTTTTCTAAAGCAACACTTTTAACGGCGCTTTTTAAAAGCGCTGTCTAAGGTCACATTTTTAGCAGCATTTTATTTATTATTTTATACAGTTTCCGTGTTTTTTTTAAATTCACTTATAACAGCGGTTTTATATAAAAACGCTGTCTAATATGCGCTGTTAAAAGCCATTTTTGACGTAGTGAAAAATCAGTGAATACAACTGATCTTAATGGAATGGATCCGGGAAAATTCAATCATCTAAGACACTGTCCTATGCTAAGATTCGTTACATTTACATGAGCACTTAATCTGCTTATTAAATCTCATCACTACACTATAAATGATAATATCTTTTGTCCAAGAATCAAAACAATGTTGAGAAAAAAATCATTTCATTCCTTGTTTTCCGTATATTATAAAGAGTTTTTGCCATGACAATTTTCTATATTTGTCGTCTTCATCCTTTCTTCTTGGTGTCTTGAATAAGCCATTTCTTCTCATTAGTCCAACATGTATGTGTTCTATCATAACCTATCTAATCTAGTATTCTTAGTGTTCTATGGATTGGTGCAGTCAAAGAATAAATGTTCGATTGTTTCTGTTTGATTGCACAAGCAACACTTTCCATCTGTTATAATACCAATTCTCATTAATCACTTTATTTGGTATTGAAAAGACTTGCATCTGATATTCAGTTATAGTAAATAATACATTGTTGATCAATTGGAGTCTTCTTCCGTAACTCAATAACTTTACAGTCCAATGTCTAATTCTACTTACAATTTTATCAATTAAAGGTTCACATAGATAGACAACCAACTTTCTACTTGAAAATGGGACTCCTAAGTACTTGAAATGAAAGTTACTTGCAGAGAACTTTGTAGCATCCATTATCTTATGTTGAATCTGATCCTGCACTCCTCCAAAATACACCTTACATTTTGTTGGATTGACCTGTAACCTTGGAGCTTCTGAATTTTATTTATTTATAAACATCAATAACTTGTTTATATTAATATATAAAGTTAAATAAATATTACTGTCAGAAATTAAATATTAATTGTCTATTTATATTCATTTAACTCAATTAAGATATACAAGTTGAACTATCTCATCCATTCAAATTACTTTTATATTTAACTTTAAAAATAATTACAAAATTAAGTCTGATGTTTTAATGATTTAACAATTATAAGCACTTCAAAAAATTTAAACTACATATTTAAATATGTTAACTTCACTATGTTGAATACTAGTATGGATGATATGTTTTTATGTTTTACTAGTTTAGTAGTTGGAAATTTATCTTTTATAAATAAATAAGATATAGCTGACTCGAATTCATATTCTAGAGTTAATCATCTCGTAATTATCAATTGAATACTTGTTTAATAGAATTAATCCATTATGTTTTTAAACTTTATTATCTAACTAAATTTTCGACATGTGCTTCGCACATATATGTTAAAAAAAAACTATATTATTTTTATAATAATTGTTATTTAATTTTTTATTTGTATATAAAATTATCTTGTAGACTATTTAGATTATATTTGCAATTATACTATTAATTTTTTAATGTGAAAGAACACTTCTAAAAAAAAGACATTTGAGAAAAGGTTTTTACACCGGGTATCAAAATATATGATGTAAAAAATATAATTAACAAATTTTTTACATCAGGTATTTATTTGCAATGATATAAAAAATAAGAAAAAAAATATATTTCGCTACCAATTACATCGGGCAAACGCATCCACCGATGTAAAAAGTTTTCAGAAAAAAATATGGTGGCATTTTTGTAAATAAGAAACAAGGTAGTAGAAATATTAATAAAAAACATGCGACATATTACATCGGTTAACTAAAAACCGATGTAATATCTTCACAACAGATATTAATATAAAACATAAATTAAAGAATAAATTAATATCTTCACAACATATTACATCGGTGGAAGTTTAAACCGATGTAAAAAAGTCAGAAAAAAAAGCTTACATCGGGTATTAGTATCCACCGATGTAATAGGTTCAAAACCCGCTTCTCCACTAAGCCAACCCTTACATCGGGTATTCATTTCCACCGAGGTAATAGCTTCCAAACCCTTATTTCCCAAATTCAAAATATTTCAATATTTTCACTGTACAATATTCCGTAGTCGCTGTTTCACTCCTTTCCACTGTACGCATACGACCCTTACGACCGCTATTTCACAAACGTTACCACTGCCGTTTCCCAGCCACCATCATCGACGTTTCCGTTCACGAAGGTTCTTCGACCGCCGTTTCTGGTCGCCGTCTTCGACCGCGGTGGTTTCCGTTCGTGTTTCCGCCGTTTCTGGTCGTCGTCTTCGACCGTGGTGGTTCTATTCGTTCGTGTTTCACCGTTTTCGACCGCCATTGATGATGATTTTTGTTGTGAATTTGCAGATTTGTTTGATGAACATAGATAATGCGGTTTGTTGAAATTTGATTACGTCTCCTTGCCGCCGTTTCACGTCGTTCACTCTGTTCACGACTTTTCACCGACCGATTCACGCCCTTCCTCGCTCGCCGTTTCAACTGTAAGTCACATTCTTCACTTATTTAATCCATAATGTTATTGATTCAATGTTTGTTCTCTTGATTTAAGTCAATACCTTATGTTAAAAAGCTGCAGATCGAGACAATTAGATTATAAAAAGCTGCTCCACCAAATGACTTGATTTACATAAATGTCTACATGAGTTGGATAGATTGGCAGAACATGTCAAGAAATAGCATGAACAAGTCAAGAAAAATAAAATGGCAGAACATGTCTAGAAAAATAAATTGGGCAGATCATGTCAAGAAATAGCATAAATTTTCTCACGAAATGCCTCGTATTACCATCGTTATGCTGCATGTGGTCACAAAGCCATTAATCTCAATTCCACGTTTTAAAAAGCAAGTACGGTACACAGCATCTAAAATATGATTAGTTATTCTATTCTATTTTAGTGATGTATGTATATTATGTTAATTTTGAATACCACATTCTTACTTACAAGGCATATACCATGCTATAACCAACATAAACTAATGCTTACCCAAAGTTCTGCATGAGGGAGCGTTTATAGAGATTGTGAAGATAGAAAATATAACCCAGTGATTTATTATTCAATTATTTGGCTACTGTTTTTATCACAATTTCAGTTCTATGTTGTTGGGTAGATACACGATGGATTATTATAAGTGAGAAAAAAGGCTACATGGCTTCATCCCAATGTAAGTATGATGTAAATTGTAATTATATAGTTAAATTTATGATAAGTATTCACTAATTATGTCATTCAATTGTAGACAAGGCAACAACATAACTCTAATGATTGTGGATACTATGTGATGAAAAATATGTTGGATATTGTCTCTGCTAATATAACCGAGAATTGGATGCAGGTACTAAAAATAACTTTACTTTGTTATTTACTTTTTATTTTTTGACTTAATATGAATTTTTTAAAATTAACTCTATATTGTTATATTTATGTATTATAGGTATTTGATGACCCAACAGAATTAACACCAGATGATTTGTATGATTTGCGACTTCGTTGGGCAAAATGTTTCTTTGAGTTACATGAAAATTAAGTTTATCTTGGTGAGTTTTATAGAATTGTATAAGTTGTGGTTTTTGCACAATACATATGGTTTTTGCACATTTATTGAGTTTCTTGATTTATTTGCTGATGTTAATTGTTATTATTTATTGTCAGGCAATGTGATTTTGGTGTTGTCTACCGAAGATTTTATATTGGTAATTTAAGTTTGGAAACTTAGAAATAGTTGAATATTTTTGTATATTTTGTGAATAATATGTAATTGTAAGTTTTGAAAAAAGACTTATAAATAGTTGAATATTGTTGTATATTTTGTGAAGAATTTGTAATTGTAAGTTTATTTGTTGTAATACAATACAAGTTTGCAATACAATTGTTCAATTTGTAAGTTTGTTGTGAAAAATATGAAAACATCGACCTAGATGTGATATATGTGATGTTGGAAAGCTATGAAATCTATATAGCGACATAAATATAGTCTGTGTGATATTGGAAAAATATGAAAAAATGGGTACAAATTATATTTGTACAGGGAAACATCCAGAAAATAAATAATCTATTCCAAAAAAATTTCATACATTTTACATCGGTTATTAGTAAAAATTGATGTTAAAACTTTCAAAAAGGAACTTTTTACATCGGTTGGGGATAATAACCGATGTAAAAAGTCGCGTCACTGGGGACTTTTTACATCGGGTATTACTTCCAACCGATGTAAAAAACTGGATCAATTTTTTTAAAAAATATGCATAATAACTCTTTCTTACATCGGTTCATATATTATAACCGATGTAAAAAAGGGACTTTTTACATCGGGTATTACTTTCAACCGATGTAAAAAACTGGATCAATTTTTTAAAAAATGTGCATAATAACTGTTTATTACATCGGTTCTTATATTATAACCGATGTAAAAAAAGGACTTTTTACATCGGCCCCAGAACCGATATAAAAAGTCCCTGATTTACTATATCGCCTGACTTTACATCGGACCCAGAACCGATGTAAAAAGTCAGTTTCACCCGATGTAAAAAGTCATTTCTGCACTAGTGGAACAATTAAATAGAAAAAAAAATACTATGATAATTTAAAGTGTACAAATTTAAAGAAAGTAATATTAATTAACTAAAGAATATTATCTAATACATTTTGTAAACTACATTTGATGTTTATCTACATGGAGAATCTTTTTCCAGAAATTGGGTCATCTGCTCACACACAAGCTAAAAATCTGAGTAATCTAAACACAACAAACCTAGCACAACAGTTGATTTCAGATGTTTCAAAGAAACCAAAGTCATTTGTAGAGGCAGTTAATAACGTATGTGATATACCGCTCAGTCAGCTACCCATTCCTTGTGTTATAGGGATACATTAGCCATTATTATTCAAGAGGATGAGTATCAAAAGGGGATGGATGCGTGTAAGAATAACTTGCACAGAAGAGTTCTACGGACAAAGTGGGGCTTAACGTCTCTTGGCAAGGGTTATTATGAGTTCTCGGTTTCCTGTTTGGAGGATGTTCGTAGAGTTCGTGCAGTTCATTCTTGGAATTTGAATCCGGGTATTCTTAAGCTATTCACTTGGAGCAAGGTCTTTAATCCTTCACTTATCAAACAAACTTTTGCTCAGGTCTGGGTTCGTATTCACAGCTTGGCTCAGGAATACTGGCAGCCAAAGATTGTTTTCGCTATTACAAGCAACATTTTGTATGCCTCTATGTACGGATTTAACCTCTAATAGCAGAAGTTTTGAAAGGTCGTTTGGAAACTTTGTTAGGGTTCTAGTTGACGTCGAGTTGACTAAGGAGCTGTAGTATAAAGTATTGGTGGAAAGAAAAGGCTATGCTTTTTTGTGGAATTAGAGTATGAGAATCTTCCTGAATATTGCTCTTTTTGTAATAATGTTGGGCATTGCTTTAACAACTGCAAAAAGTGGGTTGATGGTGCTGGTGTTGGTGTCACATTGGCCCAACAACAGAAGGTCAACAAGAAGTTTGTGCAAGCGAGTAATAAGGAGTGGCCTGAGGCCATCATTAGTGATAATGTTATTGGGAATCAGGAGATGGAAGCTCCAGCAGTAGCCGTTGGTGTGAAGGGTGATAAGGTTGAAAATTTAGAGGAGAAAGATCAACATGTGGCAAATCATAACAACCAGAGCAATGATAAAGGAAATAGTCACTCAGGTGAGGCTTTAAATCTAATTAGGGAGACTGATTTGGTTCCAATAATAAATTTTATTGAGACAGGTGAAGAAGTAAACCCAGAAGAGGATTCTAGTTTCATTGATGCCATTCAGGATATTGTTGAAGAGGAGGTTTCGGATGTCAATTGTAAGGTAACTAAAGACGTGGTGTTTTGCAATCTTCCTGGGCTAACATGGTGAAAACATAACATTCTAGGCAGGGAATTGGTGACAGTGAGCAAAATATAAGGATTTTGGATGCAAATGATTTTTAGCAAGTTCAGACCAAATCGAGGAAAAATTCTCAGTTAAAAAACAAAGCTAGGAGTAACTACACAACTAGGTCCATGCCTGGTAGCTCTCATTCTTCTCAATAAACTGCATATATTGGAATGTGAGAGGAGTTACCAACTCTCCTACTAAATTGGCTTTAAAAAGGTTAATATAGTCAAATCGTCCTTAGTTTGTTTTTATAGAAGAGTCGTGGATGAAGGTGCATTTGTTTCCTTTATCTTGGCTTAACAGACTTAATCTAAAAATATTTCCTGTTAATAATAGGAATCAACACTCTCCAAATTTATGGTGTTTATGCGATAATAGTTTTAATCCAGATATGGTGCACATAGGGGACATTGGGCAGTTACCAACAACCCACGACGTGTTCAAGCGCCAAATAGTGGAACTTCAAAATTATGAGCAGTTACTAGCAATCCACAACTTGTTTGAGCGCCAAAGAGGTGGCATCATCTAGTGAAGCAGTTACCTCAAGATGTTAATATTAGCCGTAGATTTTATCTAGGTAGTTACTTTGTAAACACTATAAATAGGTAGATTTTATGTAGTTTGAAGGGTGTTCACTTGTACTCTCAAATCACTTGTCAAACTATCTCATTCCAAGTGTCAGGAAATCAAGAGTGAAGAGTGCTTGATGTACGTGAGCCACCATCTTTAATTCAATGCAAATCTTTTATTTTTCAGTTATATCTTTTGAGTGTTTTATCTATTTTCTCTTTACTGTCGAGCAAGATCTATACGCTATCTTTTATTTTACATGAAAAATTCGACATTATCTGTGGGTCACGAGTCACCTGTCAGTTAGTTTAGTGAGTCTCGTTTTTGTACAAATATCTTCTATCAGTCACGAGTTACCAGGGAGTCGATTAAACCATAGTGTGGAAAACCATTGCACCCGTTTCTCCAGTCAAAAGAAAGTTGTTTTCCCTTGACTGATATTTTGACGGAATTGGGCGTAATAGCAAAAACTCTTAGCACACGTCTTGAGATCAACTGGTCGTTTTCACAAGTTACCCTTAGTTTAGGACTCTGGGAGGACCAGCGGTTGTTTACTATTTTCCACAGTAAACACTTTTGAGTGTTTTATCTGTTTTCTCTTTATTGTCGAGCAAAATCTATACGTTATCTTCTATTTTACATAAAGAATTTGACACTATTTGTGGGTCACGAGTCACTTGTCAGTTAGTTTAGTGAGTCTTGTTTTTGTACAAATATCTTCTGTCGGTCACGAGTTACCAAGAAGTCAATTAAACCATAGTTTGGAAAACCATTCACCCGTTTCTCCAATCAAAAGAAAGTTGTTTTCCCTTAACTGATATTTCGATGGAATATGGCGTAATAGAAAAAACTCTTAGCACGCGTCTTAAGATCAACTAGTCGATCTCGTAAGTTACCCTCAGTTTAGGACTCTAGGAGGACCAGCGGTTGTTTATCATTTTCCACAGTAAACAAATTGGCACACCCGGTGGGACCCAGTGCTAAGAATTGGTCTTGAGTATTTATAAGTTAATGCAACTTAGAAATGAGAAGTTTACCAAAGAGTATAATAAACCATTATCTAGGAAGCAAATATCAATAATGACAAGTCCTGATAATCCAAACGTAAACGAAATAAGGTCACGAACTTTAAACACTACCGATCCAGTAGTTTCACAAGTCGCGTTTTTCCCTCCAATAGGGTCGACTGCTGCAGTTTCCATACAAATGTCTTAGGCTCCACCGGGAAGCCCAAGACCAGTAATGACTATGACTACCATACCTAACGTGCCTCGTTTTGGTAATGTAGGTCTTTCTTATGGAATGCCGTATTCTGTGATTCCAGGATATCAGTCAACATCGAATACAGCAGTGGCGTCAGATAATGTTCAATATTTGAACTCTCCTTTACAAGGATCTGCGCCAGGAGGAAATTAATGAGGCAACCAAAATAGGGTAGCACCTTCTCAACCCTTAGTACCGCCTCTTACTAATACTTCAGTAGCAGTATTAAGGCAACAAATCGATGATAGTAACCATGAGTTGGTTAATATGTTAACTAATTAGATGGGTAATGTATTTAATCCCATAGTACAAGAGTCGGCTGAGACTAATATGCAGTCCGCTGAAACAAATCGACATGTGATTTCCCAATTAACACGTTTGTGTAACTTTTTAGGTGCTCCCCCAGCGCCTATTCGACATGCACCACCTGTTCAACTAGATGCCCCTAGTCAAATAGACATGGGGGCAATACAGGATGAAACTGTCCATCAGGGACAAATGATAGTGCCTCCAAGGAATTTGATGGTCGATCCACCCAGGGTAATAGTAGATCGACATCAAGAGCCTGACCAAATTGTCGAGCAAATGCGACAAGAAAACTTAGCCGTTGAAAATAATTTAACCACCATTGTCGAAAGAATTATGGCCAGAAATGGCATGAATACCGCACTTCAGAGGCAACATATTCCTCCCCTTTGTCTGAATATATTTTACAGACTGAAAACCCTAGAGGATGGAAAATCCCTAAGTATACGAAATTTGGGGGAGAAGCTGGAGAGTCGACGGTGGAACATATTGCCTGATATCTAACTGAATCTGGGGATATGTCGAATAATGAAAACTTAAGGGTAAAGCACTTTCCTTCTTCCCTTACTAAGGTGGATTTCATGTGGTTTACCACTTTACCCCTAAATTCGATTGAATCATGGACGAAGTTGGAAAAACTTTTCCATGAACAATTTTATGAGGGTCATTCAAAAAATAGTTTGGTCGAATTATCAAACATTAAAACAAGGTTTGCTGAAACCATTGATGATTATCTAAACAGATTTAGGTCTTTAAAAGCAAGATTCTTTACTCAAGTTCCAGAACATGAGCTTGTTCAAATGGCTGTTGGAGGTTTAGATTATTCCATTAGGAAGAAGATATATCTAACCTTCGTGAAAATTATGTCACAACTAGCTGATAGAGTTCGACATCTAGATAGTCTGCGACTAGAAAAAGTCAAACATACTAAGGATAAGACTAGAAAAGAAAAAGTAGCCTTCATAGATTATGATGACATAGATCCCATTTGTGAGGTCGACTATACCTCACCAACAGAGGCAGAGGTCGACTTGGCTGAAATGAAGCCAGGGCCAGCCTATGAATGTAAATCATTATTTCCTGCTAAGGGAAAGAATACGGTCAAAAGTAATCCAAAATTCCCAGCAAAAACTTGTACGTTTGATGTCACTAAGTGTGAAGAAATTTTTGATTTACTGGTTAAAGATGGTTAAATTTTAGTACCCCCAGGTGTTAAATTACCACTATTAGAACAACGACAGAAAATAGGTTTTTGTAAATTTCATAATCATCTTGGTCATACAACCTTTCAATGTTATCTTTTCAGGGATCTCATGCAAAAGTCGCTGCAAGAGGGCAGGCTGAAGTTTGCTGCAAGAAAGATGAATATTGATACTGATCCTCTCAGGAAAGAGGAGGCTTTGTTTCTCGACCCAGTGAGCATCAATATGGTAGAGATTACTGAATTTCCTGAAGACAATATGGTCGAAGAGGGAACTGGAGAGAGTCCTGATGTCGGCCTAGCAGATGTGTACCCAAGGCCGGAGGAAGATTTTCTGGACTTACTTTACTGCTGTAAGAATAAAGGTTCACAAGCTTGCTTGTGTCCTAGATGTGGCGCTTTGACCGACAAAATAGTTGCTGAAAATTTCCAGAAGCTACAATTAGAGAAGAACAAGACCAAGCCACACAATCAAAGGTTCCCTACAACTAGGGACCCAAGGAGATCTATGGGAAACACACATGTTAACCCTAGGAGTTATATTCCCTCAGTGAATGCTCCTAACAGGACTTGGATTAAACCCCAAGGGAGAAAAGGCGCGCCAATTGAGGGGGCACCAAATAAGGGGAAGTCCACGATTGACTACCGACATGAGTTTAAGTTAGAGAAGAAAAGCCACATCTCTGAAAACTACATGGGTAAGAATCCCATGACTAGAACCCAATGGAGACGCTTCCAGCGTCGAAATCAAGTTGAGAGGCAAGCGGCTGCTGGCTAGTTTGCTGCAAACAAAGGTGGAAATTAGAGGTAGTGCCAGGTGAAAGTTAATTCCTCTGTGAAAGAGCTAATCAAAGAATTTGTGAATCGACCGGCTACCAAGTGTTCTGAAGAAGCCACTGAAGATTTTGATTCCGACTCTGAAGAGAGTTTGAATATTTTAGTCAATGTGGTATCAATTCTGCCAGCAGAATACGATTGCTTGACAGAAGTAGAGGATTCCGCAGACAGGGATGCTGATGAGATGGCTTTACACAAGCTAACATTCTATTTTTTCATGAACAATGGTTCTATTGAGAACCAGGATGATTTCTTTGAGAAACCAGATATGGCGATGAGAAGCCATTTAAAGCCCCTTTTAATAAGGGCTAGAGTCGAAGGGGTTGCTATCAACAAGGTGTTGGTAGACTGTGGTGCTACGGTAAACATTAGGCCACACCACATGTTATAGAAAATCGGTAAATATGACACTGATGTTAGATCACATGATGTAGTCTTATCAGATTACAAAGGAAGAACTAGGAACACCATGGGTGTGATCCAAGTGAATATCATTGTCGGCTCAGTTACTAGGCCGACTATTTTCATGGTGATTCAAGGCAAGCCAAGTTACAATCTCCTAGTAGGGAGAGAATGGCTACACGGAGTGGAGGCTGTACCATCCTCTATGCATCAGCGTTTGGTGATCCAGAGGGAAGATAGCATAGTCAAGAATATTGAAGCTGATCAAGGGTATTTTATAGTAGATGTGAACAATGTCAGAAAGAAGCAGTTCGACAGGAAATTGGCTAATATTTCCCCAAGCCAACATGCTGAGGAAGTTTATGCCAACCTTGATGAAGAATTTGTTTCATTGAAGTTACATGAGACCCATGATTTTATATGCAATGTGGAACCTCTCGAGGATCCATACTGTGTTAACCGGCCGACGAACTGAGGAGACATCGGTGATGATGTCTGAGCTAGATGCTCTAAACAGGATTTCGGCGTATATCGCTGAAGGTAAAATAAATTCGGCACTAGAAGCTGAAGAAAGAATGGATGTCAAAGCCAATAAAACACAAGTTTTAAATGAATGAGCTGCTCTGGCTATTGAGCCAAAGATACCAGATATACTAGAAACGGTCGAAGAAAACGTTGATAAGCAGCGTCTAGAATGCATATTTGACGAAGATCCCTTAGGTTTTGAAAAGGATCCAATGACACCCGATAAGATGCAACCATAAGACCCTTTATAAGAAATAGATCTTGGAGAAAAGGGGGATAAAAGAACAACTTATATCAGCGGCAACATCGATCCAAAGTTGAAATCTGAGGTAATATCTTTATTAAAAGAATTTAAAGACTGTTTTGCTTGGGACTATAATAAAATTATAGGTTTAAGCAGGGAATTCGTAGAACTCAAATTACCAATAAAAGCTGGAAAGAAACCAGTAAAGCAGATGCCCAGACGTTTCGCTCCAGCCATATTGTCAAAAATCAAAGAGGAGGTTGAAAGACTCTTGAAAAGTAGATTTATAAGAACTACAAGATATGTCGACTGGTTGGCAAACATTGTGCCAGTAATTAAGAAAAATTGAAAATTAAAGGTATGCATAGATTTTAGAGATTTAAATGTTGCTACCCCAAAAGACGAGTATGCCATACCTGTGGAAGAAATTTTGGTCGATTCGGCCACGGGATTTGAATATCTAAGTATGCTTGATGGTTATTCTAGTTATAACCAAATTTTTATTGCATATGAAGATGTGTCGAACACGGCATTTCGCTGCCCTGGGGCATTGGGAACCTATGAATGGGTTGTCATGCCATCCGGTTTAAAAAATGCTGGAGCGACATATCAAAGGGTAGTGAATTCTATGTTTCATGATTTTATTGAAGATTTCATGCAAGTTTACATTGATGATATTGTAATAAAGTCGAACAGTAAACCAACTCATCTGCAACACCTTCGAAAGTCTTTCGGAAGGATGAGAAAACATGGATTAAAAATGAATCCATTAAAATATGCTTTTTGTGTGCAGGCGGGTGAGTTTGTTGGCTTTGTGGTGCATAAAAAAGGCATAGAAGTAAATCAAAGTAAGACCAAAGACATCATGGACGTCAGACCATCGTCGACCAAAAAGGAATATCAATCTTTGTTGGGCAAGATAAATTTCCTAAGGTGGTTCATATCCAACTTAAGTGGAAAAACCAAAGTGTTTTCACCACTACTTCGACTAAAAAATGAAGATTTCGTTTGGCAAAAGGAGCATCAAGAGGATTTCGACAAAATCAAAGACTACTTAGTAAAGCCTCCAATATTGGCACCATCTGTTAGACATAGGCCTATGAGGTTATATATTGCAGCCTCAGATGCGACTATAGGTAGTATGTTAGTCCAACAGGACCAAAAAAGTGTTGAGAGACCTGTGTATTATCTTAGTCAAATGCTAAATAATCCTGAGACTAGGTATAATGATATAGAAAAACTATGCCTTTGCTTGTATTTCTCTTGTATTAAACTAAAGCAATATATAAAGCCGGTTGATGTGTATGTATCTTCTCATTTCGATATCATTAAGCACATGTTATCCAAACCAATTTTACATAGTCGAATTGGTAAGTGGGCTTTAGCATTAACAGAGTATTCTCTGACTTACATGCCCTTAAAAGCAATGAAAGGACAAGTAGTGGCAGATTTTTTGGTCGACCATTCAATGGTTGGTATACCTCAAAACTATGTAGATTTAGTGCCATGGAAATTATACTTTGATGGTTCTAGCCATAAAAATGGAGTTGGAATAGGAGGAATTATAATTTCTCCTAGTGGAATTCCAGCAGAGTTCAAGTATAAAATCGACGGTATGTGCACAAATAATGAAGCAGAATACAAGTCCTTAATAACTGGACTTGAACTGCTGCTAGATTTGGGGGCAAGGAACGTCAAAATTATGGGAGACTCTAAATTAGTGATTAAACAAGTTTCAAAGGAGTAAAAATATGTTAAAGAAAATTTAATCATGTATTTTGTGATAACCATCAGATTACTAAAACAATTCGAGCAAGTAAGTGTTCGATAAATACCTCGAAGAGAGAACAAAACAGCTAATGACTTAGCACAAGAAGCCTCGGGATACAAGAGAGATCAAAATGAATAACTTACCCAAGTAAGAGAGAAAGTTCGAGCAACTCTGTTATCCCCTTCAGATTTCTCAATCGTGAAGTTAAGGGATATAGACGCCGAAACAACGGACAAGAGAATGATTGGCGAAAGCCATTGGCTGACTATTTGTGCATTCCCACGGGGTCGACATATCATAAGATCAAGTATCGTGCTCTCAGTTATGTTTTGATATAGAATGAATTATTTAACAAAACTGCTGAAGGCGTTTTGTTAAAATGCCTTGGAGAAAATGAGGCATACGTGGCAGTGTCAAGTGTGCATAGTGGAGCATGTGGTGCACATAAAGCCGAACATAAAATGAAATGGCTTTTGGTGCGTTCAGGCATCTATTGGCCTTCAATTCTAAAATATTGCATCGAATTTGAAAAAGGTTGCCAAGAATGCCAAATGCATGGGGGCATACAACATGTCCCCGCAAGTGAATTGCATGCATTTATAGAGCCTTGGCAATTTAGAGGATGGGCTTTAGATGTGATTGGAGAAATAAAACCAGCATCATCAAAACAACAAAGGTATATTTTAGTCGGTATTGATTACTTTACAAAATGGATCGAGGCAGTAGCTTTGACTAACGTCGACCAAGAAGTTGTTATTAATTTTATACAAAATCACATCATCTGTCAGTTTGGAATTCCAGAAACCATTACGACTGACCAAGGATCAGGGTTTACTGGGCGAAAAATACAAGAATTTGCGCAAGAAGTTGGAATTAAGTTGTTAACTTCTACCCCCTACTATGCTCAGGCAAATGGCCAAGTCGAAGCTTCCAATAAAGTGATAATTAGTTTAATTAAGAAGCATGTAGGAAAGAAGTCAAGGAATTGGCATAAAACATTGGATCAAGCCTTATGGGTGTGTAGAACTTTTCCTAAGGAAGAAATAGGAACCATTCCATTTTGACTTGCATATGGGCATGATGCAATGTTACCGATGGAGATACATGTCCAATCGATTACAATCCAAAGACAACATGAAATACCATCTGAGGATCATTGGAATATGATGGCAGACGAGCTTGTCGACATAGATGAGGAAAGGATGTTGGCCCTTGATTCATTAATAAGACAGAAAGAAAGATTCGCCAGAGCTTACAACAAAAAGGTAAAGGATAAAATATTTGTTGTCGATGATCTAATATGGAAAGTGCTATTGCCTATGGAAAAAGACTGATAGGGTTTTAGGGAAATGGTCCCCAAATTGGGAAGGACCTTTTAAGGTGATACAAGTTTTTTGAAATAATACCTATGAGCTTGAGGAGTTAGCCCCAAATCGACGGATCTTAAGGGTAAATGGAAAGTACTTAAAAAAGTATATGCCCATTGTAATACGGTGGAAGAACTGACTGTTTTGAAATGCTGGTTTGCGTTTTGCGTTTTGTGTTTGCAAAATGTCGCGGTAAGCAAGAGTCGCCACCGACTTTTATTTTATCCAACAAGGAAAGGAAAAAAGCACAGAAAAATTCCTTTTTCGATATATTTCTGAGTACGGGGGGTAGATTATAGAAAGGGAAGGTATTAGCACCCTTTCTATCTGTAGTTATCTACGGGATCTTAGGTACTTGCTCATCATTTTCAAAATTGTTTTCTTTGTGTTTGTGTGCTTTGAAAAGTTTTTGTTTTAACTTTGATTTAACTCTTGCTTCTGTCTTCAAGAGTGTAATGAAGTGTTTTTGAAAAGCTTTTGTTTGTAAAGGAGTGTAAGTGTGAAAAAATTTGTTTTAATTGAGCAAGTACTTAAGAACTAATCTACCTACTCGAAAAAATAATCGTTCTGTATTCGTTTCCTTTAGACAATGCTATCCCGCTATTAGTGAGTAGGTAGCACCGTCGTTGAAGTTTGAGGGTCAATTCGAAAGGGACGTACGGTCACTAAAGCAATGTTAGGACATCTTAGTAATAGCCCTAAAGTCTTAGATCAATTATCCGAGGCAACTATTCCGAGGTAACCTTTCCGAGGCAACTATGATCTTTAGACAAAAGGACGACCACTAAAGCATCCTATACTCAATGACCGTTTACAAAGGCAACCAAGTGGGGTGTACCCTAGGAGTGCGCATGTGCGGGTGTGTTGATTTCAGATTATTTATCTTTGCACATGTTTAGGGTGATCTAACTGTTTTAAGATTAAACATACATTCTTGTCATACAAACCCAAATTATTCACATATCTAGTAGTTAAATAATTTGCAGAATTAAAATGCGGAATTTAAACTAAATTATTACAAGGCTTCGGGTATTTAAATAGCCAAAAACAAACCCTTTGAAATTTAAAAACGGTAAAAATAAATAAATGTCCTAATTTAATAATTACAAACTGGGAACAAATACAATAATTGGATAAAAATAAAGCGCGTGAGAAAATTAGATTGAATGTGAAAACTAGGGTTTTGACCCTCCTAATTAAAAGAAAATGTTTTTGTTGTTTTTAATATTTTTTTAAGAAAAGAAGTTAAGTCTTAAAATTAAATGCTAAATTAATTAGTTATTAAATAAATTAATGAACAATTAAATTACATATTTTTTGGTTTTTGATTATTTTAGGAAAGAAATAAAATAATTAAGTTAGTAATAAAAACCTATTGATTCTAATTAATTTTAATTATTTGCAAAATAAATTAAAGTTATCTAAAAAATTAACCTAATTAATTAATTGATTTTTTTACTAAAAAAAATAAATATCTAAAATTTAATTTGGACATAAAATATTTTTGGTAAAAAAGAAAATTAATTTTGGTTAATAAAATAAATAAAACAACTAATTGAAATAAAATAAAGTATAAAGAGATAGAGATTGGGCCTGAGAAAGTGGTGTGCCAATAGCAATTTCTGGGCCCAGGCTCATGGTGTTCCTTCAGTGGTGACCACCAGATCTGGCCATCTGGCCATCTGTCGCGTAGATGATGAGGGTGTACCATGGTTCTGGGTATTGCACATGCACATGATAACCTGAAATAAATCAAGAAAAAACCACAAATGTTGGAGGCAGGGGTCGAACCCCTGACCTCATGCATTCCAACACCTTAAGGATATGCCTGAGTACCACTGGGCTATTTTGTTTTCATTGTACATAAAATATAAAATAATAATAATATATGAAAACAAGCGTTAATGGTATTTTTACGCGCAAATTCAAATAAGCCAATGGAAGCTGGCCACGTCTGTGTCTTCTTCCCTGCACGTGGCTAAAAGTTTTGGGACCTATACCCACGGACAATGTCCGTCACTATAACCATGCCAATCTCCAAAATCACGTACATGTAATATAAATGAACACCAAGGCAATGGTTAGAACCGTCTGCTTCTTCTGAACACAACCGTACCCATTACAATGGCTAATTGTCCCTAAAATAAAAAGCCCTAAAATCAAACTCGAAAACCTAGCAATGGTGATTAACTCTACAGACCATATAAATGAAATTGAATAATGCCAAAAGTTTGCAAATGTCTCATAGATCAACAATATGCCATTAATTCATGTTAACAATGCTTAAATTTCAAGATGCGAATTCAAGAAAAGGGGTGTATCGTGATGGACTTACAGCGCGGTTAGGGACCAGAACGGGCTTGTTCTTGATAGCTTTAGGTTCCTGAGAGTGCCAGGAAACGATTGGAATCAGTCACGAGCCTTGAGAATTCCTCTAAGTGGGATTTTGATCTCACACTTTTTTCCTTGATTTTTCAGTTTTAGTTCTCCTTCTCACGCCTGCTTCTAACCTGTTTCTACATCTGCCTAGCCTCCTTATGTATCAAGCAATGCATTAGGGTTAATCATTGTGTCCAAATCTTCCTTCTTCAATGCTTTTGATATTTGATTTGATTCCCTTTAAAACCTTCCAAATTTGGCTTCTTTTCAATCTTTTTGAGCCCACAAGCTTTGATGCGAATTTGAATGATGGCTAGCTGTGATTTAAGACCTGAAATGATCACAAAATCCTTGTTATCAATGCTTTTGGATTTTATTTGATTTTATTTGATTTTATTTGATTTTATTTGATTTAAATCAAATTAATTCAAATAAAAATCAGAATAAATAATAAAAATAAGATATGGACAAGTGGAAAAGTCTAGAGCACGTGGGCTATGTTTCCAACTCAAAACAAGTGAAAACGATTGGGCCCATTTGGCAAAATTTGAAGTTTTAGGGATAGTTGACTTTTGGCAATTTTGCAAAAAGGGTCAACTTCACCAATGCATAACTTCCTCAATTTTGACTCTTCGGATGTGTTATGGGACTTTTTAGAAAGCTTGAGATGTCCTTTAAGCAACCCTTTTGGTATCATCTCATTTTGATATTCCATGCTCATGTATGAAGCTTTGAGAAAAAAGGTGTTTTTGTTGACTTTTCAAAATGACCTATAATGTCCAAATTCATAACTTCTTGTGAGTGCATATCTTGAACTTGGGAGATGAGGATGGATTGTAGGGAATTGCATCCTCGTCAAAATGAGCTTTGTATGGGTAATTTCGCATAAAGTATGAGAAAGTTATGCATGGTCAAAGTTGAGTTGACTTTTCTTGCAAAACCCTAATTTAGCAACTTTTGAATCTTGATGAATTATGAGCAATCCTTGATGAATCATGATCAACCCTTGATCAAATGATGAAATATACTTAAAAATTAGGATGTTGACCAAAAATCTTGAAGTTTGACTGTATGTAGGCCACAATTGACTTTTGCCCTAACACAATCGATTTTTGGACCTTTGAGCAATTGACTGAGCAAACTTTCTCTGCAAGGCTTGAAACTTGACATGGATGATCTTGAGAAAATATTAGGACATTGGTGAGCATTTGTGATCACTTGGACTCAAGTATCTTGATGCAACATGAAACCCTAATTTGGGGTAGACTGCCTTAGGAGAGAGCTTGTCTGGCCAACCCTTGGACAACCTTGAGCAACTTGAGGATCTTTCTTGAAATGTTTTGAGAAATATGGGAGGGAAAATTTTGGGGTACAACACCCATTCTTCAAGAAATCAAAATCTCGACGGAATAAATATTCGTCGAACCAACGAGTTGGTAAAATTTTGCTGAGACCAACAAATTCAAAACACGCATAAAATATGGAGATTACATATAAAACGAACAAATAAAGGATTCATTAAAATTTGGCTTAGAGCCATGAAGAAATTATAAGATTTTTATTACAATGGTTATAATTGCTTAAATTGGGCTTGAAACGACTGTAATTCACAATGGAGGTTAGCGGCCTTATACTCAAAACCTTCTGCCTGAATCTTAAGACTTTCAAGCTCTCTTTCAACAGAAGAAATCGCGTCACTTTCCGCCACGACATCCACATCCATCTGCTCAGCTTTTGCTTGGATTGGATTAATCACATTGTTGATTTCTTCCTCTTGATGATTAATTCTAATTCCTTATTGAGAACATAAATCTGGTTACGGATTTCAGCAACTCTGTTTCATTTGGGAATCAGTTCCTATTTTTTCTCTTCAACCATTGCTAACAAACCATTAATTTCTCCAGTAACCTGCACCACCATATCCAACTTTGCTTTCACAAAGGCTTCCTTCAACTCAACTGATGCCTCATTTGCTCGAATTCTTTCAACATTTTGGCATAGAGGGATGAAAAGTTTCTCAAATGCCGTTATCATCAACCTGGATGATTCAGATATATTGAGTTCCTTCTTTTGAGCAAGAACTTCTGAGAGTCCTAGGCCAAAAGTTGGATCAGAATGGAGCAGATGAGGCAGATCTGGATTTAAAGCATGAGTCTGAAGTTTAGTCATCAGATTTTTGGCTTTAACTACTTCGGGACCCATCTTGTCATTATGTGCTTGAGATGGGTTGGAGTCAGAAGAAAGAGTGCGAGAGCTTACAAAGCGATGCAACTTAGCAATTGCCTCTAGACTAGAAGGATTGACCCCCGTGTGTTTTAGCTTAATGGGTGAGTCGACCTTTGTTCTCCCAGAAGAAACGATAGGCGCGCCTTACGTGTTTTTAGGGGGGGCAAAATTCGGGAAGTGGTGGAATTTTTATTTGCTTTTGAATCCTGTAGGGAATCTTAAAGGCTAGAGTCAGAACTACTCGAACTATAACCCTTATGTTTAGCAGGACTAGTGACTGAGTCGGAGTCACTAAGAGTAGCCGGAATAGTCAGGTCGATAAACTCACCATCAGCAAAGCCAAGATTTTCATGATGGCGAGGGGAAGAAGCTTCTGACAAACGGGTGTATTCAGGTACGCGTTGTTATGGATCCGAGGTGTTGACCTAAATAAAGTAAGAAAAGGTATTAGCCGAAACAAATTCAACAAGCAGAAAATAAAAGAAACTAGAAAATAACCAGCTAATACTTATGTAGACGGATTAAGATCGACAGACTAATCCTTAGCTGAAACGTCAGTGAGATTTATTGCTGGGCTTTGAACCTCATCAACCCTAGGGGCACGAGTCGGAGTGACTAGAGTTATGTCGATCACGGTGGTGTCAGCGCCCAAATCCGAAGTGTCTTCAGGATTTTTGACTAAAACCACATTACGTCTCCTTCTTGTAATAAGAGGAATTTTGACATCAGCTGGCTCCTCTGTTTCATCAACAAATTTCAATCCAACCTTTGCTTCAGAACCTTGGGGTATAGGTGCCTTTGTCTTCTTCTTCTTCTTCTTCTTCTTCTTCTTCTTCTTCTTCGCTGCCTCGCCTTCGGTGGAGGAATCTCTTTTCCTCTTATGACTTTTGGATTTGTGGGAATGTTGAGAGGGCTGAGCATCAGGTGATGACTACAGTATCAAAGAGAGATGTAAATCAAAGAAATCATGTTAGTCGATAATGGAAGTTTTTAATCGACCAAATACAGCTTAGCCCGCTCAAAAGAATGTTTTTTGTCCTTCTTGGACCTTTTGGATTTTTTAGAGGGAGCAGCCAAATCCGCTGAGCGTTTTTTACTCTGAAAAACAAGGGAAATATTAATACAAGTTTAGGGTGTAAACAACATAGAAACAAAAAGTATATAAATATACCCATCGAAGAAGCCTTCTTGAGTGAAGAAGAAATGGGTTCATCGTCAGAGTGTGTGTGGTCAGGAATGATCTACAAAATTAAGCTGAGTCAGATATGCCAAATCAAGAGTGATACCTGACAGAAAGTTGAAGTTTAAATCTGATGCATTGAGGGTTTTGGTTTGCCGACAAAAACGGCCCCCGCCTGATCTATTGGTATAGCTGTAAGACAAGTGTAAGAGAATCAGATAAGCAACCAACGTAAAAAATTCAGGGGGTAAAACTTTCCAGAAATTGTTACCAATTTGTGTAGTCGAAAGTACTCTAACATATCAGAGATCATAATGAAGATGCCCCGAATAGTTAGGTAGGTAATACTTCGTCGGTACCACTGTGTCGGCCTTTGTCCTATAAGAATTTTTCATATCCGGTATAGAACAATACCGCCAATCAAGAATAGGTGGGCCAAAGGCCAAGGCCAAAGGGTTGGATGGAAAAGGAGGAAATTTGATGTTTCCAAAATGAAGAGCGTAAAGATATTTATCTTTCGCATTACCAAAATTTTTTAGTGTCGAGATTCTATCAGTTACCTTCTCCTTTAATTCGACAGCGACCTCATAGATGGTCTGAAGAAGAGCATTAGGTTGATACACAATTCGGAAGTAATTTTGGAAAGCTTGAATTTGTTTAATATGAGTAATCTTTTCCTGCAAGTTTGAGAAAGTTGTGGTTAGTTCATTCAGCTTAGCATTAGAATCACCAATGAATGTAACAAGATATGTCTGCCACCAAGTTTCAAATTCTTTGGTGCAGTAAAAAGACGGTTGGAAAGGAGTGAGAGTGAGTGTGGGCCCCCGTGCCCATAGATTCCCTATATCATCCTTGATCATTTCAAAGGGCTGGTCAGTTGTGATGTCGACCAGAAACCCATGTGAATTGAACAAAGATTTAGGAACAAGTTGATAAAGGCCAAATTGTCGAGCCACCAAGTTAGACTGGTAAGCGACCAAACCTGGGTTTACACCGATAATCACAGTAGATAAAAATTGGGGAGTCAAGTAACGCCTCCAAAGGATTAAAGAATTTTTCTTGTCCTCTTATCTCATGGGTGGAAAAGCCCTAGTAAACCATTCTGGGCCATCTTGTCTAGCATAAGATTGGGCCATCGATGGGGTGAAGTCGACTCTTGTCAGCATAATGGTGAACAACAACCTAAAAAATTCAGGATTTGGGTAGCCTTTGTCGATAGGAGTCAGAGGGAGAAGGCATTTCCAGACAATATGGTTTTGAGATGGAGGACATGCCACCTTTCTGTTTCTAAAAGGCTTAATCTCCTTAGAGAAAGTGGCATTCAACCATAGCTGCAAGAGCCAGAAGGGACCATGGACTAGGACGTTCTTTTTCTTTGGATTATTAGGGTCTAAACACTTTATTTGGTTAGCAGTGTTAGTCAAAGCTACATAGAGAAAGGCCAAACTCACCTGGCCTAGAGCAACATTTTCACCCATATGCAACTGGGTAGCTAGATAAGAGAATTGTTTGGCCACCTGCATTGACCTGGAACAGAAAACAAAGCGAGATAGCCATAAGGTCAGAAACTCCACATTCTCTTCATCAGTTGTAGGACCATAGGTTTTAGCATGATGGTCGATGAAATTATTATACGTTGGCTTTCCAGCTTCACCCACATCAAACCTTATTGGCATAGGTTCAAAATATCTATAGTTTAAAACCGTGCCAGATGGTTTCAACCTAGTGATAGCGGCGACGTCGAGCAAGGTAGGAGTGATCATACCAAATTTAGTATGAAAGGTGTTGGTCGACCCCTCCTAAAAATATATGGCAGCTAGGAGCATGCCACTAGAATAAGTTTGACCACAGCGAGAAATTTCTAGCACGATATAGATAACCATCTTTTTCCACTGGTCTCCTTTGACAATTTCTAAACGTGCCATCCAAGCACGAAATTTAGGGCAACGCAGAGGTGGAGCGGTCCTAAAGTTCTTGTTAATGTATTTAAGTGATATATGGGTTGGAGAAGAGATGATGGGTCTGGTAGCGGTACTAGTGGGAAAAAATGCCTCCTTATCATCTACGTAGATTTCAGAGGGTGCATCAGCTGGAAGCGGTCTTAAAAAGGCTAAGGGTTTCTCCTCAAGAGAGAAAGGGATAAGTACCTGAGATTGGCAGATTTTGGCTTTCTCCTCAGCAAATGGAGGTTCTGGTACATAGGGCTTGTCGTCAACAAGGCGCAGTTGAAGATCGACGGCTGGAGAAGTGGTTTAACTTTTTACATTCGCCATTGTTGAAGGTTGAAGGAGGATGAAGATGAAGAACAGCGATGGTGTGTAGTTTCTGGGTTTTTGTTTTCTAAAAGGCAAGGGATTGAAGAAGTGAAGGAAAATATAAAAAAAATGGGGAATAATGGTATTTATATGTCAACTAGGAAGAAATAAAAGAATATGTCAGGAGGATTAAATTGGTTTAGTCGACCAAAAGGGTAAAAGAGAAGGACTTGGTTGAAGATGGTATTAGTCGACAAAGAAGGGTATATTGGATTTAGAGAAAGCGTGATTATTCTTTGCCAAAAAGAAAGCATCGAAGCAAGGCAGAGACAGTTTATGTTCAAGAAGCTTAGAGTAAACGTGGGCAGTTACTAACAACCTACGACGTGTTAAAGCGCCAAATAAGTGGAACTTCAAAATTATGAGTAGTTACTAGTAATCCACGACTTGTTTGAGCGCCAAAGAGGTGGCAGCATCTAGTGAAGCAATTACCTCAAGATGTTAATATTAGCTGTAGATTTTATCTAGGTAGTTACTTTGTAAACACTATAAATAGGTATATTTTGTGTAGTTTTGAAGGGTGTTCACTTGTACTCTCAAATCAGTTGTCAAACTCTCTCATTCCAAGAGTTAGGAAATCAAGAGTGAAGGGTGCTTGATGTACGTGAATCACCATCTTTATTTTAATGCAAATATTTTATTTTTCAGTTATATCTTTTGAGTGTTTATCTGTTTTATCTGTTTTCTCTTTACTGTCGAGCAAGATCTATACGTTATCTTCTATTTTACATGAACAATTCGACACTATCTGTGGGTCACGAGTCACCTGTCAGTTAGTTTCATGAGTCTCGTTTTTGTACGAATATCTTCTGTCGGTCACGAGTTACCAGCCAGTCAATTAAACCATAGTGTGGAAAACCATTGCACCCGTTTCTCCAGTCAAAAGAAAGGCGTTTTCCCTTGACTGATATTTCGACGGGATTGGGCATAATAGGAAAAACTCTTAGCACGCGTCTTAAGATCAATTGGTCGATCTCGCAAGTTACCCTCAGTTTAAGACTCTGGGAGGACCAGCGGTTGTTTACCATTTTCCACAGTAAACACTTTGTTGTTGGAGAATTATTATATGTTGATGTTGGTGTAATTGTGGTATTATTATAATTATATGTTATGTTGGTTGGATTGAAATACTGCTAATTAAAGGAATTATGAAGGAACACAAAAAATTGCAGACAAACTGCATTAAAGAAAAAGTGTGACGAGCGGCACGGCAAGCCTGTGTTGAGCGGCACAGATAATGGGAAGGGCCCTGCCGATCGGCAGGGATGGTGGCAAAGTGGGTGTCGATCGGCACCATGGTATGTGACGATAGGCATATATTCCAATTTGTTTTATAATACGTTACCACTAGTACCCTTAGCATGCTTTTGGTGATGATAGGTATAAGAAATGTGACGATAGGCACATGGTGTTTCTCTACGAATTTAGTGCTTCGGGATCAGGTTTGTAAATTAAGGCTTAGCATAAGTACATACCATAATTTAATCAATTAGCAGAGTTATATTAGTAGTAGTCTTAGAAATTAAAATAGCAGTGATGGTTTTAGTTGCAGAGACACTTAGTGATGGTTAGATGTTAATTGTGTAGGAATTTAGTAGTAATAAGAATAGTAGATTTACTAAATTAGTAGAGAAGTAATATTACATATAGCAGAGATATTTCGTAGTAGTAAATAACAGATTTCATTCAAATAGAAGGATTAGTAATGTTGGTGGAAAAATAAATAGTAAATGATGTACACATATTTGGTAGCAGTGTAGTAACCAATTAGCAGAGAGCCAATAAGTACATTGGTACAGAGTAGAAATAATGGGACAATTATCCGGTAATTAATTTGCAGGATTTGGTCGATTTGTCCGAATAATTATGCAGAACAATTGTTTTGGTTAATTATGAAGTTGCAGGTGGTGAATTTTGTTGCATTGCCTCTAACTATTGGCAAGAATCAAATTGTAGGCTTGTTGCTAAAGTTGAATAGTTGTGGTTATGTTGTTGTTAGTATTTGTTATTTTTGTTATGCTGACTCTATTTGTTGGCAATGTAAAGTTGTAGGCCTATGGCTAATGTTGAGATGTTATGTTGTTGTGATTGTCAATGTGAATTCTTGTTAGTAATGCAAAGTTGCAGAGAATTTTAGATGATGATGAATTACCTCTATTTACTGGTAATAATGGTGATGTGGGCTTATGCCTTACAATGAATGATGATTGTTATGAGTATGTGATGGTGCATTCATTGAGTCACATACATTTGCATACTCTGTGATGGCATGGATTGGCAAACTGTGAAGAAGGCTTATTCCTTGTTGATGCCTCTATTAATTAGAAATTTTTAAGATGGGAGTTCTGCTCCGTTTTTAAGTTGGGAGTTCTTCTCCAATGGTACCACATGCATGTGCATTGTAATTGAGTCGCATCTAAAGTTGCATCTTGAGTTGTGGTGATGATATATTTGTTGTTGCTTTAAGTTGTTGACTTGTTGTGACAGGTATTATCTAAAATCTGCAAATTAGTTATTATGTCGTGTGGATGCTTTATTGTAATAGTTATTGTGTATAAGTTGTGACATGGTGATTTTGTATGAACTGATTCTGATATATTAATTATCATACATTCAATTATATAGTTCAATATATCACCCCTTCTGTTTGAATGTTGCCCTCTGTTGGTAATGTGCAGGTAATCAAGAAGGATAGTTGTTACCTCGTTAGTTCGAGTCGGTGTTGTCGGTCTGATACATAGCACTCGGGGGGATGGACACTTGATGTTTAGTTGTTGATTATTATTTTAGTTGCTGAATTTTTAAGTTGATTACATGAAATAATTGTTGTCTTGAGGTTGTTTTAGTTGAATAAAAGATGTTCAGTGAATTGGAGTTGACTATGTATATTCCGCTGCTTATCAATAAAAAGTTGTTTGATTTTGAAGATTAAATCAGGTTGTCATCGTTTCATCCGAGTTAAGTGTTATGTATCTGTTTGTATGCAATTAAATGAAGTTTGATTTTAAGTTGTAAATGTAGCATCCTATTTATGTTGAACTCTGATTTTTAATATTATTCGCCGGGTAGAAATGGGGTGTTCTAAAGTTGGTATCAGAGCAGGTCGGTCCGTTCGATCAAGTTGTCTAATGTTGTTTGTTACTTAGTGTGCAACAAGTGTGTGAAACACTATCGGTTCTTGTTGTTTTTATAATAGAGTTGTATGCATGAGTTAGGTTGAAAATAAGTGGGGGAGAAGCTTTGCTTCTCGGATATGTTTCAGTTGTAAGATGTTAGTTTAGTATGCTGTTGATGGCGACCGTGCAAGTAGTGTTGAAGTTTTGTTGTTTCCCAAATCTGAAGATGACATGGATTCAAGATTTTGTTTGTTAATCAAGTTGGAGCGTCTTGAGGGAGGATGATCAAACCTTGTTGATGTTTACTTCTCGAAGGATGAGGAGCAATGTAACTGTTGTTGATATATGAGTAGAGTGTAAACCCCTGATATTTCTGAAGGTGATTGTTATGTAACAAGGATAATTTTTAGAAGATGGAATTTATAATGTTGCGATGTTTCAGAACCTCTAGTAGATTGTGAAGTTGTCGATTTGAGTAGCCCTTGCATAAGATGTCGATGTTTGAATGGTGATAGAGTGACAGATTGTTGTAGACCTTGTCGTAGGATCCTTGTGAGTGATTTTAAAAGTTGTTGAAGTTGTTGGAATGTTTTGAATCGTGAGTCAAATTCGAAAATGCAAGGATATGAGTACGGTTTTAAGAAATAAGAATTGTAAGTGCTGGTATTGGTACAAAGAAATTAGGTTATGATGTTATCGTAAGGTGTGTGATAGTATGTCGCTGCATGACGTCGATGTTCTCATTTTCGGATAACTTTAGAAATTCATATCTTGTGTTCCGAGTATCGGATTAGTGTTCCGTTTGAACCTATGAGGTGATAGAAATATATTCTTTCATATGAAAGTGTTTTCAAATATGGTTGATGCATTCCCATATAGAGGAACTCCGAAGTCGTTTACGGAACTAGAGGCTTTTTGGGCATAAATGATTATTATAGCAATTGTTCGAGACGAGGTCAAGCATAATATGTTGTTGACAATTAAGATGAGAAATGAGATGTTCGGAATTAAAAAGGATAGTCTTTAATCATTTCAAGTATGAGATGTTGATGTGAAGAAAGTTTGTAGAACTAAAGAAAAGATTGACGATTGCTCTAATATTGGTTTTGCCTAATCCGAGTGAGTCATTTGTAGTGTATTATGAATGCGTCTAAGATGGGACTTAGTGGTGTGCTAATTATGAAGGGACAAGTTGTTGCTTGTGCTTCTAGACGACTCATAGTTCATGAGAGGAATTATCCTACGCATGTCTTAGAGTTAGCAGGGTGGTGTTTATGTTGAAGATTTGAAGACATTATCTTTTGGTTCTAGATTTGAAGTATTTAGCGACCATGAGAGTTTATAGTATTTATTTGATCATAAGGAATTGAATATGAGACAACGAAGATGGTTGGAGTTATTGAAAAATTTTGATTTCGGTCTGAATTATCATCCAAGTAAAGCTAACATCGTGGATAATGTTTTAGGTCGAAAGACTTTACATATGTCGGCAATGATGGTTAAAGAATTGGAATTAATTGAACAGTTCAGAGAAATGAGCTTAGTTTGCAAAGTGACACAAAAGAGTGTTATGTTAGGGATGTTGAAGATTAAGAATGATTTTCTGGACAGTATCAAAGAAGCTCAGAAGTTAGATGTGGAATTGGTAGATTTGGTGGTTGGACTCGACCAATCTGAGAATGATGATTTCAAGTTAGATGTGCAAGGTGTGTTCTGATTCCGTAATTGAATTTCTATTCCTGATGATGTGCAGATGAAGAAAGTAATTCTAAGTTAGAGAATTCCTAACCTTAGGGTGAGACTAGGTTAGTGTAATGTGGACCGCGTAATATATTGAGCGTTGGTGGCTCATCAACAAGATTGAATAAGAGTGGAATTATGGGAGTATTTGTAAACCTCATTGTAAATTATTGGATTATGGTGCTTGAGGCGACTTGAGTACAAGTTCTAAAGGAACACTATTATAGTTTGGTAACGATGGTTTATACTCCATTATGGTTGTCGACTATATATTGACAAATTGAAGAACTAGTGACCCTTAATCTCTTGTTGATAGTAGAAAAGATCGTGTTGGATGGTATAGACTTGTATTGCTATCTTAATGGTAAGTGAAGTGGTTGATGTTATACCGTGAGGATAATCGCTCATCATTTTGTGTGAAGAGTGGCTATGAAATAATTGAGACGTATTGAACAAGTCGGAGTAACGAGTTAATGCGAATTAACATTGCAAAGTGAAATATTTAGAAACTATCAAGTGAACAATGGTTTATGGTGGGTATTGAGGAAAGTCTGAAACTAGAATGAGACTTGTAAACTGTATAGTTGGCTGAAACTTTAATGAGTACTGTGACTTAAGATAGATTATCAGAGTTGCACAGCTGAAGCGTATATGGCGCAGTTGCTATGTGTATACGACCCTACATGCTTGATTTGGTAGATTGTTGATGTAGGAATGATGTGCCAAGGTGTTGTGATATCTCGGAGATATTTGTTGATCCCATAAGGAAATTATTGTGGTTGTTAGTTGATGGTGAGTTGTGCATATAGTTGTTGAGTGGTGTTGTTAAGTTGAAGTTATAATGATTTTGTTCTCGTTGTCATGATGTTGTTGTTGATTACCGTAAGTAAGGAATAGTATTTCATAATATGACGAAGTTGATTATGTTGGCTATGTTGATGTCACTATAAGAGTGATACGACGATATGAATAAGGTTGATGATATTTTGTTGAAGTGATTGATAAGTTGTTAGCGGTTATGTCACGGATATGTTAAAAGATTAGCACGTGTGGATTTAAATTATATCATGTTGAGCGTTCTTATGTTGAGTAAGTAGTGGTCGAAATGTTGCCAAATGCAACTTGGAAATCAACGAGTTGGATGCGAAAATCATACTAAGAGTGATAGTATCGAATAGATTTTCGAGGACGAAAATATTCTAAGTGAGGGAGAGTTGTAATGCCCGTTAATTTAATTAATTATTTTATTAAATTAATTATGGATTAATGGTTGAAATGTTGTTGAAATTGTTGAAGTTGCGAAATATCGAAAAAAATTAATTTGAGTTGCTAAGTTGTTATTTGGTTTATATTTAATTGATTGGTTGATTAATATTAGTAATAATATTAATATAGATATTAGAATAATACGAGGTTATTAGTTGAGCTCATTATTTGGTTGTATGTAGTAAAAGTGGAGTATGAAAGTTAGGCCCAATAATAATATTAATAATTATAAGGTTAAGCTATTTATAAGGAGAATTAGGTTAATTGAACAAGTGTTGGAGAATTTTTTGGGAACGTGAGAATTTGCAAGGTTACCAAGAAGAGGCAAAGGTTGGAAGCTATAGCAAAGCGAGGTTTAACCGGTAGAATATAGTGGTCTCCAATCCAAGATAAGGGTGGGGTTCTTGCTCTATAATTGGGTATATGATAAATGATATGTGGGGTTGGTTATATGAAATTATCGTGTGTGATACTGTGTGAAAAGTTGTTGTTTTGTTGCTACTGCAATGTTGTGTTTCCTGATAAAGTTGCAGAAATTCAATTGATGACTCTGTTGTTGGAGATTATTCTATGCTGATGTTGGTGTAATTATGGTATTATTATAATTATATGTTGTCTTGGTTGGATTGAAATACTGCTAATTGAAGGAATTATCGAGGAACACAGAAAATTGCTGAGAAACTGCATTGAAGACAAAGTGTGACGGGCGGCACGGCAAGCCTGTGCCGAGCGACACAGGTGATGGGAAGGGCCCTGCCGATTGGCAGGGATGTGGAAAAGTGGGTGCCGATCGGCACCATGGTATGTGACGATAGGTATATATTCCAATTTGTTTTATAATATGTTACCACTAGTACCCTTAGCATGTTTTTTGTGATGATAGGCATAAGAAATGTGACGATAGGCACGTGGTGTTTCTCTAAGAATTTAGTGCTTCAGGCACAAGTTTGTAAATTAAGGCTTAGCATAAGTACATACCATAATTTAATCAATTAGCAGAGTTATATTAGTAGTTGTCTTAGAAATTAAAATAGCAGTGATGGTTTTAGTTGCAGAGACACTTAGTGATGGTTAGATGTTAACAATGTAGAAATTTAGTAGTAATAAGAACAGTAGATTTACTAAATTAGTAGAGAAGTAATATTACATATAGCAGAGATATTTCATAGTAGTAAATAACATATTTCAGTCAAATAGCATGATTAGTAATGTTGGTGGAAAAATCAATAGTAACTGATGTACACATATTTGGTAGCAGTGTAGTAAATAATTAGCAGAGAGCTAATAAGTACATTGATATAGAGTAGAAATAATGGGACGATTAGCCAGTAATTAATTTGCAGGATTTGGTCGATTTTTCCGAATAATTATATGGAATAATAGTTGTGGTTAATTATGAAGTTGTAGGTGGTGAATTTTGTTGCATTGCCTCTAACTATTGGCAAGAATCAAATTGCACGCTTGTTGCCAAAGTTGAATAGTTGCGGTTATGTTGTTGTTAATATTTGTTGTTGTTGTTATGCTGCCTCTATTTATTGGCAATGTAAAGTTGTAGGCCTATGTATAATGTTGAGATGTTGTATTGTTGTGATTGTCAATGTGAATTCTTGTTGATAATACGAAGTTGCAGAGAATTTTAGATGAGGATGAATTACCTCTATTTACTGGTAATAATGGTGATGTTGTCTTATGCCTTGCGATGAGTGATGATCGTTATGAGTATGTGATGGTGCGTTTATTGAGTCACATACACTTGCATACTCTATGATGGCCTGAATTGGAAAATTGCGAAGAAGGCTTATGCCTTGTTGATGCATCTATTAATTGGCAATTTTTAAGATGGAAGTTCTGCTCCATTTTTAAGTTAGGAGTTCTGCTCCAATGGTACCACATGCATGTGTATTGTAATTGAGTCGCATCTGAAGTTGCATCTTGAGTTATGGTGATGATATATTTGTTGTTGCTTTAAGTTGTTGACTTGTTGTGATGGGTATTATCTAAAAGCTGCGAATTAGTTGTTATATGGTGTTGATGCTTTGTTGTAATAGTTGTTGTGTATAAGTTGTGAAGTGGTGATTTTATATGAACTGATTCTGATATATTAATTATCATACATTCAATTATATAGTTTGATATCTAACCCCTTCTGTTTGAATGTTGCTCTCTGTTGGTAACATGCAGAATCAAGAAGGATAGTTGTTACCTCGTTAGTTCAAGTCGATGTTGTCGCTCTGATATGTAGCACTCGAGGGGATGAACGCTTGATGTTTAGTTGTTGATTATTATTTCAGTTGCTGAATTTTTAAGTTAATTACATGAAATAATTGTTGTCTTGAGGTTGTTTTATAGGAATAAAAGATGTTCAGTGAATTGAAGTTGAGTATGTATATTCCGCTGCTTATCAATAAAAAGTTGTTTGATTTTGAAGAATAAATTAGGTTGTTATCGGCTCATCTGATTTAAGTGTTATGTATCTGTTTGTATGCAATTAAATGTAGTTTGATTTTAAGTTGTAAATGTAGCTTCTTATTTATGTTGAACTCTGATTTTTAATATTTTTCGCCGGGTAGAAATGGGGTGTTACAATATATGCCTCTACTTGCTACTTGGCTTGAAAATATTTATGTAGCAGGTTGCAAGTTGTGCTAGATAATCATAGTCTTCCTTGGAGTATTATAGGTGATTTCAATACAATTATCGGGGCACATGAATATTGTGGTTCTTTTTCTCCAACTAGAGGTCCCATGGAAGAGTTTTCCAATTGTTTCGATCTCAACCTTTTGGTTCATATTCCTACTAGTGGTGCTAAATTTACATGGTCTAACGGCAGGAGTGTTATTGGTCATACCCATAAAAGATTAGATAGAGCCATTTGTAACCAACAATGGATTGATTCTTGTTCAATAACATCTTGCTCCACTCTTGTTAGGAACAGGTCAAGTCATTACCCCCTTTTTCTTCATTTCGACTGCTTGGCAGTTAATGTGAGGTCACAATTCAGGTTTATTCACACCTGGTCTCTTCATCATGATTGTAAAAGAGTGGTGGAAGAATCTTGGAAATTGAATGCGGTGGGATGCCCAATGCATGTTCTTGTGAAGAAGCTTCAGATTCTAAAGAAAAACCTCAAATATTGGAATATTAATATTTTTGGAAATGTGCATGATCAAGTCAAGAATGCAGAAAAAGATTTGGGGGAAATTCAGGAGAAAATTGAGAAATATGGTTATAATGATGTTCTTGAAAATATGGAGAGAGAGGCTCAAGTTAAGTTGGATATGGCGCTCAACTATGAGGAGGATTTTAGGAAAGAGAAATATAGAGTTCATTGGTTTGTGGAAGGGGATAGAAATGAAAAGTTCATTTAGTTAGTCACTAAAATCAGGAATGCTACTAAGACTATTCACTCTTTGAAGATTGGAGGAGTTTGTTACAATAATCAGCAGACTATAGCGGAGAATACGGTGAAGCATTTTAGGGATTTATTTGACAAATTTTCTATTTTGCAAGATAATTATGTAACACCCTCTAACCCCACATAGACATAAATAGAATAATAAAAGTAAATTAGCATACATCTCAAAGAGGGCATCACAATTGACTTCATAAAATGATAAAGAAATCAAACATGCATATTGATCATGATCATAACACGTAATTAAATTCATGTGTCATACACCAATACAAAATTATGCATCTCACGACAGAATAATTATCTCAACATAAAGATATAAATGATTGAAATCCCATACTGACAATCATATCATAAGTATTAGGTACTGAGGCCAAACATCACATAATCTCATACATATCCAAATAAACGAGAGTGATAACAAATATCTCTCAAAACAAATCAAACATTAATTCGAATATCCCCATGTTACATAGACCAGAGCAATGAATCACTACCTTGAAATAAGCAGATAAATAAGGATCTAGCTCCTCCTATAATTCTAGCAAGAAGCACCACTATCTCTGGTACCTGAGCGATATCGTATAAAACATCATTCCAACAGAAGGGTGAGAATTCATATCATTATGAAAATATAATCAGAAGCAATGTAAAACATACATACACCAATATGAATCCACCACTCTTCATAAAACTACGTATTAGGCATAACATAATCCAATATACCAATCCATATATACAACATAGCTTATCAATTCATATTCCAAATAAAATTCAATTCCAATTACCACAATTGTACAATTAAATCAATTATCACATATTGCACATCAAAAAACCACATTCCTACTAGTATTACATAATGAGTGCTAATGCAACAATTCACATCGACATGTGACTCCAATGCAACTCAAATGCCTTATGCATGTGATACCAATGTTATCCTTACCGGTCCTACTGGGTCCACATCTCCAAGACAGATAACCACCAATAAAAGTCTGATTCAGCCTTAAGATTTCAAACCCCATTCAGTGTTAGGTTTAGGACAAGTCAATAGTTCCCACAAAATCACCAAACCTCGCCTCTTAACATAAATGATGCATGTACATGTGCAATATCAACAACTAATCACAATAACTCATCACATAATTCAACATATTTTTAATTATCGTCACAACATGCACAACATACATCTTTCATGCCAATCAATCACATATATATAATATCATAGTATAAACCATCTCAACACATTATTATAACATATAGCAATTAGATACAAATCATGCTATACTCAAACATCATCAAATTCCAACACTTGCATACACAACTCAAGTGTTAAGTTTCTCATCAAATTGCTTCCAAAACAGATCTGAATCAAGTCAAATAAATTATTAAAATACATGTAAATCCATGATAAATCATAACATACAAGATCTCAATCCCATTCATGTATAATATAATTTCTCAACTTGCAGTAGATCGTGCTAAGCGCCATAGGCCGCGTTAAGCGCCCTCTGCAAAAACCAGAAAAATTGATGCAGACATCATTCTGCCCAAGCACGTATTTCACTACCAATCCATGTTATAATTCTCATTTTTCACCAAATAAACATATTCTAGCATGTATATAACATAGGGAACCTATTTGTATCATAAAAACTAGATTTCTAAAACCTAATTTCCAAATCCCTAAATCAAATTGGGTGATTCGAAACCTAGAAATTCACATACCCAATCCTATTACATGTTACTACCCATTATATACTCCCATTATAACATATATTATCACCCTTACCTTGAGTGTAGAGTATTTAGGGTTGCCTCTTCACTTTTCCTCTTTTCTCCTCTTTCTTCTCTTCTCTTCTCTTCTCTTCTCTTCTATTCTCTTCTCTTCTCTTCTCTTCTTTGTTTTTGTTTTATGATAACACTAATTCTAATCCCTCTTCTTACTACTCTATTTCATTAGTGATCCTAATTCCACTTATCCATTCTATTATGACATAAATCCCAATTCCAATTATTTACTATTATTACTTATAACTCCAACTATTCAAATAACACATATATTCAAATAATTCAAATAGTCACCAAATCACACAATTAAGTCAATTACTATATAATATAATAATTAATAAAATAATTAAATAATAGTAAATAAAAATTGTGGTGTTATAAATTCTCTGGTGGAAGAGGTCATTCCTAATATAGTCAAGGAGCAAACCAACAATTTGTTAACTATTTTGCCGACAGAGCTTGAAGTTCATGGTGCTATTTTCAACCTTAATCATGATAGTGTTGTTGGCCCCGATAGGTTTAGACCTATTTTCTTTAAGACTTATTGGAGTGTGATCAAAGAAGAAATTATTAATGCATCCTTGCAATTATTCAAAGAAGGTTGGATTTCTCCAGGATATAACTCGAATACTTCAGTTCTTATTCCTAAGTTTAAGGAGGTTGATAGTATATAGCAGTTTTGGACGATTTCTCTTGCGAATTTCAAGTTCAAAATCATAACAAAGATTCTTGCGGATAGGTTAGCAAAAGTTTTTCCCCATATAATTTCTAAGGAGCTGAAGGGTTTCATTGCCGATAGAAGCATCAGGGATTGCATAAGTCTTACTTCTGAAGTGGCTAATTTACTTCATATGAAGACTATAGGTGGAAAAATTATGTTGCAATTGGATATAGCTAAAGTATTTGATACTCTAAGTTGGAATTTTATTTTGAAGGTGCTTCATCAATTTGGTTTTTGTGAGAAATTTTACTTGTGGATTAAGTGTATTCTGACTTCTGCCAACATTTCTATATCTATCAATGGGAAACTACAAGGCTACTTTAATTGTCAAAGGGGGGTCGAACAAGGAGACCCCTATCTCACCATGAAAAAATAGAGTCTCCACTAAACTCTATTTATCCCGAACGAAGGGAAGATATCGAGAGAACCCCAAAGAAATAGATAAGATGGTCTTGCAACTAAGAGAAAGGGTAAGAAAGTCGGTTACGCGATGGGGAGGTATTAACACCCCACGAGCCTGTGGTACTCCACATGATCCACTTTCGTTTTCTCTAATCTAAGGGTGTGTAAAAATCTATGTCTAAAGCTTACTTCTAAAAGGGAATACATGCGAAAGAAAATATGGGGAAAAGAAGGAATATTTACAAAGTTCCGCTCGCCTAGGCCCCAAACCTAGAGCCTACGCACTCCCTCGTGCAATGGGAAAGTCAGAGCACCATAGTTCGGCTCACATGTTTTAGTTTGTTTTTGTGTTTTTTAATGGAACAATTCTAAGGTTTGCATTCTACCATTGCTCGACCCTGAGACACTCACACGTCTGTAGTAGAAAGGAACTAACATGCTCATATCTGACAAGGTATCTCCAAAAGAAAAATGCCCGAAGGCGGATAATGTTTCGTATGCAAAACGTTGTTAAGTAGACATGGGTGCAACTCTACCTTTAGGGATTTACGCGTCATACCGCCTAAAGTATAACTAACACATCCTTTTGAGAGTTTTGATGAATAGCCCGAAGGCGAAAAGTGTTTGGATTGGTTGATGTTTTTTACTTTGAAAAAGGTTTTTTTTATTATAGAGTGTTTTTGAAGTTTGAAAGGAAAAGAAGGTTTTAGTTTAATGCATATGCAAAAGAGAAAGAAGATGTTGAGGGAAAATAACTAGTTTCTAATCCTAATGTTAACATGCGATGTTGATCCAAAGGTTGATGATAAAAGGGAAATCCTAACTATATTAGCAAACCAAAAACCTAAGGGAGAGGATGACTATCCTATAGGGAACATGAAAAGGGATCAAAGATGTTATCTTAATTCTAATCGAGTGACATCATCAATCATTGTGATACGGTGGGAGAACTGACTTGGGATTTTGCGTTTGTGTTTGCAAATGTTTCGGTTTAGCAAGAGTCGCCACCGACTTTTCTTTTATCCAAAAGGAAAGGTGAAAAAGCACAGGAAAGACCTTTAGAGATGTTTTTGAGTTCGGGGGGTAGATTATGAAAAGGGAAGGTGATAGCACCCTTTTCATCCATGGTTATCCATGGGCTCTTAGTTACTTGCTTAGATCACTTGCTTTTGTTTGAATGTGCTTGTGGTGTGCATTTTGAAAGTATTTTTGAAAATGGAACTTCGTAATGGTTCTTGTTTCTATAAGAACGCCAACAAAGTGTTTGTTTCGAAAAATAGATAAAAAGTGTGTTTGTATAAAAATGTTTTTTGTTGTGAGCAAGCGAGTAACTAGGAGCGAATCTACCTACTCGAAAGGTCTTAAATGTACTTTTCCTTCTCTTTTAGATATGGCTATCTTACCATTGATTTGGTAAGAATCCCCATCGTTGGATGCGAAGGGACGGACATTGGGACGTTTGTATAGTCATAGAAGGAAACATATGGGATGTTTTAGCAATGTCATTTTAGGGACTAGATCGTTTACCGAAGGCAACATCGAGGGTCATCGAGGGGCTACGAACTTTTATCGAGGGTCTTTGCTAAAACACCCATGCTTGAGGGACATGACTATTTTCCGATAGGCGACAAGTGAGATTACCCTAAGGGTGCATGTGTGCAAAGTGTGTTTTATTGCATGCATTTATCTTTGATTTTTAGGTTGTCTACTTGTTGGTTTTATCTTGCCATACACACCTAGTTACTAGCATTTGTACAAAAGTAACAAAAAGTGCAAAAAATAAATCCTACACTATTACAACCATATTGAAGTGCATAGAAATGTAAAGGTAAAAATAAGATAAAAAAGAAGTAAAAAAGAGATCCTTCGATTCAGGAAGGAGCACCCTTCGATTTGCATTCTGCTGGCCTCCTTCGATTTGGGCAGGAGAAGCCTTCGATTTGCATTCTGTTGGCCTCCTTCGATTGAGGCCAGCACCAGTGAGGTTCTGTCCTTCGACTGGCTTGGAAGTCACTGTATGGCGAAGCCTTCTGGTTCTGCCTTGTTGTCTTCTTCGACTGGAGGTTGAAAGCAGTGAAGGAATGCCTTTCGACTGAGCCTGGAAGTCAGTGTATGGTTTTCCTCCTGGTTGTCTCTTTCGTTCGTCTTGGAGAAAGAGGATAGAAGCCAGAAGCTTCGTTTCCTATTTCCTGTTTCCTGTTTCTTTTATTTAAAGCATTAAATGGCAACATGGCCTGAGGCCATGCTAGTGTTTATCTTTCAAACAGTTTAATAATTAAAGCTAGTTTAGGTAAAGAGAAAGCAAAACGAAAGGGTTGACTTTTAAAAACATGTTAACAGGGTGGAAACGAAAGGAACAATGGTATATACATGCTTGAAACGAACAAAAAGATTATTTACATGTTATGGCATGAAATGAAAGGTTCAGGGGTAAGAGTGACTTACCTTGATGGAGGCTTTGAATGGGTGTGGGACCTTGAGTGGAGGCCCAAGGTTCTGGATTTGAAAGAGAGGGCCAACAACTGTGCTTAGAATGCTGGATTCGAAGGAAGGAAAGAAACAAGTCTTATGTTTCTTCCCAAACTGGATTCAAAGGATACTGAAGAGTACTTGTTCTTCAGAATCGAAGGAAGTAAGCATGTGATTCTGGGTTTATTCTCAAAAGTGTTGAAGGGACTTGAGAGATTTGTTGTGTTTGAGAAAATTTGGGAGATTCGTTCCTCTGGTCCCAAGATCCGCTCTTAAACATGTGTTGGAGCCTCTTATTTATAGGCAAAGTTGGCTGAAGCTTTTGGAGGGAAAACAAAATAATTTGAACAATTTGAGTAAACTGCTCTTTGTAGCTTTTGAGGGACAGTGCTTTATTGCCATTTTGGTGCAAGGAATTGGGCGGCAGTGCAGGACTGCTGTGCAGCAGTTTTGGAGTTTTATGGACAGTGAATCAGGCCCGAGCCTGGCAGCGCATGTGACTTGGTCGACAAATGCCTTTGGCCTCTCGTCCTTTTGTCTTGACTCCCTAGACTTACCTTTCGACCAGACTTTCAGTAACGATATCCTTTTTTCAATCGAAGTGACGTTCGAATAACTTCCCTAGACAATCCTTCGAATGGGCCAAATTAATTCTCTTGGGATGGATCAGTAATATATATCCTTCGAATAGGGACATCCAAACATTCCTAACAAAACTCTTCGAATGCACCACCAAGATGCTTTCTTCGCCTGAGGCAATGACATAGTGAAGAGTTTGTATGCTTGGAACAGGCCATTTCTAACAGGAAATCCTTCCCATGCAAATTTACCTACAAAGGGGGCATATGGCCAAACGAAAGAATGACGAAACACTTGTGCCAATGATTCACACCCCAAGCGAAGGATGTGTGCCAGGGATGGAAGGCTCAATCGAAGCTTGCAATGCCATGGGGTACATGTGGTCAAACGAAAGGAAAAATGTTCATATTCGAAAGAGGCATGCAGGAGGCAAAATGTCTAGATTTGAAAGAGGCATACATGAGGCAAAATGTCCAGATTCGAAAGAGGCATACATGAGGCAAAATGTCCAGATTCGAAAGAGGCATACATGAGGCAAAATGTCCAGATTCAAAAGAGGCAAATAGGGAGCAAGAGGTGCAAATCGAAGGATGTTAAAAGAGAGCCTTTTGCCTTGGAAATGAAATAGATTACAAGAGGCTCTTTTCCTTGTGAATCCAAACCAAACTGTGTCAGAGGCCCATGCCCAGTCGAAGGATGCAAGCCAAGCTTGTGTCGAAAGAGGTCAAAAGGCCAATCGAAGGATGTAAGCCAAGCTTGTGTCCAAAGAGGCCAAAAGGCCAATCGAAGGATGCAAGCCAAGCTTGTTTTGAAAGAGGTCAAAAGGCCAATCGAAGGATGCAAGCCAAGCTTGTGTCGAAAGAGGCCAAAAGGCCAATCGAAAGAGCTGAAACGAAGAACACTTGTATTTCTCTAATTTTTGTCAAAATAATATTTTTATCTGTTTTCTCCCTTTTTGACAGTTTCCTTTTAATTTTGGTACTGGAAAATTCCAAAGTACTTGTGCAAGCTTGAACCTTGAGAATCCTCGTGAGAAAGGCCTTAAAGAATGAGAGGGCAAATTTTGGGGTACAACAGTTGCCCCTGTTCAATTTTCTTAAACCTGAGGATATAGATTGGCTTTCGAGCCTTTCGTGATCCGAAGGTGGAAGATAATTGAACACTAGAGTGCCCAAAAATTTGCACTCGCATGGTGTAGTATCAACATTGTGATGTCAGGAATGGGCTTGCAGATGCCATTTGGAGAGATGATGGATAGTTGTTGGAGATGGGCTTAAAGATGCCATCCAGAAATGATTGCTACTCCAAATAGATGATGAAAGAATCTTGGACGATTATAACCTCAGCAGGATGATGAAGGAATCTTGGATGACTACAACCTCAACAGGATGATGAAGGAATCTTGGATGACTACAACCTCAGCAGGATGATGAAGGAATCTTGGATGACTACAACCTCAGCAGGATGATGAAGGAATCTTGGAAGACTACAACCTCAACAGGATGATCAAGGAATCTAGGATGACTACAACCTCAGTAGGATGATGAAGGAATCTTGGATGACTACAACCTCAGCAGGATGATGAAGGAATCTTGGATGACTACAACCTCAGCAGGATGATGAAGGAATCTTGGATGACTACAACCTCAGCAGGATGATGAAGGAATCTTGGATGACTACAACCTCAGCAGGATGATGAAGGAATCTTGGATGACTACAACCTCAGCAGGATGATGAAGGAATCTTGGAAGACTACAACCTCAACAGGATGATGAAGGAATCTTGGATGACTTCAACCTCAGCAGGATGATGAAGGAATCTTGGATGACTACAACCTCAGCAGGATGATGAAGGAATCTTGGATGACTACAACCTCAGCAGGATGATGAAGGAATCTTGGATGACTACAACCTCAGCAGGATGATAAAGGAATATTGGATGACTACAACCTCAGCAGGATGATGAAGGAATCTTGGAAGACTACAACCTCAACAGGATGATGAAGGAATCTTGGATGACTACAACCTCAGCAGGATGATGAAGGAATCTTGGATGACTACAACCTCAACAGGATGATGAAGGAATCTTGGATGACTACAACCTCAGCAGGATGATGAAGGAATCTTGGATGACTACAACCTCAGCAGGATGATGAAGGAATCTTGGATGACTACAACCTCAGCAGGATGATGAAGGAATCTTGGATGACTACAACCTCAACAGGATGATGAAGGAATCTTGGATGACTATAACCTAAGAAGGATGATGAAGGAATCTTGGATGACTACAACCTCAATAGGATGATGAAGGAATCTTGGATGACTATAACCTCAGCAGGATGATGAAGGAATCTTGGATAACTACAACCTCAGCAGAATGATGAAGGAATCTTGGATGACTACAACCTCAACAGGGTGATGAAGGAATCTTGGATGACTACAACCTCAGCAGGATGATGAAGGAATCTTGGATGACTATAACCTCAGCAGGATGATGAAGGAATCTTGGATGACTACAACCTCAGCAGGATGATGAAGGAATCTTGGATGACTACAACCTCAGTAGGATGATGACGGAATCTTGGATGACTACAACCTCAGCAGGATGATGAAGGAATCTTGGATGACTACAACCTCAGCAGGATGATGAAGGAATCTTTGACGACTGCTACTCCAAAAGGTAATGACTTTTATCTGTCGATCGATCTTTCCTGAAAAGGTAAAGAGTTAGTTTTATGCAATGTCATGATGCATGAAATGCATAATGTCATGATGTTCTCAAAAGTAAATGAGATTATGTTGTATGCACTTATCATGTATGTAAATAGGATGTATGAAATGTGAAATGTTAATGAATGTATTTTTGTATGGGAAAATAAATCCTTGACAAGTGTTGGGGAGTTATTAAATCCCGGATTGCTGTTGAAGAGTAGGTGTGTCTTCAAACTTTGCTTAGAATGTTTCCACTGAGGATCCTTGTTTTGTTGAGGAGAACTCCGTTGGGGAAAGTTGAAAACTCTGTGGAGAGTGTTGATCCATGCTTGGAGAAAAAGGTTCAGGAGTCTTGGTTGTCCGTTGCTCTATTGGGGAGTCGAAGTTGAACTGATATCTGGTCGGGTCCAGGTTTCACAGTAACTTGTTGGGGATTGTAGAGTAGTCTACTGGGGAAGAGGAGTTGTGGTCCTTTGATTTGTAGTAGTCGGAGAGGCAAACTCAAGCTGGGGAATCCTGGTGTTGTTGGGGAAATAAACCCTGTCGTCAATCCGCTAGAGAGGTGTCATCTTCGTTGGGGGAAGTCCTCGAGGATTCTTGAGGTTGATTCAGCTGGGGAAAGGTTTTCAGATATTAAACCCTTGCTGGGAGTCATCCTATGAGAAGGATTTTGGGCAGATTTGTCATTGCCCCTAGTAGCAAGTGTTTGTGACATTGCCAGAAAATGTTTAATTGTACGTAACCCTTCACTGAGATTGATGTTCAATGCCCCAAGTGACGGAGATGGAGACTTGCCCCTGGTTACTCTGCACTTCTTCAGAGATTTCTTGGAATCTTGACTGGACTGCCCCAGTTGTGTTGGATAGTGACATGTTAAGTCCCCCTGTTGATAGGAGATTCGTCGTTGGAAGTTTCATCCCACTTGGAGTGATTTTGTTCACTGGGAGAGCTTTCGTTCATCGAATATTCATTGTGTGAATTTCTCTGCTGTCAAACAAATAGCCAAATGCAAACAATGATATTCAAATAATGCAAAGTTTATGCTTGTCTCGAAGTTTTGAAAAATGCGTTTTTTAGCAGAAAACTTTTTATAAGACAAATTCAACACAAGATTTAGGACTAAGCCTTACAGGAGTCAGGATACCTTTTGTAACAGTATACTTTCGAACTAACCCATGCTTCAGTTAGGACTTTTGAAGGGTTATAACGTGGCTTGGTTCACGGTTTAAGAAACAAAGGATAAATTCTCAAAGTATATTTGTACCCACCTGCTCTTCGTGATGTTCTTCAATCCTAAACTCAGTTAATTGTGCATTTGAACTCCAAATAAGTCTGGAACGACGTTTTTGGTGATGGTTCACACAAGTTGAATTTTGGAAGGCAGTCATCATTTTTTTTTGCAACATTTTTCATGTTGTTGAGGATTTGTAGCGACCTCGTTCTTTTGATTTGTTATCCCTAACTTTTGCCTGATTGTTCCTGTTTTCGAGATTACAGTCAACGGGATGCCGCAACTTTCTTAAGCCTCCTTTATAGGTTTTGGCTCAGTGGGCTTTTCTCTTTTGAGAGATTGACTGCCTATGAGATAAGGAACCACCACTGTCTTTTGATTCCAAAGGAATGCTTTTGATGTCGTTCATTGTATTATGAACTGAGAGTTTTGCGACTTCAATGTGCATCTTTTGAATTAACTAAGTGACTACCCTGCCCCAGGTTTTGATTAAAGGTTTTAATTTGTGTTAAAATAGAAAACTTCTACTTCTTTGGCTCGAAGGGGTTGACTAAGGATAATCTTCCTTATAACTCCAGTGTTTAGTATTTGAAAGAAACACCTGTACATCGTCAGCAAGGTCTGTCCAAAAGCATACTGTATGAGATTATGGCATTGTTTCGTCATCCTCCCTCTAAAGGCTTGTAACTTTTAGCAAGAGTTGAATATCATAAAGACAATATAAGAATAGCGAAAATGTGTGGATGAATTCAAGACAAACATATGCAATGCATTAATGAAACAAAGTTTGACATTAATAGATAATTGTTTGAATACAAAAGAAATTACAACTTGAAAATTCAAATGGAACAAAACTCTCCCAGTTCGAGCTTTATCATTTCAAGTGGAGGACCTTCATTATGGCTATCTCAGTTTGTAGCCACTCCAACTGGTCATCTCTATCGTCCCCAGGATTTCCCACGATCATGCCCCTGGTGAGGAGTGCCTTGACCTCTTCTTGTCCCTTGGGTAGGTTCAAGAATATCTCTTGAAGTTGAGAGTTTTGAGCCTGGATGTCCTTGATAGTCTTCTCTAGAGCCATCTCTACTGAAATAAACAGTAGGAAGATAAGGAGACCTGTGTGGGAGAAATCTGTCATGATATGATGCATGATATGTGGATGCATGCTTTCAAGGACCTCGCGGGGTAAACACAAGAAAATGTTAGAAGTTGAACTTCGATCAACAACTTTGATTGGAGACCTTTGTACCGGTGGATGTCTTTCCACGAGAATCAAGCTCACCATTTCAAGTGGGTCATAGCCCCCGATTCAAGTTGTTGCACTTGATCTTTGACGACGTTTGTTTAGAGGGGGACCCTCTTGCCCTTTTGTAGACGTCTGGTTCAATGTGTCCCTGTATCAAAAGACCCTCGAGATCCTTGAAATGGTTATTGAAAATGCTATGGTATGATGTTATGATGTTATGTACATGTATGCAAAAGCAAGTAAGTGTATATACAGGTAGTCATATTCACACAGAGCAAACAAGTCCTTAGGTTTAGGCTTGCATGGGGTTTGTAGGTAAGTACCCTCTTGAAGTTAGTTGGCTCAACCTGTCCTAAAATAGAAACCGAGTTCTAAGGAGCTCAATATCACTGGATTATTTTATGTGTTCATTGTTTTGGTTTATCCACTTAAATGGCGACCAAAATATTCCAAGAAAACAATCCTCAATGAGTGTAGTACCGAGTATCTACCAACTTCGGACTGCACCAAAGTCGGTCATCTCACTACCCTTAAAAAGGCCAAGATGGTCAAGTAAGGTTCTAAGAGTTCGTTAGTGCTTCATGACATCACTCAGCGGCCCCGTATTCTCCTTAACTACTCAAGGGCTACCGGTACCCACTAACGTAGCTACTGCTTCAACCATGTCGGTATACCCCGCACAGTTCCCTCACAGTTTATTGCTACTTACCTAAAAAGGTGCCCCAAATCCGGGTGTAGGATTTACAACAAACCCAAACAAGGAACCCAAAAAGTAAAGAAATCAAAGCAATCAAAGCAAGCATGTAAAGGTGATCTAAAACCCTAAGGTAACCCCACTTTTAGAAAATTCCCCAGCAGAGTCGCCAGTTCTGTGATACGGTGGGAGAACTGACTTGGGATTTTGCGTTTGTGTTCGCAAATGTTTCGGTTTTGCAAGAGTCTCCACCGACTTTTCTTTTATCCAAAAGGAAAGGTGAAAAAGCACAGGAAAGACCTTTAGAGATGTTTTTGAGTTCGGGGGGTAGATTATGAAAAGGGAAGGTGCTAGCACCCTTTTCATCCATGGTTATCCATGGGCTCTTAGTTACTTGCTTAGATAACTTGCTTTTGTTTGAATGTGCTTGTGGTGTGCGTTTTGAAAGTATTTTTGAAAATGGAACTTCGTAATGGTTCTTGTTTCTATAAGAGCACCAACAAAGTGTTTGTTTCGAAAAATAATTAAAAAGTGTGTTTGTATAAAAATGTTTTTTGTTATGAGCAAGCGAGTAACTAGGAGCGAATCTACCTACTCGAAAGGTCTTAAATGTGCTTTTCCTTCTCCTTTAGATGTGGCTATCTTACCATTGATTTGGTAAGAAGCCCCATCGTTGGATGCGAAGGGACGGGCATTGGGACGTTTGTATAGTCATAGAAGGCAACATATGGGATGTTTTAGCAATGTCATTTTAGGGACTAGATCGTTTACCGAAGGCAACATCGAGGGTCATCGAGGGACTACGATCTTTTATCGAGGGTCTTTGCTAAAACACCCATGCTCGAGGGACATGACTATTTTCTGATAAGCGACAAGTGAGATTACCCTAAGGGTGCATGTGTGCAAAGTGTGTTTTATTGCATGCATTTGTCTTTGATTTTTAGGTTGTCTACTTGTTGGTTTTATCTTGCCATACACACCTAGTTACTAGCATTTGTACAAAAGTAACAAAAAGTGCAAAAAATAAATCCTACACTATTACAACCATATTGAAGTGCATAGAAATGTAAAGGTAAAAATAAGATAAAAAAGAAGTAAAAAAGAGATCCTTCGATTCAGGCAGGAGCACCCTTCGATTTGCATTTTGCTGGCCTCCTTCGATTTGGGCAGGAGCAGCCTTCGATTTTCATTCTGTTGGCCTCCTTCGATTGGGGCCAGCACCAGTGAGGTTCTGTCCTTGGACTGGCTTGGAAGTCAGTGTATGGCGAAGCCTTCTGGTTCTGCCTTGCTGTCTTCTTCGACTGGAGGTTGAAAGCAGTGAAGGAATGCCTTTCGACTGAGCCTGGAAGTCAGTGTATGGTTTTCCTCCTAGTTGTCTCTTTCGTTCGACCTGGAGAAAGAGGATAGAAGCCAGAAGCTTCGTTTCCTATTTCCTGTTTCCTATTTCTTTTATTTAAAGCATTAAATGGCAACATGGCCTGAGGCCATGCTAGTGTTTATCTTTCAAACAGTTTAATAATTAAAGCTAGTTCACGTAAATAGAAAGCAAAACAAAAGGGTTAACTTTTAAAAACATGTTAACAGGGTGGAAACGAAAGGAACAATGGTATATACATGCTTGAAACAAACAAAAAGATTATTTATATGTTATGGCATGAAATGAAAGGTTCAAGGGTAAGAGTGACTTACCTTGATGGAGGCCTTGAATGGGTGTGGGACCTTGAGTGGAGGCCCAAGGTTCTGGATTTGAAAGAGAGGGCCAACAATTGTGCTTGGAATGCTGGATTCGAAGGAAGGAAAGAAACAAGTCTTATGTTTCTTTCCAAACTGGATTCAAAGGATACTGAAGAGTACTTGTTCTTCAGAATCAAAGGAAGTAAGTATGTGATTCTGGGTTTGTTCTTAAAAGTGTTGAAGGGACTTGAGAGATTTGTTGTGTTTGAGAAAATTTGGGAGATTCGTTCCTCTGGTCCCAAGATCCTCTGTTAAACATGTGTTGGAGCCTCTTATTTATAGGCAAAGTTGGCTGAAGCTTTTGGAGGGAAAACAAAATAATTTGAACAATTTGAGTAAATTGCTCTTTTTAGCTTTTGAGGGACAGTGCTTTATTGCCATTTTGGTGCAAGGAATTGGGCGGCAGTGCAGGACTGCTGTGCAGCAGTTTTGGAGTTTTATGGACAATGAATCAGGCCCGAGCCTGGCAGCGCATGTGACTTGGTCAACAAATGCCTTTGGCGTCTCGTCCTTTTGTCTTGACTCCCTAGACTTACCTTTCGACCAGACTTTCAGTAACCATCTACTTTTTTCAATCGAAGTGACGTTCAAATGACTTCCCTAGACAATCCTTCGAATGGGCCAAATTAATGCTCTTGGGATGGATCAGTAATATATATCCTTCGAATGGGGACATCCAAACATGCCTGACAAAACTCTTCGAATGCACCACCAAGATGCTTTCTTCGCCTGAGGCAATGACATAGTGAAGAGTTTGTATGCTTGGAACAGGCCATTTCTAACAGGAAATCCTTCCCACTCAAATTTACCTACAAAGGGGGCATATGGCCAAACGAAAGAATGACGAAACACTTGTGCCCAAGGATTCACACCCCCAAGCGAATGATGTGTGCCAGGGATGGAAGGCTCAATCGAAGCTTGCAACGCCATGGGGTACATGTGGTCAAACGAAAGGCAAAATGTTCATATTCGAAAGAGGCGTGCAGGAGGCAAAATGTCTAGATTTGAAAGAGGCATACATGAGGCAAAATGTCTAGATTCGAAAGAGGCATACATGAGGCAAAATGTCCAGATTCGGAAGAGTCATACATGAGGCAAAATGTCCAGATTCGAAAGAGGCAAATATGGAGCAAGAGGTGCAAATCGAAGGATGTTAAAAGAGAGCCTTTTGCCTTGGAAATGAAATAGATTACAAGAGGCTATTTTCCTTGTGAATCCAAACCAAACTGTGTCAGAGGCCCATGCCCAGTCGAAGGATGCAAGCCAAGCTTGTGTCGAAAGAGGTCAAAAGGCCAATCGAAGGATGTAAGCCAAGCTTGTGTCCAAAGAGGCCAAAAGGCCAATCGAAGGATGCAAGCCAAGCTTGTTTTGAAAGAGGTCAAAAGGCCAATCGAAGGATGCAAGCCAAGCTTGTGTCGAAAGAGGCCAAAAGGCCAATCGAAAGAGCTGAAACGAAGAACACTTGTATTTCTCTAATTTTTGTCAAAATAATATTTTTATCTGTTTTCTCCCTTTTTGACAGTTTCCTTTTAATTTTGGTATTGGAAAATTCCAAAGTACTTGTGCAAGCTTGAACCTTGAGAATCCTCGTGAGAAAGGCCTTGAAGAATGAGAGGGCAAATTTTGGGGTACAACAGTTGCCCCTGTTCAATTTTCTTAAACCTGAGGATATAGATTGGCTTTCGAGCCTTTCGTGATCCGAAGGTGGAAGATAATTGAACACTAGAGTGCCCAAAAATTTGCACTCGCATGGTGTAGTATCAACATTGTGATGTCAGGAATGGGCTTGCAGATGCCATTTGGAGAGATGATGGATAGTTGTTGGAGATGGGCTTAAAGATGCCATCCAGAAATGATTGCTACTCCAAATAGATGATGAAAGAATCTTGGACGATTATAACCTCAGCAGGATGATGAAGGAATCTTGGATGACTACAACATCAACAGGATGATGAAGGAATCTTGGATGACTACAACCTCAGCAGGATGATGAAGGAATCTTGGATGACTACAACCTCAGCAGAATGATGAAGGAATCTTGGAAGACTACAACCTCAACAGGATGATCAAGGAATCTAGGATGACTACAACCTCAGTAGGATGATGAAGGAATCTTGGATGACTACAACCTCAGCAGGATGATGAAGGAATCTTGGATGACTACAACCTCAGCAGGATGATGAAGGAATCTTGGATGACTACAACCTCAGCAGGATGATGAAGGAATCTTGGATGACTACAACCTCAGCAGGATGATGAAGGAATCTTGGATGACTACAACCTCAGCAGGATGATGAAGGAATCTTGGAAGACTACAACCTCAACAGGATGATGAAGGAATCTTGGATGACTTCAACCTCAGCAGGATGATGAAGAAATCTTGGATGACTACAACCTCAGCAGGATGATGAAGGAATCTTGGATGACTACAACCTCAGCAGGATGATGAAGGAATCTTGGATGACTACAACCTCAGCAGGATGATGAAGGAATCTTGGATGACTACAACCTCAGCAGGATGATGAAGGAATCTTGGAAGACTACAACCTCAACAGGATGATGAAGGAATCTTGGATGACTTCAACCTCAGCAGGATGATGAAGAAATCTTGGATGACTACAACCTCAGCAGGATGATGAAGGAATCTTGGATGACTACAACCTCAGCAGGATGATGAAGGAATCTTGGATGACTACAACCTCAGCAGGATGATGAAGGAATATTGGATGACTACAACCTCAGCAGGATGATGAAGGAATCTTGGAAGACTACAACCTCAACAGGATGATGAAGGAATCTTGGATGACTACAACCTCAGCAGGATGATGAAGGAATCTTGGATGACTACAACCTCAGCAGGATGATGAAGGAATCTTGGATGACTACAACCTCAGCAGGATGATGAAGGAATCTTGGATGACTACAACCTCAGCAGGATGATGAAGGAATCTTGGATGACTACAACCTCAGCAGGATGATGAAGGAATCTTGGATGACTACAACCTCAACAACATGATGAAGGAATCTTGGATGACTATAACCTAAGCAGGATGATGAAGGAATCTTGGATGACTACAACCTCAATAGGATGATGAAGGAATCTTGGATGACTATAACCTCAGCAGGATGATGAAGGAATCTTGGATAACTACAACCTCAGCAGAATGATGAAGGAATCTTGGATGACTACAACCTCAACAGGGTGATGAAGGAATCTTGGATGACTACAACCTTAGCAGGATGATGAAGGAATCTTGGATGACTATAACCTCAGCAGGATGATAAAGGAATCTTGGATGACTACAACCTCAGCAGGATGATGAAGGAATCTTGGATGACTACAACCTCAGTAGGATGATGACGGAATCTTGGATGACTACAACCTCAGCAGGATGATGAAGGAATCTTGGATGACTACAACCTCAGCAGGATGATGAAGGAATCTTTGACGACTGCTACTCCAAAAGGTAATGACTTTTATCTGTCGATCGATCTTTCCTGAAAAGGTAAAGAGTTAGTTTTATGCAATGTCATGATGCATGAAATGCATAATGTCATGATGTTCTCAAAAGTAAATGAGATTATGTTGTATGCACTTATCATGTATGTAAATAGGATGTATGAAATGTGAAATGTTAATGAATGTATTTTTGTATGGGAAAATAAATCCTTGACAAGTGTTGGGGAGTTATTAAATCCCGGATTGCTGTTGAAGAGTAGGTGTGTCTTCAAACTTTGCTTAGAATGTTTCCACTGAGGATCCTTGTTTTGTTGAGGAGAACTCCGTCGGGGAAAGTTGAAAACTCTGTGGAGAGTGTTGATCCATGCTTGGAGAAAAAGGTTCAGGAGTCTTGGTTGTCCGTTGCTCTATTGGGGAGTCGAAGTTGAACTGATATCTGGTCGGGTCCAGGTTTCACAGTAACTTGTTGGGGATTGTAGAGTAGTCTACTGGGGAAGAGGAGTTGTGGTCCTTTGATTTGTAGTAGTCGGAGAGGCAAACTCAAGCTGGGGAATCCTGGTGTTGTTGGGGAAATAAACCCTGTCGTCAATCCGCTAGAGAGGTGTCATCTTCGTTGGGGGAAGTCCTCGAGGATTCTTGAGGTTGATTCAGCTGGGGAAAGGTTTTCAGATATTAAACCCTTGATGGGAGTCATCCTATGAGAAGGATTTTGGGCAGATTTGTCATTGCCCCTAGTAGCAAGTGTTTGTGACATTGCCAGAAAATGTTTAATTGTACGTAACCCTTCACTGAGATTGATGTTCAATGCCCCAAGTGACGGAGATGGAGACTTGCCCCTGGTTACTCTGCACTTCTTCAGAGATTTCTTGGAATCTTGACTGGACTGCCCCAGTTGTGTTGGATAGTGACATGTTAAGTCCCCCTGTTGATAGGAGATTCGTCGTTGGAAGTTTCATCCCACTTGGAGTGATTTTGTTCACTGGGAGAGCTTTCGTTCATCGAATATTCATTGTGTGAATTTCTCTGCTGTCAAACAAATAGCCAAATGCAAACAATGATATTCAAATAATGCAAAGTTTATGCTTGTCTCGAAGTTTTGAAAAATGCGTTTTTTAGCAGAAAACTTTTTATAAGACAAATTCAACACAAGATTTAGGGCTAAGCCTTACAGGAGTCAGGATACCTTTTGTAACAGTATACTTTCGAACTAACCCATGCTTCAGTTAGGACTTTTGAAGGGTTATAACGTGGCTTGGTTCACGGTTTAAGAAACAAAGGATAAATTCTCAAAGTATATTTGTACCCACCTGCTCTTCGTGATGTTCTTCAATCCTAAACTCAGTTAATTGTGCATTTGAACTCCAAATAAGTCTGGAACGACGTTTTTGGTGATGGTTCACACAAGTTGAATTTTGGAAGGCAGTCATCATTTTTTTTGCAACATTTTTCATGTTGTTGAGGATTTGTAGCGACCTCGTTCTTTTGATTTGTTATCCCTAACTTTTGCCTGATTGTTCCTGTTTTCGAGATTACAGTCAACGGGATGCCGCAACTTTCTTAAGCCTCCTTTATAGGTTTTGGCTCAGTGGGCTTTTCTCTTTTGAGAGATTGACTGCCTATGAGATAAGGAACCACCACTGTCTTTTGATTCCAAAGGAATGCTTTTGATGTCGTTCATTGTATTATGAACTGAGAGTTTTGCGACTTCAATGTGCATCTTTTGAATTAACTAAGTGACTACCCTGCCCCAGGTTTTGATTAAAGGTTTTAATTTGTGTTAAAATAGAAAACTTCTACTTCTTTGGCTCGAAGGGGTTGACTAAGGATAATCTTCCTTATAACTCCAGTGTTTAGTATTTGAAAGAAACACCTGTACATCGTCAGCAAGGTCTGTCCAAAAGCATACTGTATGAGATTATGGCATTGTTTCGTCATCCTCCCTCTAAAGGCTTGTAACTTTTAGCAAGAGTTGAATATCATAAAGACAATATAAGAATAGCGAAAATGTGTGGATGAATTCAAGACAAACATATGCAATGCATTAATGAAACAAAGTTTGACATTAATAGATAATTGTTTGAATACAAAAGAAATTACAACATGAAAATTCAAATGGAACAAAACTCTCCCAGTTCGAGCTTTATCATTTCAAGTGGAGGACCTTCATTATGGCTATCTCAGTTTGTAGCCACTCCAACTGGTCATCTCTATCGTCCCCAGGATTTCCCACGATCATGCCCCTGGTGAGGAGTGCCTTGACCTCTTCTTGTCCCTTGGGTAGGTTCAAGAATATCTCTTGAAGTTGAGAGTTTTGAGCCTGGATGTCCTTGATAGTCTTCTCTAGAGCCATCTCTACTGAAATAAACAGTAGGAAGATAAGGAGACTTGTGTGGGAGAAATCTGTCATGATATGATGCATGATATGTGGATGCATGCTTTCAAGGACCTCGCGGGGTAAACACAAGAAAATGTTAGAAGTTGAACTTCGATCAACAACTTTGATTGGAGACCTTTGTACCGGTGGATGTCTTTCCACGAGAATCAAGCTCACCATTTCAAGTGGGTCATAGCCCCCGATTCAAGTTGTTGCACTTGATCTTTGACGACGTTTGTTTAGAGGGGGACCCTCTTGCCCTTTTGTAGACGTCTGGTTCAATGTGTCCCTGTATCAAAAGACCCTCGAGATCCTTGAAATGGTTATTGAAAATGCTATGGTATGATGTTATGATGTTATGTACATGTATGCAAAAGCAAGTAAGTGTATATACAGGTAGTCATATTCACACAGAGCAAACAAGTCCTTAGGTTTAGGCTTGCATGGGGTTTGTAGGTAAGTACCCTCTTGAAGTTAGTTGGCTCAACCTGTCCTAAAATAGAAACCGAGTTCTAAGGAGCTCAATATCACTGGATTATTTTATGTGTTCATTGTTTTGGTTTATCCACTTAAATGGCGACCAAAATATTCCAAGAAAACAATCCTCAATGAGTGTAGTACCGAGTATCTACCAACTTCGGACTGCACCAAAGTCGGTCATCTCACTACCCTTAAAAAGGTCAAGATGGTCAAGTAAGGTTCTAAGAGTTCGTTAGTGCTTCATGACATCACTCAGCGGCCCCGTATTCTCCTTAACTACTCAAGGGCTACCGGTACCCACTAACGTAGCTACTGCTTCAACCATGTCGGTATACCCCGCACAGTTCCCTCACAGTTTATTGCTACTTACCTAAAAAGGTGCCCCAAATCCGGGTGTAGGATTTACAACAAACCCAAACAAGGAACCCAAAAAGTAAAGAAATCAAAGCAATCAAAGCAAGCATGTAAAGGTGATCTAAAACCCTAAGGTAACCCCACTTTTAGAAAATTCCCCAGCAGAGTCGCCAGTTCTGTGATACGGTGGGAGAACTGACTTGGGATTTTGCGTTTGTGTTCGCAAATGTTTCGGTTTTGCAAGAGTCTCCACCGACTTTTCTTTTATCCAAAAGGAAAGGTGAAAAAGCACAGGAAAGACCTTTAGAGATGTTTTTGAGTTCGGGGGGTAGATTATGAAAAGGGAAGGTGCTAGCACCCTTTTCATCCATGGTTATCCATGGGCTCTTAGTTACTTGCTTAGATAACTTGCTTTTGTTTGAATGTGCTTGTGGTGTGCGTTTTGAAAGTATTTTTGAAAATGGAACTTCGTAATGGTTCTTGTTTCTATAAGAGCACCAACAAAGTGTTTGTTTCGAAAAATAATTAAAAAGTGTGTTTGTATAAAAATGTTTTTTGTTATGAGCAAGCGAGTAACTAGGAGCGAATCTACCTACTCGAAAGGTCTTAAATGTGCTTTTCCTTCTCCTTTAGATGTGGCTATCTTACCATTGATTTGGTAAGAAGCCCCATCGTTGGATGCGAAGGGACGGGCATTGGGACGTTTGTATAGTCATAGAAGGCAACATATGGGATGTTTTAGCAATGTCATTTTAGGGACTAGATCGTTTACCGAAGGCAACATCGAGGGTCATCGAGGGACTACGATCTTTTATCGAGGGTCTTTGCTAAAACACCCATGCTCGAGGGACATGACTATTTTCTGATAGGCGACAAGTGAGATTACCCTAAGGGTGCATGTGTGCAAAGTGTGTTTTATTGCATGCATTTGTCTTTGATTTTTAGGTTGTCTACTTGTTGGTTTTATCTTGCCATACACACCTAGTTACTAGCATTTGTACAAAAGTAACAAAAAGTGCAAAAAATAAATCCTACACTATTACAACCATATTGAAGTGCATAGAAATGTAAAGGTAAAAATAAGATAAAAAAGAAGTAAAAAAGAGATCCTTCGATTCAGGCAGGAGCACCCTTCGATTTGCATTTTGCTGGCCTCCTTCGATTTGGGCAGGAGCAGCCTTCGATTTTCATTCTGTTGGCCTCCTTCGATTGGGGCCAGCACCAGTGAGGTTCTGTCCTTCGACTGGCTTGGAAGTCAGTGTATGGCGAAGCCTTCTGGTTCTGCCTTGCTGTCTTCTTCGACTGGAGGTTGAAAGCAGTGAAGGAATGCCTTTCAACTGAGCCTGGAAGTCAGTGTATGGTTTTCCTCCTAGTTGTCTCTTTCGTTCGACCTGGAGAAAGAGGATAGAAGCCAGAAGCTTCGTTTCCTATTTCCTGTTACCTATTTCTTTTATTTAAAGCATTAAATGGCAACATGGCCTGAGGCCATGCTAGTGTTTATCTTTCAAACAATTTAATAATTAAAGCTAGTTCACGTAAATAGAAAGCAAAACGAAAGGGTTAACTTTTAAAAACATGTTAACAGGGTGGAAACGAAAGGAACAATGGTATATACATGCTTGAAACAAACAAAAAGATTATTTACATGTTATGGCATGAAATGAAAGGTTCAAGGGTAAGAGTGACTTACCTTGATGGAGGCCTTGAATGGGTGTGGGACCTTGAGTGGAGGCCCAAGGTTCTGGATTTGAAAGAGAGGGCCAACAATTGTGCTTGGAATGTTGGATTCGAAGGAAGGAAAGAAACAAGTCTTATGTTTCTTTCCAAACTGGATTCAAAGGATACTGAAGAGTACTTGTTCTTCAGAATCAAAGGAAGTAAGTATGTGATTCTGGGTTTGTTCTTAAAAGTGTTAAAGGGACTTGAGAGATTTGTTGTGTTTGAGAAAATTTGGGAGATTCGTTCCTCTGGTCCCAAGATCCTCTGTTAAACATGTGTTGGAGCCTCTTATTTATAGGCAAAGTTGGCTGAAGCTTTTGGAGGGAAAACAAAATAATTTGAACAATTTGAGTAAATTGCTCTTTTTAGCTTTTGAGGGACAGTGCTTTATTGCCATTTTGGTGCAAGGAATTGGGCGGCAGTGCAGGACTGTTGTGCAGCAGTTTTGGAGTTTTATGGACAATGAATCAGGCCCGAGCCTGGCAGCGCATGTGACTTGGTCAACAAATGCCTTTGGCGTCTCGTCCTTTTGTCTTGACTCCCTAGACTCACCTTTCGACCAGACTTTCAGTAACCATCTACTTTTTTCAATCGAAGTGACGTTCGAATGACTTCCCTAGACAATCCTTCGAATGGGCCAAATTAATGCTCTTGGGATGGATCAGTAATATATATCCTTCGAATGGGGACATCCAAACATGCCTGACAAAACTCTTCGAATGCACCACCAAGATGCTTTCTTCGCCTGAGGCAATGACATAGTGAAGAGTTTGTATGCTTGGAACATGCCATTTCTAACAGGAAATCCTTACCACTCAAATTTACCTACAAAGGGGGCATATGGCCAAACGAAAGAATGACGAAACACTTGTGCCCAAGGATTCACACCCCCAAGCGAATGATGTGTGCCAGGGATGGAAGGCTCAATCGAAGCTTGCAACGCCATGGGGTACATGTGGTCAAACGAAAGGCAAAATGTTCATATTCGAAAGAGGCGTGCAGGAGGCAAAATGTCCAGATTCGAAAGAGGCATACATGAGGCAAAATGTCTAGATTCGAAAGAGGCATACATGAGGCAAAATGTCCAGATTTGGAAGAGGCATACATGAGGCAAAACTTCCAGATTCGAAAGAGGCAAATAGGGAGCAAGAGGTGCAAATCGAAGGATGTTAAAAGAGAGCCTTTTGCCTTATAAATGAATTAGATTACAAGAGGCTCTTTTCCTTGTGAATCCAAACCAAACTGTGTCAGAGGCCAATGCCCAGTCGAAGGATGAAAGCCAAGCTTGTGTCGAAAGAGGTCAAAAGGCCAATCGAAGGATGCAAGCCAAGCTTGTGTCGAAAGAGGCCAAAAGGCCAATCGAAGGATGCAAGCCAAGCTTGTTTCGAAAGAGGTCAATAGGCCAATCGAAGGATGCAAGCCAAGCTTGTGTCGAAAGTGGCCAAAAGGCCAATCGAAAGAGCTGAAACGAAGAACACTTGTATTTCTCCAATTTTTGTCAAAATAATATTTTTATCTGTTTTCTCCCTTTTTGACAGTTTCCTTTTAATTTTGGTACTGGAAAATTCCAAAGTACTTGTGAAAGCTTGAACCTTGAGAATCCTCGTGAGAAAGGCCTTGAAGAATGAGAGGGCAAAGTTTGGGGTACAACAATCGTCAAAAGAATAAAACCGTAAAATCCTATGCGGAGCATGCAAAGATTGAAGTCATTATCTAAATTATAATTGAGTGACACCATCGATCGTCAAAAGAATAAAGCCACAAAATCATATGGGGAACATGCAAATATCAAAGTCGTTATCTCAATTGGAGTGACATCACCGATCGTCAACAGATGGAGCTAAACATAAGCACAAACACAAGTAGAAAATAAGTGTGAAATGCCTTCTACAAAACATTAAACAGCGAATTCAAGTGCACGCTCTATATTTCTTACTTCTCATGATATCTAGAAAATCGGTAAAATGCAGTAAAAGGGGTAAGAGGTAAAAGGAAGCAGGTGATAATACCAATCGAACAATAGTTCGTAGCAAAGCAAACGAAAGCAAGAAACCCCCAAAACTTCAAGTAATCTTCATCAAGAAAGCACAATAGTCAAAAAATAATATCCATCAGAGATTGAAATGCAAAAATAAGGCGCGAGTCGAGAATGTGTCGCATCGAATCAAAATTCCTGCACAACATAATGATATACAAGCAAAGCACGGTCCATACAAATGCCTCATGGTGAAACGCCTTCCAAAACTTGCACAATCTCACAAGAAATGTTAGAAAATAACAAGCAATATCGAATGCAACTCAAAAATTGATATCGCGAGTTAAAATGACATATTATCATGCGTAGAATGAAATACAACAAGCAATAGAAGCATAAAAGTGATTCTCGGGTAGCAACATGCATATATGATAAAACAAGTCGGAAAATGAACTGAAATCGAGTCTACACATCCACAATATCCCACAATCAACCAATGAAGTAATAACATGCATCATATAAGTCTTAAAACTCAAAGTATACATCACACGGAGCCAAATCGCATGTATGCAAAAATAACGCGCAAAAATCATCGAAACAGAATTGGCTCAAAATTACACGGGTAGCTACAAACGTGCCAACAAGATCAAAGGAATCAAAATCTAAAATTAATATGCATCACAAGTACTACTTACCGATCCGGGCAACCATGTGTACATGATGCTAAATACACCGAAAGTGAAACCGGAATCGAGATGAATTAAACACAATGATTCACAAATGAATCACAAAATCTAAGTATGCATCAAATAAAGCTTAAAACCCAAAGTTCATGCTAAAACAGATTAAAATGCATTATTTCCAAAAATTAGGCGCATAAAACACTGTCATAGAATTGAATGAAAATCACATGGTTGCTCCCAAATGTACCAACGGACTCAAAAAACTATATGGCTCGAACTAAATCTAAGTGGAAGTGTTACTTTCATGCATGAGGTAGCAACTTACATTTTTGTGCAATTCAACCGAAATTTGATTCAAACAAGGAGAAAACTCATGGCAATGTGTCCAAAGGCTCAAATATAAAAATCTAAAACTAATGCACAAATTGTAGACAAGAGTAACACAAAAAAAGCCTTGATTCCGTGCATAAATTGACATTAAAAAATTAATGCAAGTTTATTGAATCAAAGTGTTTTCCAATACCGAAAATTGAATTTGTCCATCAAACGGTATAAACTTGCTTTAACTTATGAAAATAAATTTGGTTTTCCTCACATTTTTCAATCTACATAAAACCTTAATCAACTATCAATTCCAGATTTATTCCACACTTTGCACAATTCAACATAATCTAAAATTATCACATTAGAACTTTTCTTCATGAAAATCAATTAAGCAAATAGGTGCTTATGCTTCAATTATCCAATTCCAAGTCTAAACCACAACATCATGCATAATTAAACTCGCAATAAACAATTAAGCGTAATTCCTAATTCAATTCCTCAATTAAGAATTCAATTCAAGAAACTCAACAAAAGTTCTTATTCATAAAAGAAATTATGTAAATCAATTAAGTAAAGAATTATAATTATCGCGTTGAAGAAAATGAGGAGAAGCCAGATCAGAGAAGCTTGCAAACAGAAAGAGATAGCGGTTCCAGAATCTCGTGAAACCGAGGGAGGGAGGTACTATAGCGGCGTGACAGTGGCAGACGGAGGGTAGACTGGCTGCACAACTAGCAGATAGGCCAGAGGAGCAATCCGCGGTGAAAAATCCGGTGAGGAGGGAGAGTGAGATCCACAAAAGTGAAGGAGTATTATAGGGATATTGATTTTTTGAAATGTTGTTCTGTTCTTGATGAAATTGGGAGAAAAAGTGATTTTAATTTTAGAGAAAAGTGAAAAGTGTTTTTTGGTGAGTTAGAAATTATGAGAAGGAAAATCTGATTTTGAATTGATATAGTGTGGGCGAATTGGGCCTTCGATGTGGAATTAGATTGAGCATAATTTTGAATGTGTAAGAACAACGCGACCACAAAATGCCACGTCATCATAGGTGTGAAATCTCGACTCGAGCTCAACAAGAAAAATGCCAGGGCTGAAATTTGTGACGTGTGGCCAAAAGAACGGGCTCAATAAGATAAATAACGAAGAAGTTATGAATTTTTAAAGGTGCAGTGGCACTGCGTAGAGTTAGCTAATGTAGATTTTCTCGTTAATTCACTGATCAATTCTGAAAGAATGCCACGAACGAAAATCCTCTGATCAAAATCCAAACTCGGGGTCTGAAGAGGAATTAGCTAACATCATTTGTGAAATTATGCGAAAATAATCGTCTCGATACAATAAAATTCGAAGAAGCTACAATTTTTACAATATCGGAAATGGTGAATTAAAATTCTGGTTCAGCACAACAAATTTCTCTGGTAAACCATAATTCTGGGGACATTTCTCAGTGAATTGATCCTCGGCCTGAACATACAAAATGAAGATGGCATCAAGATGGATTTTTCACTCAAAGAACGGCTCAAAAACCTCGATCCAGGAGAAAGTTATGAATTTTTGAACGTCTGAAAAAGAATGCTTCAGCACATAAGTTTTCTCGACTTTCCACTATATCCTTTCAAAGTATCCGCCCGTTCGGAGACCTTCCTTACTAAATCAGCTTCTGAATCAAACATACGAAATGAAGAATACATTAAGACAATTTTAATGCCTTAATAACCACTATGAAATAGTATTCCAATCAGAAATTTTGAATTTTTGATTGCTTGCGAGACGACGGACTTGTAATTAGATTCTGTAACTATCTTCAAAGAATTAAAATTCCCTGAGGTTTTCTTCATTAAATTAGCCTTCGATTGCTTCAGGGAAATCAAATTATTCGAAGGCTTTCTGTACATGATAGGCTTTCGGCTTGAATATATGAACTGGAAAAAATACCGAGACGGTTCCAATGCCTAAGGAATCAACTCAAAACAATATCTAGATTGCAAGATGTGAATTTCTGAGCTAAAACCAACAAAAAACATTGTTTCTGGTTCACAGTGTCTCAAGTTCATCGAAACACCCAATTTCTCCACAGTTCAGAGTGAAATGAAATATATGAGAGCTTGATATGATGATGACTTAATTGATCACTAGTTTGACAACTTGCAAAACATGTAGAATACATTTAAACCTTGAAAAAACAGAGTTATGCTTTATTATGCTGCTTGATGGAACAATCTTTTGTGTAGCTTTCGAAGGGAGATTATCCTAAGACCAACAATGATGTATACAATGTTACATGACCTATTAGAGGATATTCATAAGTCAGATGAGCCTTGAATAAGGGGTAGGACAAATTTGGGGTATGACAGCTGCCCCTATTTAATCGTCTTAAACCTGAATATGGGATTGGTGCGGGCCTTTCAAACATTCGAGGTAGAAGATGATTAAATACCAATGCCAAAAATTTATTCTGAGAGAAATGGTGTGAAAGGATTTTTTTTTGCGATATCTGTTGGAGAGAGAATTTTTTTCTGTTTTTTTCCTGGTGGAACGTTTATGGTGAGTAACCGTAGCTGAATGGTGATAGTATGTATTGTGGTAACGGTGGCAATACGATGTTCTCGAAGAAGAGTGGTTGTTATAGTGAAATGGTGGTTGAAAGAGTGGGTGTAAAGAGGCAACATGAGTGTGAGATTTATGGAAAATATGTAACCTAAGAAAAGATAACAAGAGGGAAAGATCTATGGACTATCTGCGACCCAAGAAAGATAACATGAGGGTAACATCTATGGACAATCAGCGACCCAAGAAAAGATATCAGGAGGGTAGGATCTAAGGAAGATCCGCGACCCAAGAGGAAAGATATCAGGAGGGTGGGATCTAAGGACGATTCGCGAACCAAGAAAAGATATCAGGAGGGTAGGATCTAAGGATGATCCGCGACCCAAGAACAAATATCAGGAGGGTAGGATCCAAGGACGATCTGTGACCTAAGAAAAGATATCATGAGGGTATGATCTAAGGACGATCTGTGACCCAAGAGGAAAGATATCAAGGAGGGTAGGATCTAAGGACGATCCACGATCCAAGAAAAGATATCAGGAGGGTAGGATCTAAGGATGATCTGCGACCCAAGAGGAAAGATATCAGGAGGGTAGGATCTAAGAATGATCTGCGGCCCAAGAAAAGATATCATGAGGGTAGGATCTAAGGACGATCTGTGACCCAAGAAAAGATATCAGAAGGGTAGGATCTAAGGTTGATCCGCGACCCAAGAACAAATATCGATAGGTAGAATTTCTAACAGTGTCGTATGCTAAATAGATACCTAACGAAAAAGATGATAAAGTGTATTGACTTTACTGAGAATTTAGGGAAGGATAGACACAAGTGAGTGTTTGAAAAGCTTACACGGACGGGTGTTTAGAAGAATTGACATGGATGAGTGTTTAGGAAACTGACACTGATGAGTATTTAGGATAACTGACACAGATGAGCGTTTAGAGAACTGACACGGATAAGTGTTTTAGAAAACTGACACGGACGAGTGTTTAGGAGAGCTAAAATTGACACAGACGAGTTTTTGGGGTACAATGTACTGGAACCATTAGCTGGGCATTGTGATGTAACGAAGGATGTCAGTTGGGGATTTTGGAGATGTGTTGTTATTTTGAATGATTTAGGTCTTTCGTGCAAGGTACCCAATCTAGCCTATGCTTCGTATGCCTGTTTGAATTTTGTATGGCGCAATGATCCATTCTAATGGATGTGTTACGCGCTTTGAGGATGAAATGTGATGCAATGATACCTATATGAAAAATACAGAGAAATAAACTATATAGGGATACAAACAGGCTCATTGGGAACTACTGCTCGCTGTCCGCGAATACCAATACAAATTAATTCTACTGGTGATTGAAGACCAAAAATCTTAGTGATTCCGATGGGGATAATAAAAGATCCTTTGAGGAAGTGTTGGGGAAGAAATGATCTGATATGACTTCTCTATATCCTAGACTTCTTGGGGATGGTAGAATACGAACATGTTGGGGAATGGATACTGACACCATATGGATCTCCTTGAATATCCTAAGTCTACATCGTGTTAAGGAAATACATCTCTGAACTGCTTGGGAATCAGGAGACGAACACAAACGTCTTTGAATACCCTGGTTTACTTCTCTATTTGAGATTAGAAGATGATTTTATGGGTAGTAAACGTTGAACCACATAAAAATTCTCGATTTCCCCAAGTTTACTCTACTGGGGAGTTAGACATGCATGTGTTGAGTTGCAAGAAGCCTCCGAGTGCCCTGATTTAGACTGCTACTAGGGAGTATACCTGGAATGTTTGCAGGGGATGAGGATGATTCTTGTGATGTATCTGGGTCAAGGTGACCGTCATGAATTTTTACCTGCATGAAGAAACAACGTTTGGAATGCTATGAAACTCCTTTAGAATGTGTTTCATATCAATGTAAAGCCATGTTTCATGTTAGCTTAAATATATTATCCTCGTGTGTTCAATGTAGTGTTCAATAAAGAATTAAACCATATTCCACATACGAAAAAGAATAAGACATCAACGATAAATGAGAAAGCTTTTTGGATGAAAATAACATTATTGATGGAAAATTAGCCTCTAAATATGCGTTTGTACAAGGTGACAACTCCTGAATGAGTAGTCTCAAAAAGGGAAAGAAAATACAATAGGAAAATGGCAATGAGAAATGCTCGAATTTCCATTAAAATCGGTATTGCTACAGTTCCCATATCCTTAGTAGTCTCAATGCCTTGCTTCTGACGAATATCATTTGGATTGATCTTTTCACTTCCAAGGTGAAAGAGATGTTCATGGTCATTCGTGAAGTGTGTTTATACTTCAGCCTCTTGCTTATGATCCCTAATTTTTGTCTGGATTTCCCTTTCGGGTTTTCAAACCAGCGGGATACCCATTTTTTCCTAAGCCACCCTTTCGGGATTTAAAATTAGCAGGTTATTCTTTTTTTTATATTTTATCCCTAACTTTTTCCTGGACTTTTTTTTTGTGTCCACCAGGATGCTCATTATTGCCTAAGTCACCCTTGCGGGTTTTTGACTTGGCGCGTCCTTTATGCGTTGTATTTTTTGACTGAGTCTTAATTGACTGAAAGCGGAACATCTTCCCTATTCATGTGTAACAGAATTAGAGCATCTCCCGAAAAGACTTTCTTCACGATGTATGGTCCCTCGTAGTTAGGAGTCCATTTTCCCCTTGGATCAGAATGGCTTTGCACGATAATCTTCTTTACGACCAGATCACCAGGATAAAACTTCTGAGGATGGATTTCCTTGTCGAACGCTATCTTCATTCTCTTTTGGTACAACCGGCCATGGCTAATGTCTGCCAAGTGTATTTTGTCAATCAAATTAAGCTGGTTAAGTCTTGTCTGAACCCACTCTTCCTCATCAAGCTTTGTATCCACCAGAACCCATAACGAAGGAATATCGACCTCCACTAGAAGCACTGCTTCTATATCATAGACAAGAGAATAGGGAGTTGCCCCAGTTGAAGTACACACAAAATTTCTGTAACCGTGTAGAGAAAAATGCAACATTCAGTGCCAATCCTTGTATGTTCTGACCTTTTTCTGAACAATCTTCTTTATGTTCTTGTTAGAAGCTTCAATTGCACCATTCATCTTTGGTTGATAAGGTGATGAATTGTGGTGTTGAATATTGAACTCTTCACACAACTCCTTCATCATTTTGTTGTTGAGATTAGAACTATTATCATGGATGATTCTATTAGGAACTCCATAACAACATATGATTTCTTTTCTGGTGAAGTTGGCAACAACCTACTTGGTTACATTCTTGTAAGAAGCTTCTTCCACCCATTTGGTGAAATAGTCTACAACAACGAGAATGAACCTATGACCATTTGAAGTGCTCAGCTCAATCCATCCAATCATGTCAATTCTAAACATTTTGAATGCCCATGGTGAAGTTATAACATTCAAAGGAGTTGGAGGGACATGAGTTATGTTTGCATACACTTGGCATTTGTGGCACAACTTTGCATACGCACAACAATTAATTTCCATTGTCAACCAGAAATACCTTGCACATAGGATTTTCTTTGCCATAGAATGTCCACTCGAATGAGTCCCGAAAGAACCCTCATGGATCTCCTTTATAATCGACTATCCTTTGTGTCTATTCACGCATATGAGCAGGACCGAGTCATAATTTCTCTTGTACATGACATATCCTGATAAGAGGAACTTTGATGCTAACCTTCTAAGCATACTCTTATCACAAATTGTAGCACCTTCAAGATACTCTCGCTTCTCAAGGTACTTTTTGATGTCATAATACCACGGCTTTTCATCATACATATCCTCGGTTGAGAGACAATGAGCAGGAAAGACATATGTTTGCTCCTTATAATAGAGAATATGTATATTAGGTGCATGATTCAGAAAACTCACTTTGAACATTGCTACTAAAGTAGCTAAAGCATCGACCAAATGATTTTCATCTTTGGGAATATGCTCAAAGGTAATCTCATCAAAAGCGTGTATCAACTACTGGATATAATCCCTGTACGGAATCAAATTAGGGTTCTTGGTTTCCCAATCACCTCATACTTTATGTATGACCAAGCCAGAGTCTCCGAAAACTTTAAGGATTTTGATTTTAAGATCAATGGTTGCCTCAAGACCCATCACACAGGCTTCATATTCTGCCACATTATTCATACAATAAATTCATAGCCCGACCGTCAATGGTATGTGAGTATTGGGGGGAGAAGTCAATATTTCCCTAATGCCATGACCTATAGCATTCGATGCACTCTCAAACGTAAGAGTCCATCTCTCTTTTGGATCAACTCCTAAAACATCATCATGTTTTATAACATCTTCATCAGGAAAATCAAATTTCATTTACTGATACTCTTCCAACGACTGATGAGCTAGATGATCTACGAGAATGCTACCTTTGATAGACTTTTATGTAACATACTGAATGTCATACTCAGATAGAAGAATCTTCCACCGGGAATGTCTTTCTGTAAGTGTTTGTTTCTCAAAGATATACTTTATCGGGTCCATCTTCGATATCAGAAGCATGGTGTATGTCAGCATATATTTCCTTAGACGCCGAGCTTCCAAAGAAAGTGCACAACAGGTTTTTTCAAGCAAAGAATACCTAGATTCACAATCGGTAAACTTTTTACTCAGATAATAGAAGACATGCTCTTTACGTCCTATTTCGTCGTGTTGTCCAAGTACACAACCCATAGATCCTTCCAGCATTATCAAGTACAAGATGAGTGGCCTCTCGGGAACTGGAGGATTAAGGATTGGTGGCTCCTAAAGATATTGTTTGATCTTTTCAAATGCTTCCTGGCAATTGTCATCCCATTAAACATTTCGATTTTTGCGCATCAGTTTAAAGATGGGTTCACAAGTAGCTATGAGTTGAGAGATGAACCTAGCTATGTAGTTCAATATCCCAAGGAACCCTCTAACTTTTTTTTCATTTTTCAGTGCTGGCATTTTTGTATTGCTTTTACTTTGTCAGGATCTACTTCAATTCCTTGCTAACTTATGATGAAACCAAGTAGTTTACCAGATCGTACCCCGAAAGTGCATTGATTAGTATTAAGCCTTAGCTTGAACTTTTGTAGATGAGCAAACAACTTTTGCAGATAGACCGTGTATTCTTCTTTAGTTTGTAATTTTGAAATCATATCGTCAACGTCGACTTCAATCTCTTTATGAATCATATCATGAAAGAGTGTCACCATAGCACATTGATATGTTGCACCAACATTTTTGAGACCAAAAGGCATGACCTTGTAGCCATAAGTACCCCAAGGAGTGGTAAGTGTCATCTTTGTCATGTCTTCCGGAGCCATATTTATCTGATTGTACCCCGAAAAGCCTTCCATGAAAGAGAAAACCAAGGACTGAGCCATTTTATCAACCAATACATCAATGTGAGGTAATAATAAGTCATCCTTTGGGCTTGCTTTATTTAGATCTAGATAATCCACACACATACGCACCTTCCCATCTTTCTTAGGAACATATATGATGTTGGTGATCCAATCCAACTATTCACACACTAACAAGAAACCTGCATTCAGATACTTTTCAACCTCTTCTTTGATCTTAAGAGACATATCTGGACGAGTTATGTGTAGCTTTTGCTTTACTAGAGGACATTCTGGTTTGAGTGTTAAATTATGCACAACTATAACAGTGTCCAAATAGGGAATGTCTTCATATGACCAGGAAAATATGTCGGAGTACTCTCGGAGAAGCTCAATCAAACCCTTCTTTATTTCATCTTGCAACACATCCCCTATCTTGACTTCTTTTCACTGTATCACTACCGAGATCAATGACCTCTAGAGCTTCTTGATGAGGCCGGATTTCTTTCTCTTATTGTCTCAAAAGTCTTGCCAATTCCTCAGGAATTTCACAATCTTCCCCACTATCTTCATCATCTTGTTCATTCGGATTCCCAAGGATATTGGTGCAAGGAACCGTAACATTAACATTTTTAATGGAATTTGAGGCGAACCTGCATGATTGTTGAGTCATGCTTTATTTTAGAATGTGAATATGATGGAAAGTATTTAAAGAATAAAAGGAAAAGAAATGTCATTTTTTTTTGAAAAAATTAGGATAAAAGACAGGTGTTGTACCCTAAAATTTGCCCTCTAATTTCACTCAAGACATGCCTCTAGAGGTCCTCAATTGCTCAAGGATGACTAAGGATTGACCAAACAAATCCTCCTCCTAAGGCAACAAGCTTCAAACTAGAGTTTCACTCCTCATCAAGATGGTTGAAGTCAAAGGGTCCCAAATTATTTCCATGGTCCCAATATGTTCTCAATATCATCCATGTTAAGTTTCATTCCTTGCACAAGAAGTTTGCTCATTCAATTGCCCAGATGCCTGAAAATCAACTCTACTAGGTCAAAAGTCAATTGTGGCCCGCATACAGTCAAACTTTAATATTCTTGGTCAACATCAACATTTTGAAGAGATATCCATCATTTGATCAAGGGTTGATCATGATTCCTTAAGGAATTCCCCCAAATTCATTAAAACCCAAAAGTTGCTAAATTAGGGTTTCACAGGAAAAGTCAACCAAACTTTGACCAGGCATAACTTCTTCATACTTTATAATAAATTTTCCATACAAGGCTCATTTTGAATAGGATGCAATTCCCTACAACTCATCTTCAGCCCACAAGTTAAAAATATGCACTCATCAAAAGATGTGAATTTCTACATTATAGGTCCTTTTGAAAAGTCAACAAAAACACCTTTTGGGTCAAGGCTTCTTACATGAACATGAAAGACCCAATTGAGATGAAACCAAAATTTTTGCTTAGGGGATATCCTAAGCTTTCTAAAAAGTCCAATAAAACCTAACTAGGGTTAAAATTCGAGGAGATATGCCTTGTCAAAGTTGACCATTTTTGCAAAATTGCCAAAAGTCAAATATGCTCAAAAGTGCATTTTTTTGTCAAATGGGCCTAGCATTTCATGATTGTATCTTGTTTGTGACATGGTCCATGACCCAAATCAACCTCCATATATTATTTTCTAATTTATTATTTTATTTTGATTTTTATTTATTAAAAGTTAGATTAAATCAAATAAATTGCAAAAAATATCAAAGATTGGTTTTATGATCAGATTTTTGTTGGAATCAAATCCAATTAAGCTGGCATATCATATTCAAATCGTTCAAGGGATAATTGAAGCAAAATTGTCATGATTAGGCTATTTTGGAAAGATATCATTCAAGGAGCAAAACCAAATCAAATCTCCATGATTTTCAAAGATACAATTTGTTTTTGTTAACCTAATTTGTCCTAGTACATATACAGAACACAACCAATGCAAAAAAAAACAAGGATTGAAGGTCGTGAAAGCTAGCAAGAAAACTCAAAATTTTGCAAAAAAGTGGTGGATCAGTTTCTAGCATAGAGGACAATTCAAAGCATTACAAGGCTGGCAATCGCTTCCGGACGTTTCCAGAACATTCTCCAATCATTTGCAAGCTTCCACAAGCCCAGAATCATCACATAACTCTCACGCGGTTTGCTTCCTTTTCCAAATCTGATTACAACAATTCTTGCATCATAAACATGTTCTAATAATATATTTGTGCTTATTGACATATTTGGAACATGTTTGAATGGTTTAATTGATGTTTTGATGCGTATAATGATAAATCACCATTGCTAGGGTTTTCTTTTCTGTTTTAGGGTTTCTCTATACAGGTTAAATTGGGCCAAGAAAAGAATACCATGATGCTCGTGAGATCAAAACGAATTGATCCATGTGCTTACAATTAATTTATCAGGGGTTATGTGAATTTTTGAAGCTTGTAGTGCTATAGCCATGTAGTTTTCTCCGTAGGTAGAACTATTGTACCTAAGATGATGAACAGGGGAAGAAGAATATATGTGGCACAACCCCATTGGCCTGTTTGAATAAAATGCGTGCTTTTTATTTTTTTCCCGTTTTATCCATTTTGTTTTATATATTATGTATTGTTGTCATTATGTTAACAACTAAGCCACGCAATACAGATGGAAAGGGCACACTTTTGAAAGTGAAAGGACCTGGGTTCGATCCCAGGTCCCAACGTTTTCTCTATTTTCTTAACATTTAAATGCATATTCCATGCATACACGTTTCAAGCATCCACCATGCACTCCAACCATCCAGCCATTGGATCATCACCATCACCAATCCAGCGCCTACCATGCAACCCAAAATCCAGCCAATGGATCGTTCATACTCCAGATCTAGCGTTTAGTCAAGAGAGGACCGTGGTGCACCCTCCATGTTGGCCAGCACTGGATCCAGAGTAAGGAATGGGCTTGACAAGTTCAACAACACCCCCCCATTCAGCTTATAACACAGGCCCAATTCTTTAATTCTTTTCTCTTTATTTTATTTTTTAATTATTTTCTTTTTACAAATAACACAAAAAATCATTTTTTATCATTAAATCAAAAAATCACAATAAACATAAAAATATTTTTTTTTTCATAAAAAATATTTTATTTCCTTAATTAATTAGATTAATTTAATTTAGGGAAATTTAATTCCTTTTTTCATAATTTAAATTAATTAGAAATTAGGGTTAATTTGTACATAACTTAATCTTTTCTCAAAAAACTAACCTAAACATTTTTTTCAAATAGACTTTTAGGTTTTGCTAATTATTCTCGCATTTAATTCGCCGCGCGCATTTTTTAATTTCCTTTTTATTATTATTATAACTGCTCCGAGTTTGTAATAGTAATTAGGGTTTCAATTCCACATTTTTATTTTCAGTCAAAATAATTATGTATCTGCCCAAAGCCTTGTAATAGCTAGGACTTTAATTTCTCACACTTTAATTTCCGCAAACTATAAACTTCTTATATGTATGTTAATAGGATTGTATGGAAAGATAAACTGAAAATTAATACGGTAGAAAACCCTAAATATGCAAAGATAAATTAACTGAAAATTACACTTGCACATGCTCACTCCTAGGGTTTACTCCACTCCGGTTGTCTTCGGTAAACGGTCATGAAGAATAGGGTTTGTTAGTGGTTGTCCTCTATCCCCGAAAGATCTAAAATAACCCATTCAGATATTTCCTCGGAAAAAGATCAATAATGCTTTAGGATGATTAATAACATTTCCTAACATTGCTTTTGTGATCGTATTTGTCCCTTCGAACGCCCCTTAAAACTCCAACAACGATGTTACCTATTTCTCAATAATGGGATAGCATTGTCTAAAAGGAAAACGAATAGACCTTTTTTGAGTAGGTAGATTAGTTCCTAGGTACTTGCTCAAACAAACAAAAACTTTTTCACACAAACAATTTCCAAATAATGTTTTCAAAAACAACTTCTTAACACTCTTGAGGACAGAAACAAGGGTTAACACGAAGTAAAACAAAACATTTCAAAACAAGCACACACAAGCAATTTTCAAAATGAGCAAGTACCTAAGAGCCCGTGGAAAACCACAAATATAAAAGGTGTTAACACCTTCCCTTTCTATAATCTACCCCCTGTACTCAGAAACATCTCGAAAAAGGTTTTTTCGGTTGTTTTTGCTTTTCCTGATTGGATAAAATAAAAGTCGATGGCGACTCTTGCTTACCGCAACATTTGCGAACAAAAAACGCAAACTAGTATTAACAGTTGGTTCTTCCACCGTATCACAACAGGGGAAAAAATTGTATGCGAAAAATGCAATTTTATTCAATGTTAAACAGCAAATGAAACACACAGGGGCCCTTCATACAAGTTTATCAATATGCCTTAGACAAAGCATGTGACTTATTTGAAATAGATCATTACATTTCAAAGGAAACAAATTCAGGGATGTCTATAGCACTCCAATTATTAAGCTCTTGAGCTCTTGGAGATATCTGCATCGTTGTTCTTATCTTCCACTGCATGAATCTGTCCTTCTACACTTGTCCCAGCACTGACAAACACTTTTGAAATTGGGGGACCTATCTTCCTTTAGGTAAGACAGAACCGAGTTGAACAAAGGAGGAAGGTTGATAACCGATACCAAACTTGTCTTATTTCTCACGCACCTCAATCACTTTACCCCAATCTTTATTAGGGACCCCAGACTGCACAATAGCTCTAGCATCATTTAGAGAGGCCATAGGAATTTCAGATTTCTTCTTAGTCTCCAAAAAAACAGGAACTCTGTCAACTAAAATAATCTCTAATGCTTGAAAGAGGGTTTCATGAACTTCCTCATCCACCTCAACGTAATGAAAAGAGGTAACATTATTGATAACAACATCTGCTTCTCCACCAATGACAATGACCTTGTCTTTCATAACAAATTTCTGACGCTGGTGAAGAGTTGAGGTTATAGCCCCTGCTACATGGATCCATGGGCGACCCAAGAGACAAGTATGTGAAGGACGGATATATATGATGTAGAAGGAGATATAGAAAACATGAGGACCAATTTTGATGGGCAAATCAACTTCCCCCTCAACAGATCTCCTCGAACCATCAAAACCTCTGACTGTAAAACTACTGGGCTTAATCATAACTCTATCCATATTCAGCTTGAATAAAATATGTTTAGGCATCACATTAAGAAAAGACCTTGTGTCTACCAAGACTCGAGATAACACAGTGTCTAAACACCTCAGAGAAATGTGTAAAGCCTTATTATGAGCTCTGCCCTCAGGAGGAAGTTCGTCATCACTGAATCTCAGTCAATTTCCTGTAGAAATATTGGTAACCACCCACTCGAACTGGGTAACAGAAATCTCAGGATTAACATGAGATCAATTCAAAATCTTCATCAGAGCGGTACAATGGGCTTCAGAATATAAGAGAAGAGACAAAACGGAAATATTAGTCGGTGTCTGCTTAATGTGATCCACCACCTTTAAATCACTTTTCTTGATGATCCTTATCAACTTTCCCACTTTCGGATTGAAAGTAGGCCCAAGAGCTTCACTAACCAAATGCTTACCTTTGTCCCTTGTTAGAATATCTTCAACAACATCTTCGGGAGAAGGTGGAGTAGCAGCAAAGACCCTACCACTACGAGTTATACCGCTGGCTCCCGCAATGTTGAAAATATATTTGTTTTCTACTAGAGGTAAAATAACTTTATTCCCATGGATATACATAAAATTAGAATCCCATGAAACTTATTTTTTATTGTTAATCAGAACAAGAACTGGATTTGCGGGAGCTGGAGCCTAAATCAGCAAGGGAGTCGATGGAACTTGATTTAGCGCAAGAAGTTTAAGAACTTATATTACAAAAGGAAATCTTGGAACATTTCTTGGAATATCGACCGGATACTAAGGAATTTCCAATATGGAAACATCATCTGCAGGGACTACCTTCTCTATCTGGAGAACACCCTCGTCCATCAACTTCTGAATAACGCTCTCTAGCTTGGCGCATTCTTCTGGGTTAGATGAACATTGTAAGCAGAAACCATAAAGTTCTTATAAAACCTCTTATTGCAACAAATATTCTCTCACAACTGTTAACGATATCTGAATCTTGTCCACATTAGTCATAAAATCATGCCCTTCATCAAACCCAATAGCATTGGCTGCTACTCTATTGTGAGGAGGCATAAGATTGTCATGAATTTTTGGACCAACGAGAGTAAAACTAATCACTTTAGCATCCAAAAGGTCTTGAACCTTATACTTCAATGCCCTACAGTTCTCAATCGAGTGGCCTAGAGCCCCTAAATGAAATTTACGGCGCACATTTGCATCATAACCTCTAGGGAGATTCTCTGGCGGAGTGCCAAGCTCACGGAGATAAACCAACTGACTGGCAAGTATTCGTATAAGAAGTTGAGCGCACGACATGGGAATTGGATCCCACTATCTTTCCGAGTACCTATTGTGGTCGGTGGGAACGAGAACTGACTGTTTTGGAATGCTGGTTTGCGTTTGCGTTTGTTTTTGCAAAATGTCGCGGTAAGCAAGAGTCGCCACCATCTTTTATTTTATCCAACAAGGAAAGGACAAAAGCACAGAAAAATTACTTTTCGAGATGTTTCTCCGGTTCGGGAGGTAGATTATAGAAAGGGAAGGTGTTAGCACCCTTTCTATCCGTGGTTATCCACAGGCTCTTAGGTACTTGCTCACTATGTTTTCAAAAGTTTGCTTTTCTTTGTGTTTGTGGGTTTTGAAAAGAGTTTTTGTTTGAAACTTCGATTTAACTCTTGCTTCTGTCCTCAAGAGTGTAATGAAGTGTTTTGAAAACTTTGTTCGAAAAGTGTAAGTGTGAAAAGTTTTGTTTTGTTTTTAAAATGAGCAAGTACTTAAGAACCTCTACCTACTCAAAAAGGAATTAAACTGTGCAAATGTCCTTTAGACAATGCTATCCCACTAATGAGGAGTAGGTAGCACAGCCGTTGGAGTTTTCGGGTCAATTCGATTTAAGGGACGTGTGGTCACTAAAGCAACGTTAGGACACTTTAGTGGTAATCCTAATGTCTTAGATCATTTTTCTGAGACAACCGTTTCGAGGTAACTTATGATCTTGGGACAAAAGGACGACCTCTAAAACATCCTATACTTAATGACCACATTCGAGGAAACCAAGTGAGATGTACCCTAAGAGTGGCATGTGCAAGTGTGTCAATTTTCAGTTATTTTACTCTTGCATGTCATGGTGAGCTATTGTTGATTTTAAGTTAAGAGTTAATCTTGTCATGCAATCCTAGTTAGCATACATCTAAGCAGTTTAATATATGTACATGAATTTAAAGTGCGGGAATTTTAAATCCTACGCTATTACAAGGCTTTCGGGGAGGGGGATTATTTACATGTCCAAAATTGGGGGGAATAAAGCAGTAAAGGGTCTTAGTTAAGCTATTACATCCCAATAGGCAATTATAATAAAATAAACGCGCGTAAAACAAGGAAAAGAGACGTCTAAGATATTTCTAAGTAAATAAGAAAATCTTTTTGGTTGCTTTTGATTAAGAAGATATTTGAATTAAATACTCATAAGTCTAGTTTATTTTAAATTGATAAAATGAAGTTAAAATAATTAATTAATTTGTTTACAAAATTAATTTGAATAAAAACTAACCTAATGTTTTTTTGTGATTTTTTTATTATTTTAATGTTAATTAAAAAGATAAAAACAAGTCTATGAAAATAAAAACAAAAAAAATAAAGTGCAGGAGGGATCCTTCGATCCAGGGAAAAAAGGAGTTTCGACCCAGGGAGGGAATGAACTGCTTCGGTCCAGAGAGGGTCATGGTCCTTTTGATTGGGCCAGACAGTAAAGCGTGAGTAGCCTTCGATCCAGGGAAGAGGATTGCCCTTCGATCATGGAGGTCATGGCTTTCGATCCAGGGATGAGATGCCTCTTTTGATCCAGCACGCTAATGGGTTCGATCCAGAGAAGGGCTCTCCTTCGATCTGGGATGTTATACCTGCAAAAGTATGTGAGCGAAACAAAAATGCAGGGCCTGGGTATTGAATCCCAGGCCCTTCGATCCTGCACTTGTTGGGGTCTCTTCAGGCTAAATCTGCAGCAAATGTTAGCACACGAAAAATGTGACCTGGGTGCCAAACCCAGGCCTTTCGATCCTATCTAAGATGGAAAATCAAAGGTAACAACAAGTAATAATGTGTTTATGCAAATGTAAGGTTGGAAAATTTACCCTTTCTTACCTGCAGATTGAGTCTTCGATTTGGGCACTGGCTCGATGGGAGCACTTTCAATCTGGGATTTATGGGCGCAGGCACTTTCGATCTGGGCACTTCTGGGTGCAGGGACTTTCGATATGGGAACTTCCTGGATGTAGGCACTTTCGATCTGGGCACTTCCTGGATGTAGGCACTTTTGATTTGAGGGCTTCTGGGCGTAGGCACCTTCGATCTGAGGGACTGCTTTGGCTTGGAAAATTTTGGGCAGCGTCTCTCCAATGTTTTGTTCTCCTGCAGGTTTTTTTGTGTGTGTATAATTTTCGTTCTATGATTTTCGTGTGATTTTTCGTGTTGGTAATGTATGCTGGCCTCTGTATTTATAGGGGTGTGAGGGTGCAGTAATGGCAAGGGACAACCATTAAAACAGGCCTTTAACGCTCTGGACAAAAATCAAACACATTAAATTATTTCCTCTTTTGAAACATTCGTGTCCCTTTAATGAACCTGGACGCTTGGATTTCGAATGCTTTCAGGCCATGCTCTTCGATTAGTCCTGATTTGCCTCTTTCGAATGGACTCCCTGCGTACCCTTCAAATGGGCCTGGCCCAAATATCAATCGAAGGATTCCAATCGAAAGGCTCTGCTAACAGGCCAATAAAAAGGTATTGTTCATGCCAATCGAAGGACATGGCTGACACGCCTGTCGAAATTGCCTTGACATAATTCCAATCGAATGCTTATCCATAATGCCAATTGAAATACTCCTTCAGAATGCCAGTCGAAGGGTCTTTCAGGATGCCAATCGAAATGCTTTTCCAGAATGTCAATCGAAGTGTCTTTCAGGATGCCAATCGAAAGGTATTTGAAGTACCACTCAAAAATCTTCTTTTTCCTTAGGCAAGAGTTTGTGATCAACCAGGAAGGGGGAAGACTTTGGAAAACATGAGAGGGCAAATTTTGGGGTGCAACAGTTTCCCCTGTTCAATTTTCTTAAACCTGAGGATATAGATTGGCTTTCTAGCCTTTCGCAATCCGAAGGTGGAAGATAATTGAACACTAGAGTGCCCAGAAATTTGCACTCGCATGGTGTAGTATCAGCATTGTGACGTCGAGAATGGGCTTACAGATGCTATTTGGAGATGGTTGGTAGGAGGATGGGCTTATAGATGCCATCTGCAGGAGAGGTAATGGATAATCATTGGAGATGGGCTTAAAGATGCCATCCAGGGGCGATTGCTGGACTGTATTTGAATGAGTGATAGAATTACATCCGAATCTGGATCGTATCTGGACTGTTATTTGAAGGGCTCCGGTTGCCTGTCATTAACTAGGAGAAATAAATCTAACCAAAGGAGGTCATTTTTAATAATGATGTGTGATAAAGGAATCTGAGACGATTTCTACTCCAAACAGATGATGAAGGAATCTTGGACGATTACTACAACAGTGGGATGATGAAGGAATCTTGGATGACTTCTACCTCAGCAGGATGATGAAGGAATCTTGGACGATTACTACCTCAGCAGGATGACGAAGGAATCTTGGATGACTTCTACCTCAGCAGGATGATGAAGGAATCTTGGACGATTACTACCTCAACACGATGATGAAGGAATCTGGACGATTACTACCTCAACGGGATGGTGAAGGAATCTTTGACGATTACTACCTCAACAGGATGATGAAGGAATCTTGGATGACTTCTACCTCAGCATGATGATGAAGGAATCTTGGACGATTACTACCTCAACGGGATGGTGAAGGAATCTTGGATGATTACTACCTCAACAGGATGGTGAAGGAATCTTTGACGATTACTACCTCAACGGGATGATGAAGGAATCTTTGACGATTACTACCTCAACGGGATGATGAAGGAATCTTGGATGACTTCTACCTCAGCAGGATGATGCAGGAATCTTGGACTATTACTACCTCAATGGGATGGTGAAGGAATCTTGGACGATTACTACCTCAACGGGATGGTGAAGGAATCTTGGACGATTACTACCTCAACAGGATGATGAAGGAATCTTGGACGATTACTACCTCAACGGGATGATGAAGGAATCTTGGATGACTTCTACCTTAGCAAGATGGTGAAGGAATCTTGGACGATTCTACCTCAGCAGGATGATGAAGGAATCTTGGACGATTACTACCTCAGCAGGATGATGAAGGAATCTTGGACGATTACTACCTCAACGGGATGATGAAGGAATCTTGGATGACTTCTACCTCAGAAGGATGGTGAAGGAATCTTGGACGATTACTACCTCAGCAGGATGTTGAAGGAATCTTGGACGATTACTACCTCAGCAGGATGATGAAGGAATCTTGGATGACTTCTACCTCAGCAGGATGATGAAGGAATCTTGGATGACTTCTACCTCAGCAGGATGATGAAGGAATATTGGACGATTACTACCTCAACGGGATGATGAAGGAATCTTGGATGACTTCTACCTCAGTAGGATGATGAAGAAATCTTGGACGATTACTACCTCAACGGGATGATGAAGGAATCTTGGACGATTACTACCTCAGCAGGATGATGAAGGAATCTTGGACGATTACTACCTCAACGGGATTGTGAAGGAATCTTGGACGATTACTACCTCAACGGGATGGTGAATGAATCTTTGACGACTGCTACTCCAAAAGGTAATGACTTTTATCTGTTGATCGATCTTTCCTGAAAAGGTACATAGTTAGTTGTATGCAATGTCATGATGTATGCATTGTGTAATGATGTTCTCAAAATAATTGAGATTTATGTTATATGCATTTTCTATACACATGTTATGAATGTTGTTGAAATGTAATTTTGTCTTGGAGAATAAATTCTTGACAAGCGTTGGGGAATTATTAAATCCCGGACTGCTGTTGAAGAGTAGGTATGTCTTCAAACTTTGCTTAGAATGTTTCCACTGAGGATCCTTGTTTTGTTGAGGAGAACTCCGTTGGGGAAAGTTGTGAACTCTGTGGAGAGTATTGGTTCGTTCTTGGGGAACAAGTTCAGGAGTCTCGGTTGTCCGTTGCTCAACTGGGGAGTCAAAGTTAAACTGACATCTAGTCGGGTCCAGGTTTCACAGTAACTTGTTGGGGATTGCAGAGTAGTCTACTGGGGAAGAGGAGTTGTGGTCCTTTAATTTGTAGTAGTCGGGGAGGAAAACTCAAGCTGGGGAATCCTGGTGTTGTTGGGGAAATAAACCTTGTCGTCAGTCCGCTAGAGAGGTGACATCTTCGTTGGGGGAAGTCCTCGAGGATTCTTGAGGTGGATTCAGTTGGGGAAAGGTTTTCAGAGATTAAACCCTTGCTGGAAGTCATCCTATGAGAAGGATCTGGGGAGATTTGTCATTTCCCCTAGCAGCGAGTGTTTGCGACACTGCCAGGAAATGTTTGACTGTACGTAACCTTTCACTAAGATTGACGTTCAATGCCCCAAGTGACGGAGATGGAGACTTGCCACTGGTTACTCACTTTTTCAGAGATGTCCTGGAATCTTGATTGGACTTCCCCAGGTGATGGACAATGTGTTAGAACAAAGTTTGAATCTACTACCCTAAGTTTAAGTTTTGATGATAACAAAATGCAAAGATATATTAATTGTATGATTCATGTAAGACATATATGCTACCTAAAAATTACATTCTGTTTTACAGAAACTCTGATGCGTATAAGCAAGAGAATATCATCATCAGCATCAGAATATGAAATATCAACATCAGCATCAGAGGATGTTATATCAGATGCCAGAATCAGAAGATCAACATGTGCTTACGCTGAAGCTTGATGAACAGATCTGTGCGTAACAATCTGAACTCTGATCAAGAAAACAACAACTCATCAGCACCTAGCAGCGTCAGAACAAGCCAAAGCCAGAACACGTTTTAGTGGCAACGGTACTGTGCATTCAAGACTATTTATTATCAACGACATTATTCCAGACAAAGATCTGCTTAATATGGAAAGAATGTTATTGGCATTGAAACGAAATTAACTGACTCCAATGTACCTTTTTCCAATGCTATATAAACAAGTCAGTGAAGATTGAATTGGCTAATGCTATACAACTCTCTACACGCCTAAAGCTATTCATCATCTTCCTCACTCTCAGTTTGCTAAAGCTCTCAAATTCATTACTCAATTATTTTAGCACTCTAGTTCTCATAAGCTTAACGTGTGTAGTATCACAGTTGTGATAAACAGTTTTTTTAGAAAACATTCAACACACTTAGATTTCATTTATCTGTAAGAAAGTATTTACTTGAGAAACCGGTTTGTGGTTTGACTCAAGAAGGCTTTAGAAGTTGTTAAAACAGTTGTAATATTCATTTGAATATAGTGGATTAAGACCTCGTTGGAGAGAGGCGAAATCACCTTGACGGGTGGACTGGAGTAGTTTGAGATCAAACGAACCAGGATAAAAATACCGTGTTGACTGCAATTGATTTCAAGTTTTTACAATTCAACCCCCCTTCTTGTGTTTTTCACTTATTCAATTGGCATCAGAGCGCCTGGTTCTGAGCTAAAACACTTAACCGTGTCAGTACAAGATCCAGCGTCAGAAAAACACAATGGCAGGAACATATCAACACACTAGCAATGACAACAATGATGACAGAGACAGATTCAGCGGCAAACCTCCAGTCTTTGATGGAGAAAATTTTGATTACTGGAAAGACAGAATTGAAAGCTTCTTTCTGGCACATGATGCTGATCTGTGGGACATGGTGACAGATGGATACATGCACCCAATGAATGCAAGCGGTTAGAAGATTGACAGGAAAGCAATGTCTGATCAACAAAAGCGTGACTTCAAAAATCACCACAAGGCCAGAACCATTCTTCTCAGCGCCATCTCTTACGCTGAATATGAAAAGATCTCTAACAGAGACACATCAAAGAACATGTTTGACTCACTCAGAATGACGCATGAAGGCAACATTCAGGTCAAAGAAACTAAAGCTCTTGCGCTCATTCAGAAGTATGAGGCATTCAAAATGGAAGAAAGTGAATCCATTGAAACAATGTTCTCAAGATTCTAAATTCTGGTGGCTGGTCTCAAGGTTCTGGACAAAGGATACTCTACTGCAGATCATGTCAAGAAGATCATCAGAAGCTTGCCAAAACAATGGAGGCTAATGGTTACAGCGCTGAAGCTAGCTAAAGATCTCAACAAAATTTCTCTGGAGGAACTTATCAGCTCCCTCAGAAGTCACGAGATAGAGCTGGAAGCTGATGAACCTCAGAAGCAAGGTAAGTCTTTAGCATTAAAATCTAACAAAAAATTCGAGTCTAAAGTTTTGCAGGCAGTTGAAGAAACATCTGATGGATCCTCATCAGAAGAAGACAAACTTTCCCTCCTCTCCAGAAGAGTGAACCAACTATGGAAGCAGAGGCAAAGGAAGTTCAGGAATCCCAGAAGTACTGATCAGAATGAGTCCTCTTCCAGATACAGAAAGTCAAATTTTTCCTCTGGATACAGAAGATCTGAAGGCTCCTCAGGAAGCAGAAATCCAAACACCAAGGACATCATCTGCTATGAATGCAATGAGCAAGGACACTACAAGAGTGATTGCCCACAGCTTCAGAGGGAAAAGCCTAAAAAGAAGTTTGGAAGATAAAAGAAGAAAAGTCTCATGGCTACATGGGATGACTCTGACTCGTCTGAAGCTGACTCAGAATCAGATGATGAGAGAGAAAACATAGCTCTCATTGACAACATTTCAGAAGACAGTGAAGCTTCTGAATCAGACTCAGAATCAGACACTGAAGAGGTATTTCCTGACTTTGCAATTAATTTTACTAAGGCTGAACTTGCTGAAAGCCTTAACGAAATTCTGGAAAGGTACCAGCAGATTAGAGTTAAATTCAAAAACCTGAAAAGGAATCTTGAATCTGACTCTGATAAGACTGAGAGTCTTAAATTGGAAAATTCTGAGCTGAAAAATAAAATTTCAAAGTTAGAAAATGTTTTACAAAACTCTCAGAAGGAAACAATTTCTGAAACTCCCAACAGCGCTGATGAGATCATCAAGGAGTATGATCATAGCTTTCAGAAGTTCCTTGCTAAAATCATATATAGAAGCAAAATGGCTTCAATGATCTATGGAGTTAGCAGAAACAGCAGAAAGGGAATAGGATACCAAGGTAAGGTTCCTACACCAAAGAATGCCATGGATTTAACTATTAAACACACTCCTCTGAACTCACATTTTGTGTATGGTCACACACATGATATTAAATATACTAGCAGTAAGTATTCTATGAAACCAAAATTCAACCAGAGTTTTGGTAAATCTAACAAATCAGGACCCAAGAAAATCTGGGTACCTAAGGATAAAATAATACATGTTGCAGATATCTTTAGCAGCAAATCAGAAACACCAGTCATGGTACCTGGACTCTGGCTGCTCGCGACACATGACGGGAAGAAGGCATATGTTCCAAAGCCTGGAACTTAAGCCTGGAGGCCACGTTGGCTTTGGAGGCAATCAGAGGGGAAAGATCATTGGCTCTGGAACTGTAGGTAATGGAAATCTTCCTTCTATAAATAATGTTCTGCTAGTAGATGGATTAATGCATAATCTGTTATCCATAAGTCAATTAAGTGATAACGGTTATGATATAATCTTTAATCAAAAATCATGTAAAGCTGTTAGTCAGAAAGATGGGACTATCCTATTTAATGGAAAGAGGAAAAACAACATTTATAAAATCAAACTTTCTGAACTAAAAAGTCAGAATGTAAAGTGTCTTCTGTCTGTTAACAACGAGCAATGGATCTGGCACAGAAGATTGGGGCATGTTAGTATGAGAATAATATCTCATATTAACAAACTCAATCTGGTCAGAGGACTTCCTAATCTGAAGTTCAATTCAGATGCTCTGTGTGAAGCATGTCAGAAAGGCAAGTTTGCAAAACCTTCTTTCAAATCTAAAAATGTTGTTTCTACCTCTAAGCCATTAGAACTTCTGCACATTGACTTATTTGGACCAGTTAAAATTGCTTCAGTCAGTGGCAAGAAGTATGGGTTAGTAATCGTAGATGACTATAGCAGATGGACATGGGTAAAGTTCTTAAGACACAAAGACGAGTCACACTCTGTGTTTGTTACCTTCTGTAACTAAGTTCAGAATGAAAAGGATCTTAGAATCGTTAAAGTCAGAAGTGATCATGGAGAGTTTGAAAACAAAGATTTTGAGTCATTCTTTAATGACAGAGGCATTCTACATGATTTCTCTTGTCCTAGAACTCCCCAACAAAATGGAGTTGTAGAACGAAAGAACAGAACATTGCAAGAAATGGCCAGAACCATGATTAATGAGACAAACGTTGCTAAGATCTTCTGGGCAGAGGCAATAAACACAGCGTGCTACATTCAGAATAGAATCTCCATAAGACCTATTCTGGAAAAGACTCCATATGAATTGTGGAAGAACAGAAAGCCCAACATTTCATATTTTCATCCATTTGGATGTACTTGTTTTATGTTAAATACAAAAAATTATTTGAACAAGTTTGACTCTAAAGCGCAGAAGTGTATTATGTTAGGATACTCTGAACGCTCAAGAGGGTACAGAGTATACAATACAGAAACACAGATTGTGGAAGAATCAATCAGTGTTCGTTTTGATGATAAGCTTGACTCTGAAAAGTCAAAGCAGAATGAAGTTTTTGCAGGTATGGAAGTTGAATTTACAGGTTCTGAAGACAAGTCATCAGAAGCTCTCAACAAAGACACCCCTTCAACATCTGAAAGGAGCACTGCTAGCAATCCAACAACATCTGTTGACCAACCTCAGAAAAGACTACCCAGAAGCAGCCTGGATCACCCAGAAGAAACTATCTTAGGAAGAAAAGAAGATCCAATCAGAACAAGAGCCAGCTTCAGAAACTCTGAAGAATCCCTCATGGGACTTGTTTCTCTGATTGAACCTTCCTCAATTGATGAAGCACTTCTGGACAACGACTGGATTCTAGCAATGCAAGAAGAGCTGAATCAATTCACCAGAAATGACGTATGGGATCTTGTTCCCATACCAAAAGGATTCAACGTCATTGGAACAAGATGGGTGTTCAGAAATAAGCTGAACGAAAAATGTGAAGTTATTAGAAACAAAGCACGACTGGTAGCACAAGGTTATAGTCAGCAAGAGGGGATAGACTATACAGAAACCTTTGCTCCAGTCGCCAGGTTAGAATCTATCAGACTTTTAATTTCGTTTGCTGTTAATAAAGGCATCACTCTGTATCAGATGGATGTCAAGAGTGCATTCTTAAATGGTTATATAGAAGAAGAGGTTTATGTGCACCAACCCCCTGGTTTTCAAAGTACAAAAAATCCAGAATATGTTTTCAAACTAAAGAAGTCACTATATGGTCTGAAACAAGCTCCCAGAGCTTGGTATGAAAGACTAAGTAACTTTCTGTTAGAAAAATAATTCACCAGAGGGAAGGTGGACACTACCTTATTCTGTAAGTCAGTTAAGAATGACATCTTAGTTTGCCAAATTTATGTTGATGATATTATTTTTGGATCTACTAATCCTTCTCTTGGAAGAAAATTTGCTAAGTGTATGCAGCCAGAATTTGAGATGAGCCTCATGGGAGAACTGAAATTTTTTCTGGGAATTCAGATCAATCAAAATCCCGAGGGAACTTACATTCATCAGAGCAAATATGTCAGAGAACTTATGAAGAAATTTGACCTCTCAGAATGTAAGTCATCAAAGATTCCAATGCATCCCACGTGCATTCTGGAAAGAGAAGAGGTAAGCAAAAAGGTAGAACAGAAGGTCTACATAGGTATGATTGGTTCTCTCCTTTATCTGACGGCTTCAAGGCCTGATATCTTATTCAGCGTATGTATTTGTGCAAGATTCCAATCAGATCCTAGAGAATCTAACTTAACAATTGTTAAGCGAATTTTCAAGTATCTGAAAGGTACTACTAATCTGGGTTTATTTTATAGAAAATCTAGTGATTACAGCTTAGTAGGCTACTGCGATGCTGACTTTGCTGGAGACAGAGTAGAGCGGAAAAGTACTTCTGGAAGCTACCAGTTTCTGGGAGAAAATCTGATCTCTTGGTCCAGCAAAAGGCAATCCACAATTGCACTATCAACAGCAGAAGTTGAGTACATAGCAGCAGCAGGTTGTAGCACACAAATGCTCTGGATGAAAAGTCAGCTTGAAGACTTCCAGATTTTTGAGAGTAACATCCCTATACTCTGTGACAATACTTCTTCCATTTGCTTAAGTAAAAATCCTATTTTGCATTCTAGGGCTAAGCATATAGAAATAAAACATCACTTCATTAGGGACTATATGCAGAAAGGAATTTTGAACTTAAAATTTATTGATATAGACCATCAATGGGCTGATATCTTCACTAAACCACTTTCTGAAGATAGGTTCAACTTCATTCTGAAACATCTCATCATGAAGCTCTACCCAGAGTGAAAAATGTTTTAAATTTTATATATTAACCTTCATAATGTGTTTTATTTTACTGTGAACTTCTGATCAATCTTCTTTCAGAAAGATAGACATGCATATTGTATCAGATTCTATTCTTAAAGATCTGAGCGTTTCAGCTCAAGGATAGACATGTTGCTCACTAAATCAAACAAGTGTCATCCAGTCATCAGCAAATCTTTGAAGCAGAACACGCGTGCACACTTCTGAGAAGGCAAAACGCTGATTGGATGCATTGAGACACATGTCTGGTAACCGTTCCAAGTATCTTTCTCAAATCCCCCAAAATCAGCAAGCATTAAATGCGTGTAATCATGAGTTAAACTGTAATCATGAATTAATTCTCTCTCTTAAAACCGTTTACGTTTTCAAAACACATTTTGAAATCTATTTAAGCACATTAACATCATTCATTAAACTTTTACCGTCTCTTACAGTCATCCAAAATATTTTCTGCATTCTCACTTGTGTGTTCATCCTTTTTCAAAAGAAACCCTTTCTCAAACTTTTTCTCAGAAAACCCCAGTGTGAACATGGCAACCTCTAGCACTGTTTCTGCAGGTTCTCAAAAGGAGGCTTCATCTGAGCAATACCAGATTCCATTCAGAACTCTACTTACACCAGTGAAGAACTTGGAAGTTCTGTCTGAACTGATTGTTGATTTCACCAGTCTGAAAGAAAATGGATTCGATTTGACAGAAGAAGTTAGGGCACAAGGATGGGAGAGATACTTTGATAGGTTGGTGGGTCTAACGTTCCCTGTATTGGTCAAGGAATTCTGGATTCATGCGTCTTCTTCAACACATCAAGTTACCTCCTATATCATGGGAAAGAAGATTGTGATCACTGAGGATCACATTGCAAGATTGATTGGATACACTGGTGGTGGTATCCGCTGTATCGACATGGTAGAAAGATGCTCAGATGCTACTGTCATTGCAAGAGAGATCTTCACCCATGGGTTTCCCAGCAACAAAATCAGAGACTTGAAGGATCAGCACAGAATATGGGCGAAGATTATTCTGGGGTGCTTCAATCACAGGAAGCCCACAAGCTCTCCTGATTATATAAACATAGATCAACAGTTTCTGATCTATTTTATTAATCAGAAGGTAAAGATTAACTTGGCTCATCTTCTGTTTAATCACCTCAGGACCAGCGTCAAGGAGACAAGAGAAGAAGAAAGGACAAAAAGGGATTGGATACCCTTTAGCAGGTTAATATCAGATATTCTAACTGAGAATAGGATGATTGAACACCTTACAGAAGCACAGGAATTAAGCTCCATTGAACCTACTGTTGGCAAGCCTCTGAATGCCAAGAATCTGAAGAAAATGAAACTGATAGAGAATATCATAAAGGAGCCCAGCGTCACTCCTCTTGCTGACATCACCAGCAGAAGAGTCCCTCTGGACGACTTTCCAATATTCTCTGAGATTGACTCTAAACCAGTCATTGTTCTCAGATACTTGGATGCTTGCAAGGCTGATGGCTCAGATCCCACTCTGAACATTAAAGATCTGCACCAGCAAAATCCAGAAGTTACTGTGAAGAAGACGAAGAAGAGAAAGGCTACTTCAGAAGGACCATCCCAGCAGACCCCTAAGAAGAGAGGTAATCTATCTGCTGTTAATGTTTTAAATTCTTCTGCTATTCCAACATCAATCCCAACCCCAGCTTCATATGAACTCCCAATCCCCATACCAACCATCGATAATATCAAACCAGAGTTTGACCCTTCTGAGTCACTAACTCTCAGGAGATCCGGCACCAAAAATCCAAAACCCACAACATCAACAGAATCAGAACTTGACAAAGTTCTTTCTGAAATTGATCAACGTTCTTCCGCTCCCCTCTCAGAAAATCCAAACACTCAACCAAGAATAGAAACTCCCCATTCACCACAACCAGCAACTACACTATCTCCAATACCAGAGGAACCAGAAATTCCACCTCCCTCTCCACAACCAGAAATTCCACCTCCCTCTCCACAACCAGAACTTCATCCACTTTCACCTCAACCATCATCTCCACAACCTGAGTTTCAACACTCTGAAACTCCATCACCTGAACCTCAAACCCCTGAACCTCATTCTCCTTAATCCTCTGAACCTCAACCCTTGGCAATTCAACTGCCATGTGGTACAACTGTAAACATACCCCAACTGCCATCCTCACCATAAACTACCCCTCCAAATACTCTAAACAGTCCAATTATCATTTCTGACTCTCCCACTCCATCTCCCAAACAAAATACAGAAGACCACAGCAGGACCTTCATTGATTTAACAAACCTTGACCGTCTTGCTGACCTTAAAAATAAAATAGCCATCCCCAAACCCAAACAACTAGATGTTGGTGCTGGCATTTTGAATTTTGAAACAGGCTTGCAGAAGTGGATTGCTTCTCTAAAGCAGGTTTGTCCTGGAATGATTGATCCTGCTGCCTCAGACCAACTCTGGACACAATTCAGAATGTGGGTACGCGCTGAAGCCCTCAAGCTGCAAGACATCAACTATGAACAGGCCCAACAGAACATCAGCAAGCTGCTGAAGGAAGTTGAAGGCCAGCTGCTGAAGGAGTAAGTGCTACTTCTGGATAGTGAGCCATGGTCTGAAAAGCGTCCAGCTTCAAAAGTTCAGCCAGCAGAAGATCAGACAATTCAAGCTGAAGATGTTAGTCAAGCTGAAGATGTTGTAGAAAGCTCTCATAAGCATCCTGTTTCTGACGTCTCTCAAGCTGCTTTGGACAGGAAGACTCTTGAAGAGCTGAAGCAGAATGATATCCGTCTGCAGCAAATAATGGATGAGAATGATCAAAAGATGAAGGAAAGGATGGATGTGCAAGATGGCAAGATTGATACAGTTGTCAGCATGGTGCATCAGCAGAAGGAAACTGCTGATCAGATCAAGAACATGCTAGAAGCTCTGTTCACACGCTTTCTACCCCAACCTTAGATTTTCATTATTGATGTTTTCTGATCGTTTTAGCTTATATTACTTGCACTTTTTGATTGCTGACAAAAAGGGGGAGAAAAAGAATGATATTTTTCAATAACGGACTACTGAGACAAAAAGTCTCAAACATTCTAACACTCTGATATACTTGAATGTTTTTGTTTTGCATAAGCCTACAGGTACAAGAAGTTAATCATCTCTGATACACTGAAGCTCTGATGTTCTGATGTTCAAAGAAAGTCAATAAAGATCTGATCCTGAAGGACTCATGGAATTAAAAAGGGAAGTAATAAACTCAGGGGGAGTATCTCCGATCTAAACTCTGATATCTCTTTATCCCTTATCCTCTTATCTTTGATAACATCCTATTTAATTCTGATACAATTTATTATTTGGTTATCTCTGATACTTTTCACGTTATTTTTCAATTGAAAAAATCTAGTTTTTGTCATCATCAAAAAGGGGGAGATTGTTAGAACAAAGTTTGAATCTACTACCCTAAGTTTAAGTTTTGATGATAACAAAATGCAAAGATATATTAATTGTATGATTCATGTAAGACATATATGCTACCTAAAAATTACATTCTGTTTTACAGAAACTCTGATGGGTATAAGCAAGAGAATATCATCATCAGCATCAGAAGATGAAATATCAACATCAGCATCAGAGGATGTTATATCAGATGCCAGAATCAGAAGATCAACATGTGCTTACGCTGAAGCTTGATGAACAGATCTGCGCGTAACAATCTGAACTCTGATCAAGAAAACAACAACTCATCAGCACCTAGAAGCGTTAGAGCAAGCCAAAGCCAGAACATGTTTTAGTGGAAACGGTACTGTGCATTCAAGACTATTTATTATCAACGGAATTATTCCAGACAAAGATCTGCTTAATATGGAAAGAATGTTATTAGCATTGAAACGGAATTAACTGACTCCAACGTACCTTTTTCCAATGTTATATAAACAAGTCAGTGAAGATTGAATTGGCTAATGCTCTACAACTCTCTACACGCCTAAAGCTATTCATCATCTTCCTCACTCTCAGTTTTCTAAAGCTCTCAAATTCATTACTCAATTATTTTAGCACTCTAGTTCTCATAAGCTTAACGTGTGTAGTATCACAGTTGTGATAAACAGTTTTTGTAGAAAACATTCAACACACTTAGATTTCATTTATCTGTAAGAAAGTATTTCCTTGAGAAACCGGTTTGTGGTTTGACTCAAGAAGGCTTTAGCAGTTGTTAAAGCAGTTGTAATATTCAGTTGAATATAGTGGATTAAGACCTCGTTGGAGAGAGGCGAAATCACCTTGACGGGTGGACTAGAGTAGTTTGAGATCAAACGAAGCAGGATAAAAATACCGTGTTGACTGCAATTGATTTCAAGTTTTTACAATTCAACCCCCCTTCTTGTGTTTTTCACTTCTTCAAAATGACCATGCCACGCCCCTTGATTGGAAGTGTCATCCTTTTTTAAGTGATTTTGTTCACTGAGAGGGTTTTCGTTCATCGGATATTCTTTTTGTGAATTTCTCCACTGTCAAACAAATAGCCAAATGCAAACAGTGATATTCAAATAATGCAAAGTTTATGCTTGTCTCGAAGTTTTGAAAAGTGTGTTTTTTAGCAGAAAACTTTTTTTTATAAGACAAATTCAACACAAGATTTAGGGCAAAGCCTTACAGGAGTCAGGATACATTTTGTAACAGTATGCTTTCGAACTAACCCATGCTTCAGTTAGGACTTTTGAAGGGTTGTAACGTGGCTTGGGTCACGGTTTAAGAAACAAAGGATAAAGGCTCAAAGTATATTTGTACCCACCCGCTCTTCAGATCTTCTGTATCCAGAGGAAGAATCTGTCCTTCTGTATCTGGAAGAAGACTCGTTCTGATCAGATCTTCTGGGATTCCTGAACTTCCTTTGTCTTTGCTTCCACAGTTGATTTACTCTTCTGGAGAGAAGGGAAAGTTCGTCTTCTTCTGATGAGGATCCATCAGATGTTTCTTCAACTGCCTGCAAAACTTTAGACTCAAATTTTCTGTTAGATTTTAATGCTAAAGGCTTACCTTGCTTCTGAGGCTCATCAGCTTCTAGCTCTATCTCATGACTTCTGAGGGAGCTGATAAGTTCCTCCAGAGTGATTTTGTTGAGATCTTTAGCTAGCTTCAGAGCAGTAACCATAGGCCTCCACTGCTTGGGTAAACTTCTGACGATTTTCTTGACATGGTCAGCAGTAGAGTATCCTTTGTCCAGAACTTTGAGACCAGCTACCAGAATCTGGAATCTAGAGAACATAGTTTCAATGGATTCAGATTCCTCCATTTTGAACGCCTCATACTTCTGAATGAGCGCCAGAGCTTTTGTTTCTTTGACCTGAACGTTGCCCTCATGCGTCATTCTGAGAGAATAAAAAATATTCTTTGCTGTGTCTCTGTTGGAGATCTTTTCATACTCAGTATAGGAAATGGCACTGAGGAGGATGGTTCTGGCCTTGTGGTGATTTTTGAAGTCACGCTTTTGTTGATCAGACATTGTTTTTCTATCAATCTTCTGACCACTTGCATTCACAGGGTGCGTGTATCCATCTGTCACCATATCCCACAGATCAGCATCATGTGCTAGAAAGAAGCTTTCAATTCTGTCTTTCCAGTAATCAAAGTTTTCTCCATCAAAGACTGGAGGTTTGCCACTGAATCTGTCTCTGTCCTCATTGTTGTCATTGCTGATGTGAGAATTGTTTCCTGCCATTGTGTTTTTCTGACGCTGGATCTTGTACTGACACAGTTAAGTGTTTTAGCTCAGAACCAGGCGCTCTGATGCCAATTGAAGTGGTGAAAAACACAAGAAGGGGGGGTTGAATTGTAAAACTGAAATCTAAAGCAATTGACAAGATATTTTTATCCTGGTTCGTTTGATCTCAAACTACTCCAGTCCACCCGTCAAGGTGATTTCGCCTTTCTCCAACGAGGTCTTAATCCACTATATTCAACTGAATATTACAGACTGCTTTAACAACTGCTAAAGCCTTCTTGATTCAAACCACAACCCGGTTTGTCAAGGTAACACTTTCTTACAAAGAGATAAAACTATGTGTGGATGTTTTCTACAAAACTGTATCACAACTGTGATGTATACACAAAATGAAGCTTAGAAACTAGATTGCTAAACAGTAATGGAATATCAGAGTGTGTGGTTTAGCAAAACTGGTAGAACAAAGATTATGGTTCAGCTTTTGTGCATGTAGAGATTTGGAGAGCATTAACCATTTCAATCTTCAAAGCTTTGTTTATATAGCACTGAGATGATGAACGTTGGATGCAATATTCTTGATTCAATGCTAATAACAAACTTTCCTTATTGAGCAGATCTTGTCTGGAATGAAGCCGTTGGAATTAATTTGCTTTCAATGCACAGTACCGTTGCTTACTTAATGCAAGTTCTGGCTTGGCTCATTCTGACTCTGCTTCGCTGCTGATGAACTATTGTGTTTCTGTATCAGAGTGTTGAGCGCAGTCTTGTTCATCAGGCTTCAGCATGTACGTGAGTTGATCATCTGATTTTGACGTTCTGATGTAGCAACTTCTGATGCTGGTGTATGAAATCAAATTCTGATGCTGAATAAATGATATCTTGCTTATTTCAATCAGCGTATCTGCAAGTCAGAACATAATAATTTTTAGGCAGCAGATAGTTCATACATGAAACTTATAAATACTATATCTTTTCACTTTGTTATCATCAAAACTTAAATATAGGGTAGTAGATTCAAACATTGTTCTAACAATCTCCCCCTTTTTGATGATGACAAAAACTAGATATTTTAAATGAAAATAACGTGAAAAGGTATCTGGAATATGTATCAAAATAAGAAGTAAAAGAATAAGGAGTAAGGAAATACTCCCCCTGAGTTTATTACTTCCCTTTGATTATACGTGTTCTTCAGGATCAGATATTTTTGCCTTTCTTTGAACATCAGAGTATCAGAGTCTTTGACTTATCAGAAGCTTTATGTCAGAGCAGAGCTTCAGAGCTTTTCTTGTCAGAGCTTTGCTTTGGATCAGAACTTCATATTGATCAGAGCAACTTCATATTGATCAGAGCTTCTAGTCTTCAGAGTGTCCAGGAGCTTCCTTGTGCCTGTAGACTTTAAACACAACAGAAAAAACATTTCAAGTAATAGAGTTAGAATGTTTGAGAATTTCTGTCTAGTTAGCCCGTTATTGATTTAAATATCATTCTTGTTCTCCCCCTTTTTGTCAGCAATCAAAAAGTGTCGGTGATGTGCTAAAACAATTAAGATCAGAAAAACTAATCATATTAAGATAGTTCAGAGTCAAAACAAGAAAATATTACAGAACATAATCAAACAGTGCATCAGAAAATCAAGGAAAACATGAAAAAGGTCATGCATGAGAAAAAAAATTAAGGTTGAGGGGGCAAGCGTGTGAACAGGCTCTCCAGCATGGCTTGAATCTTTTCAGAAGTCTCATTCTGCTTATGCACCATGCTGACAACAGTGTCAATCTTGCTGTCTTGCACATCCATTCTCTCTTTCATCTTCTGATCGTTTTCATCCATCCGCTGCTGTAGACGCATGTCATTCAGCCTTAGTTCTTCCAAAGTCTGCCTGTCTAAGGCAGCTTGAGAAGCATCAGAAGGAGGAGGCTTCTCAGAACTTTCAGCAACATCCTCTGCTTGACTTTCAGCCTGAATGGTCTTGTCTTCTTTTGATGGTTGCACCTTTGCAGCTTGCTGTTTCTCAGACCAAGGTTCACTGTCCAGAGGGAGCACGTCCTCTTTCAGAAGCATACTTCCAACTTCATTCAGAAGTTTGCTGAAATTTTGTTGTGCCTGCTCATAGTTGATATCCTGCAACTTGAGGGCTTCAGTACGTACCCAAAGTCTGAATTGTGACCAGAGCTGATTAGAAGCAGCTAGGTCAATCATCCCCGGACAGACTTGCTTCAAAGAAGCAATCCATTGCAGCACACCTGTTTCAAAATTCAAAATACCAGAGCCAACATCTGGTTGCTTTGGTTTTGGGATGGCAATTTTGTGTTTTAGATCAGCAAGACGGTCAAGACTGGTTAAGTCAATGAAAGTCCTGCTGGGGTTTTCAGAGGTTTTCTGAGAGGCTGTTTGTTTTGGAGAAGGGGTATCAGAGTCAGAGATTACGATTGGACTGGGTGGTGTTTTGGGAGTATTTGGAGGTGTCGATTCTGATGAGGATGGTAACTGGGGCATGACAACAGTTGTTCCACATGGCAACTGAATTGCCAGCGGTGATGGTTGAGGTGAGTGAGGGTCAGATTGATGAGGAGAAGGAGTTTCAGAGTGGTGAAACTCTGTTTGTGGTGAAAGTGGATTAATTTCTGGTTGGGGAGAGGGAGGTGGAATCTCTGATTGCTCAGGGATCAGATGTTCTTCTGTGAGTGGTTGTTGTTGTCGTTCTGGTTCTGGTTCTGGTTGTGGAGGAGGAACATTTTGTGGTTCAGAGTTTGGTTGAGCAGAGGCATGTTGACGCTCAATATCAGACAACACTTGGTCAAGTGCTGTTGTTGTTGAAATTGTTGGTTGTTTGGGGTGTTTGGTTCTAGGTCTTCTGAGTTTTAATGCCTCAGAAGGGTCTTCTTCTTGTACGGTTTCATCAATGGTAGGGATGGGAATTGATATTCTATGAGAGGTTTGAGGAGGGATAGATGTTGGAATAGTAAAAGAATTTGAAATAGGGGCAGCAGATGAAATACCTCTTTTCTTTGGAGTCTGCTGAGATGATCCTTCTGATGGCGCTTTCCTCTTCTTTGTCTTCTTCAGAGTCACTTCTGGTTGGGGTTGATGCAGATCTCTGATATTCAGCTTTGGATCTGTATCATCTGCCTTGTACGCATCCAAGTACCTGAGAATCATCTCTGGTTTGGATTCAGTTTCAGAAAATAACGGAAAATCACTCAGAGGCACTCTTCTGCTGGAGATATCAGCAGTGGAAGTAGCTCTGGGTTCTTTCTGAATATTTTCTATCAGCTTCATCTTTTTCAGGTTCTTTGCGTTCAGAGGTTTCCCAATAGTTGGTTCAATAGTGCTCAGCTCTTGAGCTTCTATCAGATGTTCAATCAGCCTATTCTCTGTCAGAATATCTGATATTAGCCTTCCAAAAGGTATCCAGTCCCTCTTGGTTCTTTCTTCTTCCCTTGTTTCTTTCACACTGGTTTTGAGATGGTTGAACAGGAAGTGAGCCAGATTGATCTTTATCTTCTGATCAATAAAGTAGATCAGAAACTGCTGATCCACATTTATGTAATCAGGAGAACTTGTTGGTTTCCTGTGGTTGAAGCACCCCAGAATGATCTTAGCCCATACTCTGAACTGATCCTTCAGATCTTTAATCTTGCTGTTGGGCAACCCAAGAGTGAAAATCCTTTTAGCTACCACACCTATATCAGCACATCTTTCAGCCATGTCCACACAACGGACGCCACCACCACTTTGACCGATTAGCCTTGCAATGAGATCTTCAGAAATCACAATCTTCTTCCCCATGACAGAGGAGATGACTAGATGTGTTGAAACCTTGGCGTGAATCCAAAATTCCTTGACCAGCGCTGGGAATGTTGGTCCAACCAACCTATCGAAATACCTTTCCCACTTTTGAGCCCTAACTTCTTCAGTTAGGTCAAAACCATTCTCCTTCAAGCTTTCAAAATCAATGATTAACTCAGAGAGCACTTCAAGGTTCTTCACCGGAGTGAGGAGAGTTCTGAGTGGCACTTGATATTGCTCAGATGATGCTTTCTTCTGATTACCTGCAGAAACGCTACTGGAGGATGCCATGTTCACACTAAAAAAGGGTTTTGAGAATGAATTGAGGAAAAAGGTTTGCAAAAGATGAACTCAGAAATATGCAGAAAATGCTTGAGTGTTAGTGAGAAAGTGTAAAGAATAAGAATGAGAGATTAATGTGCTTAAATAGAGTTTTCAAAACTATTTTGAAAAGATAAACGTTTTTTAGAGAGAGAAAAATCATGATTGCCATTTAAAAGCATGATTACTTTTCATTAAATGCTTGCTGATTTTGGGGGATTTGAGAAAGATACTTAAAAACGGTTACCAGACATGTGTTGTTAGAACAATGTTTGAATCTAGTACCCTATAATTAAGTTTTGATGATAACAAAGTGAAAAGATATAGTAGTTAAATATTTCATGATTGAATTATATGCTACTTAAAATTACTATGCTCTGACTTGCAGATATGCTGATTAAAATAAGCAAGATCACGTTCTCAGCATCAGAATATGAGTTTGCACACCAGCATCAGAAGTTGCTGAATCAGAACGTCAAGATCAGAAGATCAACGCTTGCACATGCTGAAGCTTGATGAACAGAACTGCGCGTAAAATACTCTGATACAGAAACAAATTAGTTCATCAGCAGCGAAGCAGAATCAGAATGAGCCAAGCCAGATCGTGCATTGAAGAAGCAACGGTACTGTGCATTGAAAGCTAATCAATACCAACGGCATCATTCTAGACAAGATCTGCTCAGAAAGGAAAGCTTGTTAATAGCATTGAATCAAGAATATTTGCTTCAACGTTCATCTTCTCAAGTGCTATATAAACCAAGCTTTGAAGATTATCACGGCTAATGCTTCCAAACTCTCTACACGCACAAAGCTGATCAATAATCTTCACTCTCCAAGTTTTGCTAAACCACCAAACTCTGATACTCTATTAGTGTTTAGCATCTTAGTATTCTAAGCTTCATTTGTGTAAACATCACAGTTGTGATATAGTTTTTGTAGAAACATTCACACACATTTGATTATACCTTTGTAAGAAAGTGTTGCCTTGACAAACCGGATTGTGGTTTGAATCAAGAAGGTTTTAGCAGTTGCTAAAGCAGATTTGTATTCAGTTGAATATAGTGAATTAAGACCTCGTTGGAGAGAGGCGAAATCACCTTGAATGGGTGGACTGGAGTAGTTTGAGATCAAACGAACCAGGATAAAAATACCTTGTCATTTGCTTTAAGTTTCCAGTTTTACAATTCAACCCCCCCTTCTTGTGTTTTTCACCCCTTCAATTGGCATCAGAGCGCCTGGTTCTGAGCTAAAACACTTAACCGTGTCAGTAAAAGATCCAGCGTCAGAAAAACACTATGGCAGGAAACAACTCTCATTTCAGCAATGACAACAATGAGGATAGAGACAGATTCAGCGGCAAACCTCCAGTCTTTGATGGAGAAAACTTTGACTACTGGAAAGACAGAATTGAAAGCTTCTTTCTAGCACATGATGCTGATCTGTGGGATATGGTGACAGATGGATACACGCACCCTGTTAATGCAACTGGTCAGAAGATTGATAGAAAATCAATGACTGATCAACAAAAGCGTGATTTCAAGAATCACCATAAGGCCAGAACCATCCTTCTCAGTGCTATCTCCTATACTGAGTATGAGAAGATCTCCAACAGAGACACAGCTAAGAACATCTTTGATTCTCTCAGAATGACGCATGAGGGCAACGTTCAAGTCAAGGAAACAAAGGCTCTGGCGCTCATTCAGAAGTATGAGGCGTTTAAAATGGAAGAATTTGAATCCATTGAAACTATGTTCTCTAGATTCCAGATTCTGGTAGCTGGTCTCAAAGTTCTGGACAAGGGGTACTCTACTGCTGACCATGTCAAGAAGATAATCAGAAGTTTACCCAAGCAGTGGAGGCCTATGGTTACTGCTCTGAAGCTGGCGAAAGATCTCAACAAAATCACTCTGGAGGAACTTATAAGCTCCCTCAGAAGTCATGAGATAGAGCTGGAAGCTGACGAGCCTCAGAAGCAAGGTAAGCCTATAGCTTTGAAATCTAACAGAAAATCTGAATCTAAAGTTTTGCAGGCAGTTGAAGAAACATCTGATGGATCCTCATCAGAAGAAGACGAGCTTTCTCTTCTCTCCAGAAGAGTAAATCAACTGTGGAAGCAAAGACAAAAGAAGTTCAGGAATCCCAGAAGATCTGATCATAACGAGTCTTCTTCCAGACACAGAAGGACAGATTCTTCCTCTGGATACAGAAGATCTGAAGGCTCCTCAGGTAGCAAGAAGCCAAATACAAAAGACATCATCTGCTACGAGTGCAATGAGCAAGGTCACTACAAGAGTGACTGTCCAAAGCTTCAGAGGGAAAAGCCAAAAAGGAAGTTTGGAAGAGAGAAGAAGAAAAGTCTCATGGCCACATGGGATGACTCTGACTCGTCTGAAGCTGACTCAGAATCAGATGATGAACGGGCGAACATAGCACTTATGGCTAACATTCAAGATGACAGTGAAGCTTCTGACTCAGACTCAGAATCAGACACAGAAGAGGTATTCCCTAACTTCGCTGTTAATTTTACAAAGGCTGAACTTGCTGAAAGCCTAAATGAAATTCTGGAACGTTATCAGCAGATTAGAGCTAAATTCAGAGACCTGAAAAGGACTCTTGAATCTGACTCTAATAAGTCTGAGAGTCTCAAATTGGAAAACTCTGAGCTGAGAGATAAAATTTTAAAATTAGAAAACTCTTTACAAAACTCTCAGAAGGAACCAATTGCTGAAACTCCCAGCAACGCTGATGAGATCATCAAGGAGTATGATCATAGTTTCCAGAAGTTCCTTGCTAAAAGCATAGATAGAAGCAAAATGGCTTCAATGATCTATGGAGTTAGCAGAAACGGCAGGAAAGGAATAGGATACCTAGGTAAGGTTCCTACACCTAAAAATGTCATGGATTTAGTTATCAAACACACTCCTATAAATTCACACTTTGTGTATGGTCACACACATGACATCAAATATACTAGTAGTAATCACTTTGTGAAACCAAAATTCAACCAGAGTTTTGGTAAAACTAACAAATCAGGACCCAAGAAGATCTGGGTACCTAAGGATAAAATAATACATGTTGCAGATATCTTTAGCAGCAAGTCAGAAACACCAGTCATGGTACCTGGACTCTGGCTGCTCACGTCACATGACGGGAAGAAGGCATATGTTCCAAAGCCTGGAACTTAAGCCTGGAGGCCACGTTGGCTTTGGAGGCAATCAGAGGGGAAAGATAATTGGCTCTGGAACTGTAGGTAACGGAAATCTTCCCTCTATTAATAATGTTCTGCTTGTTGATGGATTGATGCATAACCTGTTATCCATAAGTCAATTAAGTGATAACGGTTATGATATAATCTTTAATCAAAAATCATGTAAAGCTGTTAGTCAGAAAGATGGGACTATCCTATTTAATGGTAAGAGGAAAAACAACATTTACAAAATCAAACTTTCTGAACTTAAGAGTCAGAACGTAAAATGTCTTCTGTCTGTTAACAACGAGCAGTGGATCTGGCACAGAAGATTGGGGCATGTTAGTATGAGAAGAATATCTCAGATTAACAAACTCAATCTGGTCAGAGGACTTCCAAATTTGAAGTTCAATTCAGATGCTCTGTGTGAAGCATGTCAGAAAGGCAAATTTGCAAAACCATCTTTTAAATCCAAAAATGTTGTTTCTACCTCTAAGCCATTAGAACTTCTGCACATTGACTTATTTGGACCAGTTAAGACTGCTTCTGTCAGTGGCAAGAAGTATGGGTTAGTAATCGTAGATGACTATAGCAGATGGACATGGGTAAAGTTCTTAAGACACAAGGACGAGTCACACTCTGTGTTTGTTACCTTCTGCAACCAAGTTCAGAATGAAAAATATCTTAGAATCGTTAAAGTCAGAAGTGATCATGGTGGAGAATTTGAAAATAAAGACTTTGAGTCATTCTTTAATGACAAAGGCATTCTGCATGATTTCTCTTGTCCTAGAACTCCCCAACAAAATGGAGTTGTAGAACGAAAGAACAGAACATTGCAAGAAATGGCCAGAACCATGATCAACGAGACAAACGTTGCTAAGACTTTCTGGGCAGAGGCAATAAACACAGCGTGTTACATTCAGAATAGAATCTCAATAAGACCTATTCTGGAAAAGACTCCATATGAATTGTGGAAGAACAGAAAGCCCAACATTTCGTATTTTCATCCATTTGGATGTACTTGCTATATGTTAAATACTAAGAATTATTTGAACAAGTTTGATTCTAAGGCACAGAAGTGTATCATGTTAGGATACTCTGAACGCTCAAGAGGGTACAGAGTATACAATACAGAAACACAGATTGTGGAAGAATCAATCAGTGTTCGTTTTGATGACAAGCTTGACTCTGAAAAGTCAAAGCAGAATGAAAATCTTGCAGGTATAGAAATTGAATTTGCAGGTTCTGAAGACAAGTCATCAGAAGCTCTCAACACAGACATTCCTTCAACGTCTGAAAGAAGCAATGCTAGAAATCCTACAACTGCTGCTGATCAACCTCAGAAGAGAGTACCCAGAAGCAGTTTGGATCACCCAGAAGAATCTATTCTAGGAAGAAAGGAAGATCCAATCAGAACAAGAGCAAGCCTCAGAAACTCTGAAGAAACTCTGATGGGACTTGTGTCTCTGATTGAACCTTCTTCTATTGATGAAGCACTTCTGGATAATGACTGGATTCTGGCAATGCAAGAAGAGCTGAATCAATTCACCAGAAACGACGTTTGGGATCTCGTTCCAAGACCAAAAGGATTCAACGTCATTGGAACAAGATGGGTGTTCAGAAACAAGCTCAATGAACAAGGTGAAGTCGTCAGAAACAAGGCACGACTGGTTGCACAAGGTTATAGTCAGCAAGAGGGGATAGACTATACAGAAACCTTTGCCCCAGTCGCCAGGTTAGAATCTATCAGACTCTTAATCTCATTTGCTGTTAATAGAGGCATCACTCTGTATCAGATGGATGTCAAAAGTGCATTCTTAAATGGTTATATAGAAGAAGAAGTGTATGTTCACCAACCCCCAGGTTTTGAAAATACCAAACATCCAGAACATGTTTTCAAACTGAAAAAGTCACTGTATGGTCTGAAACAAGCTCCCAGAGCTTGGTATGAAAGGCTAAGTAACTTTCTGCTTGAAAATGAGTTCACCAGAGGGAAAGTGGACACCACTCTATTCTGTAAAACAGTTAAGAGTGACATTTTAGTCTGTCAGATTTATGTTGATGATATAATCTTTGGTTCTACTAATCCTTCTCTTGGAAGAAAATTTGCTAAGTGTATGCAGGCAGAATTTGAGATGAGCCTCATGGGGGAACTGAAGTTCTTTCTAGGAATTCAGATCAATCAAACTCCAGAGGGAACTTACATTCATCAGAGCAAATACATCAGAGATCTTCTGAAGAAATTTGACCTCTCAGAATGTAAGCCATCAAAGATTCCAATGCATCCCACGTGCATTCTGGAAAGAGAAGAGGTAAGCAAAAGCGTAGAACAGAAAGTCTACAGAGGTATGATTGGTTCTCTCCTTTATCTGACTGCTTCAAGACCTGATATTTTATTCAGCGTATGTATTTGTGCTAGATTCCAATCAGATCCTAGAGAATCTCACTTAACAGCTGTTAAGCGAATTTTCAAGTATCTGAAAGGTACTACTAATCTGGGTTTGTTTTATAGAAAATCTAGTGATTACAGTTTAGTAGGCTACTGCGATGCTGATTTTGCTGGAGACAGAGTGGAACGAAAAAGTACTTCTGGAAGCTGCCAGTTTCTGGGAGAAAATCTGATCTCGTGGTCCAGCAAAAGGCAATCAACTATTGCTCTGTCAACAGCAGAAGCTGAGTACATAGCAGCAGCTGGTTGCAGCACACAGATGCTCTGGATGAAAAGTCAGCTTGAAGACTTCCAGATTTTTGAGAGTAACATTCCTATTCTTTGTGATAATACTTCTGCTATTTGCTTAAGTAAGAATCCTATTTTACACTCTAGAGCTAAGCATATAGAAATAAAACATCATTTCATTAGGGACTATATTCAGAAAGGCATTTTAAACTTGAAATTTATAGATACAGACCATCAATGGGCTGATATCTTTACAAAACCCCTTTCAGAAGATAGGTTTAATTTCATTCTGAAACATCTCAGCATGAAAGTATGCCCAGAATGAAAATGCTTTAATTCCATATGTTTATCTTTCAGAATGTAATTATATTACTGTGAACTTCTGATCAATCTTTGTTTCAGAAAGTGAGAACATGCAGATTGTATCAGAGGCAAGTCTAAAGATCTGAGAGTCTAATCTCAAATACAGACGTGCTGATCACTACATCAAACAAGTGTCATCCAATCATCAGCAAATCCCTGAAGCAGAACGCGTGCACGTTTCTGAGAAAGGAAAACGCTGATTGGGTGCATTGAGACACATGTCTGGTAACCGTTTTTAAGTATCTTTCTCAAATCCCCCAAAATCAGCAAGCATTAAATGCAACTTCTGAAAAGATTCAGGCAATGCTGGAAAGCCTGTTCTCACGCATGCCCCCACAACCTTGAAATTTTTTTTCATGCATGACATTTTCTATATTTTCCTTATTTTCTGATGTACTTTTGACTATGTTTTGACTATGGTTTGTAATGCTATTTTGCTCTGATTCTGAACTATTTTTAATGTTATTAGTTTTTCTGATCTAAATCATTTTAGCACATCACCAGCACTTTTTGATTGCTGACAAAAAGGGGGAGAACAAGAATGATATTTAAAATCAATAACGGATAACTAGACAGAAACTCTCAAACATTCTAACTCTCTATTACTTGAAATGTTTTTCTGTTTCGTCTTTAAGTCTACAGGCACAAGGAAGCTCTTGAAAACAATGAAGACTAGAAGCTCATGATTGCTCTGATCAAATATGAAGTTCTGATATATGAAGCTCTGATCAACCTAACACTCTGATCCGAAGCAAAGCTCTGACAGGAAAAGCTCTGAAGCTCTGCTGTCTGATAAGTCAAAGACCTATAATCTGATGCTCAAAGATATAAAAAGATCTGACTCTGAAGAACACACACATCAAAGGGAAGTAACAAACTCAGGGGGAGTATTTCTTAACTCTGACTTCTCCGTACTTCTTATTCTGATACATAGATCTGATAACTTTTCACGTTATTTTTCATTTAAAATATCTAGTTTTTGTCATCATCAAAAAGGGGGAGATTGTTAGAACAATGTTTGAATCTAGTACCCTATAATTAAGTTTTGATGATAACAAAGTGAAAAGATATAGTAGTTAAATATTTCATGATTGAATTATATGCTACTTAAAATTACTATGCTCTGACTTGCAGATATGCTGATTAAAATAAGCAAGATCACGTTCTCAGCATCAGAATATGAGTTTGCACACCAGCATCAGAAGTTGCTGAATCAGAACGTCAAGATCAGAAGATCAACGCTTGCACATGCTGAAGCTTGATGAACAGAACTGCGCGTAAAATACTCTGATACAGAAACAAATTAGTTCATCAGCAGCGAAGCAGAATCAGAATGAGCCAAGCCAGATCGTGCATTGAAGAAGCAACGGTACTGTGCATTGAAAGCTAATCAATACCAACGGCATCATTCTAGACAAGATCTGCTCAGAAAGGAAAGCTTGTTAATAGCATTGAATCAAGAATATTTGCTTCAACGTTCATCTTCTCAAGTGCTATATAAACCAAGCTTTGAAGATTATCACGGCTAATGCTTCCAAACTCTCTACACGCACAAAGCTGATCAATAATCTTCACTCTCCAAGTTTTGCTAAACCACCAAACTCTGATACTCTATTAGTGTTTAGCATCTTAGTATTCTAAGCTTCATTTGTGTAAACATCACAGTTGTGATATAGTTTTTGTAGAAACATTCACACACATTTGATTATACCTTTGTAAGAAAGTGTTGCCTTGACAAACCGGATTGTGGTTTGAATCAAGAAGGTTTTAGCAGTTGCTAAAGCAGATTTGTATTCAGTTGAATATAGTGAATTAAGACCTCGTTGGAGAGAGGCGAAATCACCTTGAACGGGTGGACTGGAGTAGTTTGAGATCAAACGAACCAGGATAAAAATACCTTGTCATTTGCTTTAAGTTTCCAGTTTTACAATTCAACCCCCCCTTCTTGTGTTTTTCACCCCTTCATGTGTCTCAATGCACCCAATCAGCGCTTTGCCTTCTCAGAAGCGTGCACGCGTTCTGCTTCAGAGATATGCTGATGATTGGATGACACTTGTTTGATGTAGTGATCAGCACGTCTGTCTTTGAGCTTAGACTCTCAGATCTTTAGACTTGCATCTGATACAATCTGCATGTTCTATCTTTCTGAAAGGAGATTGATCAGAAGTTCACAGTAAAATAATTACATTCTGAAAGTAAATATATGGAATTAAAACATTTTCACTCTGGGCACACTTTCATGCTGAGATGTTTCAGAATGAAATTAAACCTATCTTCTGAAAGGGGTTTAGTAAAGATATCAGCCCATTGATGGTCTGTATCTATAAATTTTAAGTTCAAAATACCTTTCTGAATATAGTCCCTAATGAAGTGATGTTTTATTTCTATATGCTTTGCTCTAGAATGTAGAATGGGATTCTTACTTAAGCAAATAGCAGAAGTATTATCACAAAGTATAGGAATGTTACTCTCAAAAATCTGGAAGTCTTCAAGCTGACTTTTCATCCAGAGCATTTGTGTGCTACATCCTGCTGCTGCTATGTACTCAGCTTCTGCTGTTGACAGAGCAATTGTTGATTGCCTTTTGCTGGACCAATAGATCAGATTTTCTCCCAGAAACTGGCAGCTTCCAGAAGTACTTTTACGTTCCACTCTGTCTCCAGCAAAATCAGCATCACAGTAGCCTACTAAGCTGTAATCACTAGATTTTCTATAAAACAAACCCAGATTAGTAGTACCTTTCAAATACTTGAAAATTCGCTTAACAGCTGTTAAGTGAGATTCTCTAGGATCTGATTGGAATCTAGCACAGATACAAACACTGAATAATATGTCAGGTCTTGAAGCAGTCAGATAGAGGAGAGAACCAATCATACCTCTGTAGACTTTCTGTTCTACATTTTTGCTTACCTCTTCTCTTTCCAGAATGCACGTGGGATGCATTGAAATCTTTGATGGCTTACATTCTGACAGGTCAAATTTCTTCAGAAGATCTCTGATGTATTTGCTCTGATGAATGTAAGTTCCTTCTGGAGTTTGATTGATCTGAATTCCCAGAAAGAATTTCAGTTCCCCCATGAGGCTCATCTCAAATTCTGCCTGCATACACTTAGCAAATTTTCTTCCAAGAGAAGGATTAGTAGAACCAAAAATGATATCATCAACATAGATTTGACAGACTAAGATGTCACTCTTAACTGTTTTACAGAATAGAGTAGTGTCCACTTTCCCTCTGGTGAATTCATTTTCAAGCAGAAAGTTACTTAGCCTTTCATACCAAGCTCTGGGAGCTTGTTTCAGACCATACAGTGACTTCTTTAGTTTGAAAACATGTTCTGGATGTTTTGTATTTTCAAAACCTGGGGGTTGGTGAACATAAACTTCTTCTTCTATATAACCATTTAAGAATGCACTTTTGACATCCATCTGATACAGAGTGATGCCTCTATTAACAGCAAATGAAATTAAAAGTCTGATAGATTCTAACCTGGCGACTGGGGCAAAGGTTTCTGTATAGTCTATCCCCTCTTGCTGACTATAACCTTGTGCAACCAGTCGTGCCTTTTTTTTGATGACTTCACCTTGTTCATTTAGCTTGTTTCTGAACACCCATCTTGTTCCAATGACGTTGAATCCTTTTGGTCTGGGAACGAGATCCCATACGTCGTTTCTGGTGAATTGATTCATCTCTTCTTGCATTGCCAGAATCCAGTCATTATCCAGAAGTGCTTCATCAATTGAAGAAGGTTCAATCAGAGACACAAGTCCCATAAGTGTTTCTTCAGAGTTTCTGAAGCTTGCTCTTGTTCTGATTGGATCTTCCTTTCTTCCTAGGATAGTCTCTTCTGGGTGATCCAAGCTGCTTATGGGTAATCTCTTCTGAGGTTGATCAGCAGCTGTTGTAGGATTTCTAGCAGTGCTCCTTTCAGATGTTGAAGGAATGTCTGTGTTGAGAGCTTCTGATGACTTGTCTTCAGAACCTGCAAATTCAATTTCTATACCTGCAAGAACTTCATTCTGCTTTGACTTTTCAGAGTCAAGCTTATCATCAAAAGGAACACTGATTGATTCTTCCACAATCTGTGTTTCTGTATTGTATACTCTGTACCCTCTTGAGCGTTCAGAGTATCCTAACATAATACACTTCTGTGCCTTAGAGTCAAACTTGTTCAAATAATTCTTTGTATTTAATATAAAGCAAGTACATCCAAATGGATGAAAATATGAAATGTTGGGCTTTCTGTTCTTCCACAATTCATATGGAGTCTTTTCCAGAATAGGTCTTATTGAGATTCTATTCTGAATGTAGCACGCTGTGTTTATTGCCTCTGCCCAGAAAGTCTTAGCAACGTTTGTCTCATTGATCATGGTTCTGGCCATTTCTTGCAATGTTCTGTTCTTTCGTTCTACAACTCCATTTTTTTGGGGAGTTCTAGGACAAGAGAAATCATGCAGAATGCCTCTGTCATTAAAGAATGACTCAAAATCTTTATTTTCAAATTCTCCACCATGATCACTTCTGACTTTAACGACTCTAAGATCCTTTTCATTCTGAACTTGGTTACAGAAGGTAACAAACACAGAGTGTGACTCGTCCTTGTGTCTTAAGAACTTTACCCATGTCCATCTGCTATAGTCATCTACGATTACTAACCCATACTTCTTACCACTGACTGAAGCAGTTTTAACTGGTCCAAATAAGTCAATGTGCAGAAGTTCTAATGGCTTAGAGGTAGAAACAACATTTTTGGATTTAAAAGAAGGTTTTGCAAATTTGCCTTTCTGACATGCTTCACACAGAGCATCTGAATTGAACTTCAAATTAGGAAGTCCTCTGACCAGATTGAGTTTGTTAATCTGAGATATTCTTCTCATACTAACATGCCCCAATCTTCTGTGCCAGATCCACTGCTCGTTGTTAACAGACAGAAGACATTTTACATTCTGACTCTTTAGTTCAGAAAGTTTGATTTTGTAAATGTTGTTTTTCCTCTTACCATTAAACAGGATAGTCCCATCTTTCTGACTAACAGCTTTACATGATTTTTGATTAAAGATTATATCATAACCGTTATCACTTAATTGACTTATGGATAACAGATTATGCATCAATCCATCTACTAGCAGAACATTATTAATAGAGGGAAGATTTCCATTACCTACAGTTCCAGAGCCAATTATCTTTCCCCTCTGATTGCCTCCAAAGCCAACGTGGCCTCCAGGCTTAAGTTCCAGGCTTTGGAACATATGCCTTCTTCCCGTCATGTGTCGTGAGCAGCCAGAGTCCAGGTACCATGACTGGTGTTTCTGACTTGCTGCTAAAGATATCTGCAATATGTATTATTTTGTCCTTAGGTACCCAGATTTTCTTGGGTCCTGATTTGTTAGTTTTACCAAAACTCTGGTTGAATTTTGGTTTCACAGAGTGCTTACTGCTAATATATTTGATATCATGTGTGTGACCATACACAAAGTGTGAATTTAGAGGAGTGTGTTTAATGGTTAAGTCCATGACATTCTTTGGTGTAGGAACCTTACCTTGGTATCCTATTCCTTTCCTGCCGTTTCTGCTAACTCCATAGATCATTGAAGCCATTCTGCTTCTATCTATGCTTTTAGCTAGGAACTTCTGGAAACTGTGATCATACTCCTTGATGATCTCATCAGCGTTGCTGGGAGTTTCAGAAATTGGTTCCTTCTGAGAGTTTTGTAAAGTGTTTTCTAATTTTGAAATCTTATTTCTCAGCTCAGAATTTTCCAATTTGAGACTCTCAGACTTATTAGAGTCAGATTCAAGATTCCTTTTCAGGTCTCTGAATTTAGCTCTAATCTGCTGATAACGTTCCAGAATCTCATTAAGGCTTTCAGCAAGTTCAGCCTTTGTAAAGTTAACAGCGAAGTTAGGAAATACCTCTTCAGTGTCTGATTCTGAGTCTGATTCAGAAGCTTCACTATCTTCTGAAATGTTAGCCATGAGAGCTATGTTTGCCCTTTCATCATCTGATTCTGAGTCAGCTTCAGACGAGTCAGAGTCATCCCATGTGGCCATGAGACTTTTCTTCTTCTCTCTTCCAAACTTCTTTTTGGGCTTTTCCCTCTGAAGCTTTGGGCAGTCACTCTTATAGTGTCCTTGCTCATTGCACTCATAGCAGATGATGTCTTTGGTGTTTGGCTTCTTGCTACTGGAGGAGCCTTCAGATCTTCTGTATCCAGAGGAAGAATCTGTCCTTCTGTATCTGGAAGAAGACTCGTTCTGATCAGATCTTCTGGGATTCCTGAACTTCCTTTGTCTTTGCTTCCACAGTTGATTTACTCTTCTGGAGAGAAGGGAAAGTTCGTCTTCTTCTGATGAGGATCCATCAGATGTTTCTTCAACTGCCTGCAAAACTTTAGACTCAAATTTTCTGTTAGATTTTAATGCTAAAGGCTTACCTTGCTTCTGAGGCTCATCAGCTTCTAGCTCTATCTCATGACTTCTGAGGGAGCTGATAAGTTCCTCCAGAGTGATTTTGTTGAGATCTTTAGCTAGCTTCAGAGCAGTAACCATAGGCCTCCACTGCTTGGGTAAACTTCTGACGATTTTCTTGACATGGTCAGCAGTAGAGTATCCTTTGTCCAGAACTTTGAGACCAGCTACCAGAATCTGGAATCTAGAGAACATAGTTTCAATGGATTCAGATTCCTCCATTTTGAACGCCTCATACTTCTGAATGAGCGCCAGAGCTTTTGTTTCTTTGACCTGAACGTTGCCCTCATGCGTCATTCTGAGAGAATCAAAAATATTCTTTGCTGTGTCTCTGTTGGAGATCTTTTCATACTCAGTATAGGAAATGGCACTGAGGAGGATCGTTCTGGCCTTGTGGTGATTTTTGAAGTCACGCTTTTGTTGATCAGACATTGTTTTTCTATCAATCTTCTGACCACTTGCATTCACAGGGTGCGTGTATCCATCTGTCACCATATCCCACAGATCAGCATCATGTGCTAGAAAGAAGCTTTCAATTCTGTCTTTCCAGTAATCAAAGTTTTCTCCATCAAAGACTGGAGGTTTGCCACTGAATCTGTCTCTGTCCTCATTGTTGTCATTGCTGATGTGAGAATTGTTTCCTGCCATTGTGTTTTTCTGACGCTGGATCTTGTACTGACACAGTTAAGTGTTTTAGCTCAGAACCAGGCGCTCTGATGCCAATTGAAGTGGTGAAAAACACAAGAAGGGGGGGTTGAATTGTAAAACTGAAATCTAAAGCAATTGACAAGATATTTTTATCCTGGTTCGTTTGATCTCAAACTACTCCAGTCCACCCGTCAAGGTGATTTCGCCTTTCTCCAACGAGGTCTTAATCCACTATATTCAACTGAATATTACAGACTGCTTTAACAACTGCTAAAGCCTTCTTGATTCAAACCACAACCTGGTTTGTCAAGGTAACACTTTCTTACAAAGAGATAAAACTATGTGTGGATGTTTTCTACAAAACTGTATCACAACTGTGATGTATACATAAAATGAAGCTTAGAAACTAGATTGCTAAACAGTAATGGAATATCAGAGTGTGTGGTTTAGCAAAACTGGTAGAACAAAGATTATGGTTCAGCTTTTGTGCGTGTAGAGATTTGGAGAGCATTAACCATTTCAATCTTCAAAGCTTTGTTTATATAGCACTGAGATGATGAACGTTGGATGCAATATTCTTGATTCAATGCTAATAACAAACTTTCCTTATTGAGCAGATCTTGTCTGGAATGAAGCCGTTGGAATTAATTTGCTTTCAATGCACAGTACCGTTGCTTACTTAATGCAAGTTCTGGCTTGGCTCATTCTGACTCTGCTTCGCTGCTGATGAACTATTGTGTTTCTGTATCAGAGTGTTGAGCGCAGTCTTGTTCATCAGGCTTCAGCATGTACGTGAGTTGATCATCTGATTTTGACGTTCTGATGTAGCAACTTCTGATGCTGGTGTATGAAATCAAATTCTGATGCTGAATAGATGTGATCTTGCTTATTTCAATCAGCGTATCTGCAAGTCAGAACATAATAATTTTTAGGCAGCAGATAGTTCATACATGAAACTTATAAATACTATATCTTTTCACTTTGTTATCATCAAAACTTAAATATAGGGTAGTAGATTCAAACATTGTTCTAACATGAGATAAGGAACTACCACTGTCTTTTGATTCTAGAGGAATGCTTTTGATGTCGTTCGTTGTATTATGAACTGAGAGTTTTGCGACTTCAATGCACATCTTTTGAATTAACTGAGATACTACCCTGCCCCAGGTTTAAATCAAAGGTTTCAATTTGTTTAAAAACATAAAACTCCTACTTATTTGGCTCGAAGGGGTTGACTAGGAATTATCTTCCTTATAACTCCAGTGTTTAGGATTTGAAAGAAATGCCTGTACATCGTCAGCGAGGTCTGTCCAAAAGCATACTGTATGAGATTATGGCATTGTTTCGTCATCCTCCCTCTAAAGGCTTGTAACTTTTAGCAAGAGTTGAATGTCATAAAGTGAGTAAAAAACATAGTTTAACTGTAATGAAAATGATTGGATCAAATCAAAACAAACATATGCGATGCATTAATGAAATAAAGTTTGGCATTAATGGATAATTGTTTGAATAACAAAGAGATTACAACTTGAAAATTCAAATGAACAAAAGTCTTCTCGTCTCAGTACTTGTCACTTCAAATGGTGAACCTTGGAGGGATGGTAGAAGAACTCAGCCTTACCATCTTGTATGAATTCCAATGCTCCCTCATCAATCAGGTCTTGAATTTTGTTCTTCAAAGTCCAACAGTCGTCGGTGTCATGTCCAGGACTGTCAGAATGTTATGCACACCTTACATTAGGATTGTACCTTGGGGAGGTTGTGTTGGGATTCTTAGGAGGGTCCCTTAATGTCACCAGATTCAATCTTAACAGGTGTTGTAAAGCTTGAGACAGCGGCATGTTGAGCTTGGTAAATTGCCTCCGGTCAACCCGTTGCTTTTGGTGAGGTTGATGCTGGGCTTGTGACCCTGAAGCAAGCTGAGGAGCTTTTCCCTTGTTTTCTTGCCCCAAAGGTGGTTGAATGATGACTTGATCTTCAACCCTAGTTGTTTTCCCCACTCGGTTATTTTGAAGCAGCTTGTTGACGAGGACCCTGAGCTCTTCTTGTCTTTGAGCTAAGTCTTGAATGAGAGACATCTGGCCCACCAGCTGTCCCATCACCTGGATCTTCATTGTTGTCAACTCAATTTGTAGCCCTTCCAACTGATCATTCCTGATGCCTCCTGGATTCCCTAGGACCAAGCCCCTTGTGAGGAGAGCTTTTATTTCTTCTTGCCCCTGGGATAGGTTCAAGAACATTTCTTGAAGTTGGGCGTTTTGAGCCCGGAGATCTTGGTTGTCTGGTTGGAAAGCCATTGCTGCAATAAACAGCAAGAACATGAGAGACTTGTATTGGAAGACCTGTTATGATATGTATGAGATATGTATACAATGTTTTCAAGGATCTCGCGTGGTAAACAAGAAACTGTTAGAATCTGAATCTGGTAGCTTGATTGAAGGAACTTCATGTTTCTGAGAGTCCTTCTTCAAGAGTCAAGCTCACCATATCGAGTGGGTCATATCCCCTGACTCAAGTTATCATGCTTGGATTTCTAGACAAACTTGGTTAGAGGAAAATAAATCCCCTTTGCCCCTTGCTGGACATTTGATTTACCATAACCTGCATCACAGACACTTGAGATCCTTGAAATGGTTAAGGAAAAATGCTATGGTATGATGTTATGATGTTATGTACAGGTATGCAAAAGTGTGAGGTGATGTAAGTAAGCCTTGCAATAAGTCCAAATTATTGGATAAGGACTGTAAACAAAACCTGTAAGGTACTCATGTTGTCAGATAACAAGAATGTGCAAGTAGTTCAGATTTGAAGGCACCCAAGTCACACAAATAGCCTTAAGTTTAGGCTGGCATGGAGTTTCATAGGTATTTCCCTCTTGAGTTTAGTTGGCTCAAAACCTGTCCTATAAATAGTAACCGGGTTCTAAGGAGCTCAATATCATTGGATTGTTTTCTATGTTCATTGTTTTGGTTTAGCCACTTAACTGGCGACCAAAATATTCCAAGAAAACAACCCTCAATGAGTGTAGTATCGAGTATCTACCAACTTCGGACTGCACCAAAGTCGGTCATCTCACTACCCCTAAAAAAGGCCAAGATGGTCAAGTAAGGTTCTAAGGTCAATTGATGCTTCACGACACCACGCGGTGGCCCCGTACTCTCCTTGACTTAACTCAAGGGTTACCGGTACTCACCAAAGTGCCACATCAACGTAGCTACTGTTTCAACCATGTCGGTATACCCCGCAAAGTTCCCTCACAGTTTGTTGCTACTTACCTAAAAAGGGTACCCCCAGATCCGGGTTAGGATCTATAGAACTCCGATACAAGCCCACAAAATTAAAAGCATACAAAGCAATACAATTGAAAACACAAGTGATCTAATCCCAAGGTATACCTCACTTATTAATTATTCCCCAGCAGAGTCGCCAGTTCTGTGGTCGGTGGGAACGAGAACTGACTGTTTTGGAATGCTGGTTTGCGTTTGTGTTTGTTTTCGTAAAATGTCGCGGTAAGCAAGAGTCGCCACCGTCTTTTATTTTATCCAACAAGGAAAGGACAAAATCACAGAAAAATTCTTTTTCGACATGTTTCTCGGGTTCGGGAGGTAGATTATAGAAAGGGAAGGTGTTAGCACCCTTTCTATTCGTGGTTATCTACGGGATCTTAGGTACTTGCTCACTATGTTTTCAAAAGTTTGCTTTTCTTTGTGTTTGTGGGTTTTGAAAAGAGTTTTTGTTTGAAACTTCGATTTAACTCTTGCTTCTGTCCTCAAGAGTGTAATGAAGTGTTTTGAAAACTTTGTTCGAAAAGTGTAAGTGTGAAAAGTTTTGTTTTGTTTTTAAAATGAGCAAGTACTTAAAAACCTCTACCTACTCAAAAAGGAAATAAACTGTGCAAATGTCCTTTAGACAGTGTTATCCCACTATTGAGGAGTAGGTAGCACCATCGTTGGAGTTTTCGGGTCAATTCGATTTAAGGGACGTGTGGTCACTAAAGCAACGTTAGGATACTTTAGTGGTAATCCTAATGTCTTAGATCATTTTTTGGAGGCAACCGTTTCGAGGCAACTTATGATCTTGGGACAAAAGGACGACCTCTAAAACATCCTATACTTAATGACCACGTTCGAGGCAACCAAGTGAGGTGTACCTTAAGAGTGGCATGTGCAAGTGTGTCAATTTTCAGTTATTTTACTCTTGCATGTCATGGTGAGCTATTGTTGATTTTAAGTTAAGAGTTAATCTTGTCATGCAATCCTAGTTAGCATACATCTAAGCAGTTTAATATATGTACAGGAATTTAAAGTGCGGGAATTGTAAATCCTATGCTATTACAAGGCTTTCGGGGAGGGGGATTATTTACATGTCCAAAATTGGGGGAAATAAAGCGGTAAAGGGTATTAGTTAAGCTATTACATCCCAATAGGCAATTACAATAAAATAAACGCGCGTAAAACAAGGAAAAGAGACGTCTAAGAGATTTCTAAGTAAATAAGAAAATCTTTTTGGTTGTTTTTGATTAAGAAGATATTTGAATTAAATACTCCTAAGTCTAGTTTATTTTAAATTGATAAAATGAAGTTAAAATAATTAATTAATTTGTTTACAAAATTAATTTGAATAAAAACTAACCTAATGTTTTTGTGTGATTTTTTTTTATTTTAATGTTAATTAAAAAGATAAAAAGAAGTCTATGAAAATAAAAACAAAAAAAATAAAGTGCAGGAGGGATCCTTCAATCCAGGGAAAAAAGGAGTTTCGAACCAGGGACAGAATGGACTGCTTCGGTCCAGAGAGGGTCCTGGTCTTTTCGATTGGGCCAGACAGTAAGGCGTGAGTAGCCTCCGATCTAGGGAAGAGGATTGCCCTTCGATCATGGAGGTCATGGCTTTCGATCCAGGGATGAGATGCCTCTTTCGATCCAGCACGCTAATGGGTTCGATCCAGAGAAGGGCTCTCCTTCGATCTGGGATGTTATACCTGCAAAAGTATGTGAGCGAAACAAAAATGCAGGGCCTGGGTATTGAATCCCAAGCCCTTCGATCCTGCACTTGTTGGGGTATCTTCAGGCTAAATCTGCAGCAAATGTTAGCACACGAAAATGTGACCTGGGTGCCAAACCCAGGCCTTTCGATCCCGTCTAAGATGGAAAATCAAAGGTAACAACAAGTAATAATGTGTTTATGCAAATGTAAGGTTGGACAATGTACCCTTTCTTACCTGCAGATTGAGTCTTCGATTTGGGCACTGGCTGGATGGGAGCACTTTCAATCTGGGATTTCTGGGCGCAGACACTTTCGATCTGGGCACTTCTGGGCGCAGGCACTTTCAATCTGGGCATTTCCTGGATCTAGGCAATTTCGATCTGGGCACTTCCTGGATGTAGGCACTTTTGATTTGAGGGCTTCTGGGCGTAGGCACCTTCGATCTGAGGGACTGCTTTGGCTTGGAAAATTCTGGGCAACGTCTCTCCAATGTTTTGTTCTCCTGCAGATTTTTTTTTGTGTGTATAATTTTCGTTCTATGATTTTCGTGTGATTTTTCGTGTTGGTAATATATGCTGGCCTCTGTATTTTAGGGGTGTGAGGGTGCAGTAATGGCAAGTGACAACCATTAAAACAGGCCTTTAACGCTCTGGACAAAAATCAAACACATTAAATTATTTCCTCTTTTGAAACATTCGTGTCCCTTGAATGAACCTGGACGCTTGGATTTCGAATGCTTTTAGGCCATGCTCTTCGATTAGTCCTGATTTGCCTCTTTCGAATGGACTCCCTGCGTACCCTTCGAATGGGCCTGGCCCAAATATAAATCGAAGGATTCCAATCGAAAGGCTCTGCTAACAGGCCAATCAAAAGGTGTTGTTCATGCAAATCAAAGGACATGGTTGACATGCCTGTCGAAATTGCCTTGACATAATTCCAATCGAATGCTTGTCCATAATGCCAATCGAAATACTCCTTCAGAATTCCAATCGAAGGGTCTTTCAGGATGCCAATCGAAATGCTTGTCCAGAATGTCAATCGAAGTGTCTTTCAGGATTCCAATCAAAAGGTATTTGAAGTACCACTCAAAAATCTTCTTTTTCCTTAGGCAAGAGTTTGTGATCAACCAGGCAGGGGGAAGACTTTGGAAAATATGAGAGGGCAAATTTTAGGGTGCAACTGTTGCCCCTGTTCAATTTTCTTAAACCTGAGGATATAGATTGGCTTTCTAGCCTTTCGCGATCCGAAGGTGGAAGATAATTGAACACTAGAGTGCCCAAAAATTTGCACTCGCATGGTGTAGTATCAGCATTGTGACGTCGGGAATGGGCTTACAGATGCCATTTGGAGATGGTTGGTAGGAGGATGGGCTTATAGATGCCATATGCAGGAGAGGTAATGGATAGTCATTGGAGATGGGCTTTAAGATGCCATCCAGGGGCGATTGCTGGACTGTATTTGAATGAGTGATAGAATTACATCCGAATCTGAATCGTATCTGGACTGTTATTTGAAGGTCTCCGATTGCCTGTCATTAACTAGGAGAAATAAATCTAACCAGAGGAGGTCTTTTTTGATAATGATGTGTGATGAAGGAATCTGAGACGATTGCTACTCCAAACAGATGATGAAGGAATCTTGGATGATTACTACAACAGTGGGATGATGAAGGAATCTTGGATGACTTCTACCTCAGCAGGATGATGAAGGAATCTTGGACGATTACTACCTCAGCAGGATGATGAAGGAATCTTGGATGACTTCTACCTCAGCAAGATGATGAAGGAATCTTGGACGATTACTACCTCAGCAGGATGATGAAGGAATCTTGGACGATTACTACCTCAACGGGATGGTGAAGGAATCTTTGACGATTACTACCTCATCGGGATGATGAAGGAATCTTGGATGACTTCTACCTCAGCAGGATGATGAAGGAATCTTGGACGATTACTACCTCAACGAGATGGTGAAGGAATCTTGGATGATTACTACCTCAACGGGATGGTGAAGGTTTCTTTGACGATTACTACCTCAACGGGATGATGAAGGAATCTTTGACGATTACTACCTCAACGGGATGATGAAGGAATCTTGGATGACTTCTACCTCAACAGGATGATGAAGGAATCTTAGACGATTACTACCTCAACGGGATGGTGAAGGAATCTTCGACGATTACTACCTCAACGGGATGGTGAAGGAATCTTGGACGATTATTACCTCAAAAGGATGATGAAGGAATCTTGGACGATTACTACCTCAACGGGATGATGAAGGAATCTTGGATGACTTCTACCTCAGCAGGATGGTGAAGGAATCTTGGACGATTACTACCTCAGCAGGATGATGAAGGAATCTTGGATGATTACTACCTCAGCAGGATGATGAAGGAATCTTGGACGATTACTACCTCAACGGGATGATGAAGGAATCTTGGATGACTTCTACCTCAGCAGGAGGGTGAAGGAATCTTGGACGATTACTACCTCAGCAGGATGATGAAGGAATCTTGGACGATTACTACCTCAGCAGGATGATGAAGGAATCTTGGATGACTTCTACCTCAACAGGATGATGAAGGAATCTTGGATGACTTCTACCTCAGCAGGATGATGAAGGAATATTGGACGATTACTACCTCAATGGGATGATGAAGGAATATTGGATGACTTCTACCTCAGCAGGATGATGAAGGAATCTTGGACAATTACTACCTCAACGGGATGATGAAGGAATCTTGGACGATTACTACCTCAGCAGGATGATGAAGGAATCTTGGACGATTACTACCTCAACAGGATGGTGAAGGAATCTTGGACGATTACTACCTCAACGGGATGGTGAAGGAATCGTTGACGACTGCTACTCCAAAAGGTAATGACTTTTATCTGTTGATCGATATTTCCTGAAAAGGTAAAGAGTTAGTTGTATGAAATGTCATGATGTATGCATTGTGTAATGATGTTCTCAAAATAAATGAGATTTATGTTATATGCATTTTGTATGGACATGTTATGAATGTTGTTGAAATGTAATTTTGTCTTGGAGAATAAATTCTTGACAAGCGTTAGGGAGTTAATAAATCCCGGACTGCTGTTGAAGAGTAGGTATGTCTTCAAACTTTGCTTAGAATGTTTCCACTGAGGATCCTTGTTTTGTTGAGGAGAACTCCGTTGGGGAAAGTTGTGAACTCTGTGGAGAGTATTGATTCGTTCTTGGGGAACAAGTTCAGGAGTCTCGGTTGTCTGTTGCTCTATTGGGGAGTCAAAGTTAAACTGACATCTGGTCGGGTCCAGGTTTCACAGTAACTTGCTGGGGATTGCAGAGTAGTCTACTGGGGAAGAGGAGTTGTGGTCCTTTGATTTGTAGTAGTCGAGAAGGCAAACTCAAGCTGGGGAATCCTGGTGTTATTGGGGAAATAAACCCTGTCGTCAGTCCGCTAGAGAGGTGACATCTTTGTTGGGGGAAGTCCTCGAGGATTCTTGAGGTGGATTCAGTTGGGGAAAGGTTTTCATAGATTAAACCCTTGCTGGGAGTCATCCTATGAGAAGGATCTGGGGAGATTTGTCATTGCCCCTAGCAGCGAGTGTTTCCGACACTGCCAGGAAATGTTTGACTGTACGTAACCTTTCACTAAGATTGACGTTCAATGCCCCAAGTGATGGAGATGGAGACTTGCCCCTGGTTACTCACTTCTTCAGAGATGTCCTGGAATCTTGATTGGACTGCCCCAGGTGATGGACAATGATCATGCCACGCCCCTTGATTGGAAGTGTCATCCTTTTTGAAGTGATTTTGTTCATTGAGAGGGTTTTCGTTCATCGGATATTTGTTGTGTGAATTTCTCCACTGTCAAACAAATAGCCAAATGCAAACAGTGATATTCAAATAATGCAAAGTTTATGCTTGTCTCGAAGTTTTGAAAAGTGTGTTTTTTAGCACAAAACTTTTTTTTATAAGACAAATTCAACACAAGATTTAGGGCAAAGCCTTACAGGAGTCAGGATACCTTTTGTAACAGTATGCTTTCGAACTAACCCATGCTTCAGTTAGGACTTTTGAAGGGTTGTAACGTGGCTTGGTTCACGGTTTAAGAAACAAAGGATAAAGGCTCAAAGTATATTTGTACCCACCCGCTCTTCGTGATGTTCTTCAATCCTAAACTCAGTTAATTACGCATTTGAACTCCAAATGAGTCTGGAACGACGTTTTTGGTGATGGTTCACACAAGTTGAATTTGTTGGAAGGCAGACATTTTTGCAACATTTTTTCATGTTATTGAGGATTTTTAGCGACCTCGTTCTTTTGATTTGTTATCCCTAACTTTTGTATGACTGTTCTTGTTTTCGAGATTACAGTCAGCGGGATGCCCCAGCTTTCTTAAGCCTCCTTTATAGATTTTGGCTCAGTGGGCTTTTCTCTTTTGAGAGATTGACTGCCTATGAGATAAGGAACCAACACTGTCTTTTGATTCCAGAGGAATGCTTTTGATGTCGTTCGTTGTATTATGAACTGAGAGTTTTGTGACTTCAATGCACATCTTTTGAATTAACTAAGAGACTACCCTGCCCCATGTTTAAATCAAAGGTTTCAATTTGTTTAAAAACATAAAACTCCTACTTCTTTGGCTCGATAGGGTTGACTAGGGATTATCATCCTTATAACTCCAGTGTTTAGGATTTGAAAGAAATGTCTGTACATCGTCAGCAAGGTCTGTCCAAAAGCATACTGTATGAGATTATGGCATTGTTTCGTCATCCTCCCTCTAAAGGCTTGTAACTTTTAGCAAGAGTTGAATGTCATAAAGTGAGTAAAAAACATAGTTTAAATGTAATGAAAATGATTGGATCAAATCAAAACAAACATATGCGATGCATTAATGAAACAAAGTTTGGCATTAATGGATAATTGTTTGAATAACAAAGAGATTACAACTTGAAAATTCAAATGAACAAAAGTCTTCTCGTCTCAGTACTTGTCACTTCAAATGGTGAACCTTGGAGGGATGGTAGAAGAACTCAGCCTGACCATCTTGTGTGAATTCCAATGCTCCCTTATCAATCAGGTCTTGAATTTTGTTCTTCAAAGTCCAATAGTCGTCGGTGTCATGTCCAGGACTGTCAGAATGGTATGCACACCTTGCATCAGGATTGTACCTTGGGGAGGCTGTGTTGGGATTCTTAGGAGGGTCCCTTAATGTCACCAGATTCAATCTTAACAGGTGTTGTAAAGCTTGAGACAACGGCATGTTGAGCTTGGTAAATTGCCTCCGGTCAACCCGTTTCTTTTGGTGAGGTTGATGTTGGGCTTGTGACCTTGAAGTAAGCTGAGGAGCTTTTCCCTTGTCTTCTTGCCCCAAAGGTGGTTGAATGATGACTTGATCTTCAACCCTAGTTGTTTGCCCCACTCAGTTATTTTGAAGCAGCTTGTTGACGAGGACCCTGAGCTCTTCTTGTCTTTGAGCTAAGTCTTGAATGAGAGCCATCTGGCCCACCAACTGTCCCATCACCTGGATCTTCATTGTTGCCAACTCAATTTGTAGCCCTTCCAACTGATCATTCCTGATGCCTCCTGGATTCCCTAGGACCAAGCCCCTTGTGAGGAGAGCTTTTATTTCTTCTTGCCCTTGGGATAGGTTCAAGAACATTTCTTGAAGTTGGGCGTTTTGAGCCCGAAGATCTTGGTTGTCTGGTTGGAAAGCCATTGCTGCAATAAACAACGAGAACATGAGAGACCTGTATTGGAAGACCTATTATGATATGTATGATATATTTATGCAATGTTTTCAAGGATCTCGCGGGGTAAACAAGAAACTGTTAGAATCTGAATCTGGTAGCTTGATTGAAGGAACTTCATGTTGCTGAGAGTCCTTCTTCAAGAGTCAAGCTCACCATATCGAGTAGGTCATAGCCCCTGACTCAAGTTATCATGCTTGGATTTCTAGACAAACTTGGTTAGAGGAAAATAAACCCCCTTTGCCCCTTGCTAGACATTTGATTTACCATAACCTGCATCACAGACCCTTGAGATCCTTGAAATGGTTAACGAAAATGCTATGGTATGATGTTATGTACAGGTATGCAAAAGTGTGAGGTGATGTAAGTAAGCCCTGCAATAAGTCCAAATTATTGGATAAGGACTTTAAACAAAACCTGCAAGGAACTCATGTTGTCAGATGACAATAATGTGCAAGTAGTTCAGATTTGAAGGCACACAAGTCACATAAATAGCCTTAAGTTTAGGCTGGCATGGAGTTTCATAGGTATTTCCCTCTTGAGTTTAGTTGGCTCAAAACCTGTCCTATAAATAGTAACCGGGTTCTAAGGAGCTCAATATCATTGGATTGTTTTCTATGTTAATTGTTTTGGTTTAGCCACTTAACTGGCGACCAAAATATTCCAAGAAAACAACCCCCAATGAGTGTAGTATCGAGTATCTACCAACTTCGGACTGCACCAAAGTCGGTTGATTCTTCAGGACACCACGCGGCGGCCCCGTACTCTCCTTCACTTAACTCAAGGGTTACCGGTACTCACCAAAGTGCCACATCAACGTAGATATTGTTTCAACCATGTCGGTATACCCCGCACAGTTCCCTCACAGTTTGTTGCTACTTACCTAAAAAGGGTACCCCCAGATCCGGGTTAGGATCTATAGAACTCTGATACAAGCCCATAAAATTAAAAGCATACAAAGCAATACAATTGAAAACACAAGTGATCTAATCCCAAGGTATACGTCACTTATTAATTATTCCCCAGCAGAGTCGCCAGTTCTGTGGTCGGTGAGAACGAGAACTGACTGTTTTGGAATGCTGGTTTGCGTTTGCGTTTGTTTTTGCAAAATATCGCAGTAAGCAAGAGTCGCCACCGTCTTTTATTTTATCCAACAAGGAAAGGACAAAAGCACAGAAAAATTCCTTTTCGAGATGTTTCTCAGGTTCGGGAGGTAGATTATAGAAAGGGAAGGTGTTAGCACCCTTTCTATCCGTGGTTATCCACAGGCTCTTAGGTACTTTCTCACTATGTTTTCAAAAGTTTGCTTTTCTTTATGTTTATGGGTTTTGAAAAGAGTTTTTGTTTGAAACTTTTATTTAACTCTTGCTTCTGTCCACAAGAGTGTAATGAAGTGTTTTGAAAACTTTGTTCGAAAAGTGTAAGTGTGAAAAGTTTTGTTTTGTTTTTAAAATGAGCAAGTACTTAAGAACCTCTACCTACTCAAAAAGGAATTAAACTGTGCAAATGTCCTTTAGACAGTGCTATCCCACTATTGAGGAGTAGGTAGCACCGTCGTTGGAGTTTTCGGGTCAATTCGATTTAAGGGACGTGTGGTCACTAAAGCAACGTTAGGACGCTTTAGTGGTAATCCTAATGTCTTTGATCATTTTTCCGAGGCAACCATTTCGAGGCAACTTATGATCTTGGGACAAAAGGACGACCTCTAAAACATCTTATACTTAATGACCACGTTCGAGGCAACCAAGTGAGGTGTACCCTAGTTAGCATACATCTAAGCAGTTTAATATATGTACAGGAATTTAAAGTGCGGGAATTGTAAATCCTACGCTATTACAAGGCTTTCGGGGAGGGGGATTATTTACATGTCCAAAATTGGGGGGAATAAAGCAGTAAAGGGTCTTAGTTAAGCTATTACATCCCAATAGGCAATTACACTAAAATAAACGCGCGTAAAACAAGGAAAAGAGACGTCTAAGATATTTCAAAGTAAATAAGAAAATCTTTTTGGTTATTTTTGATTAAGAAGATATTTGAATTAAATACTCCTAAGCCTAGTTTATTTTAAATTGATAAAATGAAGTTAAAATAATTAATTAATTTGTTTACAAAATTAATTTGAATAAAAACTAACCTAATGTTTTTTTGTGATTTTTTTTATGTTAATGTTAATTAAAAAGATAAAAAGAAGTCTATGAAAATAAAAACAAAAAAAATAAAGTGCAGGAGGGATCCTTCGATCCACGGAAAAAAGGAGTTTCTACCCAGGGAGGGAATAGACTGCTTCGGTCCAGAGAGGGTCCTGGTCCTTTCGATTGGGCTAGACAGTAAGGCGTGAGTAGCCTTCGATCCAGGGAAGAGGATTTCCCTTCGATCATGGAGGTCATGGCTTTCGATCCAGGGATGAGATGCCTCTTTCGATCCAGCACACTAATGGATTCGATCCAGAGAAGGGCTCTCCTTCGATCTGGGATGTTATACCTGCAAAAGTATGTGAGCGAAACAAAAATGCAGGGCCTGGGTATTGAATCCCAGGCCCTTCGATCCTGCACTTGTTGGGGTCTCTTCAGGCTAAATCTGCAGCAAATGTTAGCACACGAAAAATGTGACCTGGGTGCCAAACCCAGGCCTTTCGATCCTGTCTAAGATGGCAAATCAAAGGTAAAAACAAGTAATAATGTGTTTATGCAAATGTAAGGTTGGACAATTTACCCTTTCTTACCTGCAGATTGAGTCTTCTATTTGGGCACTGGCTGGATGGGAGCACTTTCAATCTGGGATTTCTGGGCGCAGGCACTTTCGATCTGGGCACTTCTGGGTGCAGGCACTTTCGATCTGGGCACTTCCTGGATGTAGGCACTTTCGATCTGGGAACTTCCTGGATGTAGGCACTTTTGATTTGAGGGCTTCTGGGTGTAGGCGCCTTTGATATGAGGGACTGCTTTGGCTTTGAAAATTCTGGGCAGCGTCTCTCCAATGTTTTGTTCTCCTGCAGATTTTTTTGTGTGTGTATAATTTTCGTTCTATGATTTTCGTGTGATTTTTCGTGTTGGTAATGTATGCTGGCCTCTGTATTTATAGGGGTGTGAGGGTGCAGTAATGGCAAGGGACAACCATTAAAACAGGCCTTTAACGTTCTGGACAAAAATCAAACACATTAAATTATTTCCTCTTTTGAAACATTCGTGTCCCTTGAATGAACCTGGACGCTTGGATTTCGAATGCTTTCAGGCCATGCTCTTCGATTAGTCCTGATTTGCCTCTTTCTAATGGACTCTTTGTGTACCCTTCGAATGGGCCTGGCCCAAATATCAATCGAAGGATTCCAATCGAAAGGCTCTACTAACAGGCCAATCAAAAGGTGTTGTTTATGCCAATCGAAGGACATGGTTGACATGCCTGTCGAAATTGCCTTGACATAATTCCAATCGAATGCTTGTCCATAATGCCAATCGAAATACTCCTTCAGAATGCCAATCGAAGGGTCTTTCAGGATGCCAATCGAAATGCTTGTCCAGAATGTCAATCGAAGTGTCTTTCAGGATGTCAATCGAAAGGTATTTGAAGTACCACTCAAAAATCTTCTTTTTCCTTAGGCAAGAGTTTGTGATCAACCAGGCAGGGGGAAGACTTTGGAAAACATGAGAGGGCAAATTTTGGGCTACAACACCTATGTTGTCTTTGCTGACACCTCTGACATTGAGGTCTCTGATTTTGTTGCTGATAATTTTGAGGAGGTGCATATTGTTGTTGAGAAATGGCAGTAGGAGTTGGGTAATATGGAAGCTGAACAACAACCTTCCTTTTGTCAATAAATATGCTAATCTACTCACCTTCCTTCTTCTCAACAAACCCACCAAAATATGGCTTCTTACTGTTACCAAAATTGCCATTTCTAGCGCTAGATGCACAAGAATCGTACTAGACTTAACATACATATCAACATATTCCCCGATAATAACCACATCTGAGAAAGAATATGAAGTACTACCAAGAATAAGTTAAATATACGGTCCACACAAAGTATTCATGAACAGATCAACCAACTCACGGTCCAAGAGGGGAGGTTTGACTCTCGCAGATAGTTAACGCCACCTCTGGGCGTACTCCTTAAAAGATTCATCGGTCCTCTATGACATGCCCTAAAGATTAGCACGGCTAGGATCCATATCAATGTTGTAATGATATTGATTCATAAAAGCATCAACAAGTTCACCCCCAAGTGTTAACATGAATCCGCTCGAGCTGCATGTACCACTCTAAAGGAGCCTTAGCCAGGCTGTCTTGGAAAAAATGCATAAGGAATGAATCATTGCTAGCATAAGCATCCATCTTTTGTAAATATGAATAGAGATGAGTCTTAGTACAAGTGGTTCCCTTGTATTTGTCAAACTCTGGGACCTTAAACTTCAGAGGAATAACAACTCCATGAACCATACATATTGCGACAACATTGAAACCAGGCTTCTTGGTAGTCTCCATAGCCTTGAGACGTTCTTCGAGAGCCTGATACATTTTAGCAGATTCAGATATATCATAAGTAATATCATTCTGTGATGCATCGAGATCGATGACATTGTGATTATCATCCACTATAACCTGGGGAGTCTCTTTAGGAGTCGCACCATTTGTAGTCTTGGGTCCCCCATTCTCAGAAGTAGCAGCAATGTCAACATGCTTGGCGACATTCTTCCTGAGTTCTTCCTGACCCTGAATAACAGCATAGAGAGTCTCCATAAGTTGATTCAATATTTCCCCTATGGTGTTCATGTCCTTACAAAGTTCAGCTTAATTCTATTCAAATTGTTCCATGATCCTTTATTGATTAGCTCGAGTGCGGTACCAATGTAGAGAAGTCGTCTTGTAAAATCTGATAAGAGGAAGGAGAACCAACAAAATAAGAAGACTATTCTGAATAAACCTGTAATGCACATGAAATGTGTGATAATGTATGATGCATTAAATGATTGTCCATTACAGGTTTTTAATAGTCTTAGTCAACCGTAAAAAAATAAGCAACGTGATAATAGGCAACCACACAGAGAAAATATATCCAAACATTTCTCATATAATAATAGAAATGGGAAGAATCCCATGGATTTTAGTACAAGAGAGTTGCGAAAGCACAAAATAAGAAATTCCTTCCAACAAGACCGGTGGTAATCAGAATAACAGGAAAGAAAGTACAACAATCAATCTCATAACTCTAAAGAGTGTAAAGGACTGCGCCCCAAGTGTTCAATTCTCCAAACACTGGTTTCCTTCACAAGCTTCTTTGTCTCATCTACATCGACTTCAGGACTAGGATTTGAATTACCTCGTCCTTTTTTACCATCATGATCTCTAAGCTACTGAATCGATCCAACAAGTCAGCATACTCTTCACTTCTGGAAGATGCGTAGGCCTCACTATTATCGTTAATCAAAATTTTGAGATTTGCAACCTCTTCATTGAGTTGCCCAATGTGAATATCTCTCCCTCTGAGTTAAATTTCCGTTGTATGCCTCTGATAGACCTCCTTATGATACTGAAGATCCTTGGACCAAAGTTGATGTTCAACTCTCTGTTTTCATCAATGAGCTTGGCTTCTTCTTCATTCTTTTAAGTCAGAAGCTTCGATAATCTTCAACTTGTTTTTGAACCTTCTTTTCAGTTCTAACAAGAGCCTTCTGAAACAACCTATTGAACTGTCAACTGATAATGAAATCAATGAAGTCTCCATTGAACATTTTTTATTCCACGAGAAGGGAAAGGCAAACATAGAGTAAACCTGAGAAGGGGGAAATCATAGTCAAACGACCAAGAGATCAGGTAAGGGAGTTTGTTACGCGAGGGGAAGGTTTTAGCACCCTACACGCCCGTAGTACTCTACGGTGTCCACTCTTGTTGTTATAATCTAATGGGTGGGGTCAAAGTATATGTCTAAGGTTTAAAGTAAAAAAGAAAGAGGAAATGCATGCAAAAGAAAAGGAAAAAAAGGTATGGGGAAAATAGAGATATTTTTACAAAGATATGCTCGATTAGGCCCCGCAAAAAGCCTCCGCCTACGTATCCCTTTTACGGAACCAGAGTAGCCGTAGTTCAGCTCAAATATTTAGTTTGGTTTGTGTTTTTTAGTTAAGAAGACCAAGCAATGATCAAAATGGAAAAACATCAGATACGACGACAAAACATCAATAACAACGGAAAGACAACGACGATGATGGAAAAACATCAACAACAAAGGCAAATCATCAACAACGATGGAAAAGCATCAATAATTATGGAAAAAACATCAATCATTATGGAAAAACATCACAATTTAGATGATAAAACGTCACACATAACAATGATATTGAAGATCAAAGTAGGATAAAAAACATAAGTGATAGCGAAGCATCGACACAAAAATAGAAAAGTATCATGACAAAGATGGCAAAACATTAAAATTTAGATGATAAAACATCACACCTAACAATGATATTGAAAATCAAAGTAGGACAAAAAACATAGCGATGGCGAAGAATCAACATAAATATAGAAAATTATCATGGCAAAGATGGAAAAACATCACAACTTAGATGATAAAACATCACCCCTAACAATGATATTGAAAATCAAAGTAGGATAACAAACATAAGAGATGGTAAAACATCGACACAAAGGTATCATGGCAAAGATAGAAAAATGTCAACTTAACAAGATTTAAAACATAGACAAAAGGGGCACAAACAAATTATATTGATTTGTATTTTTTACCTTGAAGAAGGATTTAAGTTCATTACCTAGTGTAATCATACAATGTCTAGATCGAGGACTAACCCTACGCGAGCAATCCTAAGGGGAATTGCATATCAAACAAGTGCTTTGTCAAAATCACACAATCTGGGTATATTGACTCAGGGGATGGGTGTATGAAGAGAAATGTTTTAGCTAAGGGGAGCAGTGTTGTACCCTAAATTCCGCTCCTAACTTTTTCAGTCGCACTTTCATATCATATTTTGTCATTTGGTCACAATCATTAATAAATAGCTTCATTCATCACATTTGCATCCTATCTTTAAGTTTGCTTTTGTTTTGTTGACTAACTTCTAATTAAAATACAAAAAATCTTTGTCTTTGTCTTTGTATATTTGTGTTTTATAGGTACCGAGTCAAAGCATCTGACAACTAAGGTTTTTCGGTATTATTTCCCTAAAATCTCCATTTTTGCAAAGAAAAATAATTAAATATATTCATTTTTTTCACGGTACAACCGATTGCTCCCAGAGTGCAATCAATTGCACAGAGTGAAATTTTGAAAAAAAATCAGCAATTTCAAGCTTGTCAATTTTGGCTCTAATTTTTCTTCATTTTTTTGAAAGATATATCATTAATTCAAATTTTGTCTCCAATTTTTCATTTTTTGAAAGATATAACATTAATTCAAATTTTGGCTCCAAGAATTAATTACCAAACCACCACTAATCCCAAGCCGAAACTCTATAAATAGAGCCCTCATTTCATTCAAATTGCAAGCTTTTGATATCCAAATCCACCTTGATAAAAAATCTCTCAATTCTCTCCATCTACCAAATTCACTCAAAGCTCCATTCAAAAAACAAAGTTAGTAAGCTTTGCCTTGAAGCTTACTAATCTTTGAGCCAAACCTTCATCCGAACACTTTTTCTTTGTCAATTCTCTACATCCAAGCTTGGGCAATTGTTTCTTGGGGCTGAATTGAAGCAAATTCTTGAAGTTGTATTGATAATTCTCTAGATCTAGCTTTGGAAAGTTGGATGTTTCATCTTTCACAATGTGATCTCTTGTTGATCTTTGGTTTTGATTCATTGAGCATTGTTTTGTGATTCCATTGGTGCTATTTTCTCATAATTTAATGGAATTTTTGTGCTCAATTGAATCCATGATCATAAGGTGTTTGATGGAAAGTTTGAACAAGAATTTGGCCTTTTAAAATGTTGTTTTTCTGATTTTAACAGGGTGCAATCAATTGTTGTAATAGTGAAATCAATTGTCACAGCAAAATTTCATGTTTTTTTGAAAAAAGCACCGATGCAATCGATTGCATCAGTAGTGCAATCGATTGTAACTGAACAAAAATGCATTTTCTGCCTTGTTTTGGGGCTGTTTTGATCCATCTCTCTTTTTCTACTCAATCCTTTTGATTGTTGATTTGGATTGCAATTTTAAATGTCTTATTTTTCTTTAAATTCAATGGACTTTGAGTGTAGATGAAGTTGGATAAATGTTCATTAATTCAAATCTACCAAAGAGTGAATTATTCAATTCATTTTTGGTGTTTGGATTAATAATATGTTTAGTACTTTAATTCATCTAGATGAGTGATTGAATTTAAAGATGAAAGAAATTTGAGGTAGTGTTCCAAATTAGCTTATCATTCCCCTCCCTCTTCATCTTATCCCTTTTTTTATTTGTGCTACATGTTAAGGGATAATGATCTCTATATCATTTATCCAAACATGAATTATATAGATTGCTATTGACCGACCTCAAAATAGGTGTGACTTCTATATAAGTCCACTTACAATTGCTTAACATAGCGCTAAATTTTGTCCCGATTCGAGAAAATGATCATTTGTGGCCCAAACCTATGTGTGCAAGCCCAAGTATGTTAATTTGAACCCTTTGATCCAATAACCTTGAGATTCATTGTTAGGAGGTTTTGGTTCTACCAATCCTCCAATGGATCTTCATCAATTTTGGTCAACACGGATCACTTAAACATCATTGATCATTAAATGTTGCCTTGAAGATTCCTAAATGGATGATATACTTGACAAAAAGCAAATGCAACTTCTTATTGAGAGGCTTTGGTTCCACCAATCCTCTAATGAGTTCCAAATGCAAGTTTCAATATGGTCATCCAACTAACAATTAACTTCTAACAATTGAATTTGTTTTATGCTTTTATTTTATGCTTTTACTTTATGTACCATTTACTTTAGCATTTATATTTCATGTTATTTTCATCTTTGCTCACTTGAGCATTTACTATTAGGCCATTTTTATTTTGCTCACTTGAGCTTTTCTCTTCCTTCTGAAGATACTTAATAATCAACATGAACCATAAAAAACATTAATGATACTTGGACTATTTGGTTACTATCCTTGTCATTATGGAGTATTGGACTTCCTGGACTTAGGATTAGATACCTTGACCTATGTTGGAGACCTTGTGACCTTAATTGATATTTTGTCTGGAGCTCTTGAGGTTTACCTCAAGATATTGGGTTGTTTGTTTTGTGTGCAGGTTATTGTGATTACACACTTTGTCTGTAATTTGGAATTCATCTGTATACAGCCGTTACTCTGCCTAATTTTTGTGAAAACTTAATACATTTGAAGTTTGTTCTTTTCAAGAGGTTTGGTATCCTTGCTTGGTTTCAATCCAAAGAATGGGAATTCTATCTTGACTCATAATCTCAAGTGTTGGCTTATTGTTGGTTAGACGGTCCTTCTCCCTAGCTTTTACCTTATGCTTTAGGATAGTCCCTTCATCTCCTCCCATCTACTTTAATTTCAAAAATCTTCTCCCTCCTTTTGAAAACTCTTCTTGTTTATAAACACAAACCGCTTACATAATAAACCTCGGCTTTGTCGAGTGCCTTTTCTTTTATAACTTATTTTCTTTAAACAAACTTCAATTCATTTAATCATACTTTGACATCTTTCAAAATTAACAAAAACAATTCAACTCATTTAAACTCTTTTGTACACTCGAGCACCCTTTACCATTCAAACCTTTTTTAAAGATGAGACATGATTCATTGATAGTCGGGAAAATTCTCCTATCCTTATTGTTATAAAGGTGTCGACTTTTCTACTTGAGTGCTAGAGGCATTCTTAAACCCTCACTCTTGCTGACACTTGGTCCATCTTTCTCATACCTTGTGGGAATTAGTCGAGATTTCTCTCCTAACAAAGAGGACTTGTCTCATTGTTTAAAATCAATCAACAGACAAGTCTTTTCTAGCCAAACTACAGTCCTCTGACTTTCCCATTGTTCGAGGTAGTACGTAGGCGCTAAGGCTTATAACCCAAGGCGAGCAACAAAAAATAATAAAAAAACATTTTCTTTTGTTTGCAAATACTCATTCATTCTTTTCCTTTAGCAAGTAAACCTTTACATGACACTCCTTTTAAAAGAAACCAAACAAAGTGGATCTTGCAGAGTACCGTAGATGCTTGGGGTGCTAACACATTCCCTTTGCATAACCGACCCCTGTACCTCGATCTCTGATCTTTTACTTCACTATGGGTTTTGTTTGCTTTTTTCCCATTTCTCTTTGGAAACAAAAAAGTGCGGTGGCATCTTCATTGTCTTGAGATAAGTCAATTGATGGCTTAAATCTCAAATCTTTACAGCTACATTTATTTTCCTATCATTACTGTCGCAATTTCGTTCTCTCTTAGTTCTGATTTGCGCGTGCGACAAGAGGATCACCTGAAGCAAACAAGTGGGAGACTGAGATAAAATAAAAAAATAAAAACATTACTTTAGGTAAGGGAAGCAGATCACTCGAAGCAAACAAGCGCGTAATGAAGTATCATCAATGTCCATCACGAACTCCTGACAAAATGTGGGGGTTTGATTGCGGAACCCTTTTCCACTTGACATACTCGATACACATGATCTGCACAAACCTAAAGTATCGACGTATAACTTGAGCTAAAGATGACACCGACGAAATGCGGGGGTCGATTGTGAACCCTTTTCGCTCGCCTCCTTTTGAGTACTTATTGGGGCGAGGGACATGCGAGCACAAATGTAAACACACCTGGAGAATAACTACTTCAAAGGTATGATTTTAAGTAAATACACATAGAAAACAAGGTATATATGTGGAATTTACTTAAACATATATTTAAATAAACCAGAGGGGTCAGTGACAGATATCAGCAACGGAGATCCCTATCATACATTTCTATTCCTGCTCTCATGGCATCAGAAAGCAGTAAAGTTCCTACTTCTCATGATATCTAGAAAAGAATTAAAATGCGGGAATGAAGAATGAAGTCACAATAATACCTAACGGAGTAGGTTCGTTTCCTCTTCAAAGCGCATGAGATAAGAAAACTCTACAAAACTCCTCATTGGGCCTCCTCAATCAACCATCAATTAGGTATATCTGGGTTGCATCAAAAATCGATCACAAAAATCATAACACAAGCGTACACAAGATAAATGAAGTGTTGGTTGTAAGGGAGTTGAATCGGGTTATGATTAACCAAGGGGTGTACTTGATTAATCTCGTGAGAGTAGGTGCTCTTAAGCTCAACCATGAGACCCTTTGTGCATGGAAGCACTAGTTATATGGACCAAGATTAACTTTGATTGATTAGGGTTATGATTAACCAAGGGCTAAACTTGATTAATCTTGTGAGAATGGCCATTCCCAAACTCAACTATGAGACCCTTTAAGAAAAATGCTTGATATGTGGACCGAGGAGGCCATATGCTCTAATTGGATGATTATGTATAATCAAACGATGAATAAAACCTGTAAAAGAAATAAAATTCTAAACTACAAAGAAATAAAATTCTAAGCTATTACAAAACATATGGGAATGGGGGTACAAGTTTATGAATGGGGGTGTATGAAATCGGATATACGATTAAAAGTCTAAATAAACAAGCAATACAATCCAATCGAAATATTAAACAAATAATTAAATTGAATTATATTATTTAATAGAACTAATTAACAAAATAATTAATTCTATCAAATATTATTTTCCAATCTAATTAATTATTTAAAACAAGTTTTTTTTTTATATTATTTTTATTATTTTTTGTTGCTAAAGAAAAAAATATTTAAACAAGCAATGCAAAATGAAAATAAAAATATAAAGAAAAAGATCAAAATGGGCTTGGGATCAGCAAAAGACGGGGGTGCTGAAAAGCAATTCGCTGGGCCCATGAAGAGCAAGCCCATGCGCTGGACATGGTTCAGTGGATTTGGGGAGGTGAGCTGCAGGGGAACACCGTGTGGAGGCAGTTTTAGAGCGTTAGATAAAAAATATGATGGTGATTGAGGAAAGAGTGAACGGTGTGCTTCATGGAGAGAGGTGCACAAGATCCGTGGAATCTGGTGAGGACGTTCCAAGAGGCTTACCATGGACACTCATATATGAAATGGTTGATCACTTAAGTGACGATATGATACAGATCTGATGATGATGATGATGAGAAGGCGTATGATAGCTTGAGTGGGAGTACTTGCACAAAATCAGCAAGCAGCCACAAAGGCGGTGACCAGTGTCACCGCTGGATTAGCAATCCTAATTATCATTTATTTAAGAAAAATGCAAACCAATCAAGTTAATCAAAAAATTATAACGCTTCCCTCTCTTGATCTCTCATTCTCTCTTTTATTCAAACATAAACACATAAAACAAAAGAAAATAAAGAATATAAAAAATTTGGGACGGTAGTGATGAAGAACGAAGACGGAGGGGTGCGTGAAGCTCGCGGTGGCGTTGATGAAGATCGAAGCCACCGCCATCATGGATGGCTCTGATCTCCACTTTTTCACATCAATCTCTTCGTCTCTTCTTCTTGAACACTAATCTTGAGTTTGATTTTGCAGATGATTAACTATTTCGCGTAGATCTTGAAAGGGACGAGCAAAACCCTAGCGCTCTGATTTTCAATTTTCCGCCTCTTTCGTGTGAGATCGTTATTATCTATCTTCTAAACTTGCGAACCTTTTCTCTTCTCTTTCTCTATAATCAAAAATTGAAATTTCTGAGAAGAAAATTTTCTGAAGGGTTTGTTTACGGAAAATGATGTAGAACCCATGGTTTTACTTTTTGCATTGCTTGATAACTTCTCTGGTTCTTTGATATTTGTGAATGAATTTTAATTTCTGAAAACCTTTTTTTCTGATTTTATGGAGATGAATTTTGTGGAGACTTTTTTCTGTGATTCTTCCAGAAATTCCAAAATGAATCGTGATCCTTGTGCTTTCTGTTTTTATATCTGTTATGAGTTGAGAAGTTGGTTATCACTTGATACAATCTTGGCCTTCAATTTTGAAATTTTGTTACAAGAATTGGAGGGTGAGGATTAAGTTCTGAAATGAAGCTTGCTTGAGAAGTTTGTAACTTTGCTGAGCTGTAATTATGATATTTTGATTTTCTGTTCTGATATTTTCTGACTTTGGTATTTTTGGACTTTACTTTTTGTATGATTATTAGCACTGAGTTGTACTTATGGTTCCCCTTATTGAATTGATACGAGTTATATGTTAGTTTTTATAAGTTTGGATGTTATGCAAGTTATTTGCGAATAGTACTTGAATTCAATGGTGTAGCAAGTCGCATGTATGTTTCTGTTTGTTGTTGGGCTGGAATCTGCGAAATTGTACTTGCCTCTTTGTTAATGCAGTAACTGTGACCATGATGTTACTTTACTGAGTTGTGAAACTTTGTGTAATAACATGCCTTTGTGAACTTTACTGTGAACCAAAACTTGTTTTTGTGATTTGTAGTAAAGTTTGTTCTTGGCCCATGATTAAACATTATACTCTGAATTTTGTTATGAAATAATGTATGAGACTTTTGTGTCGCTTATGAACATGATTTGAAGACCATCCTATATTTTGATTCCTTCATAAACCCTCATGATGAGTTGAGAAAACCTTTTTGAAAATTATTATTCTCTTGTTTAAAGTCATTGACGATTTCTAACTAGTTTCCTTTTCTTATGTCATGTGAGTTGATGAGGAAGATGAAGAGAAAGGTCTTGAAGATGAAGCTGAGGCAATGGCCTTGGAAAGCTTAAAGATTTGAAGAAGAACACTCTTTTTTGTAGCTTTAAACAAACATGTGTCTATTAAAGAAATTTAACATTGTAATTTCACATTGTGATTTGAACTTTGAGAATTGAGAATTTGTAATTAGTAGTGAATTTTAAAAAAAAAAGGTTCAAACTTGTACTTGTTAACAAACTTGTAAACCTGTATAGATTCAAATTTAAAACTTGTAATTCAATCTTCTTTTCCATGGTGCTTGTAAAAACAAGTTGAATTTTGAATTAAATATCTTAATGAACCTAGATAGACTTATGAATACCAAGAGTGTCCACACAATTGTGCCGTAGAAGATTGATTCAACTTTTCCAAATTGAAACCACTTAATCCTATGGCATTCAATAATCATCTGAACATCTTTGCAATAACATCCACATACCAAAACACCGTTGATAATTATCAATAATACATGCCCAAAATATGAGAGAACTCCAATCTCAAGTTCAACTCTGGTTAAATTGCTTCCTAAAAAATCAATGTATCATTAGAGAGTTCTCAAGCTCAAAAGATTTTATCATAAATCAAACTCTGACTCAGGATAGCCTCAATTGTAAACCCTAATATTGCACTGAGTCACGGACCCTGGGTAGACTAATAATGTTTACATGTAACGTGTCACATATTTCAGTCATCAGAAACCATGCATAAAGGGCTAGTGGATAAGAGAAGAATGAGATTTACTTTGAAATCCTTGTCATTTTTAATTCTCTGATGAAACAAAGAATCAACCTGAGATGTCACGAGGCCTGAGAAGCTTTGGTAACTTGAATGATCAAAGTAATGAGGAGATGAGATCCATCTTGAACGGATTTTCAGTACAACAACTTCCAAAGCTTGAAGAAAACCAGGAAGATAAGAATACCTTGCTCCTATCATAATGCATGAATATGTATGATGAAACATAAGCAATAAAAATTCTGAAATCAAGAGGGTAAATTTTTGGGGTGCAACAACTACCCCTATTCAATAATCTTAAGCTTGATAAGTGAGAAAAGCGATAAATTTCAAGCGTTCAGAGTTGAAGATGATTGAATATAAAAAAACCTGAAAATTTGCACTCTTGAAAGAAAAAGAAGTGACCTCCCAAGACAAAGAAATCCAGCACGCGGGACTTATAAGGTACCAAACGAAATTGGATTTATCCAGCAGAGGGTCTAATGAGAAATGGCCCTTCAAAGACATGCGCCAGAATGAAGTTGTAACGCAGATTTTAACAAAATTGAGACAAAACTCAAACTTATAAGAGTAGATGGGGTGAGATAAGACTCAAACCATAGAGAATAGACAAAGCTAAACTCTGGAAAAGTACGCGGCGAAAAGTGGCTAGAGCAGGTGATTCTAGGAGCACCTGTTAGTCTCAACCATGAGAAGACGGTGAGATGGAACTGGAAGATCCCACAAGTTATAAAAGAGACAATTTTCAACCCAAGATAGACACTATGAAGGAACTGAAAGAATCCCAGGAGTAAGAAACAAAACAAGATAAAACTCGACTCATAAAGACTAGTTAGATAAAATGAACTAGAGATGAGTACCAGGGAAAAACAAACTGGATTTCATGGACGGGTAGCAAGGAAAAACTCGACCCATAGAAAATTGATGAGAGTGCATGTTTTTCAGAGCACCTGTTGGTCTCTAACCACGGGTAAATAATAAACGAAAACTGACTAGAACTCAAATAGATATAAAAGAGACATGTCAAGTTGATGGACATAGCAAATGAAATCCGTAATACAGTAAACAAACACTGTCAATGGTTCAGTAATCAAAAACTGATAGACGTCAAAATAGTGAGATAGGGGTTTCGACCAAGGACACGGTAAATGAACACCAATAGAAGAGTCCAGGGAAAGAAACAAAACGAGATGACACTCGACTCATAATAACTAGTTAGGCAAGACAAACTAGATGTGTACCAGGGAAAAACAAACTGGATTTCATGCACAGGCGGCAAGATCAAGACTCGACCCAAAGAAAAGTGATGAGAGTGCTCATTTCTCATAGAACTTGCTTGTCTCAGACCATGGATAAAAAGTAAATGAAAACTGATAGAAGAATCCAAGGAATAAATGAGACTGATTTCAACCAAGGACGCAACTAAACGAATACTACAAAAATACTCGGTAAATGAAAACTGATAAAGGATTCACTAATCAAACACGGATTGAAGTCCAAGGTATGAAAACAAAATGAGATGACACTCGACTCATTATAACTAGTTAGAAAAAACTAAACTAGATGAGTACCAGAACGAAAACTGGATTTCATGCGCGGGTGAGGAGACAAAACTCAAAACTCGACCCAAAGCAAGGTTATTAAGGCGTACTACTAAAAACCTTCTAAAAATGAATATCAAGATGAAACTGGTTTTCAAAAGGTAAATCAATGGACATTGGATTGGACCAACGAGGGTGGTAAAGACTAAACCCAAGAAAATTGTGCCACGGTAAAACTGAACTACAATCAAGAGTAAACACTCAACCATTCAAATGATTAACATAAATAGGATATATGTATGGGGTGAAACTGAGATACTGAGGATGAAGACCTTGTTGGGGATATAATCCGAAGTTTTAGTAGATTCACTAGGGAAAACAGAAACAGTAATGGCTTATGTTCTGATGCATGTTTGAATTATTTTTCTAAGGAGTAATGTTCCAAGAGAATGGAGACAATACACTTTAAGGATGCAATGCGATGATGCATGTTTAAATATTTCATTGGGGAATGGTCAATCGAGAAGCCAACAACTAATAGGTCAAAACATGACAGGACTCGCAAAAATAAATTGCAAAAATCTGTTGGAGAAGAGAAAATATAAGGAACCGCTGGAAAGAAACCATTGAGGAGATGAAACTCTATCGGGAATAAAAAACCGAGTAACCAGTAGAAACAGGCTACAAACACTGAGAGGAGTTGCAAAAATAAATTTCGAACTCTACTGGAGAAGGTCGGGTCAAAACTATAATCTATTAAAAGAGGTTCCAATGAAGATTGGACGTTGCCAGAGAAGATCAGGGCAAGACCGTAACTTCCGAAGGAGAATGCCAAATAGAAATCGACTGTTACTGGAGAAGATCAGGGTGAGACTGTAATATCTGTAAAAGACAATGTGTAATCGTGTTGAGGATGATACCAAGATGACAAACCAAACTTGAGAAGTGAAAACCTCGCATGGGAATTAGATAAACTATGTCAAGGCCAACCTTGTCGGGGATGAAATGTTCTTCGATAAGAAAACTCGACCAAAAATATTATTGTTGGGGGTACACAAATCCTCGAACATAAAATATAGTCACAACCACACTGATGGAGACTGGCGATACTCTTTAAAAATGGCCAAACCTACTGGAGAAACTTCCGTTGGAAAATGCTTTACCGATTGTCGAAGATTAACAAAATCTCAATTAATCGACCAACATCAACTATACTAGGGATAAGGAAAGATCCCTAAATAAGGATGCTCCAAGAAACAAATTAGTTGGGAAATGAGAGATCAGGATGAGGAATCTCTAATTGGAAACTTCGCTAGGGAATTGAAAGTTCTTCAGATTGTGAATTCTCATCTAAGCAACTCCACCAGATACATGAGACGTCTTCAAACTTGAAGTCTCAGAACAAAGCCTTTCTCTTGAAAAAGATTTTTGGGCCACAAAACTCCGCTGAGGAAACAAAACTCCACTGAGGATACAAAAATCTTTCGGGGAGTATTTTGCTGGGGATTCCAAAATCGTGGGTGTCAATCTCTCGGGAAACATCATTTTGAGGAAAACAACTCTATGGGGAATTCATATGCAAGCTCTCAATCAATTAAATTTGTTGTTGGGGATAAGAGATATAAAACTCTATAAATGGAAAGCCCTGCTGGGAATGCTTCTTCCATGGATTTCTTCACAAAGAACCCGACTTCCAGGGATTAAAGGAATCTTGGATATAAAGTCAAAAAATAGACCATGAAGATAGTCAAACAGTATCAACTCTACTGGGGATACGAAAATCTCATCCAGCATCAACTCTACTGAGGATGATAAAAGATTCTTTTGATAAAGAAATTCCCCAAGCCACAACTCAAATGGGAAAAATGAGAATTTCTGAATGCAAACTTCAATGAGAATTCAAATCGGAAGGTAAACTCCGTTGGGAATAGTCTATATTAAGAAACGGGATAATGCTCATCAAGACTTGGTTGGGGAATGAAGGTATCCAAAAACCTTATCCACCTCAAGAATCCCTCATATGAAAATGCTAGGGAGAAACAAGTCTGCGGGGAGTTCCTTATTCCAAAGTTCAAAAGTTAGAGGTAAGACTCTTGCATAGGTGCTGACAAGCTACAACTTACAGAGTGAATGAAAATTCCTAGAGAGGACATCAAGGGATCCGTACCATCATTGATATGCTTCCCAAGAGTAGAGGAACTTTGAGAGATCGATCCTCAACTTTACTGCCCAAGATTGGTGAAACTTTGATTGGGGAAACACCTCGCACAATTCTAAAAGGAATCCTTAGGCACCATGCCTTTTGATACTCTCACTTCTCGTGAAACAGTTGGCCTTGTATTCAGTGGAGTGATCAAATCTTTCTTCTTTGACAAAATTAAGCTTTTCACTGATGTTCATTGTATAAGCTCTTTTGATGTCAAGAAATTGTTTTGCATGCAGAAGAATGTTTATTATGAGAATGTAAATTTTAATGCTACAATTATGTAAGCCTTGAAGTTGAAAACTTTGAATGAAAATATGTCGTAACTCTATTATGAATGAATCAATAGCTAGAGTGCAACATTTGAAAAGCTTTTTGAAATAAACACGATGCAGGCATAAGATACCAACATGGATATATAACACATATATGGGATCCAGGAAACACTATCCTGTTGTAGTATGTCTTCGAGTTAAACCCATGTTTCAGTTAGGACTGTTAAGGGTTGTAACATGGCCTGGTTCATGGTTTTAGAAAACAATAGATTTTAAGGCTCAAGTTATTTGGTGCCCACCCCCTTCGTGATGTTCTTCAGTCCTAAGTTCATCCAACTTGACATGAGCATTCATCTCTCAAAAGGAACTTTGATATGGTTGAGGAAACCAAACGGATTTACCTTGGACATGGCAGTCACCAACTTTCTCATCCTTCTGGGGTATTTGGTCTTACCACGCGATCTTGTTCTTACTCGTGCAATTTTACTACATTCATTTCCCATTTTCAACATTTCAATACTTCCGTTTTTTCCTAAGTCGCCTTTTTCTTCATTTTTTTATGATTATTATATTTTTTCTTGACTTGGCGGCTTTTTCATTTCCTTTTCATTTGTTTCCTTAACTTTCAAACAAGTCGTGGATCCAATTATCTTCAATTTATCAAAAGTGATTGTGATGGACTTACTTCCTTGATTGATGGGGAATAATCAATATTACACCACCATTTGTTGATTGCCTCATTCTTCAGTTGATGAGAGATAACCATTATTGTATCTTCATCAATCGACCTTTTGATGTGTAGAGGACAATCGTTTGCAGTTCATAATTTCTATTTGGAATTTCCTAAACCTTTTGAAGGATAACCATTACTGTATCCTCGGATCCGTACTCCTTATGAGTCTTAAACGCTTAATGAAATTAGCTGAACACTACCCTGCCCCAGGTTAAAAATAAGGTTTTTTTTCTGAATAGAAAAGAAACTCCTACTTCGAAGGCTTGGAGGGGTTAACGATGGTTTCACTCCCTTATATATCCAGTGTTTAGGGATTTGAAAAAGTGTTTGTACATCGTCAATAGGGTTCTACTCAAAATCATACAATCAGAGACATTGCATTTAACTATCGTCATCCTCCCTCCAATCTTTGACTAGGCGAAAGAGTTGGTACAGTTGGTATCAAAGTGCCAGAAAATCATTTAAAGAGTGATAACGAATGGATTAAGTAAAACGAAAGGATTACTTCAAGGCAAACATACTCATTGCATTAAGAGTCACGTTAAAAAATAAACAAGTTTCTACATGCAGACAATATTTAAAAGAACAAACAAGATATATATGAAAATGCAGTAAAGAAACATAAAAATGCCATTGTATAGGAGACTTGACTCCGTCTGAACTTGTTGATCATGAAGATGCATTGTAATCTTGATGCTCATTCTGGCACTTGATTTCCATTATCAGGTGTGAACAAGATACCCTTTGAATCGATCCAAGCTTGGAATTTGTCTCTAGAAGACATACAATCTTTAATTAAATGGCCAGGTGCCCCAGAATGGTAGTCACGTCTATTGAGGATATAAGACTCTTCGGGCAACGATAGAGAATAAACGTCACGAATATTCTGAAAAACTTCAAAAAAAGTAACCAGATGCTGAAGAACAACTGTGCGAAGTATACGATAGATATTTGTAACTCAAGGCTTGAAAATTCTCGTCATGAGAACAAAACGTGATATGGGAGTCGAAACACGATACAAAAGTCGAAAAGGAAATGAAGTGCGACGTGAGAATCAAAATACGATACAAAAGTCAAAAATAAAATGAAGTGCGACACGAGAGTCGAAACGCGACACAAAATTCGGAAAATAACCAAAGTGAAACACGAGAGTCTAAACACGACACAAAAGTCAAAAAGGAAATGAAGTACGACACGAGAGTCGAAACACGACACGAGAGCCAGAAAGCAACCGAGAACACGTCTGAAGGATTAGAAACTAACAATTGAAAACTTACGACGCGTGAGTCGGAAAAGAAAAAAAAAACTGATAACACCTCAAGGGTTGGTTATATGCACAAGGCAAAACTACTTCAGCATCCCTCAGACTAAAATGAGGGGAACATCGTTCCAGACAGACCCCTTAATTCTTAGGACCTTGGATAAGAAACAACTAATGGAAATGAAATTCTAGAAGCGAAGGTTGTAGAGGAGGCGACCCGAGATGGGAAATAGAACCTTGAGAATGAGAAGAAATTACCACCTTCCTTGCTACAATTCAGAAAGGATTGACCTGCATGTCCTAACCATCTGGAGCAAACATAAATGCCCATGCATCGAGTAAATCGCGACTCATATACTTTAACACCTTGTAATTCTCGATGTCGTGACTAAGTGCCCTAGAATGGAAAACACTCATATCACTGGCACACAGTATAGGGCTTAACTAGCTGAAACTCAAGCAAGCATGGAAGCAACTTGGCATAAGACAAGGGAATCAGATAGAGATGTCCTTTAGACCTCTTATGTGTTTGTGGATAAAACCATACCCCTTGAATTCACTTAAGGGATAAAGACTAGTTGTTGATGAGGGACTTCAGAAACCGCCATGTTGTAGAGGAGATCCACGAAATTCTCTATGGATTAAAGGAAGTTCCAAAGGGTGAGGAGAAAAAACTCCCATTATATCAGCATTTGAACAATCATCTTCATTTACCAACATTGTCCTCGAAAATTCTATGGCCAGGCTTATCCAACTGACTGCTTTCCTCTCTTAAGAATCCCTGAGCACGGGTCCCAACTTGCAAGTCTGTCATAAACAAATTCAATTGAACTATCTTCTCAGTCAAATTCCCACAAAGTTGTTCTACAACTGATCTCTGAGCACACAACAATGGTTAGTCAAGTCTGATTCTGGAGAGAATACCAAGTCTGAATATGAAATCCCCAACTCTGGTCATGTAACAGGGGGAAGTCACATTTGCAATTCTGAAGAGAATGTTGAAGTTAAATAAGAAACCCCAACTCGGAACACTTGTTATGCATGAGATGTATGGAGTGCATGGTATGCATGCAAAGAAATGTTCATTAATTTCCTATGCACCCTCATGCTTTGATTTTTTAAACAAGTAAGGGATTGAAAATCTTGGCACGAGGCTCAAAGGTATGATTCCTTGGAAAAGGAATGAACACGTATGCTAAAATGAAGTTAACACTTCTCATGAACATAAATATGAGGGATCACGGTTTCCATCATGACAGATAACCATTGCATTGTCTCTGAACTAGGTAAACATCACCAGATCAAAGGTTCAGAACCAAACCCGAAACACAAGAGAACCAAGTACCATAAAGATCGGCAACAATATGGGATCAAAATCTCCCCATCACAATAGATAATTGTTGTACTTGCTTATGAATAACCGGAGGAAAGAGGATCAAAGGTCTGGAACATATACCCAAATGAACCACTTGGTCAACGGATCAGAAACTCATAAAATAAATCTGAGAACCATCGGAACAAAACTGTCTCCAATAGAACACAATCACCGTCTGAACATAGTCACCAACTATACATGTAGTAATGAAGTCCCTCCCTACTAACGGGTGAAAATTAGGTATGGGGTAAGGCAAAGGTTAATCACAGTCGTAGGTTCGATGAAAAGTACTATCATCATACAACATACCTGATAATGACAGCATCCCCATTAAAACCTACTACGATAGTGGCTCTCATAATCAGACACGGCAAGGCATATGCCTATCAGCCGTCATGACTCTCCACTCTAATCCTAGGTGTTCCTAGTGGTCACCTAGCCTAGGTATTGGGCATTTTACCTCTTGTAATACCCACCCAATCATGAAAACAGAGCCAACACAACTGTATCACCAATATATGGAAAGCGATAAAATGCAACGCAAGCATATGCTCCGATAAACAAGTACAAAATGAACAAGCTATAAAGCATAAAAATAACCACCCAATGAAAAGAAAGCAGGACCTAGGATTGACTCTGAGATGGACCATCAATTGGTTAACTCCTAGTCCCTAGTGAAGTTTCCAGCTGAAACAATCGGCTGAATAATAATATAATAATTAAAATCAATGAAGTCGCCATTGAATGTTTTTTATCCTATGGGAAGGGAAAGGAAAACATAGAGTAAACCTGAGAAGGGGGAAATCATAGTAAAACGACCGTAGAGATCGAGTAAGGGAGTGTGTTATGTGAGGGGAAGGTATTAGAACCTCACACGCCCATAGTACTCTATGGTATCCACTCTTGTTTTTCTAATCTAATGGGTGTGGTCAAAGTCTATTTCTAAGGTTTAAAGTAAAAAGAAAGAGGAAATGAATGCAAAAGAAAAGGAAAAGAAAGTGTGGGGAAAAGAAATATATTTTTACAAAGATATGCTCGATTAGGCCCCGCAAAAAGCCTCTGCCTACGTATCGCTTTTAAGGAATCAGAGTAGCCGTAGTTCGGCTCAAATATTTTGGTTGGTTTGTGTTTTTTAGTTAAGAAGACAAAGCAATTATCAAAATGGCAAAACATCAGATACAACGACAAAACATCAATAACAACAGCAAGACAATGATAATGATGGCAAAACACCAACAACAAAGGCAAAGAATCAACAACGATGGCAAAGCATCAACAATGATGGAAAAAACATCAACAATGGTGGCAAAACATCACAATTTAGATGATAAAGCATCACATATAACAATGATGTTGAAGATCAAAGTAGGATAACAAACATAAGCGATAACGAAACATCAACATAAAGATAGCAATATATCATGGCAAAGATGGCAAAACATTACAAATTAGATGATAAAACATCACACCTAACAATGGTATTGAAAATCAAAGTAGGATACCAAACATAAGCGATTGCGAAGAATCGATACAAAGATAGAAAAATATCATGGCAAAGATGGAAAAACATCATAACTTATATGATAAAATATCACACCTAACAATGATATTGAAAATCAAAGTAGGATAACAAAAAGAAGCGATGGAAAAACATCCACAAAAATATCATGGCAAAGATAGCAAAATGTTAAAAAAAGATTTAAAACATAGCCAAAAGGCGCACAAACAAATTAGATTGGTTTGTATTTTTTACCTTGTTGAAGGATTTAAGGTCATTAGAGATGTTTTATGATTTTCCAAGAAAAAGAAAGTTTTTATTTTAAGATGCAATACGCAAATAAAAGAAAACGACTAAGGGAGACTATCCTAATCTTTATCCCTAGTGTAATCATAAAATGACGGCTCTACGTAAAGGAAGAAAGGGAAACATCTACCTAAATGAACATACCTGGATATATATCCTAGTTTCTAGCTCGAAGACTAACCCTACGTGAGAAATCCTAAGGGGGCATGGCATATCAAACAAGTGTTTTGGCAAAAGCACACAATCGGGGTATACTGACTCAGGGGATGGGGGTATGAAGAGAAATGGTTTATCTAAGGGGAGAGGATCACCCGAAGCAAACAAGCGGGAGACTGAGATGAAATAAAAAAAACAAAAAGCATTACTTTAGCTAAGGGGAGCGGATCACCCGAAGCAAACAAGCGGGAGACTGAGATGAAATAAAAAAAGAAAAGCATTACTTTAGCTAAGGGGAGCGAATCACCCGAAGCAAACAAGCAGGTAGCGAAGTATCAGCAATGGCCATCGCAAAATCTTGACAAAATATGGGGGTTTGATTGCGGAACCCTTTTCCACTTAACAGACTCGATACACCTGATCTGCACAAACCTAAAGCATTGATGTATAACATGAGCTAAGGATGACACAGACAAAATGAGGGGTTCAATTGAGAATCCTTTCCGCTCGCCTCCTTTTGAGGACTTATTGGGGTGAGGGAGATGTGAGCACAAATGTAAACACACCTATAAAGTACCTACTTCAACTGTAGGATTTTAAACAAACACAATTAGAAAATAAGGTATATATGGAGAATTGCCTTAAATTAGTCTTTAAGTAAACCAGAGGGATTCTTGATAGATATCAACAATGGAGATCCCCATCATACATTTCTATTCCTGCTTCTTATGGCATCAGAAAGAAGTAAAGTTCCAACTTCTCATGATATCTAGAAAAGTATTAAAACGCAGGAATGAAGAATGAAGTCACGATGATACCTAACGGAGTAGGTCCGTTACCTCTTTAAAATGCACGAGATAAGAAAACTATACAAAACGCATCCTTGGGCCTCCTCAATCAACCATCAATTAGGTATATCCAGGTTGCGTCAACAATCAATCGCAAAAATCATAGCATGAGCGTCCACAAGATAAATGGAATGTTGGGTGTAAGGGAGTTGAATCAGGTTATGATTAACCAAGCGATGTACTTGATTAATCTTGTGAGAGTAGGTGCTCCTACCTTAACCATGAGAACCTTTTGTTCATGGAAACACTTTGTATATGGACCAAGATGGTTGATTTGGGTTATGATTAACCAAGGGCTAAACTTGATTAATCTTGTGAGAATGGTCATGCCCAAACTCAACTATGAGAACCTTTAAGAAAAATGCTCGATATGTGGACCGAGGAGGTCATGTGCTCTAATTGGATGATTATGTATAATTAAATGGTGATTAAAACATGTAAAAGAAATAAAATTCTAAACTACAAAGAAATAAAATTCTAAGCTATTACAAACCATATGGGAATGGGGGTACAAGTTTATGAATGGGGGTATATCAAATCGGAAATACGATTAAAAGTCTAAATAAACAAGCAATACAACCCAATCGAAATATTAAATAACTAATCAAATTTAATTATCTTATTTAATAGAATTAATTAACAAAATAATTAATTCTATCAAATATTATTTTCCAATCTAATTAATTATTTAAAACAATTTTTATTTTTATTATTTTTTTGTTTCTAAAGAAAAAAATTATACAAGAAATGCAAAATGAAAATAGAAATATAAAGAAAAAGATCAAAATGGGCTTGAGATCAGCAAAAGAGAGGGTGCTGAAAAGTAATTCGCGAGGCCCATGAAGAGAAAGCCCAGGCGCTGGACATGGTTCGTTGGATTTAGTAAGGCGCGCTCTAGGGGGAGCAATGTGTGGAGGCGCTTTTAGAGCATTAGATGAAAATCTGATGGTGATTGAGGCAAGAGTGCACGGTGTGCTTCATGGAGATAGGCGCACGAGATCCGCAGAATCTGGTGAGGAAGTTCTAAGAGGCTTACCATGGACGCTCAGATCTTGAATGTTGGATCACTTCAGTGATGATCTAATGCAGACCTGATGATGATGATGAGAAGGCGTATGATAGCTTGCGTGGGAGTACTTGCACAGAATCAACGAACAACCACAATGGCGGTGACAAGTGTCACCATATGATTAGCAATCCTAATTATCACATGTTTAACAAAAATGAAAAACAAAAAAAATTAATATCACAATTATAACGCTTCCTCTCTCTTGCTCTCTCGTTCTCTCTTTTATTCAAACATAAACACATAAAAAAAAGAAAATAAAGAAGATAAAAGATCTAGGACGGTGGTGATGATGAACTAATCTTGAGTTTAATTTTGCAGATGATTAACTATTTCGCGTAGATCTTGAAAGGGATGACTGAAACCATAGCATACTGATTTGTGATTTCCGGCCTCTTTTGGGTGAGATCGTTCTTATCTCCTCTTCTAAACCTGCGAACCTTTTCTCTTCTCTTTCTCTGTAATCAGAAATTGCAATTTCTGAGAAGAAAATTTTCTGAAGGGTTTGTTTACGGAAAATGATGTAGAACCTAGGGTTTGACTGTTTGTGTTGCTTGATACCTTCTCTAGTTCTTTGATATTTTTGAATGAATTTTGATTTTTGAAAACCTCTTTTTCTGATTTTTTGGAGATGAATTTTGTGGAGACTTCTTTCTGTGATTCTTCCAGAAATTCCAGAATGAATCGTGATCCCTGTGCTTTCTGTTTTTATATCTGTTATGAGTTGAGAAGTTGGTTATCACTTGAAAGTTTTTTACAAGAATTGGAGGGTGAGGATTAAGTTCTAAAATGAAACTTGCTTGAGAAGTTTGTTACTTTGCTGAGCTATAATTATGATATTTTGATTTTCTATTCTGATATTTTCTGAATTTGGTATTTTTGAACTTTGATTTTTCTATTATTACTAGCACTGACTTGTACTTCTGATTCCCCTTATTGAACGGATACGAATTATATGTTAGTTTTTATTAGTTTGTATGTTATGCAAGTTTCTTGTGAACAATACTTTAATTCAATGGTGCAATGCAAGTAGCAATTATGTTTCTATTTGTTGTTCGGCTGGAATATGTGATTCTGTACTTGCCTCTTTGTTACTGCAGTAACTGTGACCATGATGTTACTTTACTGAGTTGTGAAACTTTGTGTAATAACTTTTATTTTTGAGTTTTACTGTGAACCAAAACTTGTTTTTGTGATTTGTAGTAAAGTTTGTTCTTGGCCCATGATTAAACTTTGTACTCTAAATTTTGTTATGAAACAATGTATGAGGCTTTTGTGTCGCTTAAGAATATGATTTGAAGACCACCCTATATTGTGATTCCTTCATAAACCCTCATGATGAATTGAAAAAACCTTTTTGAAAATTCTTATTCTCTTGTTTCAAGTCATTGATGATTGCTAACTAATTTCCTTTTTTTTATTTCATGTGAGTTGATGAGGAAGATGAATAGAATGGTCTTGAAGATGAAGCCGGGGCAATGGCCTTGGAAAGCTTAAAGATTTGAAGAAGAACTCTCTTTTTGTAGCTTTAGAACAAACATGTGTCTATTAAAGAAATGTAACATTGTAATTTCACATTGTTTTTTGAACTTTGAGAATTGAGAATTTGTCATTAGTAGTGAATTTTAAAAAAAAGGGTTCAAACTTGTACTTGTAAACAACCTTGTAAACTTGTATAGATTCAAATTTGAAACTTGCAATTCATTCTTCTTTTCCATGTTGCTTGTAAAAACAAGTTGAATTTTGAATGAAATATCTTAATGAACTTAGATAGATTTCTGAATACCAATAGTGTCCATACAATTGTGTCGTAAAAGATTGATTCAACTTTGCCAAATTGAAACAACTTAAGCCTATGGAATTTAATAATCATATGAATGAATATCTCTGCAATAACGTCCACATACCAAAACACCATTGATAATTATCAACAAATACATGCCCAAAATATTAGATAACTCCAATCTCAAGTTCAACTCTGGTTAAATTGCTTCCTAAACAATCAATGTATCATTAGAGAGTTCTCAAGATCAAAATCTTTTATCATAAATCAAACTCTGACTCAGGATAGCCTCAACTATAAACTCTAATATTACACTGAATCATGGACCCTGGGTAGACTAATAATTTTAACAAGAAACGCGTCACCTATTATAGTGATCAAAAACTATGCACAAAGGGCTAGTGGATAAGAGAAGAATGAGATTTACTTTGAAACCCTTGCCATTTTTAATTCTCTGATGAAACAAAGAATCAACTTGATATGTCACGATGCCTGAGTAGCTTTGGTAACTTGAATGATCAAAATAATGAGGAGATGAGATCCATCTTGAACTGATTATCAATACAACCACTTCCAAAGCTTGTAGAAGACCAGGAAGATAAGAATACCTTGCTTCCATCATAATGCATGAATATGTATGATGAAACATAAGCCATAAAAAATTTTAAATCAACAGGATAAATTTTGGGGTGTAACACCTTCCTCTTGGTTTCGAAAGCATCTTCTATCCTATCATCAGTTCAGGCTATTTTCCTAGCTTCAACATTGGTTGAGGTACCTGTTGCTTCGCCACTTCTCTTGAATTTGTGAACCAATTCATTCTTTTCACTCATGAGATGATACAATTCCATGTCTTTTTCCTCCAGGTCAACACAGAGATTATAGTTATGCTTCTCCAGTTGGTAATAAAGCTCTTTAGGTACATCCTTCTGCAATTTGGTGGGTTACGGATATAGCGGATCTTTCTTTGGAAAAGGTAGAAGAAGACTCTCAACTCTCTTAGTAACCCATTCAACATATGGCTCATAAGCTACCAACTCCTTCTATTCGAAAGTAATTTTTCCCTCTTTGACAAAAAATTTCCAAGCAGCTTCTACTGTTTTCAACATCTCAAGATCTTAACCTTTCTTGCAATAAACGGTCTCCAATACCCTTCTGGCTTCAGGTGGGCCGTGCATAGCATACCCATGTTTACTATCCATTGCATCGGGTAATCACCTCATTATTGTTTACTCTCAGTGATACCATTCAATGTTAAAAGAAGTGAGTGCCATCAGCCTCGGCGTCCAATTGTGAGTATCTCTCAGGTCCACGAAAGGTCCTTTCATAGGGAGTAGAGACATAAACCATTTGTAAAGCATCAAAGTACAACATACAACATAACCCCCCTCTTCTTATGCCTGGAATGGATGGAATAATCGGTATCTGCCAATAGGGTTGGTATTGGATTATGCTTCATAAAAATGCACAAGGCGGCCAAGTCAACCCATTTGTCAATACTAAAAAATTATGTCATAAACTGGAGCAGCCAATGACGTGTTGAATACGCACCAAGCACCATCTCTAGCCATTTCTTCAAACTCTTCAAAGAAGGCCAAGAAATCAGGAAAAAATGATAAGTGAAATTATCTCTTATGGTCTTCCTGGGAACATCATTATTGCTAGACATCACTGACGAAGATGGTAACTCTGTGAAATATCCTGGAATGAACATGCATATACAAGGTTAGTATATATATTTTCATGACATTTCTTTTGAAAAATAAATATGCTATGATGCAAGTGCAAGCAACCATGGGATCACTACTTCCATGATACTGATATCCGTTGTACTGTCTCTGAATATGCTGATAAAACCAACATCAAAATGGAACACCAACCAAGGAACGAAATGAGACAATCACCAACAAAGTAACCAATAGAACAAGATCCACCAATAGAATAGAGTCACCATTTGTACCTGTAATAATAATCCCTCCTCACTCACGGGTGAAAACTAGGTCAGGGTAGGCAAAGGTGACTTAGAATCATGGGTTCTCTTGAAAATATTATCATCGTTACAACATACCTGTGTGATGGTAGCAACTCATTTGAACCTCAACCGAGAGCAGACCACATGACCATGCTAGTATGGACATGGGTCCAGTTGCGTCCATGCTCCGCTCTATTCCTAGTGTTCCTATGGTGTATCACTTCGACCTAGGTACTGGGACTTTTACCTCATAGTAATACCCACCAAATTAGAAGCACATATCCAGTACAACAAATAATCAATATGGAAAATGATAAAATGCAATACAAACATATGCATGAAAGCATGTAAATAAAGCAACAATAAAGCAATAAAAAACAAAAACACATAAAGAGAAGAAAGCAAACGAATGGTGGGACGACTTGCATAAGATGGACCAGCAAGAGGTTAACATGTCCCCAGCAGAGTCGCCAACTGTCACACCGTGAAAAAAACATAGTCACCACTGAACTCTATTTATCCCGAAGGAAGGGAAGACATTGAGAGAAACCTAAAGAAATAGATAAGATGATATTGTAACCAAGAGAAAGGGTAAGGAAGTCGGTTACACTAGGGGAAGGTATTAGCACCCCATACATTTGTGGTACTCCACAGGATCCACTTTCACTTTCTCTAATCTAATGGTGAGTAAAAATCTATGTCTAAAGCTTACTGCTAAAGAGGAATGCATGCTAAAGAAAACACAGAGAAAGAAGGAATATTGATAAATTTTTGCTCGCCTAGGCCCTAATGCCTAGTGCCTACGTACTCCCTCGTGCAATGGAAAAGTTAGAGCATTGTAGTTCAGCTCACATGTTTTGGTTCATTTTGTGTTTTTTAATGGAAAAATTCTAAGCTTCTCATTCTACCACTGCTCGACCTTGGGAGAGTCACGCGTCTGTAGTAGAAAGGAACTAACATGCTCATACCTGACGAGGTATCTCCAAAAGAAAAATGCCCGAAGGTGGATAATGTTTCGTATGCATCTTTTTGGCAAGTAGACATGGGTGCAACCCGACCTTTAGGGATTTACGCATCGTACCGCCTAAAGTAGAACTAACACATCCTTTTGAGAGTTTTGATGAAAGCCCAGAAGGCAAAAAGAGTTTGGATTTGTTGATGTTTTTTACCTTGAAAAACAATTTTTGTATTATTAGAGTTTTTTTGAAGTTTGAAAGGAAAAGAAGGTTTTAGTTTTAATGCATATGTAAAAGAGAAAGAAGATGATAATGGAAACTAAATAGTTTCTAATCCTAATGTTAAGGTGCGATATTGATCCTAAGGTTGAGGATGAAAGGGAAATCCTAACTATGTTAGCATACCAAAAACCAAAGGGTGAGGATAACTATCCTATAGGGAACATGCAAAGGGATCAAAGTCGTTATCTCAATTCTAATTGAGTGACATCATTGATCGTCAAAAGAATAAAACCACAAAATTTTACGGGGAGCATGCAAAGATCAAAGACGTTATCTCAATTTTAAATGAGTGACATCATCAATCATCAAAATAATAAAGCCATAAAATCCTATGGGGAGCATGCAAAGATTGAAGTCGTTATCTCAATTTAGTGACATCATCGATCGTCAATAGATGGAAGCAAACATAAGCACAAACACAAGTAGCAAATAAGTGCGGAATGCCTGCTACAAGAATTTAAATAACGAATTAGAGCGCATGCTTTTTATTTTCTACTTCTCATGATATCTAGAAAAATGGTAAAATACGATAAAAGGTGCAACAGGTAAAAGGAAGTAGGTGAGAATACCGATCAAACAATAGTTCGTAGCAAAGAAAACAAAAGCAAGAAACTCAGAAAAATTCGAGTAATCTTCATTAAGAAAGTACAATAGTCAAAAAATAATATCCATCAGAGATTGAAATGCAAGAATAAGGCATGAGCCAAGAATGCGTCGCGTCGAATCAAAATTCATGCACAACATAATGATATACAAGAAAAGCACGGTCCGTACAAATGCGTCATGGTGAAATGACTTCCAAAACTTGCACAATCTCACAAGAAATGTTAGCAAATAATAAGAAATATCAAATGCAACTCAAAAATCGACATCACGAGTTAAAATGGCATATTATCATTCGTAGAATTAAATGCCACAAGCAACGGAAGCGTAAAAGAGATTTCTGGGCAGCAACATGCGTATATGATAAAACAATTCGGAAAATGCACCAAAAAATGAGTCAACATATCCATAATATCCCACAATCAACCAATGAAGTAATAACATGCATCATACAAGTCTTAAAACTCAAAGTATACATCACACGGAGCCAAATTGCCTTGTATGCAAAAATAATGCGCAAAATTACACGGGTAGCTACAAACGTGCCAACAAGATCAAAGGAATTGAATCGGAAATTAATTTGCATCGTAAGTACTACTTACCGATTCGGTCCACCATGTATACATAACGCTAAATACACCAAAAGTGAAACCAGAATCGAGATGAATCAAACACAATAATCCACAAATGATTCACAAAGTCTAAGTATGCATCAAATGAAGCTTAAAACCCAAAGTTCATGCTTAAACAAATTAAAATGCATTATTTCAAAAAATTAGGCGCAAAAAACACTGTCGTGTAATTGAATGAAAATCACATTTGTTGCTCCCAAATGTGCAAACAGACTCTAAAAACTATATGGCTCGAATTAAATCCAAGTGGAAGTGCTACTTTCATGCACGGGGCAGCAACTTACATTTTTTTGCAATTTAACCGAAATTTGATTCAAACATGGAGAAAACTCATGGAAATGTGTCCAAAGGCTTAAGTATCAACGTCTAAAACTAATTCACAAATTGTATACTAGAGTAACACAACAAAATCCTTGATTTTGTGCATAAATTGACATTAAAAAATTAACGCAACTTTATTGAATCAAAGTGTTTTCCAATACCGAAAATTGAATTTGTCCATCAAACGGTATAAACTTGCTTTAAATTATGAAAATCAGTTTAGTTTTCCTCACATTTTTTAATCAACATAAAACCTCGATCAACTATCAATTCCGGATTTATTCCAAACTTTGCATAATTCAACATAATCTGAAATTATCACATAAGCACTTTTCTTCATGAAAATCAATTAAGAAAATAGGTGCTTATATTTCAATTATCCAATTCCCAGTCTAAACCATAACACCATGTGTTGTACCCCAAAATTTTCCCTCCCATTTTTATTCAAGACATGCTAATTAAGGTCTTCAATTGCTCAAGGTTGACCAAGAATTTTGGGTTGCACTTTTCACTTTTCACAAATAATTTTGGGTTGCAAAGAACTCAATTTATTTCCATGTTCCCGAATATGTCTCCAAGAATGTCCATGACAAGTTTCATGCCTTGCACTACAAGCTTGCTCAATCAATTGCTCAAGTGTTTGAAAATCAATTGTACTAGGTCAAAAGTCAACTGTGGCCAATATACAATCAAACTTCAAGATTTTTGGTCAACATCAATATTTTGAAGTTATAATCATCATTTTATCAAGGGTTGATCATGATTCCTCAAGGAATTCTCTTAATTCATCAAGAGTCAAGAATTGCGAAATTAGGGTTTCCAAGAAAAAGTCAATTGAACTTTGACCAGGCATAACTTTCACATACTTCATCCATTTTTCCCCAACCAAAGCTCATCTTGAAGAAAATCCAATTCCCTACAACTTCTCTTTTACCCTCAAGTTCAAGAAATGCATCATTTGGAAGATACGAGATCATACATTACAGGTCATTTTCAAAAGGTCAACAAAAGTCACTTTTTTCCAAGACCATTTACATTAAGATAAAATCTTCAAATTAAAAGTTAATTAAAATATAAATTGTAGATAACATCTTTGGATTTCCAAAAAGTCAAAGATCATCTTCATTGGAGAAAAATTGAGGAAGTTATGGATTGCACAAGTTGGGCAATTTTCAAAGGAAATGCATGAAATCTCAATTGAGCAAATTTGTGATTTTAAATTATTGGGCCTAACTTTTTGTAGTTAAAATATGTTCATGATGTGTCCAAGGACCTCTAAATCTATTCATGCATTTTTGTTATTTGTTTGCATTTTTATTCATTTAAATATGAATTAAATCAGATAAAATACAAAGAATAATGGGCCATGATATTTGGGTTTGATTTGATCTATTAGAAGACCCATATTTTCGTGCAAGATACATCCAAAGGGACCAGGTTCATGCAAGTGGCCAAAGAGGCAAAAATATCACAAATATGGACATTTTTCAATGTGTTTTATCCTTGTCTCCAAGGCCATGAATGTAATGATTCTTTACCATGTTTCCACACTCCTATCTTCCCTCTATAAATACACAACAATGCAAGCAAAAAGGAGCACAAAATTCCTCTTAAAAAATCTCTCCAAAAGCCTTCTCAAAATTCTCAAGAAAAATCAAAAAGTTGCAAAATCTGTAACTTCACTTTCAGGCGCTATCAACCCAAACCAAAATCATCAACCCTCTCCCGAGTTTCCCAGGAGTCCTCCAGAGCCCAGGTTCAAGCCTTACACGTCCCATATCCTCCTCATAACCATCCTACGTATTTTGGTAAAATTTTGAATCTCAAATCCTCCAAATTATGTAATTTAAATCAGTTTTATGCATGCATTCATATTACTATTGATGTTTTGAGTAGATCTAACGTGTTACATGCCAACTTAGATACCTGAATCCAAGAACAACATTCTTAGGGAACTCCTCTGCCAGGTCATGGGTTCAACCCAAGCAGGAAACTATTTTTATCTTTTTAAACCTTAGTTTTGTAGATCCCACTGGCGCCTGGGCCCTCTTATCAATGGGCCTGGGATTTCTTTTTATTCTCACCCCCTAAATATTTTTATAGCGCCTGGGCCCTCTTGCTGATAGGCCTGATACTTCTTTGAAGCACACCCCCCATTTCATTTTGTTTGCAGGCCCATTTCAATTTTCTTTATTTTGTTTTAATTAACATTTCTTTTTTAATCAATTTTATTTCATTACAATATTAAAATCATAAAAATGGTAGGTTAGTCTTTTTTTAATTAAATTAACTTTGTAAATTAGTTAAATAATAACTTTAACTTTTTATTTAATTTAACAATAAATAGACCTAGGATTTAATTCATTTAATTTCTTTTATTCATAACAAAAATACAAAAAACATAGAATTAATTTCTTTTTGAATTTCAATTTTCTTTAATAATTAACTCTTTTTTTTTGTTAGATCTAGATTATTTAATTAATGATCAATTAAAAATTTTCTTACATAAAACAAAAAAACAAACAAAAATATTTTCCTTTTTAGGGTTTAGACGTTTTTTCCATTCCGCGCGCGTTTGATATTTCTACTTTATTTTCATATTAATGTACTTACTTATGGGATGTAATAGAATTAAACTAGGACTTTACATTTGCTGCTTTTATTTTCCCCATTTTTGGACTTGTAATAATCCCCCTCCCCTAAGCCTTGTAATAGTTTAGGATTTACACTTCTGCACTTTAAATTCCCGCACACTATTAACTGTCTAGATGCATGACTAATAGGATTGTATGGAAAGAATATAATAATCAAACGCTACCAAACCTAACACAAGACAAAATAACTGAATACAACACACTCTCACATATACACATTTAGGTTATCCCTACTTTGGTTGCCTTCGGAGAACAGTCACGGCTCTCGAAACGTGAGAGACCTTAGTGGCTACCCTCTAATTTAAAAGATAAAAAATGACCCTCTCGATGTTGCCTCGGTATGATCTTAAAACCCTAGGGTAGTTACTAAGATTTCTTGCCCAGTTGCATTTGTGACTATACGACGTTCCTTCGAATGTCCCTCAAACATCCAACGATTAGGGCTACCTACTCACTAATAGTAGGGTAGCATTGTCTAAAGGAAAAGAGGAAAAGAACAACCTTTCGAGTAAAGTAGATAGTTGTTAGATGCTTGCTCAAACAATCTTTACACTTACACAAAACGTCTTTCAAAAACATTTTCAAACACTTTGTATACGTTCTCTACCATTCCTAGAAACATTACAAAGTTCGCCGCATTAAGGTGCTTTCAAAAATACTATTCCAAAACACACAAAGCACAAGGTATTTCAAAATGAGCTAAGCATCTAAGAGCCCGTAGATAACTACAGATGGAAAGGGTGCTAACACCTTCCCTTTCCATAATATACCCCCCTTACTCAGAAAACTCTTGAAAGGTCTTTTTCTGTTCTTTTCACCCTTTCCTTTGTTGGATAAAAGAAAAGTCAATGGCGACTCTTGCTTAACGCAACATCTGAGAATACAAACACAAAACCAGTATAACAGCCAGTTCTGCCACTGTATTATAGAACTGGCGACTCTGCTGGGGAACTTATAAAAAGTGGGGTTACCTTAGAGTTAGATCATTCTAAATTTGCTTTATCTTGTGTGTTTTTTATGCTTTACTTTTGAGGGCTTGTTTGGGTTGTTACTAAAATATCCTACACCCGGATATGGGGCACCTTTTTAGATAAGTAGCAATAAATCATGGAGGTTGTATGGCATAGACCGATATAGATGAAGTGATAGCTATGTTAACATGATAATCTGGCGTGTACTAATGTTCCTTGAGTCGGTCAAGGATAATATTAGGCTTCCTTATAGTGTCATTAAGCGCTATCCGACCTTTAGAACCTTTAATTGACTCATCCTAAGCCATTATAAAGTTGTAAGATGGCCGACTTTGGTTCCGATCAAAGATTGGTTAATACTCGATGCTACACTCATTGAGATTGGACTTTTGGGATATTTTGGCCACAATACTTTGGTGCTTGAGCTAAAACAATGCCTAAAAGAAAGGTCAGTGATATGAAACTCCTTAGAACCCGATTACTTTTCTAAGACAAGTTGAACCAACTAAACTTCAAGAGGGTACTTTCCTATAAACCATGCCAGCCTAAACCTAAGGTCTTATGTGTTTTGCTGGTGTGTCATTAAATTTTTCAAACATAACTTCATGCATCATAACATCCATTCTCATTTCACTAACCATATCAAGGATCTCTAGGGCCTGTGATGCAGGTTATGATGAACCAGATGTCTAGCAAGGAGCAAGGAGATTTATTTTCCTCTAGTCAATGTCGTCAAAAGACCAAAGTACAACAACTTGAGTCAGAGGTTATGACCCACTCGACATGGTGAGCTTGATTCTCGTAGAAGGACATTCAATGATACGAAGTTCTTTGATCAAAGTTGCAATCAAAATTCAAACATTTTCTTGTGTTTACCCCGCGAGATTCTTGAAAGCATCGCATAAACATGGCATAAATATCACTACAGGTATTTCAAGGACATGTTTCTTATATTTTCGCTGTTAATTTTAGCAAAAAGAAATGGCTCTCGAACAGAATATCAAAGACCTTCAAACCCAGAATGCTCAATTCTAGAAGATGTTCCTGGCTCTGGCTAAGGGACAAGTGGACTCGAAGGCTCCCATTCTCAAAGACAAGAAGAAAAAGGCCAAGAAACCAGTGGTGTCCTAAATATGGGAAGGAGAGTCAGAGGACCGGCCAAGCGAGCTATAGAATTCACAACTCTGTAAAACGAGGGAGACAATCAGAAAGAGAAGCCAAAAGAAGAAGACCACAACCCAGAGACCAATGAAGAAGAGGCTGATTACGCGGAAGAACAATATGCTCCTGTTGATGACAAATACAAGTAACTGGAGGATCGTCTCAACGCCATGGAATTTCAGAGGGTACATGGTCTAAATTATGAAGAATTAGGGTTGGTTTCTGGAGTGGTCATCCCACAAAAGTTCAAGGTTCCCACGTTTGCTAAATATGACGGGGTTTCATGTCCTAAACTGCATCTCTGGTCTTATGTCATGAAGATCCAACCTCACACCGCTGATAGGAATTTGTGGGTGCATTTCTTCCAAGAAATATTATCAGGGACTCAATTGGAATGGTTCTATCAGCTGGAGGGAACCAACATCCGCAGCTGGAAAGATTATGTCTATGGTTTCTAGAGAGGGCTTCAAATATTATGCTCCAACCCATACTCAACTTAAAATCATGTTTATGGTTTCTAGAGAGGGCTTCAAAGATTATGCCCAGAAATTGAGAGATCTTGCAAGAAGAGTCCAGCCTCCTTTGTCTGATAGAGAGCTGGTAGATATGTTCTTGGGTACATTGTCTGATCCATTTTTCAACCACTTGATCGGAAGCTCTTTGGATGGGTCCACCGAGCTGATATTGACAGGTGAAAGAGTAGAAGCTGGAATCAGAAGTGGGGAAATTCAGGTGACTATGTCTTTAAATACTGTGAAGAAGCCTTTCAATGGGAAGAAAGAGGATAATGTTATATACGGCCAGAAGGGTCGGGGTAAAGAAGATCGTCATCAAGCTGCGGGGGCAGTTATGATTTCTAATCCTACACCAGTGCGACCACAACAACGGGGTAATCAGCGAAGGTAAGACGAGCCCAAGAGACAGTTTACCAAAATCCACATGACGTTGTCTTAATCATTGCAACACATGTTGAGGATGAACCTGATCACGTTGATAGAACCTCATCCAAACCCAAAAACTTCTTCTCCTAACTACAATCCTGGTGCAAGGTGTGCTTATCATTCTGGAAGTCCTGGACATGATACTAACAATTGTTGGGGGCTGAAATACAATATTCAAAATATGATTGACGCCAAGGAGATTGAATTCTACCCTCCTGATACTCCCAACGTGATCATTGTTCCCATGCCGAATCATGGCCAAGATTGAGAGCGTTTATTTCTTTTGAATTCTCAAATTGTAATTTATTTTGATTGTTCGAACACTTATTTTATGTCAAACTTTATTATTCCATTAATGCATTGCATATGTTTGTCTTGAATTAATCCATTCATTTTCACCATACCGAAAATATGTTGTTACTTCCTTTTTGTGATATTCAACTCTCGATTGAAAGTTGTAAGTCTTTAGAGAGAGGATGTCAAAAACGATACCACAACATCATACAGTGTGCTTTTGAACAGACCTTGCTGACGATGTACAGGTGTTATTTCAAATCCTAAATAGTGGAGTTATAAGGAAGATAATCCCTAGTCAACCCCTTTGAGCCTAAGAAGTAGAAGTTTTCTTTTTCACTCAAATTTAAACCTTTAATCATAACCTGGGGCAAGTTAGTTTCTCAATTAAGTCAATAGTGCACTCAATCGCAAGCTTTCCCCTCGTACACGACAAGTAGTGTCAGAGGTATCATTCCAAAACAATAGATGGTGATGGTTTCGCATAATCATTAAAACAGGCAGTCATTATCTCTCAAAAGAAAAGCCCGTTAAGTCAAAACCTATGAAGGAGACTTAAGAAAAAAATAGGGTGTTCCGCTGACTGTAATCACAAAAGAAACAGTTCAGGAAAAAAGTAGGGATAATAAAACATAAAAAAAGAGGTCGCTACAAATCCTCAACAAAAGGAAAAGGTTACAAAAATGACTGCCTTATCAAATAAACTTTCAGTATCTGAACCATCACCGTAATATCAAGGCCAAGATTCCAGAACTCAATTGGGATCTAAACGCACAATTAGCTGAGTATGGAGTATGGGACTGAAGAACATCACGAAGAACGGGTTGGGTACAAATAAATTTCGAGCCTTTATCCTTTGTTTCTTAAACCGTGAACCAGGCCACGTTACAACCCCTAAAAGTCCTAGCTGAAGCATGGGTTAGTTCAAAAGCATATTGTTACAAAAAGGTATCCTGACTCCTGTAAGGTTTGCTATAAATCCTGAGTTGATATCACATTCTTGCAAATTTTGTTTTACTAAAAAATGAATTTTCAAAAACTTCAAGACAGACATAAGCTTTGCATTTTTAATACCACTCTTTGCGTATAACTAATTGTTCAACAACAGAGAAATTTTCACGACAAATATTCAATGGACGAAAATCCTCTTAATGAATAAAATCACCTCATATGGAAAGACATTTCCAATAACAGGCCTTTCATAATCAAGAGACATGACATGGTGTCTAAACTGATATGGGGGCAGTCGAGTCAAGATTCGAGTAATCCCTCAAAAGCGGCGAATAGCCAGAGACAGACCTCCATCTGAATCACTTGTGGCATTGAACAGGAAGGGCTACGTGCGATCGAGAAAACATTTTTTGGAAGTGCTGCAACACTTATTACTATGGACAGTGACAATTTTTTGCACCATGTGAACGTGGACATAGTTGGAAAATACTACACATGAAAAAAGACCCGCTAGGTTGACTGGACTAGGAAAAAGTAAGGGCTTGGGAAAAACTGTACACCCGACAAGTCGAAAACCTGATACGGTGGATTTGGAAAAAAAGGGTATCCCAGTGGACTGAAAATCTGAAAGAATAGTCCAGGCAAAAGTTAGGGATTAAAGTGTGCGACAATTTTTGTACCCAAATTTTTTCCCCTAATATTCCTTCATCATACCATGTTGATTCAATCACAACAAGATCACATTAGGGCTTTTGGTTCTTCTCTCTATCTTTAGTTTTTCTCTTTGATGAATCACCAAGCACCTTGACTTGTTTCCTTTTGTGATCATGAATGTTTTGTCTTTATTTTCTTTTTAATTAATAAAATGTTAGATGGTATTACTTGTTAATAATGTAGCTAAAGGCAATGTGGCTTAGCAATTTGATCCATGGGTTCATGAGTTTATTTCCATGCCCTAGTAAATAAAGCTTGAGAACTACAAACCTCACCCTTGAAGTTGTTTTGGAAGAAATGTCATAGCAAGGTTATTTTGGTTTACCACATTTCAAAGTTATCAAATTGATTCAAAGGAACAAATGGTTGATGGAAGAAGTTGTCATGATTGGACAAGGTCTTGTTCCCATTGGTCACAAGTGCATATTTCTCTCAATTCTCAAGATATGGAAGTGGTTTTGGTGGCTATGATTTCTCATTATCATCATCATTAACAACTTCTATTTACAAAGAAAAAGTGTTGGTACAAGAAGGTTGTTCAAAATTATCGAAGTTCCTCAAAGCATTTTCTTGATCTAGGAGCTAGGGTTTTGAACTTCAAAGAAGTATATCTTGCTCATCTTTTGGTATTTTTGAGTGATTCCAAAAACATCCTTCTCTTAAAAGGGTTATTAACAAATTACTTCAAAAGTTTCATGGAGTTTTCATGTGGAAGAAGCTTGATGATGAAGAAAGATTACGAGTCCTCCAAATGAACCCCCAATTTCTCATGTGTGATTTCAAATGATCATAACTTGGTCAATTTTTATCACCTTGAGTCCACTCTTTTTCCATAATGATTTTGAGGATGTGAAATTTATGCCTTATTTTATGTGCAAAGTGAGAAAATTGATAGAAGATGCCCTAAGTATGCAAAAGATTATAGGTCATTTCATGCTTTTTTTCCAACTACAACAATTCATAACTCTCTCAATTTTTGGAGATTTTGGATGGTTCAAGTTTAAAAATGTCATTAAATAGGTCTATTTCATACCATCTTTTTTGTTCAAGAGCATATTCCAAGTGGAAGGCCATGTTTGGAGGCAAGACATTATAGGTCACTTTTGAAGAAAATTTGAAATATTTCTAAGTATGGAAAGTCAACCTTTTTTCCCCAACTTTGAATCCATGCAACTTTCAGCTTAAGCATCCATTTGATTTCATTCTTTTCCATTGCAAAGATTGTAACCTCATCTTTCTAAAGCATCGAGAATCATGCCCTAAGACCCCTTGAGTTGAAAATGCCATTGTTTTGAAATCGATAACTTGGAAATGAATTTCTCACCAAGTCAGATTTTTGAAATCCATGTGGCCTCTAATCACAAGATTTATGTGTGTTTTTGATTTAAACTTGATTAACAAACTTGCCATAAATGTTTAGCACCTCAAAACGCAAAGATTGAATGAGTTTTGGTGAAAATAAGATCACACTTCACTCGTGCATCAGGTTTTCACGAATTCCCTCCAAAATGCAGCATTCACTCTTCCTTTTGATCCCATTTGCTTCTCCTATAAATAAATGAACTACCCCATTCATTTTCTCAAGCTTGGATAGCCAGAATCACCTTGCCGAACTTGCTCCATAACTCAATTTTTTGTAACTTCATAATCAGTGTTCAAGTCTTTTTTTAATCCAATTTTTCTATCAATTCACCTTCCTTGGTCTTCCCTGAAGCTAACCATACAATTACCTTCAAGAATCGTGCCCTATATTGCTCCATAGAAGTCCAGTTTCAGAGCTCTGCAACTCAACTTCAATAGGTAAATTTCTCCATCAATTCTTCAAAACTTTGATATCATTGTGATGCTCTCATTGCCCTGGTTTTAGTTGCAACACTTGCTTTTATCTGGAAACACGTTTTGACCATGAAATTTCAAATCCCTTTTAAAAACTTTCCTTCCAAATTGCTTGAGCTACAGTTTATATAAAGTTATCGCGAAGGTGTGGTTGTCTTCGTCTTCAAGAGACGAAGCAAATGGCATAGGTCTGAGATTATGATTTTACAGTTTGAGAGACCTGCAATTCACGTTGGCTGGAGGTTAAAGATGATCAACGTGTCATCTTCCAACCAATGAAGGCGGCCACTTATTTTTTTGAATTTCTGATTTAATAAGTGATCCAGTGTTTTATTCACTAATGACCATAATATGCACAGTGCGCCAGATCCCTTGGATTTGATTACTAACGTGTTTTGACTCTCATCCATTGGTCCACATCTTTTTGGTTTTTATTTTATTTTCTTATTTTCATATTTAATTGTTTAAAACTTCAAAAAGTCATACAAAATTCATTTTTAGTCTAAAAAATCTGAAAAAATTATGAAAAATATATTTTATTATTCTCTTTCTGATTTTTATTTTTCCACAATTTTATTTTGTGTTTTGATATTTTTTATAAATTTTCACTTTATTTGATTTGTTTAAAATGTTTAAAAATACTTTTATACATTTTTAAATTCTGAAAAAATTATGGAATGATTCAATGATATTGCGAAAAATATTGGTGATCTCATTTATTTTTTATTTCTTACTTTGTTTTTTTTAAATCATTTTTAGTTTATTCTACTCATTTCTTTTAATTTTAAAAATAGTTTTCTGACTTTAAAAAATTACCAAAAATTTTATAAAAATATTTGAGTCTTTTTCTGATTTTTCTATGGTCTTACTTTTTATTTCTTGATTAATTTGAACATAGTTGATATTTCTCTCTTTTATTTCTATTTTAAAATATTTTAAAACTTTTTTAATGTATATATTAAATGCAATATTATTTTGTGATTATTTTCTTGCTGATCTTGGTTTGAATTTTAGATTATGAACTTTGTTAACATCATTGGATCCATGGTGTTGAGTCTAACTTCATAAAAATGATGAATGATTTTAATAATAGTTTAATTAAAATTTAATCCAAATGTGGTTTGTATTGTTTCCCATCCCTCTTCATCTCTTCCATTTCTTATTGCACTAAGTGTTATTGGAGCATGATATCTATATCATGTCTCAAAACAAATGGTGCACAGATTGCTATTGACCGACCTCAAAACAGGTGCGACTTCTATATAAGTCTACTTACGATTGCTTAACATAGTGCTAAATTTTGTCCTGATTCGATTAAATGATCATTTGTGGCCCAAACCTATGTTTGCAAGCCTAAGTATGTTAATTTGATCTCTTTGATCCAATAACCTTGAGATTCATTGTGTGAAGGCTTTGGTTCTACCAATCCTCTAATTGATCTTGTGATACGGTGGGAGAACTGACTTGAGTTTTGCGTTTGTTTTCGCAAATGTTTCGGCTGAGCAAGAGTCGCCACCGAATTTTTATTTTATCCTAAGGAAAGGTTAAAAAGCACAGCAAAAACCTTTGAGATGTTTTCTTGGGTTTGGGGAGTAGATTATAGAAAGGGAAGGTATTAGCACCCTTTCTATCCATGGTTATCCATGGGCTCTTAGTTACTTGCTTAGATCAACTTGCCTTGATTTTCAATTGTTTGAAATGGTGCTTTCAATTGTTTGAAATGGTGCTTTGTGTGTGGGTTTGAAAATGTTTTGAAAAAGATGCCTTGTCTAGGCAACCCTTGTAACAATTCTTTACTCGAATGTTTTACAAAAGGTGTTTGTCTTTTTGAAAAGATGTTTCAAGGTTTTTTGAAAGTTGTTTTGAAAGTTGTGTTTGTGAAGTGTGTTTTGAAAAATGGCAAGGATTTGTTTTGCAAGTTGGTCAAGTAACCAAGAGCTATCTACCCTAAATTTCTCAAAGATCTTTGTTATGTTTTAACCCTTTTAACAATTTTGTTCCACCGTTGTATTTGGTGGACAATCTTGTATTAGGATGTGAACGGGACGGGCGCGGGTCATTGTTTAGACCATGATTGCAATGGTGCCAAGTATCTTTGGGCAATTTTTCTTTAAGGGACTTGATCATTTTTAGGCAACTTTTGAAAGCGTCATCGAGGGACTATGATCATTTGAATTATTTTGTTTTTGCCAAAGATACCTAACATGCAATATGGCCCATTTATTGAAGGCAACAAGTGGAGTACCCTAGGGGTGCAAGTGTGATTGGTGTTGTCCATTTTCATGCTTTTTTTTGTATTTTGTTTAGGTCAAACTATTTTTTGGTTAATTTTGCATACAAACCCTAATTCTAACATGGCATAATTGGAAAGCTTTTAAATGCGAAAAATAAAAGGTCCTAAGTTATTACAACACAAATATGGGATGGGGGGTACAAATGTTCAAATGAGGATATTTTAAGCAAGAAATAAAACCCTAAACTATTACATCCCAATTGAAATTTTACAAGGTATTTAATTACACAATATTTAAATAAAATAAAATAAATATGCAAAATGCATAAATGGTTTTCATATGTATGTAAAAAAGGTATTTTTCATGTAATAGATAAACAAAAATAAAATGAATTTAATTTTGGTATTTTTAAGTATTTAGGGCAAAACCCTAATTTTATTAAACAAAATGTATTAATTATTTAATATATGTAATATTTATTGATTATGTACAAAAAATAAATAAAAGAAGGTATATTGTAAAAAAAGTATTTTTGAGATCAAAATATTAATAAAAATAAAATGTATTAATTCTTTGTATTTTCCCTAAATATACTAATAAATATATAAGTATTCTACATTATTTATTAAATATATATTATATGTACAAAAAAATAAAATATTTAATATTATTAAAAAAATATATTTTTTATAAAATGTTTTCAAGAGATAACATAAAATAAAATCAGAAATAAAATATGTTTGTATTATTTTTAAGTTATTTTAAATAATAGTATATAAGTGTTTATTTTTGTACAAAACTAAATAAAGTCAAATAAATATCAAAATAAATACAAAAAAAATAAGGGAAAAATAATTTTAATATTTCTTTATGCTTAAATAAAAATATGGAAACAAAATCAAAAGGAAAAAATGGAAAATGACAAGTAAAACTTAAAATGGGCCAGGGGGGTGCATGTGAAATGCAGTGTTGTGAAAAGGAAACAAATCTCAGTCCCAGCCCAAGACCCTATCTTCTTCAACCTCCAGCACCTTTGTACAACCAGAACACGCGCCTGCTATCTCAAGATTCTTGGACTTTTAGCACAAACTCACAACATGAAAAATGTTAAGCATCAAGCCACGATTCCATACATATAAAAAACTTAACCTAACTCTCAGAAATGAGAAAGAATTTCTCCATCCCTAATTCTTAACCTAAGTTTTTGTCAATGTTCAGGTCTCAAATTCTCTCAGCACATGCAATATAAATGGAAAGTAAAGATATGTATAGCTTCAGGGGCATGAATAGAACATTTTTCATTCATAAACTTAGAGCTAACTCTTCCTATATTGAGAGATAGAAGTCCATGAACTTACCTGTTCATCTTGGATCGTGTCTGACAATGGAGGCACTTTCAAGGCAAAATGAGGATTGGTACACCTTGCTTGAAGTTCAGGGATGCTATTCCAACCTTTAGTTTGCTTTGAAACCAAGTGAATCAAGCTACAACAATCCACCTGCAAAACATAAAATGTGAAAATGGTGAAGTTGGTTAGAGGTGTTACAGTCTACTTCCAAGGCTTGGGACAGTTTGTATGGATGGTAGAGAATGTGTTTGAACTGGTTTGGATGAAAATGCACGAGTGGATTGAGCTATGGGATTCAAACTGCAGCTTATGCCCTATTTTTGCAGTTTTATGGTGTTTCTGTGAATGGGGAGGTATTGAAGGTGATAGACTCGTGTTTCAGCTCAGTTATGTTGTTTAGAATGTGTCTAACAAGTTTGTCTAAGCTTTGGTTTGCAGCAATGAGAGTTGGTTCAAGTTATGTCAAGTTACTTCTAACTTAAGCAAGAAATGGCAAGTTGGTTTTACAAGCTTGTGCAGGCCCCTCTAATGTGCTGCAACTATCCCCCTTGATCAGTGTGACATGCTTCTGAAATTGTGCCCAAAGATATGGCCTTGTACTTCTTGATTTTCAAACTTGACATAAAGTTCTACTTTACAAAAATGGATAAATCACTTTTTCTAATTATGGTTCAATCTTGTATGCAATGCTTAAACACACAAGATAAGACCTAAACATGAAGGATTGGCATTAAATTTATGAGTGTGAATGAGATAAAGGACCTGTAATCTAGCTTAGAGTATGCTGAGTTCAAAAATGCAAAGTTATGGACATGCAAATTGGTCATGAACAAAGTGAGTTTTTGCCATATTGTCAAATTCGATTCTTCCTAACCACAAGGTTGTTTGATGAGTTCTTGGACATTTTGGAAAGCTTGGAATGTGTAGTACAATTCATCTTTGTAATTCAAATTGAAATTCCAAGTGGAAGAATGTGAAAAGTGGCCATGAAATTAGGAAAAAAATCCTGCCTAGAATAGGTCAAAAATTTTCTAAGTTAAGAATGTTTTGCACCCTTGTTCCAAAAATCATAACTTGAGCTACAAGCTTCTTTTGAGGAAACTTTGTGAATCAAAGTTGTAGATTTTGCAATTAACTACAACTTTCATGTTTTGACTTTTGCTTGAATCCAAATGCATCTTGATGAAAGAGTGGGACAAAGTTAGGAAAAAATTAGGGATTTTCATAACTTAGAAAAATTCTAAGTTATGAAAAATTCTTCATTTCAAACCCTAATTTGTAATTTTGATTTCTTGATGAACAAGTTTCATGTTTTGACATGTTTTTATGAAAAATGGATCTTGACACTTGATTTTGACCAAAAAGTCAAAGTTTGACTTTTCAGTATACAGTCAAAAAATTGATCAATTGACTGGAAAATTCATCTGTCACCCTTGTGCAGTTGGGATCTTTTGAACTTGTTGAACATGTCAAGACAATTCCATGGGGTCCTTGAGTCCATATGTGAGCTTGGTTTGCCATTGGCTAGGTCAAACAGTCAAAAATTGCCTTTGTGCAATCAAAACCCTAAAAATGACCATTTTGCCCTTTTGGTGATCTGATCAAATCTCTTGTGGAATTGTGATCCAAACTTGACCAAATGGTTCATATGAGTTCAAAATGTTGATGGGGGTCAAAAATCATGGGGTTTGACTGTCAATTGACCACAGTTGACTTTTTCCCCAATACAGCTGATTTCTAGGTCAATTGTCCAATTGACTGGGCAAAGTTTGGAATCAAGACTTGAAACTTGGTATGGATAAACTTGGGAGTCTAACATGAAGCATGAAAGTCACTTTAGGCATTTTAGGTCATAACATCTTTGTGCAAACCCAAACCCTAGTTTGGGTTAACAGTGCAAGGAGAAGTCTTGAGCTGAGGAAAGCCTAGATGGATCTTGAGCTCCAAGGGTCTTATGATGAGAAAAAGTTGAGGAAATGGGAGGGCAAATTTTGGGGTACAACAGATCTACAACAATTTTGGTCAATGCGGATCACTAAAACATCGTTGATCATTAAATGGTACTTGTGAGGATTCCAAATGGATGATATACTTGACAAAAAGGAAATGCAACTTGTTGTACGGAGGCTTTGGTTCTACCAATCCTCTAATGAGTTCCAAATGCAAGTTTCAAGATGGTCATCCAACTAACCACTAATTATTAATTTGTTTCACTTTATGCTTTTATTTTTTATGCTTTATGTACCATTTACTTTAAGCATTACATTTCATGTATTTGTATTTTGGCTCACTTGAGCATTTATATTCTTGTTATCTTTGTTTTGCTCACTTGATCCTTTCTTTTATTTTTCAAGACACCTAATAATCAACATGAACCCTAAAAAAGGCTTTAATGATACTTGGACTATTTGGTTACTATCCTTGGTATTATGGAGCATTGGACTTCTTGGACTTAGGATTTGAAACCTTGGCCTATATTGGAGACGTTGTGACCTTAATTGATATTTTGTATAGAGTTCTTGAGGTTTACCTCAAGAAATTTGGTTATTTGTTTGTTTTGTGTGTGGGTTATTGTGTTTATATTCTTTGTTTGTAATCTGGAATTCACCCGTATACAGCCGTTACTCTGCACAATTTTTGTGAAGACTTAATATACTTGAAGTTTTGTTCTCTCAAGAGGTCTAGTATCTTTGCTTGTTTGGTTTCAATCCAAGGAATGGGAATTCTATCTTGACTCATATTGTCAAGTATTGGCTTCTTGTTGGTTAGAGAGTTCTTATCCTTAGCTTTTACCTTATGCTTTAGGATAGTCTCTTCTTCTCCTCCCATCTTCTTTAATTTCAAAAATCTTCTTCCTCCTTTTGAAAACTCTTCTTGTTTTTAAACTTGAACCCCTTTCATAATAAACTTGGACTCATGTCTATGCATTTTCAAAACATTTTGATAAATAAACTCTAATCAACTTAATAATACCTTGACATTTTTTGAGAAGACTAAAAGTCAACCAACTTCATTTCAAACCATTTTGCCACTTTGGATTTTTACTTTAAAAATTCTCTCAAAAGATTGGACTCTTGTTAATCCTTGTAAGTGATGAAAACAACCATGCTTCTACAATATGTAGTGAAGAGAGATAGTTTCCACTTGGGTGTTGAGTGAGGAATTATTGATTTTAAAATCCAAGCCATATCCTCCACATTGAGATGATGCAAATTCTCCTTTCTCATGATTGTGAGTAGTAAGTATGTTTTCCATATGGACAATGACGATGATGTCTTATCTCATAAAATTAACCAACACACTTGTGTTTTAAAAATTTTAAAATGTGAACTACGTGTACCCTGATCCCCTATTGCATGAAAGGTGGTACGTAGGCACTAAAGGTTCGCAACCGCGGCGGGTGCAAAATTCATAAAAAATACATTTCTTCTCTAACCTCCACCAGTTATTCTTCATATAACATTTTATAGCCAAAATATACATATTTTTACAAAGAGGTTCCTGCGGAGTACCATAGATGTTTAGGGTTCTAATACCTTCCCTTTGCATAACCAACCCCCTTACCTTGAATCTTTCCCCCTCTCTTTGGGTTACTCGCTCTTTTCCAATTCCTTTGGAAACAATAAAGCGCGGTAGAGATTTTTATTTTGATCTGTGTAAGTCTAGTCAATCCAATGGATTAGTCTTAAACATTTCTATCGCTACAAAAAAAATAGCGACTTCACTGGGGAAAGATCGACCTCTTGCTGGTCCATCCCTAAGTGGGTTAAACCTATCTTTGTTTATATTTGTATATGTGTTATTGTTTGCTATATAATATATGTTGTATATCTGTTTGTTTGGATTTTCCCAGTTTTCAGGGTGCTTGGCGATTACTTATAAGTCCTATACCCGGACTTGGGAAAACATTAAGATAGGACGGGCGGTATAGTCATGTTAACTTTGAGGGAGTAATCCCAAAAAGTGCTTGGAAATTTCATGTTTTTTTATAACTTTGAGAAACATTTTCACCATGATGCAAGATAATTAAAGAGAAACTTCCAACATGAAAGTTGTAGATCTCCATAAAATCTACAACTTTGCTTTACATAACTCCTTCCAAAAGTGCTTGGATCTCAAGTTATAATTTTATGAACATGTTGTCATGAAACTAATAACTTAGTGCAATTTTGCCCTAATTTGGTCAGGATTTTGACCCAACTTCATGACACTTTTTCATATATTTCCAAGGGGAATCTTCAAAAGCAATTCAAAGATGGGTTGTAGATCACAGTGCAAGCTTTCCAAAATGTCCAATAACTCCTTGAGATCATTCTTGAGTAGGGAGAATCGAAGAGATGAAGTTAGGGTTTTATCACTTTAATTACAAGTAATTTTAGTGATGAACAAAATTCAAATTCAAACTATGTTGCATAAACACTACTTTGCAGGCCTCAAACTTGTTAGGAACTCCATAATTAATGGTTTAAACAACTTTTAGAGGCCTCACTTCAAGCATTCAATGCATGGACATGCTTTTTGTCCATTTTTGGAAGAAAGGTTACATTGCCTTTTTGATAAAGTGACTTTTTGTATAAAACTTGTTCTTGAGCCTTGCACTTGTTCTCTTTTGATCAAACAGGTCCTATAACTCATTAGAAATGTTTCAAACACTTACAATCACCCATCCCATGCTGCTACCTCTCCTTGAAACTTGTTTCTCTCTTTTCTTCAAAATCAAACATGCCAATGCACTCAAACACTTTTGTTTATACATACACAAACACATGAATGCTAAAGCCTTGAAAGAACCTAGAACTCAGAATCACACTTCACACTTCCATTTTAATACAAACTGACCAAAAACATGAAACTCATAATCTACTCGTGCGTTTCTTGGCCTTTTGGTTTCTAAAGTTTCTAAACTTCACATAGAATCAATCCCACACCCTGTTTTAGAACTGTAACACCATTAACACCATCCTCCATTTTCAAAAACTCAGCTCTGCACATTGACTTCTCCAGACCATTTCAGCCATCCAGTTTTTAAGCTAATCATTGCATTAGCTTCCTAGGACCTCAAGGAAGCTAACTTGATCATCACCATCACTTGAAACAAGCTCAAACTCAAAACACGATTTCCAGGTTTGAGGTAAGTTTTCTCAACTTGGAACTCTTCATACAGGCATCATCAATGATTTATTTATGAACAAAACATGTAGATATCATTGCCCTAAAGCTAACCATGTCCATAGTTTCAATTAATTTTGCTTGAGTTTAGAGAATTTTAAAACTGAAATTTCTGATATTTTTAGGGTTCAGATTAGGGCCATTAAAATTCATGCTTATATTTGATCTATAGTTTTAATGCTTTACATTTCTGAAACCGTGAGAAAATTTGCTACAAGTTTCATGTTTACAGTTTTCATTTTTGATGAGAAATGAGCAAGTTACAGTTGGTTTGGCTGGAGGTTGAAGATGAAGTCATCAGGACGCGTTTTGTCTTGTATATTTATTATTTTGCTTATGTTAACGGATGTATAGCCACCCTAGTGGTAGAAGCGCGTGCCTGTAACCTTTGGGACCTGGGTTCGAGCCCCAGTGGTACCCTTTTTGCATTTTTTTACATGTTTTCCATTCTGACTTTTTTTTAGGCGCTTGGGCCTTATTTGGGCTTGTGTTGTTTTTTTATTCTCTGCTTGCTAACCCCCCTGTAGACTACTGGCACCCCTGGCCCAAGTTTTTTTATTTTCTTTATTTTATTTCATTTTTATTTTCTTAATATATTTTCTAAATATTAAAAAACATAAAAAATATAAAAAAATTAGATTTTCATTTTAACTTAGTTTATTTTTATTTTTCCTCACAAAAAATATTTTTATTAAGTATACTTTATTTATTTTTACTAATTTGTCTTGTAAACTTAATTAATACTAGTTTTTTTATTTCACACCATTTAAAATATATTATTTTAATATTAAAGGATAAAAATATTTTATAATGTAATAAATATTTTCAAAACAAAAAATACCAAAAATACTTTTCTTATAAAACTCAATTTATTTTATTTTAATTAGTAGAACTAGGATTTTATTTAAAATCTTTTCTTAAACAAATTATTTTTATTAATTCTTTTTCTTTAAGTTAATTATATTAAGACAAAATCCCTTTTTCCTAAAAAAATCCAAACAAATATCCATTTACTTCATATTTTGTATTTTTGTACATTTATTCACTTTTGTACATTGTATCCATTTAATTCCTTGTACATTAATACTCATTCAATATGGTTGTAATAGACTAACTAGATTTACATTTTTACAATCCCCTCCCTACAAATGTTGTAGTAGCGTAGTAACTTTAAATTTCCTAATTTACCGCTTTTATAACATGCTAGTAATTAGGGTTTGTATGAAAAGACTAAAACTAGTACTTAGAAAATCCTAATTCAAGACAAGAACAAGCATGAAAACAATACACTTGCACACAAGCACCCCTAGGGTTATTTCCACTTGGTTGCCTTATACAAAATGGCCATATTACGCATGTAAGGTATCTTAGCAAAAACAAAGAAAATACAAGATCATAGTCCCTCGATGACGCTATCTAAGTTGCCTTTCAAATGATCTTAGTCCCTAAAAAGAAAGTGAGTTTTTGCCATATTGCCAAATTCGATTCTTCCTAACCACAAGGTTGTAATGCAAATTGAAATTCCAAGTGGAAGCATGTGAAAAGTGGCCATGAAGTTAGGCAAAAATCCTGCCTAGAATAGGTCAAAATTTTTCTAAGTTAAGAATGTTTTGCACCCTTGTTCCAAAAATCATAACTTGAGCTACAAGCTTCTATTGAGGAAACTTTGTGAATCAAAGTTGTAGATTTTGCAATGAACTACAACTTTCATGTTTTTACTTTTGCTTGAATCCAAATTCATCTTGATGAAAGAGTGGGACAAAGTTAGGAAAAAATTAGAGATTTTCATAACTTAGAAAAATTCTAAGTTATGAAAAATTCTTCATTTCAAACCCTAATTTGTAATTTTGATTTCTTGATGAACAAGTTTCATGTTTTGACATGTTTTTATGAAAAATGGATCTTGACACTTGATTTTGACCAAAAAGTCAAAGTTTGACTTTTCAGTATACAGTCAAAAAATTGATCAATTGACTGGAAAATTCATCTGTCACCCTTGTGCAGTTGGGATCTTTTGAACTTGTTGAACATGTCAAGACAATTCCATGGGGTCCTTGAGTCCATATGTGAGCTTGGTTTGCCATTGTCTAGGTCAAACAGTCAAAAATTGCCTTTGTGCAGTCAAAACCCTAAAAATGACCATTTTGCCCTTTTGGTGATCTGATCAAATTTCTTGTGGAATTGTGATCCAAACTTGACCAAATGGTTCATATGAGTTCAAAATGTTGATGGGGGTCAAAAATCATGGGGTTTGACTGTCAATTGACCACAATTGACTTTTTCTCCAATACAGCTGATTTCTAGGTCAATTGTCCAATTGACTGGGCAAAGTTTGGAATCAAGACTTGAAACTTGGTATGGATAAACTTGGGAGTCTAACATGAAGCATGAAAGTCACTTTAGGCATTTTAGGTCATAACATCTTTGTGCAAACCCAAACCCTAGTTTGGGTTAACAGTGCAAGGAGAAGTCTTGAGCTGAGGAAACCCTAGCTGGATCTTGAGCTCCAAGGGTCTTGTGATGAGAAAAAGTTGAGGAAATGGGAGGGCAAATTTTGGGGTACAACAGATCTACAACATTTTTGGTCAATGCGGATCACTAAAACATCGTTGATCATTAAATGGTACTTGTGAGGATTCCAAATGGATGATATACTTGACAAAAAGGAAATGCAACTTGTTGTACGAAGGCTTTGGTTCTACCAATCCTCTAATGAGTTCCAAATGCAAGTTTCAAGATGGTCATCCAACTAACCACTAATTATTAATTTGTTTCACTTTATGCTTTTATTTTTTATGCTTTATGTACCATTTACTTTAAGCATTACATTTCATGTATTTGTATTTTGGCTCACTTGAGCATTTATATTCTTGTTATCTTTGTTTTGCTCACTTGATCCTTTCTTTTATTTTTCAAGACACCTAATAATCAACATGAACCCTAAAAAAGGCTTTAATGATACTTGAACTATTTGGTTACTATCCTTGGTATTATGGAGCATTGGACTTCTTGGACTTAGGATTAGAAACCTTGGCCTATATTGGAGACGTTGTGACCTTAATTTATATTTTGTATAGAGTTCTTGAGGTTTATCTCAAGAAATTTGGTTATTTGTTTGTTTTGTGTGTGGGTTATTGTGTTTATATTCTTTGTTTGTAATCTGGAATTCACCCGTATACAGCCGTTACTCTGCACAATTTTTGTGAAGACTTAATACACTTGAAGTTTTGTTCTCTCAAGAGGTCTAGTATCTTTGCTTGTTTGGTTTCAATCCAAGGAATGGGAATTCTATCTTGACTCATATTGTCAAGTATTGGCTTCTTGTTGGTTAGAGAGTTCTTATCCTTAGCTTTTACCTTATGCTTTAGGATAGTCTCTTCTTCTCCTCCCATCTTCTTTAATTTCAAAAATCTTCTTCCTCCTTTTGAAAACTCTTCTTGTTTTTAAACTTGAACCACTTTCATAATAAACTTGGACTCATGTCTATGCATTTTCAAAACATTTTCATAAATAAACTCTAATCAACTTAATAATACCTTGACATTTTTTAAGAAGACTAAAAGTCAACCAACTTCATTTCAAACCATTTTGCCACTTTGGCTTTTTACTTTAAAATTTCTCTCAAAAGATTGGACTCTTGTTAATCCTTGTAAGTGATGCAAACAACCATGCTTCTACAATATGTAGTGAAGAGAGATAGTTTCCACTTGGGTGTTGAGTGAGGAATTGTTGATTTTAAAATCCAAGCCATATCCTCCACTTTGAGATGATGCAAATTCTCCTTTCTCATAATTGTGAGTAGTAAGTATGTTTTCCATATGGACAATGACGATGATGTCTTATCTCATAAAATTAACCAACACACTTGTATTTTAAAAATTTTAAAATGTGAACTATGTGCACCCTGATCCCCTATTGCATGAAAGGTGGTACGTAGGCACTAAAGATTCGCAACCGCGGCGGGTGCAAAATTCATAAAAAAATACATTTCTTCTCTAACCTCCACCAGTTATTCTTCATACAACATTTTATAGCCAAAATATACATCTTTTTACAAAGAGGTTCCTGTGGAGTACCATAGATGTTTAGGGTTCTAATACCTTCCCTTTGCATAACCAACCCCCTTACCTTGAATCTTTCCCCCTCTTTTTGGGTTACTCGCTCTTTTCCAATTCCTTTGGAAACAATAAAGCGCGGTAGAGATTTTTATTTTGATCTGTGTAAGTCTAGTCAATCCAATGGATTAGTCTTAAACATTTCTATCGCTACAAAAAAAATAGCGACTTCACTGGGGAAAGATCGACCTCTTGCTGGTCCATCCCTAAGTGGGTTAAACCTATCTTTGTTTATATTTGTATATGTGTTATTGTTTGCTATATAATATATGTTGTATATCTGTTTGTTTGGATTTTCCCAGTTTTCAGGGTGCTTGGCGATTACTTATAAGTCCTATACCCGGACTTGGGAAAACATTAAGATAGGACGGGCGGTATAGTCATGTTAACTTTGAGGGAGTAATCCCAAAAAGTGCTTGGAAATTTCATGTTTTTTTATAACTTTGAGCAACATTTTCACCATGATGCAAGATAATTAAAGAGAAACTTCCAACATGAAAGTTGTAGATCTCCATAAAATCTACAACTTTACTTTACATAACTCCTTCCAAAAGTGCTTGGATCTCAAGTTATAATTTTATGAACATGTTGTCATGAAACTAATAACTTAGTGCAATTTTGCCCTAATTTGGTCAGGATTTTGACCCAACTTCATGACACTTTTTCATATATTTCCAAGGGGAATCTTCAAAAGCAATTCAAAGATGGGTTGTAGATCACATTGCAAGCTTTCCAAAATGTCCAATAACTCCTTGAGATCATTCTTGAGTAGGGAGAATCGAAGAGATGAAGTTAGGGTTTTATCACTTTAATTACAAGTCATTTTAGTGATGAACAAAATTCAAATTCAAACTATGCTGCATAAACACTACTTTGCAGGCCTCAAACTTGTTAGGAACTCCATAATTAATGGTTTAAACAACTTTTAGAGGCCTCACTTCAAGCATTCAATGCATGGACATGCTTTTTGTCCATTTTTGGAAGAAAGGTTACATTGCCTTTTTGATAAAGTGACTTTTTGTACAAAACTTGTTCTTGAGCCTTGCACTTGTTCTCTTTTGATCAAACAGGTCCTATAACTCATTAGAAATGTTTCAAACACTTACAATCACCCATCCCATGCTGCTACCTCTCCTTGAAACTTGTTTCTCTCTTTTCTTCAAAATCAAACATGCCAATGCACTCAAACACTTTTGTTTATACATACACAAACCATTTGACACAAACACATGAATGCTAAAGCCTTGAAAGAACCTAGAACTCAGAATCACACTTCACACTTCCATTTTAATACAAACTGACCAAAAACATGAAACTCATAATCTACTCGTGCGTTTCTTGGCCTTTTGGTTTCTAAAGTTTCTAAACTTCACATAGAATCAATCCCACACCCTGTTTTAGAACTGTAACACCATTAACACCATCCTCCATTTTCAAAAACTCAGCTCTGCACATTAACTTCTCCAGACCATTTCAGCCATCCAGTTTTTAAGCTAATCATTGCATTAGCTTCCTAGGACCTCAAGGAAGCTAACCTGATCATCACCATCACTTGAAACAAGCTCAAACTCAAAACACGATTTCCAGGTTTCAGGTAAGTTTTCTCAACTTGGAACTCTTCATACAGGCATCATCAATGATTTATTTATGAACAAAACATGTAGATATCATTGCCCTAAAGCTAACCATGTCCATAGTTTCAATTAATTTTGCTTGAGCTTAGAGAATTTTAAAACTGAAATTTCTGATATTTTTAGGGTTCAGATTAGGGCCATTAAAATTCATGCTTATATTTGATCTATAGTTTTAATGCTTTACATTTCTGAAACCGTGAGAAAATTTGCTACAAGTTTCATGTTTACAGTTTTCATTTTTGATTAGAAATGAGCAAGTTACAGTTGGTTTGGCTGGAGGTTGAAGATGAAGTCATCAGGACGCGTTTTGTCTTGTATATTTATTATTTTGCTTATGTTAACGGATGTATAGCCACCCCAGTGGTAGAAGCGTGTGCCTGTAACCTTTGGGACCTGGGTTCGAGCCCCAGTGGTACCCTTTTTGCATTTTTTTTACATGTTTTCCATTCTGACTTTTTTTTAGGCGCTTGGGCCTTATTTGGGCTTGTGTTGTTTTTTTATTCTCTGCTTGCTAACCCCCCAGTAGACTACTGGCACCCCTGGCCCAAGTTTTTTTATTTTCTTTATTTTATTTCATTTTTATTTTCTTAATATATTTTCTAAATATTAAAAAACATAAAAAATATAAAAAAATTAGATTTTCATTTTAACTTAGTTTATTTTTATTTTTATTTTTCCTCACAAAAAATATTTTTATTAAGTATACTTTATTTATTTTTACTAATTTGTCTTGTAAACTTATTAATACTAGTTTTTTTATTTCACACCATTTAAAATATATTATTTTAATATTAAAGGATTAAAATATTTTATAATGTTATAAATATTTTCAAAACAAAAAATACCAAAAATACTTTTCTTATAAAACTCAATTTATTTTATTTTAATTAGTAGAACTAGGATTTTATTTAAAATCTTTTCTTAAACAAATTATTTTTATTAATTCTTTTTCTTTAAGTTAATTATATTAAGACAAAATTCCTTTTTCCTAAAAAAATCCAAACAAATATCCATTTACTTCATATTTTGTATTTTTGTACATTTATTCACTTTTGTACATTGTATCCATTTAATTCCTTGTACATTAATACTCATTCAATATGGTTGTAATAGACTAACTAGGTTTACATTTTTGCAATCCCCTCCCTACAAATGTTGTAATAGCGTAATAACTTTAAATTTCCTAATTTATCGCTTTTATAACATGCTAGTAATTAGGGTTTGTATGAATAGACTAAAACCAGTACTTAGAAAACCCTAAATCAAGACAAGAACAAGCATGAAAACAATACACTTGCACACAAGCACCCCTAGGGTTATTTCCACTTGGTTTCCTTATACAAAATGGCCATATTACGCATGTAAGGTATCTTAGCAAAAACAAAGAAAATACAAGATCATAGTCCCTCGATGACGCTATCTAAGTTGCCTTTCAAATGATCTTAGTCCCTAAAAAGAATGCTAAGATACCTTGCAACATTGTTAATCATGGTTATACGATGAGCCACGCTCGTCCCTTTACATCCAAAGATAGGGTTGCTTACCAAATCAATGGTAAAACAACAATGTCAAAGGAAAAGAAAATGAACAAGAAAGACTTTTGAGTAGGTAGAATGCTCCTAATTACTTGCCCAATTTCAAAACAAAACATCCTTGCTATTTTCAAAATGAACACCTACACTTTCATAACATCTTACAAAAATTAAAAACATTTTCAAAAAGATCAAACATCTTTGTATACATTCTTACAAATAAGAATTATTACAAAGATTGCTTAAACGATGGCCTCTTTATAAAATACTTTCAAAAACCACACCAAGCACAATTTCAAACAAAAGCAAGTGATCTAGCAAGTAACTAAGAGCCCATGGAAAACCATGGATGAAAAGGGTGCTAATACCTTCCCTTTTCATAATCTACCCCCCCGAACTCAAGAAATTATCTCAAAGGTCTTTCATGTGCTTTTTCACCTTTCCTTTTGGATAAAAGAAAAGTCAGTGGCGACTCTTGCTAACTGCAACATTTGCAATCAAACGCAAAACCTTCAAGTCAGTTCTCCCATCGTATCACAGAGCTGGCGACTCTACTGGGGATAGATTTAAAAGTTGGGTTACCTTAGGGTTAGATCATATTTACTTGCATGCATTGTTTGAATTGTATGCTTTACATTGTGGTTCTTTGTTTTGGTTTGAATCCTCTACCCAGATTTGGGATACATTATAGGTAAGTAGCAATACATTGTGGAAACTGTGCAGGATATACCGACATGTTCTAAGCAATAGCTACGTTAGTGCGACATATTTGTGGGTACCGGTAGCCTTTGAGTTAATCAAAGAGAATACGGGGCCACTGAGTGATGTCATGAAACATTAATGAACTTTTAGAACCTTTACTTGACCAACTTGGCCTTTAGGATGTAGTGAGATGACCAACTTTGATGCAGTCCAAAGTTGGTAGATACTCGATACTACACTCATTGAGGTTTGGTTTCTTGGGATATTTCGGTCGCCATTAAAGAGGCTTATGCTAAAACAATGACCAAGGAAACAAACCGGTGATATTGAGCTCCTTAGGACCCGGTTACTATTACTAGGACAGGTTGAGCCAACTAAACTTCAAAAGGATACTTACCCATGAAACTCCATGCAAGCCTAAACCTAAGGACTTGTTTTCTTTTCTTGTATATGCATACTTGTACATAACATTAACATCATAGCATCATACACATTCACTAACCATTTCAAGGATCTTGGGATTTATCTTTGTTCTGTTTTGTAGGCTACGTATTATATTCACAGGAAAACTATTCAAGTCAACCTTGTAAGGATCCCTTCACAACTTAAGGAGCTATCCTCAAAGATTCCTGAAAAATCTCCATTCACCGAGAGACATGGTCGCCTACTTAACTTGGTCACCTTTAACACAGATGAGGACATGATGAAGGTGCTCTTTCAGTTCTTTGATCCTTTACACCATTGCTTCACATTTCCCTACTATCAACTTGTGCCTACTTTGGAAGAATTCTCCCGGATCTTGAGGATTCCCATTCTCAATCAACTACCTTTCAACGGTACGGAAAGAGACCCAAAGTCAGAAGAGATTTCTCAAACTCTACACTTGCATTAATATGATGTCACAACTCATCGGGAAACAAGAAGTGGTGTCAAAGGTTTCCTAGCAAAGTTCTTGTTTGAGAAAGCCCAAAACTATTGGAACTCCTTGGATTTGCAAGCCTTTGAGGAAATTATGGATCTCCTCATCTATGGGATGGTTTTGTTTCCAAATCTTGACCAACTCATAGATGTGAACGCCATCAAAATCTTCATGACACGCAACCCGGTGTCTACTTTGCTAGGAGACATCCTACACTCTTTTCACACTCGCACTATGAGGAAAAGAGGTGTCCTTATGTGTTGCACTCCTCTCTTGGCAAGATGGTTTATTTCGCATCTTCCCCAATCAGTATTGAAGAATGAGCAAGGTTCAAGGTGGTCACAAAGGTTGATGACGCTCAAACATTTAGACATTCATTTGTGCTCCTGATCCTTAGAGAATGTTACTATTGTTGACCATTGTGGAGAGTTCCCTAATGTCCCATTACTTGGCATTAGGGGAGGTATCACCTACAACCCCTGTTTAGCTTTAAGACAGTTTGGTTACGCCCGAAGGGATGGCCCGCATGAGATGCTGATTCAAGGTTTGGTATTTGACTATGACAACGACGATCAAGATCTTCGCCAAAGATTTATCTGAGCTTGGAGGATGTTAAACAAGGTAGATAGCAAGAATTTGGGGCATAAAAATTACATCCCTCTTGAGCCTTACCTCAAATGGGTACAAACTCGTGCTCAGAGTCTTATGATGCCTTATCCCTCCATTCTCCCGGTAATCATTGAGCCTGTCATGGAAGGAGATGTTCCATATACTATCCTACATCCTGACATGCTCACCTCTCTTGAAGACCTACAAAGGGATTGGATACAACTCAAGGGGGAGCGAGATACTTTCGAAGCCCAATTCTACGCAAGCGAGAAGAAGGTTTTGGAACTCACTAAGAAACTTCATGAGGAGCAGACTCTTAATGCCTACATTGCGTCAAAGACGATGCGTACTACCTTTCTATCTTAGAGTTTTTTGTATTTTTTTTGCCCAAGAAGGCATTGATGTACTCAAAGCTTTAACTTATTAATATAACGTGTGTTTCCTTTTTGTCTAAAACAAATTTGAATCTTAAAATCCTTGAAATCATTGCATATGCATTTATCATTCATCATAGCATAAGCAGGTTTCTTGCGACAAGTCTCTTCATCTCTCTACTGTTTATTTTAGTAATATAGATCTCGAGAAAACGGTGAAAGACCTCCAAGCTCAAAATGCACAGTTTCAATAGTTGTTCTTAACTTTGGCCAAAGGACAAGAAGAGTTGAAGACCTTGCTGGTTGAGGAGAAGAAAAAGAAGATGAAGAAAATAACCAGAATTTTGAACATGGGAAGAAGATTCCAAGGGCAGACAAGAAGGGCCTTAGAATTTGCAACAAAATCCAGTGAGAAAGACAATAAAGATTGGAAGGGCAAGGAAACAGTTGTTCAGTCTGATTTAGAAGAGGAAGAGGAAGAAGAAGACTATTCTGAAGAACAATACCCTCCAGCCGACGACAAGTATAAGAATCTAGAAGAACGGTTGAGTGCAATGGAAATCCAAAAGGTTCCTGGCTTGTACTTTGAAGAGTTGGGGTTAGTATCAAGGATTATCATCCCTCCAAAATTCAAAGCACATGTGTTCACCAAATATGACACAGTCTCATGCCCTAAAATGCATCTTCGGTCCTATGTGAGGAAAATCCATCCACATACCGCTAACAAGGATTTATGGGTACATTTCTTCCAAGACAATCTTTCTGGAACTCAACTTGATTGGTTTTATCAGTTAGAAATGGCGAATGTTCATAACTGGGAAGATCTTGTTGCAGCCTTTTACAAACAATACCAATACAATGTTGATCTTGCACCTACCCGTACTCAACTCCAGAGTATGGCCATGGTTTCAAGTGAAGGCTTCAAGGACTATGTGCAAAAATGGAGGGACTTGGCCGGGAGAGTTCAACCTCCCCTATCTGAAAGAGAGTTGGTAGACATGTTTTTGGGCACCTTGTCTGGTCCTTTCTTCAATCACTTAATTGGGAGTTCATCGGCAGGTTTTACTGAATTGATATTGACCGAAGAAAGGGTAGAAGCCAGGATAAAGAATGGAAAGATTCAAAAAGATGAATCCTCTGCTGCTGTAAGTAAGCCATTCATAGGAAAGAAAGAAGTGGTTTCTGTATATCCTCAGAGAAATCAAGATGGGTCCGAACGCCGTCTAATGGTGGGGGATGTTATGATTCCTAAACCTGCGCCTGATCAGCAAAGAAACAACCAACCAAGAATGGAAAGACCAGCCAGACAATTCACTAGAATTAACATGACCCTATCTCAAGTATTTCCACATCTGTTAAGATCCAACCTAGTAACCTTGAATGAAGCTCTAAAGAACCCTAACACAACATCTCCTCACTATCATCCTAATTCCCACTGTGCATACCACTCTGAGAGTCCCGGCCATGACACTAACAACCGTTGGGCTCTAAAGAACAAAGTACAAGACCTCCTTGAAGCCAAAGAGATTGAATTTTATGCGCCAGAAAAGCCCAATGTCATTTCTTCCCCTATGCCCAAACACGGCCATAATACCAACGCCATTGAGGAAGATATGTTTGTTACTTCAGTTGATGAACTTATGACCCCACTCCTGATTATCAAAAAGAACTTATTGAATGCCAGTGTTTTCCCAGGCTGTGATGAAAGCTGTCATTTCCGTTTGTCCTCACACACCAGTTGTCCTTTGTTGAGAGCAGGCGTTCGGTGCCTAATAGATAACAAGGAAATTCTGTTTGAAAAGACTTCTGTTCCAACTGTTTCTTATAATGATGTTTCCATCGTTACCATTTCCGCCAATTATTCCAGGGTCTCCACCAAAAGACCCGTTAGAATTACATCAGTTCCAAAAGTAGCTCCTTTAATAATTACAATGTCTGGAACAATCCCGTATTTGTCAGACAAAACCGTACCATGGAATTATGGAGGGGATGTCTACTATCGTGGTATCAAGCAAGATTGGCCAGTTGCTGAAGATTCAAGTTCTGAGAAGGTTGACTCAAATATCAGTAATATTGCAGGGACTAGCAAGATTACCTGAAGCATAAGGATTTTCTCTCCAGAAATTTCTCCCCCAAAAACAGTTTCTGGACCCGTAATCATTCCTATTGTTGTTGCTCCTCCAAAGGCTGTTCCCAGTCCTACAATCATCTCTGCTAATACTCCTGCTGACAAAGCTATTACAATCCCTGATATCACCCCTACTGATATTCTTGTTGCCGAGTCAACCGAGACTCGAGGTAAAAGGATTCTGATTGAGCATGTTCGGATAAAGGCACCATCATTGGCTATCTCTGACACCTCCCAGAAAGAGATGGAGGAAATTCTAAAGATCATAAAAAGAAGCGACTACAATGTATTCGAGAAACTGGGGAAAACTCTATCTAAAATTTCCATGCTGGATCTATTACTATGTTCCGAAGCTCATGCAAAAGCCTTGCTAAAATTCCTGAAAACTGCTCATGTTTCCCAAGAAACATCTGTCGATCAGTTCTAAGACTGCGTAGCCAGCTTGACCGCAGATAATGGTTTAGGTTTTTCGGATGCTGATTTAACGCCAATAGGGAGGAAGCATAATGAGACATTACATGTCTCAGTGGAATGCAGGGGCACGACTCTGGCTTATGTATTGGTTGACACCGGTTCATCTTTGAATGTATTTCCTAAAAAGGCTCTTGATAGGCTTGACTGCAAGGGATTGACATTGAAACCAAGCAACATAGTAGTGAGAGCCTTTTACGGTTCAAAAAGGATGGTGCATGGGGAAGTGGACATCCCTATAAAGTTTAGAACCCAAACATTTGATTCAACTTTTTATGTAATAGATATTCTCCCTTCATATTCCTGCTTGCTAGGCCGACCATGGATTCATAATGTCGGCGCTGTTACTTCTACGTTACACCAAATGCTGAAATACCCGATTCAAGGGAGGTTTATCACTGTTCATGGAGAAAAATAGTATATGATCAGCCATCTCAATTCTTCAGATATATGGAGTTAGATGGTGAATTTATTGAAACTTCATTCCAGCACTTTGAAGAAGTCCCGCAAGATGTTGCAATAACCAAGGTTGTGTCTCAAGTTCCCAAGATCACAAGGCCTCTGCTCAGGATTTCGTCTTTGAAAGATGCCAAGGCAGTGATAGAAGAAGGTGGGTGCACTATTTGGGGACAACACCTAGATATCCCATACAAATCTGACAAGTTTGGTCAGAGTTTCACTACAGGTGCCCAGAAAGCTGTACGCCGCGCTCGTGCCGGAGGAGTGCCCTTGAAGATCACAACCACCAAGTCAATGTAGTGGAGGATGATGAAGACAGCTATGACCTAGAGGATTGGATTTTCCCAACTTTCAATGGAGGGCTAGAGACTTTGTCCCGATCACTTTTATCCCATAGTAATTTGTCTTTACATTTTGTTGGATCTGTAATATTAAAACAATTCAGACTCTTAAAACCTTGTGTCTTACCTGAGGCACAATGGTCCATTTGTAAGTGTTATTATATCATTTCCATATGACATCAATGAATCATGGACGTTTTTGCATACAAACTTTGTGCTCATTGTTTTTATTTTTTTACATTTCATTTCTTTCAAAGATAGCTATACTCTTACATACACTCAGACTCACAATGTAGGTCTACATCCATTCGGGATCCCATGGCTAACAGTTCTGCTATGGCCTTCTATGACTCTGAAAATCTAATCTACCAAGTCGAAGACGAAGGTGAGAAAGATTGTGAAGTACCAGGGGAACTTTCCATATTACTACAACAAGAAGAGAGAACCATTCAGACCCACGAGGAACTCGTGGATACAATCAACCTAGATACCGAGGAAGACAAAAGAGAAGTCAAGGTGGGTGCCAACCTGGAACCCAATGTCAAAGAGCGTCTGATTCATTTGTTACACGAGTATGTTGAGGTCTTTGCCTAGTTGTATAAAGACATGTCGGGACTTGATGCAGACATTGTGGTACATCGTCTACCTACAAGAGAAGATTGTCCACCAGTAAAATAAAAGGTTCGTCGTATGCGACCAGGTATGTCGAAGAAGATTAAAGAAGAAGTCATGAAATAGTTTAACGCGGGATTCTTGGCCGTCACCTCCTATCCGCCATGGGTTGCCAATGTTGTTCTGGTGCCCAAAAAGGATGGCAAAGTACGAATGTTCATGGACTACAGAGATTTGAATAGGGAAAGCCCTAAGGATGATTTCCCGCTTCCCCACATTGACATTCTAGTTGACAATACAGCACAGCACAAAGTGTTTTCCTTCATGGACGTTTTCTCAGGCTATAACCAAATCAAAATGGCGCCTAAGGATATGGAGAAGACAACCTTTGTCACACAATGGGGCACATTCTGCTATAAGGTTATGCCATTCGGACTGAAGAATGCTGGGGCAACCTATCAGCGTGCCATGGTAGCTCTATTTCACGACATGATACACCATGAAATAGAGGTCTATGTGGACGACATGATAGCTAGATCTCAAACAGAAGAAGAGCATCTTGATCATTTACAGAAATTGTTTGAGAAGCTAAAGAAATACAAGTTGAGGTTGAACCCAAATAAGTGCACATTTGAAGTGAGGTCTGGTAAACTCCTAGGCTTTGTTGTCAGTAATAAAGGTATTGAAGTGGATCCTGCCAAAGTGAAAGCGATACAAGAGATGCCTGCTCCTCGTACCGAGAAGGAAGTCAGAGGATTCTTGGGACGTTTAAACTACATTGTCAGATTCATTTCTCACCTGACAGCTACTTGTGAACCAATCTTCAAGTTACTGAAGAAAGATCAAGTAGTAAAATGGAATGATGAGTGCCAAACTGCTTTCGACAAGATTAAAGAGTACTTATAAGAGCCTCCTATTTTTATGCCACCAGTCGAGGGAAGACCATTGATCATGTATCTGACTGTTTTGGAAAATTCAATGGGGTGTGTGCTGGGGTAGCATGACGAGTCTGGCCGAAAAGAGCATTCTATTTATTACTTGAGCAAAAAGTTTACCGACTATGAAACAAGATATTCACTGCTCGATAAAACTTGTTACGCTCCGGCATGGGCTGCTCGTCGGCTAAGACAATATATGTTGATTCATACTACCTTGTTGATATCTAAAATGGATCCAATAAAATACATCTTTGAGAAACCTACCCTCTCTGGGAGAATAGCGAGATGGAAGATGATCCTGACAGAATATGACATACAATATACTACCCAGAAAGCAATAAAGGGCAGTGTATTGGCTGATCACCTTGCTCACCAAGTTGTGGAAGACTACCAGTCTATGAAGTTTGAATTCCCAGATGAAGACATCATGATGGTAAACAATTGTGAAGAATTCAGGGCATATGACGGACCTGAACAAGGGGAATGGGACACCAAACATCCTAACCTTATCCCTTACAAAGAACATGTTTTGACATTGCTCCCAAACTTTGAGAAGATTACCTTCGAGCACTTCTCGCGAGAAGAAAATCAGCTACAAGACGCACTAGTCACGATGTCATCTATGTTTAAACTTAAATGGGATAATGAAGCTCCCCAGATCACCATTGAACGAAGGGATGAACCAACACACTGTCACGAGATTAATATTGAAGAAGTAGTGGATCAGCCTTGGTTTCACGAAGTCAAGTTGTGTCTCGAAACCCAAGAATATCCAGAAGGAGCTTCAGTAAACGATAAGAGGTTCTTAAGGAGATTCTCTGCTAAATTCTTCCTTAGTAATGGCATTCTTTACAAATGCAACCATGACTCTGTGTTACTTCGGTGCGTAGACAAGGTTGAAGCTGAAAGGATCATGACTGAATTACATGAAGGAACTTTTGGCACCCATTCTAGTGGGCATACGATGGAAAAGAAAATCCTACGGGTAGGCTATTACTGGTCTACCATGGAAACAAATTTCTATCAACACTCTCGAACCTGCCATAAGTGTCATATCTATGCTGATAAGGTGCACGTACCTCCAGTTCCTCTGAATGTCTTGACGGCTCCTTGGCCCTTTGCTATATGGGGGATTGATATGATTGGGGAAATCAAGTCAACAGCCTCCAGTGGACACTGCTTCATCTTAGTGGCCATTTACTATTTTACCAAGTGGGTGGAGGCAACTTCTTTCGCTTCCGTTACCAAGAATGTTGTTGCCCGGTTCATCAAGCAGAATCTCATATGTCGTTACGGTATCTCGGAGAGGATCATTATAGACAATGGTACAAACTTGAACAATATTATGATCACCGCCTTGTGCGAACAATTCAAGATCCATCATCACAATTCTTCCCCTTATCGGTCGAAGATGAATGGTGTTGTCGAAGCCGCGAATAAGAACATTAAAAAGATCATACAGAAAATGACAGTCACGTATAAAGACTGGCATGAGATGCTACCATTCGCTCTCCATGGGTATCATACCACGACACACACATCAACTGGGGCAACACCCTACTCTCTAGTTTATGGCATGGAAGTTGTCTTGCCCATTGAGGTCCAGATCCCCTCTCTGAAAATTATGAAGGATGCAAGGCTGAATGAAGAAGATTGGATTCAGACTCGACTTGATCAACTAAACTTGATTGATGAGAAAAGACTTACTACTATCTGTCATGGTCAGATGTATCAAAAACATATGATCAAGGCTTTCAACAAAAAGGTCAGACGCCAAGTGTATCAAGTCGGGGATTTGGTGATCAAACGTATTATACTGCCTCAAGGTTATCCCAGGGGAAAATGGACTCCTACATACGAAGGACCATTTATGATCAAAAACATATTCTCTGGTGGAGCAATGATTTTGACCACCATGGATGGCGACGACCTGCCGCACCCTGCGAAAACAGACATAGTCAAAAGATACTATGCATAAGAGAACCGTTAGGTTGACACACCTAGGCAAAACAAGGGCATCCCGACGAACCAAAAGGTTCAGGCAAAAATTAGGGATAAAACAAAAAAAAATTGTACACCCGGAAAAGCTGAAAACGCGAAAGGGCGGCTTGGGCAAAAAAGGATATCCCAGTGGACTGAAAACCCGAAAGGGAGGTCCAGAAGAAAGTTAGGGAATTAAAGCATATGACTATGTCCTGTTGGATCACCTTACGGACAACCTTTGGCTTCCACTGGCAAGCTCGACGGTTATGATCAATTCAATCAACTTTGGACAAGGCAACAAATAGACAAGATGCTGAGAGACACGAAGGCTATAGCAGAATATGAACCCCATGGGATTATTGCACATAGCTATCTTTTCTTTGTATCAAAATTTTCATTTTTTACGAAGGCATTATCTTACTAGAATGTTTGTCTCATTGTACAAAAATACTTACTCAAATTCAATACAAAAGATATCCCTTTGAAATTGCAAAACTAACTATTTTTCTTTACTCCTGCGTTTTGTTTACAAAAACGTCCAATGATTTATTTTTGAACATATGCATTTGAACATAATTACTGTTTACAAATAAACAGAATAGAAAGATAGTCACATGTGGATTTAAGAGATAGGGAAATATCTTTGATCTATTCCATAAAATCCCCCACAGTGTGCAATTTAATCCCCAGCAGAACAAAACTTCCAGTTTATCAATCCTCGGTAGAAGTTTCCAAATTTCACAGGATTTCACAAGCATTACACAGAATTTCCCTTACAACAGATTTTGTTTCTCTAAGCGGAAAATTAATCAACACTTCAACTTCACAACATGAAGACTTACACTTCATATCCTCAGCAGCAGTCAGGGATTTATTTTCCCTAGTCTAACAGCAGTGTAGCAAATTAGCTCACATATGCATACATCGCATCCATATATCATAAACATTGATAGCACGAGTGCATCATACCATGCATTTCATACAACATGACTTTACATTTTAGCTAACATTTTACCCATTTCAGGATAAGGTTAACAACTACCATTAACAAAGTTCAAAATTTTCAGATACAGTTCAGATACGCTCCAGACACAGATGCCATTCTGATACTCATTCAGTTTTCAACTTTCAGATATAGTTTAGATACGCTCCAGACACGGATGTCATTCTGATACTCATTCAGTTTTCAACTTTCAGATACAGTTTGGATACAGTTCAGATACGCTCCAGACCCGGATGCCATCCTGATACTCATTCAGATTCAATCTTCAGATACAGTTCAGATACGCTCCAGACCCGGATGCCATCCTGGTATTCATTCAGATTCAACTTTTAGATACATTTCAGATACGCTCCATACACGGATGCTATTCTGATACTCATTCATATTCAACTCTTTGATATACTTCAGATACGCTCGAGACACGGACGCCATTCTGATACTCATTCTTTCAGCTTACAATTTACAATTCAGCAATCACTTTGGATGGCATCTACAAAGCACATCTCCAACAACTTTATATCACCTCTCCAAATTTCATCTTTAAGCCCATTCCCTCAACCATCACATCATCGAGTGCAAATTTCTGGGCACTCTAGTGTCCAATCATCTTCCACCTTCGAGTCACGAATGGTAATACTAGTCAATCTAACTCTTCAGGCTTAAGAAGATTGAACAGGGGCAGATGTTGTACCCCAAAATTTTCCCTCTCACTTATCAATAATTTTCTCACAAGATCTCCTTGGGCTCAAGACTGCACTAGGGTTTGATCAGCTCAAGACACCTTCTTATGCACTGATGACCAAAATTAGGGTTTGAGTTTGCACAAGGATTTTTGAACTTTCTATGGCCCATATTATTTTCATGGATCATTATGGACCCCCAAGATTACTCATTTCAAGTTTCAAGCCTTGGATCATATTTTTTATCAGTCAATTGAGCAGTTGACCTAAAAATCAGTTGTATTAGGGAAAAAGTCAACTATTACCAATTTAAATTCAAAATTCATAATTTTTGACCCACATCAACATTTTAAACTCATATTTATCATTTGATCAAGTTTGGACCACAACTCCTCAAGAAATTTGATCAAATCTCCAAAAGGGCAAAATGGTCAAAATTAGGGTTTTGATTGGGAAAGGGCAATTTCTTATTTTTGACCTAGCAAATGGACAATTGGTTTAAGACATGATCTCAAGAGTCCAATTGCATCATTTTGACCTAATGACATGGTTCAAAACATTGCAAGTCCATTGGATTGACAGATGAATTTTTCAGTCAACTGATCAAAAGTCAACTATATACTGAAAAGTCAAACTTTGACTTTTTGGTCAAATTCAAGTACAAAGATCATAATTCATCAAAACATGTCAAAATATGAAACTTATTCATCAAGAAATCAAAAAATTCAAGATTTCATTTTAAAAAGTCAAAATTTCTAAACTTAGAAAAAAATTTCTAAGTGTTGGAAATTTCATATTTTTTTATAACTTTGAGCAAAATTTTTACCATGATGCAAGATGATTAAAGAGAAACTTACAACATGAAAGTTGTAGATCTCCATGAAATCTACAAATTTGCTTTACATAACTCCTTCCAAAAGTGCTTGGATCTCAAGTTATAATTTTATGAACATGTGGTCATGAAACTAAACACTTAGTGAAATTTTGCCCTAATTTGGTCAGGATTTTGACCTAACTTTATGGAACTTTTTCATATAGTTCCAAGGGTAATCTTCAAAAGAAATTCAAATATGGGTTTCATAGCATATTGCAAGCTTTCCAAAATGTCCCAGAACTCCTTGAGATGATTCTTGAGTAGGGAGAATCGAAGAGATGAAGTTAGGGTTTTATCACTTTAATTACAAGTCATTTTAGTGATGAACAAAATTCAAATTCAAACTATGCTGCATAAACACTACTTTGCAGGCCTCAAACTTGTTAGGGACTCCATAATTAATGGTTTAGACAGCTGTTAGAGGCCTCACTTCAAGCATTCAATGCATGGACATGCTTTTTATCAATTTTTGGAAGAAAGGTTACATTGCCATTTTGATAAAGTGACTTTTTGTACAAAACTTGTTCTTGAGCCTTGCACTTGTTCTCTTCTGATCAAACAGGTCCTATAACTCTTGAGAAATGTTTCAAACACTTACAATCACCCATCCCATGCTTGTACCTATCCTTGAAACTTGTTTCCCTCTTTTCTTCAAAATCAAGTAACCTAGCCAAAAGCTAGAAACTTGTACTTCTGACATGCCAATGCACTCAAACACTTTTGTTTATACATACACAAACCATTTGACACAAACACAGGAATGTTAAAGCCTTGAAAGAACCTAGAACTCAGAATCACACTTCACACTTCCATTTTCAAACAAACTTAACAAAAACTTGAAACTCATAATCTACTCGTGCGTTTCTTAGTCTTTTCATTTCTAAAGTTTCTAAACCTCACATAGAATCAATCCCACACCCTGTTTTAGAACTGTAACACCATTAACACCATCCTCCATTTTCGAAAACTCAGATATGCACATTGACTTCTCCAGACCATTTCAGCCATCCATTGTTCAAGCAAATCATTGCATTAGCTTCCTAGGACCTCAAGGAAGATAACCTGATCATCACCATCACTTGAAACAAGCTCAAACTCAAAACACGATTTCCAGTTTTTAGGTATGTTTTCTCAACTTGGAACTCTTCATACAGGCATCATCAATGATTTATTTGTGAACAAAACATGTAGATATCATTGCTCTGAAGCTAACCATGTCCATAGTTTCCATTCATTTTGCTTGACCTTAGAGAATTTTGAAACTGAAATTTCTGAGATTTTTAGGGTTCAGATTAGGACCATTAAAATTCATGCTTATCTTTGATCTATAGTTTTAATGTTTTACATTTCTGAAACCGTGAGAAAATTTGCTACAATTTTCATGTTTACAGTTTTCATTTTTGATGAGAAATAAGAAAGTTACAGTTGGTCTGGCTGGAGGTTAAAGATGAATTCATCAGGACGCGTTTTGCCTTGTATATTTATTATTTTGCTTATGTTAACGGATGTATAGCCACCCCAGTGATAAAAGCGTGCGCCTGTAACCTTTGGGACCTGGGTTCGAGCCTTAATGGTACCCTTTTTGTATTTTTTTACATGTTTTACATTCTGACTTTTTTTAGGCGCTTGGGCCTTATTTGGGCTTGTGTTGTTTTTTTATTTTCTGCTTGCTAACCCCCTAGTAGACTACTGGCACCCCTGGCACGAGTTTATTTATTTTTTTTATTTTATTTCATTTTTATTTTTTTAATATATTTTCTAAATATTAAAAAACATAAAAAATATATAAAAAAATTAGATTTTCATTTTAACTTAGTTTATTTTTATTTTTCCACACAAAAAATATTTTTATTAAGTATACTTTATTTATTTTTACTAATTTGTCTTGTAAATTTAATTAATACTATTTTTTTATTTCACACCATTTAAAATATATTATTTTAATATTAAAGGCTAAAAATATTTTATAATGTTATAAATATTTTCAATACAAAAAATACCAAAAATACTTTTCTTATAAAACTCAATTTATTTTATTTTAATTAATAGAACTAGGGTTTTATTTAAAATCTTTTCTTAAACAAATTCTTTTTATTAGTTATTTTTCTTTAAGTTAATTATATTAAGACAAAATCCCTTTTTCCTAAAAAAATCCAAACAAATATCCATTTACTTCATACTTTGTATTTTTGCACATTTGTTCACTTTTGTACATTGTATCCATTTAATTCCTTGTACATTAATATCCATTCAATATGGTTGTAATAGACTAACTAGGTTTACATTTTTGCAATCCCCATTCAATTTGTATACCCCCCTCCCCACAAATGTTATAATAGCGTAGTAACTTTAAATTTCACAATTTATCGCTTTTATAACATGCTAGTAATTAGGGTTTGTATGGAAAGGCTAAAACCAATACTTAGAAAATCCTAATTCAAAACAACAACAAGCATGAAAACAATACACTTGCACACAATCACCCCTAGGGCTATTTCCACTTGGTTTCCTCATACAAAATGGTCATATTACGCATGTAAGGTATCTTAGCAAAAACAAAGCAAACACAAGATCATAGTCCCTCGATGACGCTATCTAAGTTTCCTTTCAAATGATCTTAGTCCCTAAAAAGAATGCTAAGATACCTTGCAACATTGCTAATCATGGTTATACGATGACCCACGTCCATCCCTTTACATCCAAAGATAGGGTTGCTTACCAAATCAATGGTAAAACAACAATATCAAAGGAAAAGAAAATGAACAAGAAAGACTTTTGAGTAGGTAGAATGCTCCTAATTACTTTCCCAATTTCAAAACAAAACATCCTTACTATTTTCAAAACGAACACCTACACTTTCAAAACATCTTACAAAACTTGAAAACATTTTCAAAAAAATCAAACATCTTTGTATACATTCTAACAAATAAGAATCATTACAATGATTGCCTAAACAATGGCCACTTTACAAAATACTTTCAAAAACCACACCAAGCACAATTTCAAACAAAAGTAAGTGATCTAGAAAGTAACTAAGAGCCCATGGAAAACCATGGATGAAAAGGGTGTTAATACCTTCCCTTTTCATAATCTACCCCCCAAACTCAAGAAATAATCTCAAAGGTCTTTCCTGTGCTTTTTCACCTTTCCATTTGGATAAAAGAAAAGTCGATGGTGACTCTTGCTAACCGCACCATTTGCAATCAAACGCAAAACCTTCAAGCCAGTTCTCCCACCGTATCAATGGTCCGAACGAGAGTTATTCAGTTGAATATGTTGTATTCCCTGGAAACACCTATGCCTGATTTGTTTGCGAAGACCACTCCTCCCTTATTGGATGATATAGAAGAACTACAACTTGATTTAGTCAGGATGCAATAAGAAAAGGATGCTTGAAAGAATAAGTGTCAGACTTTAGAGATTTCCTATAGAGCAGACTTGAAGGAGAAGGACGACTTGATTGAGATCCTTGAGAGTCGATCTATAGAGATGATGGAGAGGCAAGGGGATTTATTTTATCCTAAGCCTCAGTCAGGTGCTAATTTCTCACTTCATGATTCAGGTGATTGGAAGGAGGTTGCCACCAGGTATGCGGAAGAAAACCAGAAGTTGAAGGCTCATATTACCAGGCTTTCAGAGAAGCACCAACGTATAGAGTGATCTCCATCATCTTTGCTTTTTAGGGTTTTAGATTTTATTTTCATCTTGTACTTGGGATTGTTGAAATTTGTAGTCCATTTTGACCTTATTATAATATAAAAAAATTAGTATTTCAAATGTATTATCACTTTGATATTTGCAATGTGTGCATAAATCTTTAAGTCCCTTGAAATATTAATAATAAAAATTAATCATGTGCATTTCATAACATGCATCATATTGCACATATTTATTGCATTTGTTATGCATATCCAGGTGTCTTACCAAGCTTCTTGACTTTGTTCAGCAAGCTGTCTCACCACTACAACACTCGAGCTAATTTCAGAAGGAAATTAGACAACTTAGAACAAGAGAATCGCGAGTTACGCAAGGAGGTTTCTTCTTTGAAGGCTAGCATGGCCAACCTCAACCAACAAGGGTTACTGCTGAAGCTCCGGCTGTTCCTGTGTCTGCTACTCCAACTGTTGTTCAGAATCGCATGCCTCAAGGTTATCCATGTGCAATGCCAGAGAACTTTGCGCCTGAAAGTTTCAATCTTGGTCCTCAAGATGCTCCAGTTGTTCAGACTACTGTTACTCCCGCACCTCATGTGGTTCATGTTTCTCCTATTGCACCTCCTTCAGTGAATATGGTTCCATTTGTTAATGATGATATGTGTCGCCCTTTTCCTCCACCAAGTGAAGACTTGGGTCTTTATGACAAAATGGATGATTTTTAAGAACATTTTGACAAGATGCATAGGGAGATGAAGGCCCTCATGGGAAAGGAGTTATTCGGGAAGAATGTGAATGAATTATGCTTGGTCCCGAATGTTAAGATGCATGCAAATATTAAGGTCCCGGAGTTTGAAAAGTACAAGGGAAACACTTTCCCTCGTGCTCATCTGGTGATGTATGTAAGAAGAATGTCTACCCATACTGATGATCAGCATCTGCTGATTCACTTTTTTCAGGATAGTTTGACCGGAGCTGCGCTGAAGTGGTATATGAGTTTGGACAATGCTAACATCCATACTTTCAATGACTTGGGAGAAGCATTTATCAGATAATACAAATACAACATGGACATGGCGCCTGACCGTGATCAACTCAGGGCCATGGTCCAAAGGGACAGAGAATCATTCAAAGAATATGCACAGAGATGGCATGATGTAGCCACCCAAGTGATTCCTCTCATGGAAGACAATGAGATGATTAAGATTTTCTTGAAAACACTAGGTGCTTTCTACTGTGAGAGGATGGTAGCGAGTGAGCCAAGTGACTTTACTGAAATGGTAGGCATGGGTATCCGGTTAGAAGAGGTTGTAAGAGAGAGTCGTTTAACAAAGAGTGAAGGTTCTGGAAATACGAAGAAGTCGTCCTATGGGTTTACCAAAAATAAGGAAGGAGATACAAATGCATTTATGAAAGAGAGGAGAGTTAATCCTCCTAGAAGAAGTTATCAGCGTCATCAGCAAGTCGCCTTAGTTACTCCAGTTGTTGGTGTAGCTCTAACCATCGTTTCTTATCAGAGGCCATCCCAGCAGGGGAATTAAGGGTATAATCAGAGAAGGGAGATTTATGAACATATTCCTATGATTTATACAGAGTTACTACCGACATTAATTCAGAAGAAGTTGGTTCAGACCCGACCACCTCCCACTGTACCATCACCATTGCCTTAGTATTACAAGGCGGACCAAACATGTGCTTTTCATCAGGGAGCACTAGGGCATAATGTTGAGAACTACTATCCTTTGAAGGCTAAGGTGTAGAAATTGGTGAAGTCCGGTATTCTATCCTTCAAAGATGTGGGCCCTAATGTGAAAGATAATCCTCTACCCAAGCATGGAGGAGAAAATGATGTGAACATGGTGGCCGGTTGTCCAGGAGACTTCTGGATTTTTGATATTAATCTTGTTAGAGGAGATTTGGTGAAAATAAATGCAGACCTCTGTGAATTTAGCTACTATACGCATGACCATGACGGTTGTGCTATTTGCAATACAGACATACAGGGTTGCGACAAGATAAAGGTTGATTTATAGGAGATGATGGATGAGGGCCTCATCCACATAATCAGGCCTAGGGAAGAGTATGAAGAGGAAGTGAACATGGTTTTTGGATGTCCTGGAGAGTTCATAATTTTTGATGTGGAGTATATGAATGAGGACCTTGTGTAATTGCACGCTACTTTCTGCCACATGGTTGGTCAGGTGGAACATCAGTATGGATCTTGCCGAGTTCGCTTCCAAGACTCCCGAGGATGTTTAATTGTGAGGAAAGGTGTTCAATTATTGTTGGATAATGGAACCATCAAGGTTACAGGTCAAAGATATGATTACCATGAAGTTAATGTAATTGAGGTTTGTTTGGCTAAAGAAGAGTCAGATGATGAGTATGCCTCTGCAGATGAGTATTTCTCCTCAGATGAGGATTTGTTTTCCAGAGATGACTCAATAATGACAGATTGTGTTGATGAAGGGGTAAATGTTATTTTACCTTGTTTTGGTGCACCTGCCCATTTTGAAGTTGAGTATTATAGCAAGCCAGTTATTACTCCATTGGTGATTATTTTGCCGGGTCATGTCTCCTACAAGTCAGATAAGGCAGTACCCTACAAATATGATGCTACAATTTTGGAGGATGGTGTGGAAGTTCTCATCCATCCAATGCTTGATGTTTGAAATATTGTTGAGACTAGCAGAGTGACCCGCAACGGTCGTGTATTTGCATTAGTTGTTCGAGGAGATGTTAGTATAGGAAAGAAAATTGTTGAAAATGTTGAACCCGAGAAGGCAGTGGGTGAATCTAGTGGAGCTACGCTAGAGAAAGAGGTGGATGATATTTTGAAGATAATCAAGATGAGCGACTACAGAATTATGGATAAACTACTGTAGACTCCTTCAAAAATATCTATCTTGGTTTTATTGATGAATTCTTTTGCTCACAGGGAATCTTTGATGAGGGTATTAGATTAAGCTTTTGTGGAAAATGACATGCCTATAGACCAATTCAGCAGTGTAGTAGGGAACATTACGTCATGTAATAACCTGAGTTTCTACGCCGATGAATTTCCAGATGTAGGAAGGAATCACAACTTGGCCCTCCACATCTCTATAAACTGCAATAATGATTCACTATCCAATATGTTGATTGATAATGGATCCGCTTTGAACGTTATACCAAGGATTACACTTATGAAGTTGAAATATCAAGGAACGCCCATGTGCCCAAGTGGAATTATTGTGAAAGCGTTTGATGGATCAAGGAAATCTGTTATCGGTGAAGTGGATTTGCCTATTCATATAGGCCCAGATTTGTTTCAGATTACTTTCCAAGTCATGGATATTGTACCCACTTATAGCTGCTTGCTGGGACAGTCGTGGATACATGAGGCAGGGGTTGTCACTTCGACTTTACACCAAAATATGAAGTTTGAACATGAAGGAAAAGTGGTGATTATAAATGGAGAACAGGCATTATTGATATCTCATTTGTCCTCTTTCAGCATTATGGAGGCGGATGAAGTTGTTGTTGGAACCCAGTTCTAAGCTTTATCCATTGACAACATACGGGGAAATGAGAATTCTATGGTTTCACTTAAGGATGCGCAACAGGTTGTGCGTAATGGTCATAGTGAGGTATAGGGACAGATTATGGATCCACCTGTAAACAAGAACAGAGCTAGCTTGGGGTTCTCTGTGAATAATGATAAAGGTAAGAGCATGAAGTTGAAGTCTTATGTAGGTAAGTATCAAGATTTCTTCCGTAGCGGGGGTTATCTTCATCCAACTGTCTCCGGGATTAATGCCATTGTGGAAGATGAAGTAGTGCCAGAAATGTCGAGTTATGTGATGCACGGAGTTAGGGTTCAGAATTGGATCACCATCGATATTCCCTCTTGCATACATGTTTCAAAGTAATTTATTTTGTTAATCTTTTTGAAAAGCTTTAACTCTTCCCAAGGTGAAGGTATTAATACTGTACGGGCTTATTTGTTTGTTGTGACTTTTAAAATCAATAATAAAGTTGTCTTTGTTTCCCCAAATTGTGTTTTTATTTTTTGCTTTTTTCTTGGAAAATAGTAATTAGAAAAAAAACCTTTCAAGATAAATAATAACTGAAATTCAACCTGGATGATCACTTGTTATATGTGTCAGTTTCTAAAAACAATCATAAATCATATGTACAGATTAATTTAAAAACCCGTTGAATACAATGACCCTGCACCCTCTCCCAACTTTGAATGTCCTGTGTATGGGGCCGAAGAAGAAGACTATGATGAGATTCCGGAATAGGTCTCACGGTTGATTGAGCACGAGGAGAATGCCATTCAGCTATATAAAGAGCCATTGGAAGTAATCAATTTGGGTTCAGAATAAGATCTGAAAGAAGTCAAGATTGGAGCACTACTGCATCCCGATGTGAAGAGCAGGTTGATTGAGATGTTGAAAGAATATATGGATATTTTTTCTTGGTCTTACCAAGATATGCCTGGTATAGATACAGATATTGTAGAGCACCGTTTACCGTTGAAGCCAGAGTGCCTGCAAATCAAATAGAAGTTGCGAAGAACTCACCCAGATATGGCAGTGAAGATCAAAGAAGAATTTCTAAAGCAGATTAATGCCGGTTTTCTTGTGATATCAGTGTACCCACAGTGGATTGCCAATATTGTCCCAGTACCGAAGAAAGACGAAAAAGTTCACATGTGCGTCTAAATAAAGCTAGTCCAAAAGATGATTTTCCATTGCCACACATTCATATGTTAGAGGATAGCACAACAAAATTCAAAGTTTTCTCGTTCAAGGACAGAATTTCCGGGTATAATCAAATAAGAATGGCTCCTGAGGACATGGAAAAGAAATGTTAATCACACCGTGGGGAACATTCTAATACAGAGTGATGCCCTTCGGGTTGAAGAACGATGGTGCAACGTACAAGAGGGCTATGATAACCCTATTCCATGATCTGATGCACAAGGAAATTGAGGTATATGTTGATGATATGATTGCTAAATCACAGACTGAAGAAGGGCATGTACAAGATTTGTTGAAGTTGTTTCAGCGTTTGAGGAAGTATCCTCTCCGCTTGAATCCAAATAAATGTACATTCGGTGTTCGGGAAGGGAAATTGTTGGGTTTCATTGTTCTCCAGAAAGGGATTGAAGTTGACCCTGATAAAGTCAAAGCAATTCAAGAAATGCCAGCGTCGAGAACTAAAAAGCAAGTCAGAGGGTTCCTCGGGCGTTTGAATTATATTTCCAGATTCATTTCTCATATGACTGCAACTTGTGAACCGATCTTTAAGTTGCTAAAGAAATATCAAGGTTGCGTATGGACAGATGACTGCCAAAGGTCATTTGAAAGTATTAAAGAATATCTGCTTGAACCTCCTATCTTGCTCCCTCCTGTTGAAGGAAGACCATTGATTATGTATCTGACAGTGTTAGATAATTCCATGGGTTGTATTCTAGGACAACAAGATGAAATATGGAAGAAAGAGTACGCCATTTATTATCTCAATAAAAAGTTTACTGATTGTTAATCACGTTATTCCATGCTGGAAAAGACATGTTGTGCTCTGGCCTGGGCGGCAAAATGTTTGCGGCAGTATATGTTGAATCACACTACTTGGTTGATCTCCAAAATAGATCCAATCAAGTACATTTTTGAAAAGCCTTCTCTTACTGGGAGAATTTCCCGCTGGCAGATGATGTTATCTAAATATAACATCGAATACCGCACTCAAAAATCTATTAAAAGAAGCGTGTTGGCAGATTGTCTTGCTCACCAACCAGTCGATGATTATCAGTCTCTGAAGTATGATTTTCTCGATGAGGATGTGATATTTCTGAAATTGAAAGATTGTAAAGAACCATTGCTTGAGGAAGGTCCTGATCCTGAATCTCGTTGGGGTATGATATTTGATGGAGTTGTGAATGCTTATGGTAAAGGAATTGGCGTTGTGATTGTCACTCCACATGGATCGCACATTCCTTTCGCTGCAAGGTTGACATTTAATTGTACTAATAATATGGCAGAATATGAGGCTTGCATCATGGGTCTCTAGGAAGCTATTGATCTCAGAATTAAAATTCTAGATGTGTATCACGATTCAGCTTTGGTAATAAATCAGATTAAAGGAGAGTGGGATGCTCTGGAAACTTTGGCTTCTATGTATCAAGTAAATACTTGGAATGATATACCTCGAATTATAGTTCGGCGACTGGATAGGCCCGCTCATGTGTTTACAAAAGAGGAGGTAGCGGACGAGAAACCTTGGTATTATGACATCGAGCATTTTATTCACACTCAGGAATACCCGATTGGTGCATCGAATAAAGATAAAAATACATTGAGAAGATTGGATGGCAGTTTCTTCCTCAGTGAAAATGTGTTGTACAAGAAAAATTATGACATGGTCCTTCTCAGATGCGTGGATAGACACGAAACTGACATGTTGATGCATGAGATTCATGACGGTTCATTTGGAACACACACCAATGGACATTCGATGGCGAAAAAGATGCTAAGGGCAGGTTACTATTGGCTGACAATGGAATCTGACTGTTACAAATTTGCAAAGAAGTGTCATAAATGCCAGATTTATGCGGACAAGATTCATGTGCCTCCGACACTTCTCAATGTGATCTCTTCCTCGTGGCCTTTCTCTATGTGGGGTATTGACATGATTAGGATGATAGAACCCAAAGCTTCGAATGGACACTATTTTATCTTGGTAGCAATTGATTACTTCATCAAATGGGTGGAAGCAGCTTCATATGCTAATGTTACTAAGCAGGTGGTTGTGCACTTCATTAAGAATAACCTTATATGTCGTTATGGTGTACTGAGAAGAATCATCACCGACAACGGCTAGAATCTGAACAACAAGATGATGACAGAACTTTATGAAGAATTCAAGATTGTAAATCACAATTCATCTCCGTACAGGCTGGAGATGAATGGTTTTGTTGAAGATGTTAATAATAATATCAAGAAGATTATCCAGAAGATGGTTGTTACTTATAAGGATTGGCATGAAATGCTCCCTTTTGCTTTGCATGGCTATCGGACATCTATCCGCACTTCAACGAGAGCAACCCCGTTATCTCTTTTGTATGGAATGGAAGCGGTGCTCCCAATTGAGGTTGAGATTCCCTCTTTGCGTGTGATAATAGAAACCAAGTTGTTAGAGGCTGAATGGGTCCAGAACAAGTTTGACCAATTGAATTTGATCGAAGATAAGAGAATGATGGATTTGTGTCATGGGAAGTTATATCAGAAGAGAATGAAGAAAGCTTTTGATAATAAGGTCAAACCTCGTGAATTCAGAGAAGGAGACCTCGTGCTCAGGAAGATCGTGTCTTTTAGCACTGATTCTAGGGTCAAGTGTACTCCTAATTTTGAAGGTTCGTATGTTATCAAGAAAGCCTTCTCTGGCGGCGTATTAATTCTTGAAACTATGGATGGCGAGGAGTTCCTATGTCCCATGAATGCTGATGCAGTCAAGAAATACTTTGCCTAAAGAAATAAAAGAACAGCTTGCTAAGTTGAAAGCAGGAAAGGGTGGCTTAGGAAAAAAAGAGTGTCCCGGTAGACCGAAAACCCGAAAGGGTGGTCTAGGCAAAAATTAGAGACATAAATAGAAAAAATTTCCTGCTAAGTTGAAAACCCGCAAGGGCAGCTTATGCAAAAGTTAGGGATTTTCTTGGCAAGTAACTACATCATACAAGACTTGATCATTGAAGCAACAATCTTCTTGGATCCTTACTACACCTCAACGGAAGCCGCTGCTCAGGATTTCAAAAGTTGTTAAAGGGGATAGTGGTCATTGTATCTCAATGTATCTTTTCCATTATATATTACCATTTTCAGAAATTTGTAATCATCCATGGAGTCTCTCCATTCGCAGACTATCATTCTATCAATGAAATTTGAGCTTTTACCCAATTCTTTATATTTCTTATTTTATTTAGCTTGCAAAGACTCCATTTATTATTGATAATAACTTTCTAAGAGAAAAGATTAAATAACAAAATTGTTTTTCAAAAAAAGAATTTACAATTTACTTTTACTTTAGACTTTGTGATTCAATAAGAAAACAAAAGTGGTGATCCCAAGAACGGACGAACTCTAGTAGTTTTGAGAAGTTTTGTTTCTCAGGGAAGATTTTCTCAGGACATTTTCACTGTATTGGGTTTGTGACTCCAGTGTCCCCAGTTAAGTCTTGGTTCATTTTTCTTCTTTTCTGAGTTTGCATGATATGAAGACTCAATCCAAGATTCTCCAGTGAAGGTTTCGCTTATTTGATAGAAGTCCTTTCTTCCCAGAGAAGTTGGTACAATAATTACTCTCGAAGAACACGTATCTCTGGTTTCTCCAGTGAAGAACGTATATTGGTTTCCCCTTGATGATGTGGTGTTGACCTCCTCAATTGAGTCAACACGAAGTCCCCAATAGGTGTCTCGATGATGAAGCGTTATCTCCCTTAGTGAAGTCTGTATGTTTTTCCTCCTTCAAAATGGGCCTGAATTCCCCAGTGAATGTTTTGATGATTTGGTGTCCATATGCTTTATTTGAAATTAGTTTTGCAATCCCCAGTAGAAGTGTTACATTTGATAATATTTATTTCCCCGTTGAAGTCTGAGTGCTACTCCCTGGTGAAACCTGGAGAAGGGTGTTATATCCCTGTATCTATATTGTTTCGTAACTATATTATGTTTCTCCCCCGTAAACTTAAGCCATGCAGTAGGACTTTGTTTCCTCAGTTGGTGCTTATTTTTCTTTTGGGATGATCGTCTTGAATATGATTTGGCCGAGTGTTGCATGTGCTCGAGTTGGTTTTGTTTGTTTATTCCAAGTATTATATGTCTATTTTGTCAGCATATACATAATAACACTCATACACTCATACACTCATACATACATCATACATAGATAAATTTAGAAAATCATTGTTCATTCATATTCATTAATATTTTGTTGACATATTGCCCTGTTTTGCACAGTTGTGTTGTCCTCTCTCCTATAGAGTGTCAGTCATAAGTAGAAAGTGTATATTCTTTCAATTTCCCCACTGAGTTATCCCTCTTGGAAGATTTTTGCTTTAGCCTTCCTACACAGCTCCTTGACTGGATGATTTGGGTTTCCCTCTTGAGTTTATTTCTCAAAGAATGTATTTTGGTAGACCGTTTTACTCCAGTTTATTTCTGGATTTAATCTTTGTTTCCCAGCAATATTATTACTTTATATTTCTGAAAGCTTTGAGTTTTGGTTTGAGAATGTGCATTTATTTTGCACGAGAAGACTTTATCTTCCCAGCAGGAATATGTAGGCATTTCCCCAAGAAGTCATATCTCTTTCCCCAGGAAGCCATCAGGAAGTCATTTTTACAAGTCTCCATAACAGCAAATAGCAGGTCTCTTTATTTGAGCAACTTGTATTTCCCCATAAAAGTCGACGTTACTTTTTTTTGTTATCTTCTCTATGAGTGGATAGTTAGTCGTTCAATATAACAGGTACAGTTTGTTAAGAAATCTTTGTAAGTGGTAGTCTCTTTATTTGAGACAACTTATACATTATCGTTTCCAGGAAGAATGCCTTTATTAAAGAAGAAGTTGAGACCCGTTCTAGGTGAAACGCCAGAATTTTGGGGAAAACTTGTTCTCTTTTTGCTACCCTCAATGAATTTTGGTAGTTCATCGTCAGTGAGCGGCGATGATTTGATATATTCTCTTTCTACCTTCAGTGAAAGTTTGTTGGTCACCTTCAGTGAAAGTTGGTGTTTGTTATCTTTTTGCTACCCTCAGTGAACGTTGGTAGTTCATCGTCAGTGAACGGAGATGCTTTGATATATTCTCTTTCTACCTTCAGTGAAAGTTAGTAGGTCACCTTCAGTGAAAGTTGGTGTTTGTTATCTTTTTGCTACCCTCAGCGAACGTTGGTAATTCATCGTCAGTGAATGGTGATGCTTTGATATATTCTCTTTCTACCTTCAGCGAAAGTTGGTAGGTCACCTTCAGTGAAAGTTGATGTTTGTTATATTTTTTTCTATCCTCTGTGAACGTTGGTAGTTCATCGTCAATGAACGATGATGCTTTGATATATTCTCTTTCTACCTTCAGTGAAAGTTGGTAGGTCACCTTTAGTGCAAGTTGGTGTTTGTTATCTTTTTGCTACCCTCAATGAATGTTGGTAGTTCATCGTCAGTGAACGCCGATGCTATGATATATTCTCTTTCTACCTTTAGTGAAATTTGGTAGGTCACCTTTAGTGAAAGTTGGTGTTTGTTATCTTTTTTCTACCCTCGGTGAACGTTGGTAGTTCATCGTCAGTGAGCGGCAATGCTTTGATATATTCTCTTTCTACCTTTAGTGAAAGTTGGTAGGTCACCTTTAGTGAAAGTTCGTGTTTGTTATATTTTTGCTACCCTCAGTGAACGTTGGTAGTTCATCGTCAATGAACGGTGATGCTTTGATATATTATCTTTCTACCTTCAGTGAGTGTTGGTAGTTTCACCTTCAGTGAAAGTTGGTGTATCCTTTGACTTTTTATCATCCTCTATAAGTCGGATCTTTTGATCCACCAGTGATTTATTTCCTGGTCGGGTTTCTATTTTATTTCTTTATTTTGTTACATCCCCGGTGGTGTTTTGTATCCCTTTGAAGTTGTCCATGTGCATTCATATTCATAAGCATTACATGGCATCTTAGGGTCAAAAATAAGGTTTGTTTTATATTTAAGAATCTTCGATCGCGTCGACATGAAGATTTTTAACCTTCGTATCTCCGGATATAAGAAACTTAAATAAGGGCAGCTGTTGTACCCCAATTTTTTCCCCTAAGATTCCTTCATCATACCATGTTAATTCAATCACAACAATATCACATTAGGGCTTTTGGTTCTTTTCTCTATCTTTAGTTTTGCTCTTTGAGGAATCACCAAGCACCTTGACTTGTTTCCTTTTGTGATCATGAATGTTATATCTTGATTTTCTTTTTAATTAATAAAATATTGGATGGTCTTACTTGTTAATAATGTAGGTAAAGGCAAGGTGCCTTAGCAATTTGATCCATGGGTTCATGAGTTTATTTCCATGCCCTAATCAATAAAGCTTGAGAACTACAAACCTCACCCTTGAAGTTGTTTTGGAAGAAATGTCATAGCAAGGTTATTTTGGTTTACCATATTTCAAAGTTATTAAATTGATTCAAAGGTACAAAGGGTTGGTGGAAGAAGTTGTCATGATTGGACAAGGTCTTGTTCCCATTGGTCACAAGTGCATATTTATCTCAATTCTCAAGATATGGAAGTGGTTTTGGTGGCTATGAGTTCTCATTAGCTTCTGCAACAACTTCTACTTACAAAGAAAAAGTGTTGGTACAAGAAGGATGTTCAAAATTGTCAAAGTTCCTCAAAGCATTTTCTTGATCTAGGAGCTAGGGTTTTAAACTTCAAAGAAGTATATCTTACTCATCTTTTGGTATTTTTGAGTTAATACAAAAACATCCTTCTCTTCAAAGTGTTATTAACAATTCACTTCAAAAGTTTCAAGGAGTTTTCATGTGGAAGAAGCTTCATGATGAAGAAATATTACAAGTCCTGCAGATGAACCCCCATTTTCTCATGTGTGATTTCAAATGATCATGACTTGGTCAATTTTTATCACCTTGAGTCCACTCTTTTTCCACAATGATCTTGAGGATGTGAAATTTATGACTTATTTTATGTGCAAAGTGAGAAATGGATAGAAGACGCCCTAAGGATGCAAAAAATTATAGGTCATTTCATGATTTTTTGCCAACTTCAACAATTCATAACTCTCTCAATTTTTGGAGATTTTGAATGTTTCAAGTTTCAAAATATCATTCAAGAGGTCTATTTCATGCCATATTTTTTGTTCAATATCAAATTCCAAGTGGAAGGCCATGTTTGGATGCAAGACATTATAGGTCACTTTTGAAGAAAATTTGAAATATTTCTAAGTATGGAAAGTCAACCTTCTTTTCCCCAACTTTGACTCAATGCAACTTTCAGCTCAAGCATCCATTTGATTCCATTATTTTTCCATTGCAAAGATTGTAACCTCATATTTCTAAAGCATCAAGAATCATGCCCTAGGACCCCTTGAGTTGAAAATGTCATTGTTTTTAAATTGGAAACTTGGAACTGAATTTCTCACCAAGTCAGAATTTTTAAATCCATAATGTGGCCTATAATCACAATATTTATGCGTGTTTTTGATTGAAACTTGATTAACAAACTTGCTAGATATGGTTAGCACCTCAAAATGAAAATATTTGATGAGTTTTGGTGAAAATAAGATCACACTTCACTCGTGCATCAGGTTTGCATGAATTCCCTCCAAAATGCATCATTCACTCTTCCTTTTGATCCCATTTGCTTCTCCTATAAATACATGAACTATCCCATTCATTTTCTCAAGCTTGGATAGGCAGAATCACCCTGTCGAACTTGCTCCATAACTCAATTTTCTGTAACTTCGTAATCAATGTTCAAGCCTTTTTTTTATCCAATTTTTCTATCAATTCACCTTCCTTGATCTTTCCTGAAGCTAACCATACAATTACCTTCAAGAATCGTGCCCTATATTGCTTCATAAAAGTCCAGTTTCAGAGCTCTGCAACTGAACCTCAATAGGTAGATATCTCCATCAATTCTTCAAAACTTTGATATCATTATGATGCTCTCATTGCCCTGGTTCTAGTTGAAACACTTGCTTTTATATGGAAACACGTTTTGACCATGAAATTTCAAATCCCTTTTCAAAACTTTCCTTCCAAATTGCTTGAACTACAGTTTATATAAATTTGTCGCGAAGGTGTGGTTGTCTTGTCTTGAAGAGACGAAGCAAATGGCATAGGTCTGAGCTTCTGATTTTACAGTTTGAGAGACCTATAATTCACGCTGGCTGGAGGTTGAAGATGACCAACATGTCATCTTCCAACCAATGAAGGCGCGCCACTTGTTTTTTTGAATTTCTGATTTAATAAGTGATCCAGTGTTTTATTCACTAATGACCATGATATGCACAGTGCGTCAAATCCCTATGATTTGATTACTAACGCGTTTTGACTCCCATCCATTGGTCCACATCTTTTTGGTTTTTATTTTATTTTCTGATTTTTATATTTAATTGTTTAAAACTTCAAAATATCATAGAAAATTCATTTTTAGTCCAAAAAATCTGAAAAAATTATGAAAAATATTTTTGATTATTCTCTTTCTGATTTTTATTTTTTTACAATTTTATTTTGTGTTTTGATATTTTTTATAAATTTTCACTTTATTTGATTTATTTTAAATGTTTAAAAAATACTTCTATACATTTTTAAATTCTGAAAATATTATGGAATGATCCAATGATATTGTGACAAATAATGGTGACCTGGTTTTTTTTTTTTCTGAATGTGTTATTTTTTTTATCATTTTGGGTTTATTCTACTCTCTTTTTTTAATTTTAAAAATAGTTTCTGACTTTAAAAAATTACCAAAAATTTTATCAAAATATTTGAGTCCTTTTCTGATTTTTCTATGGTCTTACTTTTTATTTCTTGAATAATTTGAACATAGTTGATATTTCTCTCTTTTATTTCTATTTTAAAATATTTTAAAACTTTTTTTAATGTATATATTAAATTCAATATTATTTTGTGATTATTTTCTGGCTGATCTTGGTTTAAATCTTTTATTATGAACTTTGTTAACATCATTGGATCCATGGTGTTGAGTCTAACTCCATAAAAATGGATGAATGATTTTAATAATAGTTTAATTAAAATTTAATTCAAATGTGGTTTGTATTGTTTCCCATCTCTCTTCATCTCTTCCCTTTCTTATTGCACTAAGTGTTATTGGAGCATGATCTCTATATCATGTCTCAAAATAAATGGTGCATAGATTGCTATTGACCGACCTCAAAATAGGTGCGACTTCTATATAAGTCCACTTACGATTGCTTAACATAACACTAAATTTTGTCCATATTCGAATAAATGAACATTTGTGTCCCAAACCTATGCTTGCAAGCCCAAGTATGTTAATTTGATCTCTTTGATCCAATAACCTTGAGATTCATTGTGTGGAGGCTTTGGTTCTGCCAATCCTCTAATGGATCTACAACACTTTTGGTCAACGCGGATCACTTAAACATCGTTGATCATTAAATGGTACTTGTAAGGATTCCAAATGGATGATATACTTGACAAAAAGGAAATGTAACTTGTTGTGCAGAGGCTTTGGTTCTACCAATCGTCTAATGAGTTCCAAACGTAAGTTTAAAGATGGTCATCCAACTAACCAGTCATTATTAATTTAATTCACTTTATGCTATTATTTTTTATGTTTTATGTACCATTTACTTTAAGCATTACATTTCATGTATTTGTATTTTTGCTCACTTGAGCATTTATATTCTTGTTATTTTTGTTTTGCTCACTTGAGCCTTTCTTTTCTTTTTCAAGACACCTAATAATAAACATGAACCATAAAAAGGCTTTAATGATACTTGGACAATTTGGTTACTATCCTTGGCATTATGGAGCATTGGACTTCTTGGACTTAGGATTAGAAACCTTGGCCTATGTTGGAGACCTTGTGACCTTAATTGATATTTTATCTGGAGTTCTTGAGGTTTACCTAAAGACATTGGGTTGTTTTTTTGTTTTGTGTGCAGGTTATTGTGATTACATTCTTTGTTTGTAATCTAGAATTCACACGTATACTGCCATTACTCTGCCAAATTTTTGTGAAGACTTAATACACTTGAAGTTTGGTTCTCTCAAGAGGTCTAGTATCTTTGCTTGTTTGGTTTCAATCCAAGGAATGAGAATTCTATCTTGACTCATAATGTCAAGTATTGATTTCTTGTTGGTTAGATGGTTCTTATCATTATCTTTTACCTTATGCTTTAGGATAGTCTCTTCTTCTCCTCCCATCTTCTTTAATTTCAAAAATCTTCTTCCTCCTTTTGAAAACTCTTCTTGTTTTTAAACTTGAACCACTTTCATAATAAACTTAGACTCATGTCCGTGCATTTTTAAAATATTTTCATAAATAAACTCTAATCAACTTAATAATACCTTGACATTTTTTGAGAAGACTAAAGGTCAATCAACCTCATTTCAAACCATTTTTCCACTTTGGCTTTTTACTTTAAAATTTCTCTAAAAAGATTGGACTCTTGTCAATCCTTCTAAGTGATACAAACAACTATACTTCTACAATATGTAGTGAAGAGAGATATTTTCCACTTGGGTGTTGAGTGAGGCATTGTTGATTTTAAAATCCAAGCCATATCTTCCACTTTGAGATGATGCAAATTCTCCTTTCTCATGATTGTGGGTAGTAAGTATGTTTTCCACACAGACAATGACGATGATGTCTTATCTCATAAAATTAACCAACACACTTGTGTTTTAAAATTTTAAAAGGTGAACCATGTGTACCCTGATCCCCTATTGCACGAAAGGTGGTACGTAGGCACTAAAGGTTCATAAATGTGGCGGGTGCAAAAATCATAAAAATACATTTCTTCTCTCACCTCCACCATCTATTCTTCATACAACATTTTATAGCCAAAATATACAGATTTTTACAAAGAGGTTTCTACGGAGTACCATAGATGTTTAGGGTGCTAATACCTTCCCTTTGCGTAACCAACCCCCTTACCTTGAATCTTTCCCCCTCTTTTTGGGTTACTCACTCTTTTCCCATTCCTTTGGAAACAATAAAGCGCGGTGGTGATTTTTATTTTGATTTGTGTAAGTCTAGTAAATCCAATGGCTTAGTCTTAAACATTTCTACAGCTACAACTATGACCCATCATCTCGTCACTTGTCTATCAGTAGAAGGCTTATCACTCTGATCAATATTTACTCAAGACTCCAGGAGTTGAGATAACGTTCAAACAATCCACAAAATTCCCACAGAGTAACCACCCCTAGGGGACTATCTTCGCAGAGTTCATCATCAGTAAGGATACGTTCCCCATTAAGTATAGAGATAGAGACGTCCTCCCGCAAAGTCATTATCATGTCTTCATTATATAACCTAACAATTTTAGACATTCCGACATATTCTTAATAGATCAAAAGCTTCAATCTTCTCCCCAACATATTGGAGATTTCTTTGACTTGGTTCATAAACTTATTGGGTTCCCCAACAGGGCTTCATAAAAATCCCCAAGCAATTTACCGATTTTTCTTTCCCTAGTAGATTTTATTTCTCTAGCCACGGAAGTTCATCTCCCAGTAATTCAACTTCAACAAATATTGAAGAATCACATTCTTCATCCCCAGCAGCAGTTAGGGATTTATCTTCTCTTAGTACAACGATACCACAAAGGGTAACTGTTACACTCACATATTACAGTCATACAACATTTACAATACATCGTAGCATATGCACAACTGAAACGCATATAACATTCTCATTTATTTTAAGAGCATCATATAACTCATACATCATGACATCGCATGAAACTGAATTTACCTTTTCAGGTTGAATTCACAGACATACGAATACTATCAACTTATGCATAGCAGGTCAAAGATTAATGCCCGAAACCAGATGGAGAAACTATCTACACAACCAAGTGGTATGAACTCCCGTAGCTGGACGAGTTTACCAATAAATACAGCAGGCCACTGATTAATGACCGAAACCAGGCGGGGAAACTATATATGTGACAAGCCAAAAACAGGCCACGGATTAATGCCCGAAATGAGACAGGGCAACTATCTCAACAACCAACAAAAACAGTTCCAGATTAATTCCTGAAACTAGACAGGGTAACTATCTACAAACAGCTGATTATGGATCAATTACTGAAACAAGACGGGGCAACTATCTACACGACCAGATGAAGCAGCCCTACCCATGCTCCTTCTAATATATTTCCTAATGCAGCTTTACACGGGTTCATCCTGAAACAATCTTACATTGATTCCTTCTCACAAATTCTAAATGCATCATTACAGGGGCTCATCCTGAAGCAATCTCACATGGATTCCTTCTCATCCTGAAATGAAGCTTTACACGGGCTCTTCCTGAAGCAACCTTACACGGGTTCCTTCTAATAACCCTCCAGATGCAGCTTTACACGGGTTCATCCTGAAACAATCTTACATGGATTCCTTCTCGCAATTTTCAGATGCAACTTCACACGGGCTCATCCTGAAGCAATCTTACACGGGTTCCTTCTCATGATCTCCAGATGCAGCTTTACACGGGCTCATCTTGAAGCAATCTTACACGGATTCCTTCTCGCAATTTTAAGATGCAGCTTCACACAGGCTCATCCTGAAGCAATCTTACACTGGTTCCTTCTCATGATCTCCAGATGCAGCTTTACATGGGCTCATCCTGAAGCAATCTTACACGGATTCCTTCTCATCCTGAAATGGAGCTTTACACGTCTCATCCTGAAATGGAGCTTTACACGGGCTCTTCCTGAAGCAATCTTACACGGGTTCCTTCTAATAAGCCTCCCGATACAGCTTTACACGGGTTCATCCTAAAACAATCTTACACGGATTCCTTCTCACAATTTTCAGATACAGCTTCACATGGGCTCATCCTGAAGCAATCTTACACAGGTTCCTTCTCATGATCTCTAGATGTAGCTTTACACGGGCTCATCCTGAAGAAATCTTACACGGGTTCCTTCTCATGATCTCCAGATGCAGCTTTACACGGGCTTATCCTGAAGCAATCTTACATGGATTCCTTCTTGCAATTTTCAGATGAAGCTTCACATGGGCTCATCCTGAAGCAATCTTACATGGGTTCCTTCTCATGATCTCCAGATGTAGCTTTACACGGGCTCATCCTGGAGCAATCTTACACAGATTCCTTATCCTCCTGAAATGCAGCTTTACACGGGCTCTTCCTGAAGAAATCTTACACAGGTTCCTTCTAATAACCTCTCAGATGCAGCTTCACATGGGCTCATCCTGAAGCGATCTTACACAAGTTCCTACTATGACATTTCCATATGTAGTCTAACACGGGCTCATCCTGAATAAATCTTACACAAGTTTCTACTAAGACATTTCCAGGTGTAGTCTAACACAGGCTCATCCTGAAGCATCCTTACACGATTGCCTTCTAATACATTTCTAGATGCGACTTGACACAGGCTCTTTCCAGCATTTCATTCAGATAAAAATAGACGCATGTTCATTCTGATACTCCTATCAACAGTTAATTTAGATGGCATCTATAAGCCCATCTCCGACGAATCTCTGTCATCTTTTCCAAATGGAATCTGTAAACCCATTCCCGATATCATTAACCAACATCAGCACTTTGTACATAGGCGAGTGCAAATTTCTGGGCACTCTAGTGTTCAATCATCTTCCACCTTCAAATCACGAAAGGCAGACAAGCCAATCTAAATCCTCAGGTATAAGAAGATTGAATAGGGGAAGATATTGTACCCCAAAATTTTCCCTCCCATTTTTATTCAAGACATGCCCATTGAGATCTTCAATTGCTCAAGGTTCACCAAGAATTGATCCGACAAATTCTTCTCCTAAGCAATGAACCTCCAACTAGGGTTTCACTTTTCACAAAGAATTTTGGGTTGCAAAGACCTCAAGTGATTTCCATGGTCCCTAATATGTCTCCAAGAATGTCAATGACAAGTTTCATGCCTTTCACTACAAGCTTGCTCAGTCAATTGCTCAAGTGTTTGAAAAACAATTATACTAGGTCAAAAGTCAATTGTGGCTAATATACAGTCAAACTTCAAGATTTTTGGTTAACATTGAAATTTTTAAGTGACAATCATAATTTGATCAAGGTTTGATCATTATTCCTCAAGGAATGCTCTTAATTTATCAAGAGTCAAGAATTGTAAAATTAGGGTTTCCTATAAAAATCAACTGAACTTTGACCAGGCATAACTTTCACATACTTCATCCATTTACCCCCAACCAAAGCTCATCTTGAAGAGAATCCAATTCCCTACAACTTTTATTCTATCCTCAAGTTCAAGAGATGCATCATTTGGAAGATACAAGCTCATACATTACAGGTCATTTTCAAAAGGTCAACAAAAGTCACTTTTTTCCAAGACCATTTACATCAAGATAAAGTCTTCAAATGCAAAGTTGATTAAAAGAGAGATTGTAGAGGACATATTGGGGTCTCCAAAAATTCCAGTATCATCTTCATTGGATAAAAATTGAGAAAGTTATGGATTGCACAAGTTGGGCAATTTTCAAAGGAAATGCATGAAATCTGAATTGAGCAAATTTGTGATTTTAAGTTATTGGGCCTAACTTTTGGGAGTTCAAATATGTTCATGATGTGTCCAAGGACCTCTAAATCTATCCATGCATTTTTTTATTTTGATTTTTATTTATTTGAATTTTTATTCATTTAAATATGAAATAAATCAAATAAAATACAAAGAATAATGGGCATTGACATTTGGGTTTGATTTGATCTATTAGAAGGCCCATATTTTCGTGCAAGATACATCCAAAGGGATCAGGTTCATGCAAGTGGCCAAAGAGGCAAAGATATCACAAATATGGACATTTTTCAATGTGTTTTATCCTTGTCTCCAAGGCCATGAATGCATTGATTATTTAGCATGTTTGCTAACTCCTATCTTCTCTCTATAAATATAAAACAGTGCAAGCCAAAAGGAGCACAAAATTCCTCTTTAAAAAGCTCTCCAAAAGCCTTCTCAAAATTCTCAAAAAAAAAATCAAAAAGTTACAAAGTCTGTAACGTCACTTCCAGGCGCTATCAACCCAAATAAAAATCATCAACCCTCTCCTCAGTTTCCTAGGAGTCCTCCAGAGCACAGGTTCAAGCCTTACACGTCCCTGGTCCTCTTCATAACCATCCTACGGTTTTTGGTAAAATTTTGAATCTCAAATCCTCCAAATTATGTAATTTAAATCAGTTTTATGCATGCATTCATATTACTATTGATTTTTTGAGTAGATCTAATGTGTTACATACGAGCTTAGGTACTTGAATCCAAGAACACCATTCTTAGGGCACTCTTCTGCCAGGTCCTGGGTTCGACCCAGGCAAGAAACTATTTTTATCTTTACTAACCTTTGTTTTTTATATCCCACAGGCGCCTGGGCCCTCTTGTCATTGGGCCAGGGATTTATGTTTATTCTTACCCCCTAACTATTTTTGCAGTGCTTAGGCCCTCTAGCTGATAGGTCTAATACTTCTTTGAAGCGCACCCCCCATTTCATTTTTGTTTGCAGGCCCATTTCAATTATCTTTATTTTGTTTTAATTAGCATTTCTTTTTTAATCAATTTTAATTAAATTAACTTGATAAATTAATTAAATAGACCTAGGATTTAATTCATTTAACTTCTTTTATTCATAACAAAAATACAAAAAACTTAGAATTAATTTCTTTTTAAATTTAAATTTTCTTTAATAATTAACATTTTTTTTCTTTAGATCTAGATTATTTAATTAATTATCAATTAAACATTTTCTTACATAAAACAAAAAAACAAACAAAAAGATTTTCCTTTTTAGGGTTTAGACGTTTTTTCTATTTCGTGCGCGTTTGATATTTATACTTTATTTTCATATTAATGTACTTTCTTATGGGATGTAATAGAATTAAACTAGGAATTTACATTTAGTGCTTTTATTTCCACCATTTTTTGACTTGTAATAATCCCCCTCCCTGAAGCCTTGTAATAGTTTAGGATTTACACTTCCGCACTTTAAATTCCTGCACACTATTAACTGTCTAGATGCGTGACTAATAGGATTGTATGGTAAGAACATAATAATCAAACACTAGCAAACCTAACAGAAGACAAAAATAATTGAATACAATACACTTTCACATATACACTTCTAGGGTATCCCTACTTTGGTTGCCTTCGGAAAACAGTTACAACTCTCAAAACGTGAGAGACTTTAGTTGCTACCCTCTGGTTTAAAAGATCAAAAATGACCCTCTCGATGTTGCCTCAGTATGATCTTAAAACCCTAGGGTAGTTATTAAGGTTTCTTGCCCAGTTGCCTTTGTGACTATACGACGTCCCTTCGAATGTCCCTCAAACATCCAACGACTAGGGCTACCAACTCATTAATAGCAGGGTAACACTATCTAAAGGAAAAGAGGAAAAGAACAACGTCTCGAGTAAAGTAGATAGCTATTAGATGCTTGCTCAAACAATTTTTACACTTACACAAAACTTCTTTCAAAAACATTTTCAAACACTTTGTATACGTTCTATACCAATCCGAGAAACATTACAAAGTTCTCCACATTAAGGTGCTTTCAAAAATACCTTTCAAAAACACACAAAGCACAAGGTATTTCAAAATGAGCTAAGCATATAAGAGCCCGTAAATTACTACGGATGGAAAGGATGCTAACACCTTCCCTTTCCATAATCTACCCCCCTTACTCAAAAAACTCTCGAAAGGTCTTTTTATGTTCTATTCACCCTTTCCTTTGTTGGATAAAAGAAATGTCGATGGTGACTCTTGCTTACCGCAACATTTGTGAATACAAACGCAAAACTAGTATAACAGTCAGTTCGCCCACCATATTACACCATGCATAATTAAACTCACAATCAACAATTAAGTGTAATTCCTAATTCAATTCCTCAATTAAGAATTAAATTCAAGAAACTCAACAAAAGTGCTTATTCATAAAAGCAATTATGTAAATCAATTAAGTCAATAATTGGAATTACCGCGTCAAAGTCGAATAGGAGAAGCCGGATCAGAGAAGCTCATGAACGGAGGGAGCTAGCAGTGCCGAATCTCGCGAAACCGAGGGAGGGAGGTACCGTGGTGGCGCGACAGCAGCAAACAGAGGGGAGACCGGCGGCGCAGTGAGCGGATAGGCCGCAGAAGTGATCAGCAACAAAAAATCCGATGAGGAGGGAGAGAGAGATCCGCGAGAGTGAAGGAGTTTGAAGGGAAATTGATTTTTTGAAATTTTGTTGTGTTCTTGATGAAATTGGGAGAACGAGTGATTTTGATTTGAAAGAAAACTGAGAGAAAAGTGAAAAGTGTATTTTGGTGAATTAGAAATTTTGAGAGGGAAAATTTGATTTTGAATTGATATAGTGTGGGAAAATTGGACCTTGGATGTGGAATTAGATTGGGCCTCATTTTGACAGTGTAAGCACAACACAGCCACAAAATGCCACATCATCATAGGTGCAAAATCTCTACTCGAACTCAACACGAAAAACATTGAGTCTGAAATTTATGACGCGTGGCCAAAAGAATGGGCTCAATCGAATAATTGACAAAGAAGTTATGAATTTTTGAAGGCGCACTGGCACTGTGCAAAGTCAGCTAATGTAGACTTTTCTGTTAATTCACCAATCAGTTCTGAAAGAATTCCATGAAAGAAAATCCTCCGATCAAAATCTGAACTTGGGGTCTGAAGAGAAATCGTAGCTGACATCATTTGTGAAATTATTCCAAAAGAATTGTCTTGATACAATAAAAGTCGAAGAATTTACAATTTTTACAATATCAGAAATGATGAATTGAAATTCTGGTTCAGCACAATAAATTTCTCTGGTAATCCATAATTCTGGGGGGGGGGTCATTCCTCAGTGAATTGTTCCTGGACCCAAACATACGAAATGAAGATGGCATCAAGACAGATTTTTCGCCCAAAGAACGTATCAAAAACCTCGATCCAGGAGAAAGTTATGAATTTTCGAACGTCCAAAAAATAATGCTTCAGCACAGAATTTTTACCGACTTTCCACTGTACCCTTTCAAAGTATTCGCCTGTTCGGAGACCTTCTTTACCAAATCAGCTTCTAAACCGAACATACAAAATGATGAAGACATTAAGACGATTTTATTGCCTCAAGAAATACTTCGAAGAAGTATTCCAATCAGAAGTTATGAATTTTTTATTACTTGTGAGACAAGGGACTAGCAATTAAATTCAGTAACTGTCTTCAAAGAATTAAAACTCCCTGAGGTTTTCTTCACAAAATTATCCTTCGTTCGCTTCAGGGAAATCAAATTATTCAGAGGCTTTCGGTACATAATTGGCTTCTGGATTGAACAGATGAACTGAAGAAAATACTGAGACGGTTGCAATGCTTGAGGAATCAACTCAAAACATTACCCAGATTTCATGATGTGAATTTCTGAGCTCAAACCAGCAGAAATGTTGTTTCTGGTTCACGCTGTCTCAAGTTCATCGAAACACCTTATTTCTCCATAATTCAGAGAGCGCTGAAATATATGAGAGCTTGACATGATGATAACTTGATTTATCACTCATTTGATAACTTGTGAAATGTGCGGAACACATTTAAACCTTGAAAAACTAGAGTTCTACTTTATTGTGCTGCCTGATGGAATAGTATTTTTTGTGTAGCTTTCAAAAAGAGATGTCTTGATCCCGTGACCATCAATGATGTATGCAATGTGAAATTCCTGGTATGTCACAGACTCAGGATGTCTAATGGAATGTTAAGACATCTGATCTGACATTAAGCGCTGTACAGGTAGAATAGGCTGTACTTTAGATATCTGTTCTACAACAGTCACTGGACTATCATACCAGAGCCTGCAACACCTTTTGACAAACGCAGGTTCTGATTTACTGAAGTTCAGAACAGTTAAGGTTAATCAAATACATTGATGTCACGAGGAATGCTATAACATCAAACACATAACCAATGCAGAAGGTAAATAACACACAGAATTGTTCACCCAGTTCGGTTCAACCAACCTACATCTGGGGGCTTCCAAGCCAGGGATAAAGTTCACTATTAGTAGTATCAATTCAAAGACCCTACAGCCAACACACCCGTTGACAGCCTTCTCACTTAATCACTACCCAATGACACTTTTACCTAAGATCCAATCCTAGATATGAGACCCCTCTCACTCCCCCTCAATCACCGCAGTGAGAACTTTCTATAGTACTTAAACTGTTCAGAAGATACACTTCCATTACACATCTTGATCATGCTTAAAAGCTTCAATCAAGTACAATGCATACATCCTTTAACCTACAGGTTTCAAGGAGTATGGTGACCATCCCACAGCCCGGGTGGTTCATAACTAGCCCTAAGTGATTACATCTTGTCAATCAGCGAACTCACTTAAATTAGGTTACAATGCTTCTATTTATAACCCTCTTTACCCAGCTGGATTTGGGCCTTCACATAACAGCAATGCAGCTCTAACAACCTGCATAAAATAAGCAGAAAACTTCTGCTACAAGTTAGGTCTTCAATCGAGCTTTTCTCCTTATCCTTAGCTTCTGATTGAATCTTCTAGGGCTCCACGTATGCCTTCAATTTTCGCTACTTGTTATGCATTCTATTTGGCAGAATATTCTGCATAACTTTAGGAACAGAACTGCATCAGTCTTGACAGTTCAGTAGCTTGATGTCTGGTATGATGTTATGACATCTCTTGAGACATGTTGTTCCAGAGCATGTTTAGGCATTTACAATAGAATTTTCAGGCTGTTCCTATTGTACATTACATTACATTATTGTTGCTATTTGTTTTACAAGAGATGAGCCAATCCCAAACGAAGGCACTTACAATCTCCCCCTTTGGCTAATTTTGGCTAAAACAAATACAACAATAATACTCACCATTCAGGACCTCTTGTGGCACAGGAGGAAGAGGATGCACCTTATTCCCTTTTAGACCACGAACCATTTCTTGTCACTGATGGTGGAAAAAGAGGACCGTGGGAGATAAACTATCCTTTCAGAGGCATCAGAGAACCTTTAAGGAGTGACCAGAATATCTCCCTTGTAACTCAGAACACAGGTCACAACTGTGTTCATAACTCAGATCACAAGTCACAAAGAAATTCACGCCATTTGAATTTCTGCTGAGTTTGTGACAAGTCTTTGTGATCAAAATTTTGAGTAGTAGCTGCTGCAACGAGGACAGTTTCTAACAGTACTCCTTTCTCCCCCTTTTTGGCCAAAAATTGCCAAAGAAAGCCCACACAAAACCAGATCCAAGAACAGTTTTCCCAAATCCGTATAAACCCCATGATGGTTGTGAGAGAAAAGAATGTGTGACAGGAGGTTATATAAGGAGATACCAGGTTCAAAAAGATGGTAATATAAAACTTGGTCAAGGATACCTGTTAGAGCATGTGCACATTTCAGACTGACTGTGCATGTATTGTTTGTTTCTGTCAATACCACAAAAAGATCCAGTCCTAATACATGCATAAATTTTGGTCAAAGTAATTCCTGAATAAAATCAGCCTTTGACCCATTTTCGGGACTGAAGATTTATTCCTTCTAGGAAACAGACTACCAATGACGTGGCGAAGTTATTTTCCCGTATTCTTCTTGATTTCCCCAAGGTTGCAATGTCGTTGATAATGTCATGACACTTACTTAGACATTACCTTGCATTTTTCAACAGCAGCCTTCTTTTTACTTCTCTCATTTAGGCACAGAGAGGGGCACTTTAACCAGCTAGTAGCAAGAGATTTTAAGCATGGCCATCACTCATGCTTTGTGTTGCTGAGATTCAATACACCAAAAGACTCTAAATTCTTCTGATCTTTCATTCACTAGTAGTTGTTGGAGCTAGTGAAGTCTGATTTGCTAGACCAATTTGCTATTGATAAGATCTGAATCTTCCAAGTTGCTCCAAAAGTATCAAAACTGCCACTTATGATACTTATAAGAGTTTGCTATTGATAAGAGCAATTCTTCAATCTCCTGTTGTTGAGACATTATCCATGACTTCACAATGTCATATTATCAGAACACATAAACATCAGCATACCACTGCCCTCTTCTGACTTCTGATCTTCAGATTAAGTCCAACATTACAGAATCTCCCTTCAATGTATATTGTAATTGGAAAAGTGCAACACTCAGTGACTTCCCTTGTTAAGGCCAATCAAAACAGTGGCGTGGAAACCAGTAGCACTAGCTCTGAGGTGGTAACTTCAAGCACCCTGAACTAGTCTTAGAATAGTAAGAACATCTCTGATTCATGCCCTTGCGCTTCCACACTTATCATGTCTCTCATGTAGTCATAGTCTGAAACCAACCTCCAACCTTCTTAGTGTGCTTACAAGCTTTACTAAGATTTAGACTTTCTAGAAGGATTATCCTTTGATCATGTCATCCTTCTGTATAATATATTTACTAGTAGTTGCTAATACTAGTAAATTTCCTCAGACCACAACAGTAGTTATGCGTTGTTAAGCATACTTCTTTTAAACACAAGTAGAATCTACTTATTCCAAACCAACAATAGAACTGCCACACTAGAATATTAAGATTCACAGTTCCAAGTCTCTGCCACGGACTTCTAACAATAAATGATGTTACAGCATGAACCTATCTGCTTGGATTCTGAAGTTAACATCCAGGGGATTGATGCCCTTTTATATTCCCCATAAGAAAGGTGTGATTACTTACCAGAATATTCTTAGAGAGAAATAAACTCTCTACCAAGTTCTGAGTAATAGGTTCAGAATACAGCCTTGCATACATATTAGACAAACAATTAGTCTCCCATCAAAGTGCTTATATATATATATCTTTATGCAAGATCCTAATGAATACTTAGTCTCCCGTCAAAGTATTCATTATTAGTTAGATTATGCCATCTTCTCAAGGTAGGATAATTATTCTAACAATCTTCTGCTCCATGCATGAAAAAACCAACTGCTGAAGCGGCCCTTCGTTTGAGATGATGTTGCACCATCAGATCTGACATTGATCTCAACCATATGAACCTGACTTATACTATGGTTTTGGATGAACATCCAAAGCAATCAAAGCACACTTTTCTTACATCCTTTATGATCAGACCCACAACAACCACATAACCATGCAGCAACTAGCATGTATCACCTTCACCTTGACCCTTGAACAGTACAAGGAGTTAATCGTACCATACTCCTGTAGACAAGAGCAGACCAAGTTGTTTCTATTATGTAAGGTCATCACATAAATGAACTTTAAGTAAAAAGAGGGTCTTTTGAAAATAACTCCTCCTTCCTACATACAACTAACAAGTTCATCCTAGGTGATGGGGATGACTTGTCAAAGTGTAGATATCCACCATTTGACTTTGTAGAGACTTAAGTGAATTCTCCTTCACATGCTGCAGTTTATGTGATTGGTAGACATACCCTGTTCTATTCCTATCCTCTTAGGAAATCACTAAGATCATGAGAAATAAACTCAAGCATCTTATAGAACAAGGTAAGATGAACTCCCTTTCATATCAACTTGATCATACAGTGTTGAGCTCTTTACTTTAGACACATAGTAAGTACTCTTCATTTGGAGTTTGCCACAGGTTTCAAATTAAGAGTCCTTAGTTTACTTGTTGTACAAGTTTCAGGTTGCCACATTCTGTAACTTGTACTAGAAGAAACTTCATTATCAATCATGAGGATGTTCACTAAATCTGGAACTTATCTGTCTTTCCTCAACAACGGATGTCTTCAACAGTTGTGATGTTGTACAAGCTTTAGAACTTTTGATTCTGATTTCCACATATTTATCACATAAAGATTCTGCTTCCATTATCTAATCATACTAGATGATCATGACTGATTACTTCTTCATATTTGTTAAGTATATTTACTTGGCTGAAGACACAGAAATCATATGAAGGGAAACCTGGAAATCACACTTTAAAGTCCTTTTAAGTGCTTTTAGCTCAGTACATATACTCCCTTGATCAATTATTTCAAACCAGATGTCTCCTCTTCCAGATCAGGAGTAGGTTCCAAACATATGTATTCGCACTACAAGTGTTTAGCACCCAGAACATCTGTTCTTCAACTGGCAGTTGCATGATGTTCTAACATCCTTAAGCATATCAGTTTCATCTCCTTGGAACACATCATCCTTGATAATCTTCAAGCAGCTTGTAGACGTATATGAGAATCATTGATCAATTGATACTCATCAAATAATAAATGCCTTGCCTTTATGAGTGGACTTGAGGACATTATTGATAGATTGCAAAATCTGCTTACAAATTCTGTTGAAAATAATAACCCTAGAGTTCTTCTTTCACTTTAGGCGTTGTATCAGAAGCTATGCAGCGGAATAGCAGTACTTCAACAGAACCTACACAATGCTTACTCCATATAGCAAGCATGACACATAAGGATTGAAAATAAATCAATCCTACAAGTTGTTTGCTTCTTCACCAAGCAACTTCCTAGACCCAACTCTACAGCCTGGTTAAAAGGAAGCTTTATACACACAGATGATACCTTATCAATATCTTCACTCCCGCATGAAGGTTTTGATAATATTCTTCTTTGTGCTGAATACAGGTTGAACAATGCACTCCAAAATCTTCACTCCCGCATGAGGTTCAAACACTTTCATCTTCCTTCAACATTGCTGATCAGATTGATCTACTTTCTCCCAAATTGGTCCATCCTCCACTCCTAGGGACCAAACAATATGAACACTACTGGTTCAAACAATATTCTACCTTGTACACAACCGGAAAGTATCCCCCATGGATCTCATCCAGAGACAGACAGGATGCCTGCTCTGATACCAATTGAAATTCCTGGTATGTCACAGACTCAGGATGTCTAATGGAATGTTAAGACATCTGATCTGACATTAAGCGCTGTACAGGTAGAATAGGCTGTACTTTAGATATCTGTTCTACAACAGTCACTGGACTATCATACCAGAGCCTGCAACACCTTTTGACAAACGCAGGTTCTGATTTACTGAAGTTCAGAACAGTTAAGGTTAATCAAATACATTGATGTCACGAGGAATGCTATAACATCAAACACATAACCAATGCAGAAGGTAAATAACACACAGAATTGTTCACCCAGTTCGGTTCAACCAACCTACATCTGGGGGCTTCCAAGCCAGGGATAAAGTTCACTATTAGTAGTATCAATTCAAAGACCCTACAGCCAACACACCCGTTGACAGCCTTCTCACTTAATCACTACCCAATGACACTTTTACCTAAGATCCAATCCTAGATATGAGACCCCTCTCACTCCCCCTCAATCACCGCAGTGAGAACTTTCTATAGTACTTAAACTGTTCAGAAGATACACTTCCATTACACATCTTGATCATGCTTAAAAGCTTCAATCAAGTACAATGCATACATCCTTTAACCTACAGGTTTCAAGGAGTATGGTGACCATCCCACAGCCCGGGTGGTTCATAACTAGCCCTAAGTGATTACATCTTGTCAATCAGCGAACTCACTTAAATTAGGTTACAATGCTTCTATTTATAACCCTCTTTACCCAGCTGGATTTGGGCCTTCACATAACAGCAATGCAGCTCTAACAACCTGCATAAAATAAGCAGAAAACTTCTGCTACAAGTTAGGTCTTCAATCGAGCTTTTCTCCTTATCCTTAGCTTCTGATTGAATCTTCTAGGGCTCCACGTATGCCTTCAATTTTCGCTACTTGTTATGCATTCTATTTGGCAGAATATTCTGCATAACTTTAGGAACAGAACTGCATCAGTCTTGACAGTTCAGTAGCTTGATGTCTGGTATGATGTTATGACATCTCTTGAGACATGTTGTTCCAGAGCATGTTTAGGCATTTACAATAGAATTTTCAGGCTGTTCCTATTGTACATTACATTACATTATTGTTGCTATTTGTTTTACAAGAGATGAGCCAATCCCAAACGAAGGCACTTACACAATGTTAAATGACCTATTGGAGGATATGCATAATTTAGATGAGCCTTAAAAATGGGGTAGGATAAATTTAGGGTATGACAACCCCCTTTAAAGAATTGAAAAACACAAGAAGGGGGGTTGAATTGGAATCTTAAAAATCAATGCAAATAACACGATGATTTTTATCTTGGTTCGTTTAAACTCAAACTACTTCAGTCCACCCTCCAAAGTGATTTCGCCTCTCTCCAACGAGGTCTTAATTCACTAATCAAACTTGATTACACAACTACTTTGACTACTACCAAAGTCTTCTTAATTATAACCAAAACTCGGTTTATCTCAAGGAATTGCACTAAACAAAGTATGAATAAAGCAGTGTACAATATGTTTTTCTTTACAAAAATAGTATCACATACTTGTGATGTATTACACAGTTTAGAGAGTAGTATGAATGAAGAGTAGCAGCGTTGAAGTATTGTTAAAATATGGTGTGTAAATCGTAAACGATTTATCCTCATCCCTTGTTTAAATAGGAGCAGCAATCTTGAGTAATTGGAAACTTGATAAATGTCAGTTAATGCGCTTTCCTCAAATAAAAGATCTATGTCTGTTTGTAGTCGTTGCAATTGATATAGCTTTGATGAATTGTAACGCTTCAGAACATTAAGGAATTTGTTTTCTGCTTGCTTCAGAACTTTGGAAGGTTAGAATCATAAGGTCTTGTTTCCAGCATTAGACTTTCTTTTAGAGTTAAAACGGCTTTCTCTTAGCGTAACTTCTGATCTTCATTCATCAGAACTTTCTGAGTATAGTCTACATTCACCACAGGAACATCCTTGTAGCTTAACTTCTGATCTACTTCCATCATAACTTCTCTACAAAACAGAATATAATTTTAGAGTGCATAATTGTTCTTTGTGTTTGTTATCATCAAAACTCTTACGAGGGTTGTAGAATCAAACTATGTTCTAACACCCTTTCCCCTCTGCTTTTTTGTATTGCTGAAGATAACATGAGCGGGGTGTTGTACCCCAAAATTTGCCCTCCCATATTCTTCAAGGTTTGGCAAGATCATGGTTCAAAATCTCTCAAGGGTTGCACAGTCCAATTGCCTCCTAACACAGTCAAAATTAGGTTTTGGTTCTTGCAAAGAAATTGAGATTTTCAAGGGTCCAATCAAGTCCCATATGCCTATATACATTGTCAAGCATCCATATGTCAAGTTTCAAGACTCACAGCATCAAGTTGCACAGTCAAAAAACCCTAAATGCTTCACAGTCAACTGCAGGGGTAAAATGGTCATTTGACAGTTAAAAGTCAACATTTTTGGTCAACATCTTATTTTGAAGCCACAATCATCATTTGATCAATTCTTGATCATGATTCCACAAGCATGGCTCAAAAAGTCTCAAGATGCAAAAGTTTCTATTTCTGGACAGTTGAAAAGTCAACTGCAAATTGACCAAGGCATAACTTCTTCATGGTTTATCAGAAAAATCCCATCCAAAGCTCATTTTGAAGGGGATGACATTTTCTACAACTCATCCTCACACTCCAAGTCCAAGAAATTCTCTCACAAAAAGTTATCAATTTCAACATTATAGGTCATTTTCAAAAGTCAACAAAAAGACACTTTAAGTCAAAGACTATAACTTGAGATTGGTAAATCAAAATGACATGGGACCAAAGGCATTGGTTAGAGGACTTCAAGACCTTTCCAAAATGTCCAAGAACATGTTCATAGCTTCCAAATTGAGCAAGATATGCATTGGAGAAGTTGGGAAGTTTTTGGGAACTTTCAAAAGTCAACTTTGCCTAAAAAGCTTCAAATTTGCTAATGGGCCTCAAATTCTTTCTTGAATCATTACCCAAAGCCTATGCACGACCCATTGAGCTCAAAATAATTTATTTTCTTATTTTTAATTAATTAATTGGAGTTATATTTATATTAATTCATTTAATTGGTTTTAATTATAAGAAAATTCAAAGATATGCTTTTTTAGATCTTTTTGTGCAGCAAATGTGACTAGGGCAAGTTGGGAATTCGTTTCTCAATCAACAAGGCAAGATCTTCCATAATTGGCAAAGTTTCCATGGAAAAAGATTGAAAAAAGATATGATTTGCAATCAAATATTCAAGTCATTAATCCATGGACGTGTGGGCTTATTTTTGACCTAGAATCATTCACATACATATGCATAAGGAAACCCTACTGATACATACACGAAAAAGCTGCTGAGAATCCATAACCAAGTTGCAAAATTTCAACAAAAACTTGGAAACTGAAATCATATTTGCAGTGCCTTTCCACGCCTAAAAAGGATTCCATCACCTTGCCTGAGTCTCCAGGAGTCTATTGCAATCAAGAACAAGCTTCTATACCCAAGGAAACGGTAGAACAGAGTCACGTTTTTCACAAGTATTTCCATAATCGAATTCTACTTTCTATGCATCATTGCTATGTTTTGATCATTGATTTGTATTACTGACATCTCCCTGAAACTTTTGGTATAGTTTAATTGTACTAAAACTGCTTGTATCAAAATTTTCCATGGACGAAAATTAGGTTTTCCAAAGCTTGAAAATTAGGGCTTTGCATATACTGTGAAATTAGACCTCTAGACCAACATAGACAAACTCGTTGCAACAAGACGAAACTATTAAGACCATCGCGCCCTTTTATATTAAGTGTATGCCTAATCGCTATTTTCATATTTCCAGTTTATGGGGGTTTAAAACCCCCGCTATTCACTCTTTTTTGTTTCAGAACAGATGAAGAAGAAGCATGCGTGGTAAGGTGTGATAGGAGCATTCAAATATATGGCGCGCGCTTTTGTATTCCCAGTACAATTGGCACTTTGCATATATTATATTTCCTTATTATTAATTTAACAAATGCGTTTCATAGCTCGATTGGTGGAGGACGTGTCTTGCAGGTATAGGGACCTGGGTTCGATTCCCAGGTCCCCCCACATAATTCATGATTTTTATTTTAATGTCTTCTAGTGCAGCGCCTCATTCAATGGCCTACCATGAGCCCCACGCCTGTGCTTGCCAAGTGGCCTTGATGAGTAATCTGAAGGCCAGAAGGTGAATTCCATGGTGCACTCCAGTCAACAGCATGCACACAATCCTGGAAAGTCAAACGAGCTTTGTCTTAATGGGCCAGGATTTCTCAAACAAACTTCCATTTGGGCCTGAAACCCCCCTTGGTTTGCATCCTTTTTAATTTAATTTTCTTTTCTTTCTAATTCTTTTTAATTCTTTTAATTGTTTTTATTAATTCACCATTAATCAACTTTTCATAATAAAAACAGAAAATCAAAATTTGTAAAATATATTTAATTATTTATTAATTTCCTCACTAACCTATTTTTGTAAATAAACTCTAATAATTAACCTAGGTTAATTTAGGTTTAAAACTTAACCTTTTTTCTTAATAAATAAAAATCATATAGAATTAGGTTTTGACATTTTTATCTTTTTCTTAACTAATTTTTATTATCATTATTTAATATTAATCACCATTGTTAATTATTACTATTATTTTTGTACATAAACATGCAAATTAATTAATTGGTCTAAATTAGGTCAACTTTGACGTTTATTAATAATTAAAATAATTTAGAACTAGGGTTTCACTAACTTTAATTTTAATTCCCTTTTTTCTTTATTTCATTAAAAATCCAAAAAAAAAACATAAAAACATTTTCTTTCCTTTAAATAATTAATTAGTATTCAATTTCAATTTAATTTCAAGCAAATGGTCAAAACCCTCGGACATTCAGTTTAATCCTTTTCGCGCGTTATTCTTATTTTCTTATTGATCATTATGTAACTGCTTTCCGGATGTAATAGTAATTAGGTATTTTTTACTTTCCGCATCTTTATCAAAAACGGGTCTTTGTATTTTGGCGATGTATAGACCCGCGCCTTGTAATAGCGTAGCTTTTATATTCCCGTCTTTTCATTTTCCGCACTCCTAAATTCTAAATTGCATGAAAGAATGTATGGCAATTAAAAACAATGCGTAGCTCACAATGCCATGATCAAAGATAACTGTTAAACTGAAAACAACACACAAATACACACACCACTTCTAGGGTACGCCTCACTCGTTGCCTTCGAAACATGGTCGTCAAGTATAGGACGTTTTAGCGGTCGCTCTTATGTCCATGATCCAGTTGCCTCGAAACAGTTGCCTCGAAACAGTTGCCTCGAAACAGTTGCCTCGAAATGGTTGCCTCGGATTAAAAAAAGATCTAGGACATAAGGGTAGCTTCTAAGGTGTCCTACTGTTGCTTCGGTGACCACATTGTCCCTACAATCGAATTGACCCGAACACCTCCAACGGTGGTGCTACCTACCTCTCAATGGTGGGATGGCACTACCTTAAGGACTTTTACACAGCCTAATTCCTTAGGGTAGGTAGATGACTCATGGATACTTGCTCTCTAAAAAACAAAACAAAATCTTTTCACACTGACACTTTCAAAAAGCTTTCAAAACAAATTTTTCAAACACTCTTGAGGACAGATACAAGAGTTATTCAGAAATCTTTCAAAGAAACTTTTTTTTTCAAACCCACTCACATTTTGAAAAGCAAACATTTTGAAAACATAAGAGCAAGTATCTAAGAGCCCATGGATAACCATGGATAGAAAGGGTGCTAACACCTTCCCTTTCTATAAATCTACCTCCCGAACCGAGAGACAATCTCGAAAAGGAATTTTACTGTGCTTTTGTCCTTTCCATGTTGGAGAAAAAAAAAGACGATGGCGACTCTTGCTTCCGCAACATTTCGCGAACCAGCTTTAAACAGTCAGTTCTAAATCCACCGATCACAGAACTGGCGACTCTGCTGGGGACACTTAAAGTGAGGTGTACCTTAGGATAGCTCATACTTATGTTTTCAATTGCTTTGTTTTGTTTGCTTTATTATTTTGGGCTTGTCTTGGAGTTTCATAGATCCTAACCCGGATCTGGGGATACCCTGTTAGGTAGCATAAGCTGTGAGGGACTTGTCCGGCGTAGACCGACACGGGTGAAGCAGTGGCTATGTTGGTGTGCCACCTTGGTCTGTACTGATATCCCTTGTGTCTCAACGAGGAGAATATGGGTCTTCTGAGGAGTCATTAAGCACCAACCGACCTTAGAACCCTAATTGACCCAACTTGGCCATAGAACAGTAGCAATATGCTACACCCATTGAGGCTAAACTCTCACGATGGTTCTGGCCGCAAGAAAAGATTGCGATGCTGGAGTTATGACCGATTGAGGGTAGCCAGTGATATTGGGATCCTCTAGAACCCGGTTACTTTTGATAGGACAGGTCTTAACCAACAAACTGAAAGAGAGTAATACCTAGACCCAATGCTGGCCTAAACTTTAAGGGTTGTCTTGTGTGACTTGTGTGCCTTATCATGTTTGCCTTTGTGAATATTTGTGGTGTGATTTATCATGACATCATACCATCATAGACATTGCATGCATCCTGCATAAGGACTGACCATTTCAAAGACAAAAGGGTTTCACCTTTGCTCTGTTTTGTAGGACATCATGATGCCTATGCGAAGGAACACTATTCGGTTCAATTTTGTTCACCCACCTGAGTTGCTTGAAGAATTGGTTAACAGAATTCCAAACACCACTTCTTTCATCCAGAGGCATGGTTCTCTTCTCGGTTTAGTCACTGCAAAGTGGGACCAACAACTGATGAGTGTCTTGACCCAGTTCTATGATGCCTTGTATAATTGCTTCACCTTTCAAGACTTCCAGCTGGTCCCTACCCTGGAAGAGTTCTCTGATTTGCTGGGTATCCCTATCTTGGATCAGACTCCCTTCACTGGTTGGGAAAGGACTCTTAGGCTTGAGGAGATTGTTGCAGCCCTTCCTTTGACCACCAAAGAGGTAATGGACAACTGGGTGACTAGAAGCAGAGTTAAGGGTTTCTTGGCCAAGTTTCAGATTGGTAAAGCTAACATTTTCTGGAATGATTTAGACTTCAGGGCATATGAAGACATTCTGGCTCTCTTAATCTATGGTCTAGTTTTGTTTCCTAATTTTGATAACTTCATTAACATCACTGCCATAAGGATCTTCATGTCTCGGAACCCTGTGCCCACTCTCTTGGGTGATATCCTGCAACAACTCTACGCTCGTACTTCCTGAAGACGAGGAACTCTGTGGTGTTGTATTCCTTTGTTAGTGAGGTGGTTTATTTCGCACCTCCCTAAGTTCGTGCTGAAGAATAAAGAAGGAAGAGGTTGGGCTCATAGGTTAATGTCTCTCACTGATAATGACATCATTTGGACTTTCAGGGGTTTGGATGAGGTAGCTGTTATTGATCGTTGCGGAGAATATCCTAATGTTCCTTTGATTGGTACCCAAGGAGGAATCTCTTATAATCCATGCCTAGCTCTCCGTCAGTTTGGAAGAGCCAGAAGAGCAGGGCCTCATGAGATGTTGGTGCCTCACATCAGTTTTGAGTTTCAGGTAGATAGTGACGAGCTACGTCGTAGGTTCATCAAGGCTTGGGACAGAATTCACAAAGCTAACCCACAAGAGCTGGGACCGAAGACTTCTCTACCTATGGAACCCTACTACAGATGGGTCCGCATCCGTGCTCAGAATTTAGGTATGCCATATGAAGCTGTCAGACCCATCATTCTTGAGTATCCTGATAGAGATGGGGCTCCTCCAACTGTTCTCCCTCCTCAGATACCTACTGATGTTGATACACTAAAGAGGTCTTGGGTGCAACTACGAGAAGAACGGGATTCTTATCGGGAAAAGTTCAACGAGCAGGCATTGAAGATCCAGAAGCTGACAAAGCAGTTGGAGAACGAGCGGGCCTTGAATGACTACATCCGTACTGGGAAGAGGAGACCCTGGGATCACTGATGAGCTTTGGATGTTCTTCTACAGTTTTATTTCCCTTTTCAGTATTTCCATTTTATGTAACGCCTAAGGGCAATCTGTTGAACAATCCAAATTTCAAAGTTGAATCTAATAAAGTGCATTGCCTTTTTGTTTACAAAGTTGAATCTCGATTGTCTTTGAAAACATAAATCATACGCATTCCATTCATCATATGCATCACAGGTACTCTTCTTTTCAGGTTGCTTAATGTTCTTCGCTGTTTATTTCAGCATCATGAATCCTGAATCATCTACTGAGCAATCCATCAAGGCCCTCCAGGCTCAGAACGCCCAGTTCCAAGAGCTGATCATGAGTTTAGCCCAAGGTCAAGAGGAATTGAAGGCTCTGCTGGTCAAGAAGAAGAAGAAGAGAATTGTACTATTCAACACTGGCCGGAGGTTTGGTAATACACTGCAGAATGAGGTTGATCAAGCTGGTTCTTCTATAGGGAAAGGCAGTCCCCAAGGGGGAAGGGTTCCTAGCCTGGTGGTCTCTGACAACGAGACTGATTTCAATGAGGAGCAGTATCCTCCAGCTGAAGATAAGTACAAGCAGTTAGAAGACCGTCTGAATGCCATGGAAATTCAACAAGTTCTTGGGTTGGATTTTGGAGACCTGGGTCTATCTTCTGGTGTGGTAATCCCACATAAGTTCAAAGCACCATCTTTCGCAAAGTATGACGGGGCGTCCTGCCCTAAGCTACATCTCAGATCTTATGTGCGGAAGATCCAGCCGTATATTGTGGACAAGAACTTATGGATCCATTTCTTCCAGGAGAGTCTTTCAGGGACTCATCTCGAATGGTTCTATCAGCTGGATGGAACCAAGGTTCGTAACTGGGAGGACTTGGCTACTGCTTTTTACAAGCAGTATCAGTACAATGCCGACCTCGCTCCTACACGTACCCAACTCCAGGGTATGTCGCTAGGATCGGGAGAAGGTTTTAAAGAGTACGCGCAGAAGTGGAGGGACCTGGCTGGCAGGGTGCAGCCGCCGTTAACTGACCGTGAACTTGTGGACATGTTCTTGGGGACCCTATCTGGGCCGTTCTTCAATAATCTCATTGGCAATTCGTTTGCAGGGTTTACAAATCTCATTCTGACTGGGGAAAGGATAGAAGCTGGGATGAAATCAGGGAAGATACAGAAAGGTGCATCCTCAAGTTTTGAGAAAAAGCCTTTCAAGAAGGAAGCCAGTGCTGTGTATGGGCCCAGGAGGCAAAATAAACCGGAACGCCGCCAAGCTGTCAACGCGGTGGTATTTGCAAAGCCTGCTGCCGCTCCTCGGAAACCTAACCAACCAAGGGGTGAGAGACCCAGAAGAGAATATGCTCGGCTTAGTATGACCTTATCACAGATCTTGCCGCAACTGCTATCGACCAACTTGGTAACCGTCAGAGAAGCTCCGAAGGTGGTAAACACAACATCTCCGAAGTATAATCCAAACGCCCGCTGTGCTTATCACTTCGATAGCCCGGGGCATTCTACTGATGATTGTTGGGCCCTAAGAACTAAGGTGCAGGACCTTATCGATGCCAAGGAAATACAATTTGAGGCGCCCGAATGGCCCAACGTTGTGACAGCTCCTATGCCCCAGCATGGAGTAAATGCTATTGAGGAAGACCTGTATGCAGTTTCTGTGGATGATGTTGCTACCCCTTTATTGACTAGCAAGAGGAACCTGTTGCTATCCGGTTTATTTTCGGGTTGTAGCAAGGGTTGCCTTCTGTGTGTTGTGTTACCTGCTGGTTGTCTGTTGCTGAAGTCAGGCGTCCAAAACCTGATGGATAGCAAAGAAATCTTGTTCAAGAAGACCGCTGTTCCCATTGTTCCTGTTGAAGAAGTATCCGTCGTCACCATTTTTAACAATCCTACCAAGGCTCCCCCGAGGAAGCCAGTCAAAATCATGTCTGTTGCACCCATTATCATTACTGTTCTGGGGCCCCTCCCCTATAAATCTGATAAGGCTGTCCCATGGCACTATGGGGCATATGTGTATGTGCTTGGAGAGAAGCAGGAGTTCAACACCAGTACCGGTATCAGTAACATCACTGGCCCCGCTAAAGTTACTCGCAGTGGCAGGCTCTTCTCGCCTGACATTGCGCCACCAGTTATCCGAAGACCTCTTATGATCACGCCTACATGTGTGCCTGTTTCCCCTACTGATCAAGTTTCTACCCCTGCTGCCGAGTCATCTGACACTCGGGGCAAAGGGATTGCTGATGTGCCAGCCCGGATGGAGGCACCGAAGACTGTTAATGTTGAAGCCTCCCAGTAAGAGATGGAGGAAATCCTTAAGATCATCAAGAAGAACGATTTCAACATCGTTGAACAGCTGGGGCATACCCCCTCTAAAATCTCTATGCTATCATTGTTGTTGTGCTCAGAAGCCCATGCTAAGGCCCTGATTTCATTTCTGAAGACGGCCCATGTGCCACAAGAGACATCTGCGGACCAATTTACTGATTGTGTGGCCAACTTGACCGCTGACAATGGGTTGGGTTTCTCTGATGCTGATCTGACCGCCAAGGGAAAGAACCACAATGATGCCCTGCATGTCTCCGTTGAATGCAGGGGAACTACTCTTGCACACGTGTTGGTAGACACCGGTTCTTCACTGAATGTATTGCCCAAGAAGGCCTTAGACCGGTTGGATTGTGAGGGTTTGGAGTTGAAGCCTAGTAACATCGTTGTCCGAGCCTTTGACGGGTCGAAGAGGATGGTACATGGTGAGGTAGACATTCCAATCCGGGTTGGTTCTCAATTCTTCGATTCAACGTTCTATGTGATGGACATTCGTCCATCTTATTCCTGTTTGCTGGGTCGACCTTGGATCCATAAGGCTGGGGCTGTGACATCCACTCTACACCAAAAGCTCAAATACCCTATCAGAGGGAAGATTGTTACAGTACAGGGGGAGGAAGAATACATGGGTAGTCATCTGAACTCGTTCTGGTATATAGAGATGGATGGGGAGTTTATTGAAACCCCCTTTCAACATTTTGAAGAGGTACCTCCAACATTGGCGTTAGCGGAAACAGTGATTGAAGAAGACTTTCCTCTGAAGATGGCTTCCTTGAAGGACGCCTGGGCTGTGATTGAAAAAGGTGAATGTGTAAACTGGGGCAGGCTCCCTGATTTTACTCCTAAAATTGACAAATTTGGGCTGGGTTTTACTGCAGAGGCTCAGAGGGTTGTACGCAAAGCAAGGATCGGAAGACCTCCCGTGTTCATCACCAACCCGGGAGTGAATGCTATTGAAGGCGATGTGGAGGAATCAGAGTTTGATAGCTGGATCTACCCGACGACCGATGGTGGACTGACCAATTGGACTGCAAAAGACTACATACCTGTTACTTTTGTTACTCAGTAATGAATTCCTTGGTTTTTTAAGTTTGTAATGAACAATAAATTGAAACTTTATGGCCCGGTGTCTTACCCGGGGCACCGTGGCTTCATTTGTGAGGGCTTATTACTTGTCATTTCCATATATCATGAATAAAGACATTGGATGTTTTTCGCATTTCAAATCTTGTGCTCCCTTTCTTTCTTTCTTTATATATTGCAAAACAGCTATATTTACACACACTCACCTATACAGGTTCCAATCCACTCTGGATCTCACTG